>WHVD01000018.1:350000-1016692 GCA_015178975.1 Hysterangium stoloniferum
CCGAGGCTTCTTCATGGACCCTTACACCTGCCTACTTGTCAGTGTGTCACTTCAATGCTGACAGCGAGGTATGGGTAACACACTTGAGCACCATCCATTTTCATGGCAAGTTCATTCAGCAGGTGAGTTGTTACACACTCCTTAGCAGATTCTGACTTCCATGGCCACCATCCTGCTGTCTAGATGAACTCACACATTTTGTGGTGTCTGATGAGCGTGTATTCTGGCACCTTAACCTTGTGATTGGTTCATCCCACATCGCCAGTTCTGCTTACCAAAAATGGCCCACTAGAGACTCTCATTCGCCAAGCGGTCCAATCGAGTGACGGCTTGTTCTTACATATTTAAAGTTTGAGAATGGGTTAAGGTTGTTTCAACCCAAGGCCCCTAATCATTCGCTTTACCACATAAATCTGATACGAGTCTCTGCTATCCTGAGGGAAACTTCGGCAGGAACCAGCTACTAGATGGTTTGATTAGTCTTTCACCCCTATACCCAAGTTCGACAATCGATTTGCACATCAGAATCACTATGAGCCTCCACCAGAGTTTCCTCTGGCTTCACCCTACTCAGGCATAGTTCACCATTGTTGAATTTTAATATCTGTGGGAGTTGAACTGGTTTAGCATGGAAGTATGATTGTGAGTTCCGTTCCTTTTCTTCTTTCCGCACTTTTTGCAATGATCCCAGTCACTCATTCTGTACCTCTGTCACAACCATCACAAGTCACAATATTGTCATGAATATTCAAAGGTAACTTTCAACAACTCTTTGACTCATTGAATTCAACTTGACAAACCCAAACATTATTCGACAACATCGAATCTCTTTTGACATGTCTCATTTCGACATCATGAATGATTTCATTATTAGTTCATAACATAGTCATAATGATACTAAGAAAAGCATAAAAGGGCTACAAAAGGAGTGAGGGAAGTCAGTCGAAATATCTGTAAATTAGTGATACTAGTAATCTATCTTGTCATAACTTCTTCGACAAGTACTTCCATGAGTTCTCGCGACTGGTAATAGCCTCTTACTTCATTGACAGGGCGAATATATACTTCGTCGAATGAGGCTTTCGAGTTCGATCAGTAGAATATTATTCAACTTTATTGAAGAATAATCGATTCATGACAACCTCATGATCTGGATCATAGCTACAGTGCAACGGGCGAACTCTAAAGCCTCATGGAGTTCATTCGAGGATAGAATTATAACCGAAGCTTGAAGTTTGTGTGCCTTCCTCCTTCCACCATAATTCCCACCATGACCAATACTTCATCCCCAAGGCTCATATTCTTGCATTGAGAATGCTTTAAAAAAATGTATATAGTTCAATTTGGAAAGTGGCCAGAAAAATCTAATTAATATATCTCACAATTTCAAAATCAATAAATGAACTTTATAATTTCCACAAACTTTGTATTCTCCGCGAATTTCGAGGTATTTTATCGCGAATATGAAACTCAACAGTGTGACATGTGGTAGCCTCCATTTCTATGCAGGGTAGCAACACTGGGGTTCTCAAAAAAGCATTGTGATGGTACATCGAATCTTCCTTTATGAGTAGTATCTATGAGTGCTTGTGATTTATTTGCCGATGTCACTGTGACACGCTCGCAATTCTAAGGATGAGGACGATTGACGCTAATTTAGCTTCTTTAAGTACTTACATTAATAAATCTAGCCTCTGCGTCCGTCCGTGCATGCTGGGGCCAATCGCCGTGACTCATGTATCGATGGCACCGGTACGCTGTGGGCACTGCTCGAACCTTGTCTCTCTGAGTCAGATCTGATGACACGACACACACACACCCGGATATGTGCAGCGAGGAGCTGTAACCGCACGGCTGCACGCAAGTGACGCCACCAGTGTGAATGAGAATCCCACGCTTGATTGACCACGGTCTGGCTCTTGCCATACACATCACATTACCTCCATCGTCACGTAGGACCTTCTCCCACTGATCCATTACGTGCAGATGTCTCTCAAGGATTGGGGGAAAGCTTACATGTCGGGAGCTGTAATCGATACACCGGAAGATCATGGTAGACGCTTAAAATTAAACTCGAGAAAATATGTAACTCAGTGTTTGTGCGCAGTTTGCAAGCAAATGACTGTATATGTATTCACCCATTCATGTAACTAGTAAATGCATTTTAAGTAAAATGATGAAAAAGGAGAAATAAGAAAGGGTCTTAGCTCAGCACTTTACTCTCGCAATCTGGCATTGGACCGGAGAAATCCGAACGGTGCCGGCCGCACCAAGCCCCATCGATTGGTCAAGGTCCGATCGCGAATAGATCTTTGTGGAACGAGGTACAGAGGAGGCGTCCGTATGAGAAGTCGCGATGTGCCACCTTTGCTTACCAATGCAGCTATTTATATCAATCGAGGCAACTTGGCAAGCACCTTCTCTGTCCAAGTCATAGTTTTCATATTATAGGACTATCAATGGCGGGTATCGTCCTTCAAGACCTTCCAGATGAGTTGATTATTAAAATACTTCAAGCGTCGGATGTCAGGGATGTGTTACACATTGCATCGGTACGTGGTGTTTCTTCCATACCCACTTATCTTGATAATTCATCCGCTATAGACTTGCCATATATTGCATGAAATTGTCCAACATTCCCTCATATTACAATATAAGATTCAGCTCTTTGCCTACGGGTTAGAGGATACAGGTTCTAACTCCAAGTTAGGACTCGCGGCGAAGTTCAGCGAAGCCAGAACACTGACCCAAAACTGGGCAAATCTGCAGTTCCGTGAAACAGAGACCATAGAGTTCATTTGGTGTACACCGACAATAGGAGATGTCTCGAGTTATGGAATTCGCGACAACCGCCAACATACTCTGATAACCAGGATAGGATTTATTAGACACCGGTCCATTGCTCATAATTATGACACAAAGCATTGGACGACGCCACATTTAGGCATGGAAATTCTCACTCTCACATATGATCCCTCTCAGAATTTAGTCGCGGCCGTCGTTTTCCTTCCTGCGCAGTACGTTTTGTGTCACTCCCTCGTCACCGTTTGCTGACTAAGTTTTAGACGGCGATTCCCTTCTCTGGAGCATGAAATCCGCCTTCTTACCATGGACACATCAATACCTCATCCAAGAGCAGATCACGATACCCTTCGATATACCCCGCACTTCAACAATACTGGTTACAATATATGCCTCATCCAGATAAACCAGGATTATCTCGCACTGTTCACACGTCATGAATACACTGACGTGCAAGAGATCTTCATTTGGAATTGGAGAACAGGAAAGCTTGTGACTGTGAGTACACTCCGAGAACAAGTCTCAGAGGCCCCAGGTTACTTCCACACTGTCACAGGATTACAGATGGTCAACAATGGAGCTAGATTTACAGATAATGTCCTTTGCATTAATATCTCCCCGTCACTTTGCGGTGACCAAGGTTTCAAAGTCTGGCATGTGTCCACCTACAATCGAGGTGTATGATTTCCATTTGCCGCCGTCAGATCAATCAAAAAGTCCAAGGCTTGTGCGGTCATTTCAGCTACCTGAGTTGGCTTCCGGTACAGGTGTTTTAGAGGCAAAAATTGATATTGGGACGTATTCGAGCGGGGAGTATGAAGCCTTACGCCCTTTCAGGTCGGATCCACTTTGCCGGTTATTAATTGTGTCCATTATTCTTTATTCGGAAATGGGAGAAGGCCGTATGGAATACAAACTTTTCATGATGCAGTCCACTCTTTTAGACACGGCATTCCAATTCAATGCCTTGATCCCTTGGAATGTCTGGGGACCAAGCCGCACACGATTGCTCAAAGTCTCTCATCAACGTCGATGCCCTGGCGCGGCATTTGCTGCAAGATATGCAGTTCTTGAAGAGGTCAATTCTAACTTGTATACTTCGCCACAGCCACGTCAATTGGTTGTCCTGGATTTTCATCCTATGCGGTGCAGGAAAGGTGAGTTAACTGTTTTGTACAATATGTCTTGCATCACTCATACAATATTCAAGAAGCCAACAATGATATTTTCTCCAGCGAATTGCCGGGGTTGACTGAGAGCTACCCGGCTTCTTCGCCCACAGTGATCAGTGATCGTCAATTTTGGCAATCTGATATTGTAACCACGTTGCCATATCGTGAAGCTACCAGGATAATGGCCTATAACTATGATTCTGTTTGTATCAGTGACGACTGTGTGATTACCATGAGAGTATATTCACTAATAGAGGTGGGACATATTAATTCTTGTGACATCAGCTAATACAGGGCTAAACCCAGGATGAATCTCGCTCACCGGCGGTCTACATCTTCTATTTCTAGGCATATTCAATCTTTTATACTCCTGGTTAATCAGTTGTCGTCAGGTGATTATTGTATGAAGGTGCACAGCCTGTGAAGAGGCACGCGGAACCATCACGGTCGTGTCATGGGACTACATGTGTCAGTTTGTTGAACGCACTTGGTATTACAGAAAATAACAATTTCAAAATTACCCCCATGCGTACATTGTTAATTCAATTTTATAATAAATCTAACGCACCCTTATACTACATTTGGTTTTCGCAAAGAAAGTATGTTGTCGGATTGAATGCTAATTGGGAGCAATTGGTGGGTTCAAGTTGGTGGCACAAACACTATGCGATTGTAAACCATTCTGCCCATAACCCATCCATGTAATGTCGGATCTCTGGTGCTGTTTGGCTGTAGGGGTGATGGTAATGCTGGGTAGCTCGAATCTGTCGCATTATTAACCAGGTAATTCCTGAGCAGGCTAATTTACTCATTAAATTGACAGAAAGGTAGGTAAACTGTCCATAACTTCACAATAAGGCTCGGACTTGTCACTGAGAATGGTGTCGCATCTAAGAGCTTTCTTGGAAAGGATGTGTCCATCATAGTCATTTCTCCTCCCTAGCTGGGGTTTGGCGGGGAAGAGGAAAGGGGGGTTAGGAAGCTTTGTACAGCAGGGAGCATGTACAAAGCCACCGGGGAAAATGTATTTATACACGACACGATCGAGGCACCAGATCGCGGAAGTTTTGCGGGCCTTATAATGATGATGATGATCTCCCAATTTGGCACGCGAGTATGTGCGACTAGTGAGATTGACTAAAAATTGTGAAATCACTTATTATAACATCTGAGATACAATAGCATAATGTGTATCAAATTGGGGGCTAGTGAATAATGATATCTTGTCTTACTATAGTTTGAAGGTCTATGTATCCTTATGGGAGTGTGGACACTTGTGGGTGCATAGATGTTTGTGGGGCATATAGGTACAGAAGCCATATGTACAATAGTGAGCACAATGGATGGTAGAGACACTTTTAACCCAGAACCCCCACCTGCAACAACCGCAAGTTGTGGTTTAGGAATTGCTTATTCATCCTGCACATAGGACTTCACACTACTTGTTATGACTGTGTCACAACCCAATGGTCCCCGAGGATACTACCGTCTACTGACATTTCTAGTTATTGATCAAGTCATCGTATTGGAAACCATCAGTAACCTGACACTGACGTATACCCTCATGGCGATCAGACCCCATTTATGCCCCTGTCAAGTTATACTTGTACTATCCAGTTATACTTTGATATGTCCTCTTTTACAAAATAGGACGTGCAGTTCTATTTTGTTGGTTTCTAGAGTCACTGTAATGATTAATAGGGATAGTTGGGGGCATTATTATTCAGTTGCTAGAGGTGAAGTTCTTGGATTTACTGAAGACTAACTACTGCGAAAGCATTTGCCAAGGATGTTTTCATTAATCAAGAACAGGTTAGGGGATTGAAAACAATCAGATACTGTTGTAGTCTTAACAGTAAACTATGCCGACTAGGGATCGGACGACCTCAATTTGATGTGTTGTTTGGCACCTTATGAGAAATCAAAGTTTTTGGGCTGGGGGGGGAGTATGGTTGCAAGGCTGAAACTTAAAGGAATTGACAGAAGGGCACCACCAGGAGTGGAGCCTGCAGCTTAATTTGACTCAACACGGGGAAACTCACCAGGTCCAGACATAAATAGGATTGACAAATTGATAGGATTGACAAATTGATAGGATTGACAAATTGATAGGATTGACAAATTGATAGGATTGACAAATTGATAGGATTGACAAATTGATAGCTCTTTCTTGATTTTATGGGTGGTGGTGCATGACCGTTCTTAGTTGGTGGAGTGATTTGTCTGGTTAATTCTGATAACAAATGAGACCTTCCCGTGCTAAATAGCCTGGCCATCTTTGGCTGGTCGTTGGCTTCTTAGATGGACTATCAGCGACTAGCTGATGGAAGTTGGAGGCAATAACAGGTCTGTGATGCCCTTAGATGTTCTGGGCCACATACACGCTACACTGACAGAGCTAGGGGGTTTATCACCTAGGCCGGAAGGTCCGGGTAATCTTGTGAAACTCTGTCATGCTGGGGATAGAGCATTGCAATTATTGCTCTTCAATGAGGAATTCTTAGTAGGCATGAGTCATCAGCTTGCGTCAATTATGTCCCTACCCGTTGTACACACTGCCTGTCACTACTACCGATTGAACGGCTTAGTGAGGTCTTTGGATTGGCTTTGGGGAGCTGGAGATGGCACCCTGTTGCAGAGAAGTCAATCAAACTTGGTCATTTAGAGGAAGTAAAAGTCGTAACAAGGTTTCTGTAGGTGAACCTGTGGAAGGATCATAGTGCCTTCGAGGTGCGATATCTCACATCTGTGCACCTGGCAGACATCTCGAGACTTTTGAGGTGTTCACTACATTTTTTACAATGATGCATGTAACGAAAGCATGTCTCTTGAGCTCTACAGAGCGCAAACAATGTTAATACAACTTTCAACAACAGATCTCTTGGCTTTCGCATCAATGAAGAATGCCGCGAAAGTGCGAAATGTAATGTGAATTGCAGAATTCAGTGGATCATTGAACCTTTGAATGCATCTTGCACTCCTTGGTATTCCAAGGAGCATGCCTGTTTGAGTGTCATTAAGTCTCTTGAGTCCGAGTCTCTTTTGACTCGGGGTTTGGATTTGGATGTTTGCCATCTCACGAGGACAGCTTGTCTCAAAATGTATTAGCTGTTCCCATCTCCACAGACAATGGTGTGATAAATGAAACTCGCTTGCATCTTGTGGTAATGAAAATGGAGGATGGCTCACAGTCATCCTTTTTGGACAATACACATGTCATCTGACCTCAAATCAGGTAGGACTACCCACTGAACTTAAGCATATCAATAAGTGGAGGACAAGAAACTAACAAGGATTCCCCTAGTAACAGTGAGTGAAGTGGGAAGAGCTCAAATTTGTAATCTGGTGGTCTCTGGCCATCCAAGTTGTAGTGTGGAGAAGCGTCTTCCATGCCAGACCGTGTACAAGTCCCTTGGAACAGGGTGTCATAGAGGGTGAGAATCCCGTCTCTGACACAGACTGCCAGTGCTCTGTGATGCACTCTCAAAGAGTTGAGTTGTTTGGGAATGCAGCTCAAAATGGGTGGTAAATTCCATCTAAAGCTAAATATTGGCAAAAGACCGATAGCAAACAAGTACCATGAGGGAAAGATGAAAAGCACTTTGGAAAGAGAGTTAAACAGTATGTGAAATTGTTGAAAGGAAAATGCTTGAAGTCAGTCGCGTCTTCCAAGACTCAGCTGGGTTTCTTACCCAGTGTACTTCTCGGTGTCGACAGGCCAGCATCAATTTCAACCATCGGAGAAAGGCTCTGGGAATGTGGTACCTTTGGGTGTGTTATAGCCCTCTGTCGTATGTGACGGTCGGGATTGAGGACCACAGCGTGCCCTTCACTGGACTGGGGTTCACCCACGTAACATGCTTAGAATGCTGGTGTAATGGCTTTAAGTGACCCATCTTGAAACACAGACCAAGGAGTTTAACATGCCTGCAAGTGCTTGGATGGAAAACCCGAGCGTGTAATGAAAGTGAAAAGGTCAGGACCTCTGTTGTGGAGGGCACCAATGCCCAGACCAGACCTTCTGTGACAGTTCCAAGGTAGAGCATGTATGTTGGGACCCGAAATGTCTTGTCAGATGGGAGTGTTAGATATAGTCACTCAGCACATTGAGACACATTGTAGCATCAGGCTAAAAGGCCTATGTTGTGTGCCACTGTGGGTCCATGTTGATCCACATCCAGCACCCTATCATTCTAACAAAGCTCTGAAGTCCAATTGGTTGAAGTGTTGAGATTATTTGCGCAGTTCTAAATAATACTCTCAGTGAGTGATAAACCTTTACTATAACATGTATTGTTGTCTACCTAAATAATACTGAATTAATAGTAAGTAAACTATTAATGTAGAAGTAGGGGAAAATTGCATACCTCTCAGTGAGTGATAAACCTTCACTGAGAGGCTACGCGATCGGTCTATACTATATAGTATCCATAAGCATAATGCAACTATACAGTTACCCTATACTGCGTTCCAGCTTACCAAAGGTAGCTTACATAACGCTAATATTTCAACATGAAGGGATTGGGTTCTTCGGATGACCAACGTAAGTTATTTTCCCCATGACAGCTGCATATTCTGAATCTATTTTTCGCCCCCCAAGTGGCTGGTCAGTAACTTTTGTATCTTTGCTTCCACCGTTGGCAAGGCTTAGTTCGATCATTTCAGCGACTAAAAGTGCATGGAAACAACCTTACCGTGGTCGACACCATGTCCTATTGAAAGGCACATTGGACGATATCGTCGCCGACTTGAACCTTTCGTATTCTAATTTTGTACCCAAAGTACAGAGTTCGGGAACAGGAAAATCTCGCGGTTGATCAACTTGCAACCATAGTATTTACATTTCCATTTAATTTGAAATCGAAGTCTGATACATCAGGTTGGCTTCTCCATGTTATATATTGCCAAAGTCTTTCTTACCTCTATTTTTACCAGGTTATCCTCCCGCTGATGACCAGATTCACGATTATCTATCAATAAACAATCACCTGGACACGGAAAATTACCTCAGAGGTCGCTACCTTTTGTTTTTGGAGGTCATATTCACCCACATTTATGAGATAATCCGCGAATGGCCAACTCAAGATAGAACAACGTTCGCCTCAGAATGGCGTGAACACTTGAATAAGCAAAGCAAACGTACGGAGATATATAACGAGGTCGTTTGCATACGCAATATTGTGAGACTCTTTTTTTTCCCACGACGTGAAAGCTTTTCTCAGGCCCCTGCTTAGACAATAGTACAAGACTCGTCATTTGGTAAGGGGGGTTAGTCCATTTAACGTTACTTCTCACCCCCATCAACTTTGACATATCATCTATGGACGAACATAGAGACGATTGGAATGGCAAGTCAATACCTGAGCGAGGCTGCCCAAAAGGCACTGAATGCCGCTCAGAAGTTGATCGTCAAAGTTAGGAGGGCAGGGAACACTCCAACCATAACTCCTCCCAATCATCCAGCGGAAGTGGACGTGGTGCTTTATTTTGACGAGAGCCATGGGCTGACGACACAGAACGTCACAGATTGAACCAAGCAGGGGTTAGCAAGCAACGACACCGCTACTGCGTATCAAACTCTTTGTTGGGCCCTCAATAACTTGCGCGGTGGAGAAAAGCCTGACGATCAAGTGAAACTCGTAGCTCTTTTTCTATCTACTACCTTTGATATCGCCAATTGTCCACCTTCCAACTCCCGCCACTGGCCAGCTTGCACTCATTTACACCCGCCTGTCGTCGAGCTCCCATCCGATCTTTAGAAGACAGAGCACATTGTGGTTGAGGGGACGCATATGATTGAAGATGTCTGTCGACCCGAATTTATGGTTCGGTTTGGACGGCCGTTGTACGTTTCAATTGGCTATACATCGTTTGTATTGCTGGTTAACGAATAACAGATTCTGGACACGCTGGGAAGTGGGGGACCGTATGGTCCAAAACTACATCATTGACTTCGCGCAATCTAAGCTCATTTGCAGCGACGACCCTTCTACGCTTTCCCTCCGAGCAAAGGTTGCTGTCTTAGCCAGGCATTTACTGTTAGACTTCGAACCGAAACGCGCAGCAGCGCTCTGGATGGAGACAGAATTGGTAGCTGGGCATATACATGTGGCGTACTCTGTTCCGGCTCACCGGGAGTATTTGCGGGCGGGTGCTCCATCGGAACCGATCCTGGCTGAGGCTGCTGCTCGGATCATGCTGTCGGACAATTTCGAAACGGCAAAAATTCTCTCGTGGTGCTTGTCGGGTCGCTGGATTACCCGCGGCACACGGAATGAGCTCGTTGGACGACTACTACTGATACAGGTGTTTGATGCCGCCGTTATTCAAAAGTCCGTAAGAGATAGAATAAGAGCTATCCACTTCAGCACCGCTATTCCGGTCATCGATTTCCTTGCCTCGCTATTCCCTGAAAGGGATGAGATGTTTTGTGACGCGACACCCGATAATACCCATGGTGCAACACTAAAGGAAGCCTTCCAAAATGCAGTGGTATACTTTACACACTGGGGAAAAGCGGAAGATTCAAGTTTCATCAATGACAACGCAGGATGGATGACCATATGTCGTGGTACGGCTATTCAGTGCCATGATTATGAAGACGACATCGACTTTGTTATCCCTGTTTTGTACGATCGCAGACAGACCTTGAGTCGTTTTGACATGTCTGCTATCTTGATACAGCTCAACATTCGCGACAAGGTCCAAGCTGCGAATATGAGTGCCTCGGCACTACACTACTTCACATCCGGAAACCGAGAGCAAAATTCTCGACCGTATATTACAATCATCACGGAGCTTGGCCTGAAACGGCAGCCCCCATTCGCGAAGCCAAAATCGATAGGCTATTCAGCCCCGGTACAGGGAACGCCTAAGATTACTGTAAAAGAGAATAATGAGTGAAAACCACTTCCTCGCCAGGCAAAGAAGGCTAAACGTGTAACACACCCTCGCTATTTTTTTTTGGTAACGGGCTGTTCGGAGAGCGTTTACAGAGTCATCCCACGCAACCAACGCCATATTTACAAAGGCCTTCTTGTCTCTGACTCTCTGCTGGAGGAACATCCAAGACTAGATGAGAATCACCTCGACGCTGTTCTGCAGATGAAGCCAGACTGGACGACAGAGTCGTTTGGGTGGGTAAAGTCGTCGAAACCAGACTTGGGAATGGAGAGTGACTTGCAGATTGATGAGCTTGATGAGCGTGTAATGGCAGGACCATTTGCTGATTCCTCTGAGGAGAATGATTGACCCCATTCAGTAAATGAGAGGTTTTATTATGACCATTGCCTCTGATATGTCACTCCAGTGAGATTCAATGCCTATTGAAGAAATATACATAGATCAGAAATAGAAAAAAACGAAACACCGGTGACAAGGAACTAGTGTTCAAGCTCAGGATATTTAGACCATAGACCATTAGCAGAATCTGTTCTATTTTACCATGAAGAGAAGCTTGGTGAGAGATGGGAGCGATTAACCGCAAGTGCAGAATATCGAAACTTGCTCGAGTAATGTGATAGTCGTACAATGGTAGTGACTAGGATCTGCGATAAAAAGTCGGACCACCTCTTTTGAATTTCTTCGACATGTTTATTTAGCCTGCCCTGAACCTATACGAAACAGTGCAGCAAGGCAATGCTGGGAAAGGGCATTTTCTGGACATCTCAACGCTTTCGGCAATGTGACACCTTGGGAAGCATCATCCTCTCACCAGCTGTCAACATTACATTCACAGTGCCGTCGATTCTCGTCCCGAGTACGTACCAGAACTGGACGC
The DNA here is from genome assembly GCA_015178975.1 of Hysterangium stoloniferum. Lineage (NCBI taxonomy): Eukaryota > Fungi > Basidiomycota > Agaricomycetes > Hysterangiales > Hysterangiaceae > Hysterangium > Hysterangium stoloniferum. Next base: position 361,755 of record WHVD01000018.1, read on the forward strand.
GGATGGGCACAAGGAAGAACTTTGCCCTCAAAGTCAAATTCAATCCGACTCTCTCTCCCCGACTCCGATTTTGAGCTCGAGCTCAACGTCTCTTCGTCTCCAACCACCATCTTGCCCCCAATCCATCAACAGGACCTATATCATACCTTGATGCATCCCAGCAGCAATAACTATCATCAACAATTGCAACCCCAAGCTCAACTTCAGCAATACCCAGGTCATGCCGTTCCAGCCCCCACCCATCCCCTCATTCCCAATGATGACGAGGACCGGTTTTCCTTTAGCAAATATACACGGCCACTGCCGCCGCAGCCTCAGGATAAAATCCAAATACATGAGTCCGATTCAGGTTCCAGGTCCAAATTTCCATATACATATCAGCAGCGGCAGTAACGTGAACACCTCTCCATAGCCTTCAATAATAGCAACAACAACAACAACATGCCCTTCAACACTACCCTTTGCCATCCTACCACGCACTGAACCCTATGAATATGGAGATTATGCATCAACGGAGAGCGCAAATGTTGATGTCAAGACTCCGGAAAGCATGAGAGGGTTCATGTTTGACGCAGGGGGAGGAGATTCGGAAGCGGTGGGAGCTGAGGGGGCATTGTGATCTGGAGGCGGAGTCTTTATGTTTCCAACAGCATCAGAGGCGGGATCGGCGCCATTCATGGGGTGTCAACTGTGTATCCGCATACATCAATATTCCAATTTCAACCCACCGCCGGGTATCCTCGCGCGGGTTTCACTGATGACGTGCATTACAGCCATTCTGTGATTTTTCTGGTACAGTGTTTTTATTTCAGATGCCGTTGGCGGGGGAGGCGACGCGGATTCAACCACAGTCGCACTCGCACTCGCAGGCCCAGCAGCTCTCGCCACGATCGCCATTGCAGTCGCATTCCTCTCCACAGTCGCACTTTCCAACACTAGCCACACGCCTAATCCCAATCCCCAGCTCCGTCTCAACTGCATGCTCAACGACCGCAACGACAGCGCCCATCACAGAACCCCTCGCCAGGACTCCCTTCCAAACTCTCGCAGGCGCACACTCAAGCACAGGTGCGAGGGCAGCTCCGACCTGGTCCGGTCCTTTTACTCTCTACGCCCGCACGGGCTGCAGCTGCGCAACAGGCTCAGGCGCAGGCACAGCAACAGCAGCAGAGTCAGGTGGAGAAACATGGTCAGAATCCACAACATCAATCGCCACGGGGTGCTAGTGTGAGGAGTATTGCGCCTGGACAGGTGAGTTGGATCTATGGTATGGATGTGGGGATTGGGAGCTCAGTGTGGATTGTGTTGTTTGTGATTGTGTATACAGGTGCAGGGTGAGCGGGCGTATATGCAGACACAGACGCAGTTCCAGATGCAAGCGCAGTTCCAGATGCAAGCGCAAGGTGAGAAGCGATTCTGAGCTCGAGGGGCTTGATCTTGAGGCTTATGCTCGAGTTTGCAAGGCCAAATGGGAGCTCAAGTACAACCACAAGTACAGAAACAGACAGTACGACCGCATTCTCAGTTTGAGAGTCGATCACAATGACAATCACATCAACCTCAGCTCCAAGTCTTACCTCAATCCCAATCCCAAACTCAATCCCACCCGCAGGCGCAATTCCAATCCCAAGCTCTCGCAAATGCTCAAGTAGGACAGGAAGTTACGCGACGACCCACCGGCGCGTGTACGAGGTGTAAGAAAATGAAGGTGTGTATCTTGATTTTCCTTCCATTGTGGCTCTTTATCGCCGTTTTCATTCATTTTTTATCTTCTTTATTATTATCATTTATTTGTATTTTTTATTTTTTATCGCATTTTTCTCCTTTTTTTGTCCCTTTCATTTTTATTTTATTTTCTATTGGGTGGTGTTTGGCAGACATTTTCTATATACATGGGGATCTACGACGGCACGACATGGACGGACCACGGGTCTTTCTTCATGGCAGGGTCTACGACGTGGGGTTAGAATGTCGGCGTTGGACCTCTTCGTCTTCTATGTCTGTCTTTATCTATGTTTGAGGAGGATATAATGGGAGTGGTGGCGCTATGTCCTTTCGCATCTGCGCGTATCGGTGGTTCGCAGCCGCACGTGGGGTATTTGTGCGAATGCGGGCTCCTCGGCCATTCCATCCCGAGCTATTCTTCTCCATTTCACTTCCTTGTCCTCTTTGTCTGTCTATGTCTATTCTGACTGGACATTCGGGAGGTGGAGAGCGATTGATGAATAATCGGGATGGAATGGGACGGGGGTAAGTATACTATGTACTTTCTTTCCTTCTTCTTCCTAACTTGTTTGTATCGGAGGTGTATGTGCGAGTGTTGGACTCCCCGACCGACCCATCCTGAACCCAACCCATCACTCCCAGCGTATAATCTTCTCTTGACGCGGATATAACACCACTTCCTCTGTCCAAATTTGTCCTTGCTTGACACTTGCAAAGTGGATGTGTCAGTTGAAACGTCCACCGGATATGTTGGGATGGGAGCAGTGGTGTTATTCTCTTTGACACTTTTTATTTTATTTATTTACTTATTATTTATTTTTCTTTTCTTTTCTTTTAATCCATTTATCCGTTCTCCCCATTTTCTTCTCAGAATCCTACTAACCCCACTCACAATAAGACGATCCAACTTACTGGCCGACTCCCCATACAGTACCATGAGAAAAACGCCATAATGGCGACCCTCCTGGCATCTATGGACCCTCACCGTATGCTACATCTATCATGCTCGCGGGTGGAAAGGTCATTGAAGCGTTTGAAGGCGGGTGTCGGTAGCAGTTCCAAGAAAGAAGCAAATCTAGCAGATGGTCACACGGGGAAAAATTCAACGGAAGCTAAGTCTGGACGCTGATGGAAGTGGCAGTGGATTAACGGTGGGGGGCATGTTGGGACAACCTGAGAGAGCGGCGTTGATGGCGCTTGAGAAGGGTGGGGGGAAGACGAAGAATGCTACGCGTAGTGGTGCGGCCTCGGTATTGGGGATGCGTGAATGGGAGAGGAGAAGATGGCGATAGTGATGATGAATGGAGTAGTGAAGAGGAGGAGGCGATGAAGAGGGCCCTTGGGATGAAGAATTTGAGAGGAAGTGGAAGGTTGTAGATGAAGAAGGCGGAGTCTCAGGAACAGAAACAGGAACACCAAGCTGGAGATGGACAAAGTTACCTCGCACGTGCTATAAAACCTCTCCCCTTTACCGCTCACCTCCACCCGAACACGCTCTCCTCTCGATATGCACCAATGGGTGTGCTTGCACGGCTTAGTCTCGAAGGGGCCTGTGTTGTTTCAAAACCTATTCTTCAACATCATCGTCATCATCAACAATAAAAAGTGAAGAAGGTTCCGAGTCTAGGCTGAACGCTACCTATGATGAAGACTCCGACATCGAACATGACGAAGACGACGTTGAAACAGAATCCGAATCTGAAACCACCGAAAAATTCGGCTCGACAGATTACTTCGCCCAGGGCCTGCCTCCAACCCTGCACTAAAGAGGGTCTTAAACACGCGCACTGCCCCGCCCGCTATTCTTGCCAGTGGGTTGGTGGACTGTCGCCCGCTTTCGTGAATCATATTGTATTCATTGCTATCGATCAGCCTAACCTACTATCGTCACATCGAATGTTACTTGTTCAAAGTAGTCATGATTCATAATATTATATGAAGTGTTGCTCACGATTCTCAAACTCAACACTAACACTATGCCGGAAGCAACTTGAATCCAATGTGAGTGTTGCTGATTACTATTTTGTTGTGGAAATATCAGTGGCATTCTGTGTAGCTCTCAGCTCCTAATATTTCATCAAGATCACAGGACATATATCGGGGGATATTCACTGTAGCAAGGAAACGGACTTATTTGAAAGCCCTCGGATGCTGAGAATAGGTCCCTTATGTACTGGTCAAAAGTCCCATCGCACTGATTATCAGTGCTTTTGAAAAAAAATTTAGTTCAGCGCCGGTCTTTTTGAAAAGTGCAAAAAGCACTGGTGCTACTGCGAAAAAATGTCGCAGCCAGTGCAAATTAGCACTGGTTATCGGTCGATATCAGACTTTTCACAGGTTTAAAAGTAGATCCATATCAGCTTGAAAATATATTATATTCGGTGCCAGAGAGGCTTTCATGGCCCGGCAGTTGGCATTGCCCTTCATGGTGTTGGCTTTGGTCCCATTTTGTCGATGATGGGGGTATTAAAGAAGAAGAAATTTCTATTTTTTCAAATTTATATATAGGCTCGTCATGTTTGAACCTTACCTTCCAGATCACATGACTCTTTGACACATACATGTAACTGACATGGCTTTTGACACATGCACATAGCCGACAAGAACCTTATCAAGGTCTAGAGCCTCTTTGGGACTTCAGCATAAAGAGAGGGTACTGTCACAACCAGAAATCCCGCCGGACTCCGGGCACCAACTTATACACACCTGCGCCCTATACGCATCCGTTATCAGTTCACCAGAATTCCCACCAGACTCTGTACGTCAGACTCTTCTACATTCGTCTTTATTACGTTGTGTTTCAGTCACCGGAATACTCACCGGACTCCGTCTCTGTCTATTTCCGACCTCATCCTGCATGTCAGTCACTGGACCCTGCTCAGAAAACCCGTCACCTCTCTAACAAAGCCCCATTCCCATTTTAGTCAAATGACCTGTCACGATTCAGACTCTGCCTCCGCTCCATTTCCCATTATGGTTTATGATTTGTCACTATTTGGACTCCACTCCATTCCATCCCATTCCTAACACCAATTTGGTGTTTACTATTCCCGTTTCATGTTTTGCTCGTTTCATTTCATTATTACTGGATTCAGTATGACATTCGCTCCACGGTCTATTTAAACTGGCAGATGTTGTACATACAATCCAGTCAGAAAATCGGCTTAGATTCCCCCCAGTAATCTAATACATTTTCCACTCTAAAACCCTACTTGATTCACACCGCTTGCACTAGTCGGAGCCCACAGGCTCCGGCACATCTATCTCTCTCTCCAATCTCGACTCACAACCCACAACCTCCGACCTACAACCCCTGACCAGACTCCCTGGGATTCCCATCTGTCCGTCTGAAATTGGACAACACAATCTAGTGAGGGCACAGCCTATAAGCTGAAGCCAAGTCCTACCAGATATTCCGCGGGTTTCTCCAGAGACCCACCCTGTACGTATCCTAACACCATATCCCTCATCCTGACTTACCCAGTCATCTTCTCATCCAAACTACCAAGTGTCAATACTTGTCACTATCCTCTGACTCATCTCCATCACATCCTGCCCTTAGTTTGGCTTGATCTATTGCAGTGTGAGCTTGAGTTATGATCTTCTATGCAACTTTGATTCTGATACCTTTCTTTGTTTATCTATCTTTATTTTAGTCAAGTCACTTATTCACCTATTGTTTGCTTTACCCTTTCATCCTTGTCACTGTGCTCTTCTACACCTCTCCTCTGGACTACTGCCTTGTTTGTTGGGGTTCTGCTGCAAATGTGAGGGGATTGTATGTAGTATGACTTGTCTATATAAATTAGACTAATTTGTATTTACAATCCAGTCAGAAAATCAACTAAGTTGCCCCTATTATGTATACTTCCCATTAGTTGGATCTCTATTCATACCCTCAGAATTTGTGGGCCCTCTGTGTAAGAGTCTTCAGAGTTCCTGTCCCACCCACCTCCCACTCACTATCCCTTCATCCTCTCAGACTCCCTGGACCTTCCATTTGTCCTATTTAAAATTGGACACAATGATCTCATGAGGGCACAGCATATATATAAGCTGAAGCCAAGTCCTACCTATACCAGACTGTCCACAAGGTCCCCACCAGAACCTATCTATGTACACTAAGTCCCAGGCTTAACAATTCATAGGCCACCTAGGAAACTACATCAGAGTCAAAATAAAATCCAAAGGATGATTGAAAGATCCAAGGATGACAATGATGAAAGTCAAAGTTAATTAAAGGATTCAAAAATTTGGCCAAAAGAGGACTGCCCATCAACAAGCCAATTTGAAATTGTGAGTTCATTCAAGAGTTCATTCAAGAAGGTCAAATAGAGGCAGATGGTTGGAAGTCCTGTCACAACTGTCACATGCCTATTGTTAAGAACAGGAACTGACGGGGACCGAACAGAAGGACTTGGCTTCAGCTTATGTGCTGCGCCCTCGCAAGTTACCATCAGGTGTCCTTAAATTTTGGGCGGGCGGAAACTAGTCCTGTCAAGTAAACCTCTCGGTAAACTACCAATTGGAAACCAAAGGATAAGTCGAGGGTTGGGCTGAGGGGTCGGAGACCAAGAGTCGGAGACTGAGAGTCAGAGATTAGAGGTTGAAGTCGTAAATGTAGGTTGAATTGTAAATCGGATGGAGTTGGAATGTGGGGGTCGTGAATAGATAATGGAGTCGGAAATTAGAGGGGTATCTAAGTTGATCTAAGTTGATCTAAGTTGATATTCTGATTGTCTAGTAGTTACATTACAGCGGGTCTTATATATGAGTTATCGGTGTCTAGAAACTACTAACTAAGGGATGAGCAGAAACACTATTTGACAAATAGACTTGACTAGAAACCGGAAAGTTACGATAAGATCAGAAGCTGAGATTTAGCTGAGAGCGGGATTACAAGAAAAGGGAATAGTCCATGGGCTACAAATATATATGGGTGTATGTGAATCATAGAGTAAAACAGATCATCATAGTGAAAAGGGAGGTATCAAAGCATAACCAGATGGTATGAGTATATTTTGACAGGGGCGTAAATGGGGTTTGATCACCATGAAGGTATATGTCAGTGTCGGTATTCCGAAGGTTGCCAAAATAATGACTTGATCAATAATTTGGAACATCAATAGACTGTAGTATTCTCGGGGACCGTTGGATTGTGACATGGTTATGACACGGTCGTAACACCTATCTTTCAACATTATTTGACTTGATATTCAACTAACCTTCAATTTGTCTCAGTTTGACATCATTGATGATTTTATTCTTATATCATGTCATCATCATATGTAAATGATAAATAGCATAAAGAAGTGTGGAAGAGCAGTCAGAAATTTCCACTAAATATCTGTATAATATTTCTCTGTATTATTAATCAAATCTTGTTCTTCTCTTATTTAACATCATAACTATTTGACACACTATTTGTAAGCCTTTGTGTCTTACTATTGCCTCACACTTTATCATCAAGACAAATCAATACTTCATTGAACAAGATTTTCCACACTCAGTATAGTAGAAGATCTTTGATTGTTATTTGACTATTATGGAGAGAAATTTGATTTGTGTCAAGAATACATTGGGTCTCCTTAGGAAAATGAAAGGTCTTGAATTAGACAGTAAGTATTTGAATTTGGCTTTGGGATCAGTCCCAAATGTGATGTCTGGAATAGTCCTATAATCCATTCCAGCTCCTCTGGTGCAGCTTTCTGTTCACTTGCTAACTTCTTTATAAAGTCCAAGTCTGTTAATGATGATCTGTGATTTTCGAAAATAAGTATTCATGCTATGTAATATTTCACCCCAATGTTGAACCCATTCATTAAACCTGCTATAATGTTCTGCCAATCCTGGAGTATATGTACCATATTTACTCAATGTGTGTGCCACTTTGACAGGATTGAGCAGTGTTGTGACTCTTCTCGGTCAGAGATGTTTACAGGCATCTGCTCCATGGTTCTCCTTGAAGCAGATGCTGCATATGTGGATGTTGATACATGTTAGGATCCCTATCATTTGGGCACCCTCATAACCCTCTGGCACCCCACTATCAGTACCCTAACCAGGGTGTCACTGTCAGGAACTGGAGAACCTGCCAGCCTCCGGGCCCCCAGACCCCATCCTACATGCTCCCGACCCTCTATATTGTATAGTAACAACCAGAGTTCCCACAGGAGCCCGCATGTCAACTTGTTTATGCCTGACTCTCTGTACGCACCCCACCTGTCTGCACCTAACCCTCTGTCTCATACACCAGTCCTCGGACTCCTCCGGACTCCGGACTCCACCCTACATACACCCGACACTCTGTGTCTTATGTACCAGTCACCGGACTCCGACCGGACTCCTGGAACCCCTCTAACAGAGCATAGAACCCCGCTCCTGTTATCTGTCTCTGCATCTCACACACCAGTCATTGGAAAACCCACCGGACTCCACCGGACCTCCTGCACATCAAACCTGTCTATACCCGACACTATCTTGTGCACCAAGTCACCGGACTCCGACCGGACTTCCAGAACCCCTCTAACTGAGCCCCGCTCCAGTTATGGTTAAATGACCTGTCATGATTCGTTCTCCGCTCCCGTTCCGTTCCGTCCCTAATTCCCAGTTTGATATTTACTTGTTTCGTTTTATGTTTAATAGTTCTGCCTCTCATTAATACCTGATTTGGTATTATTACATTTCACAGTCTATATAAGTCTGCTATATTCATGTACTTAGAATCCAGTTTCAATCTCGAACTAGTTTTCCCCCGAACAAGTTTGACCCTTGAACAGTCTCTAGTCCTCTTGTCTGTCTGCATGCTCGATTCCCGGAACTCCCATGGGAACTCCGGAATCTATACCTTCCTGTATGCATTCTGTCAGCTTGAAATATGGACACCCAAATGAGTGTACGAGGGCACAGCCTATAAGCTGAAGCCAAGTCCATCTCAGTCGTTCACCATACTTTCTGGTAATTATTCTGATATCACTGTTCCTTGTACTAATAATTCCCAGAACTTTCCCGGGACCTATTACCCGGGGACTCTGTGGGACAATTCCCGGAAGCAAGTGTGTGTTCGGAATAGTTACCGGAAACCTCCGTGGGACTATCCGTGGAGCTTTGTTCGGGAACTTAACAGTCACCACCTGTGGCACCCCAACACCTGTCTTTCCTGCTAACCAGTCAATTATACTAATGCCCTTCTCATACTCATGATCTAGCCCCTTGGCCGCAATGCTACCTGTTGACAAAAAGATAAATACCTATGTACCTCTCTCTGCATTCTGCCATGCTTTGGTAGTGAGTGTCAAGTACAGCATGCAGTGAAAGTTCTTAAAGGCTCCCCTCACTTCCCACAGTATAGCTAGAAAACAAGAGCAATAGCATATGGGTCTGATGGTCACATATGCATTGTACAGTGAAATGAAGGTCTGCAGTTTGACTAGCCCAAAGCTTGCATCCTTCAGACTGCAATAGACACTGTAAGCCAGTCACATTATGGACTGAATTGTGACAGTTCTGGGAGCAAGCTGTGTCGCAGAATAGACTGTATGTAATGGGCTGCCCTGCCTGCTGCATCACAGCTGAACTGACCGCATGGTGCTGCATACCAAAAGCACCACAGACTGGACTGTATGTTTGTGGAGAAGGAATATGAAGGTGTACTTATGGATTTCCAAGGCATTTGCCTTAAACCCTGTATAATCTCGGGCATCACTATTCTCCTGCTGTCCTTGGTTTCGTCGGTCATAGATGCCGAGGCTTTGGCCTTCCAGACTGTCTCTGTATCCACAAACAACCTCCTCTGATGTGGTTCCTCCTGCTCGCCGGAGTAGCTATTGTTTATCAACTGGTTCCTGTGTACCGTCAACCAAGCTATTTGGGTGTCCAACAGCTCGATATCTAGCGAGGACGATCGCTGGCCTTCCTGTCGACTATCCCCACTGCTGCCGACGGCGTCTGTCAGTAGTATTGCTGGGAGCTCTGGGATGGGTGCCTTTCGTCATTCAGGTTAGTACCCAAGTGTGCCAAAACGCCCTGTGGCCAGGACCCAGATGTCATCGCGTGAGATCTAAACAGGTCAGTGAAGATTTTAAAGGAACTACTCCCGGAAAGCCCTGGTGTTGAAATATTAGCGTTATGTAAGCTACCTTTGGTAAGCTGAAACGCAGTGTAGGACAACTGTATTCTGTTGATTCTCGTGCGCCATTTGGTTTGGGCGCCTATTCAAATGTAGCACATTTATATCGACCATTGTTGGCGTTTGAAACCCCCAACTGAGTCAGGCCATGTTTCGAATTATGCACGAGACAACAAGCCCGAGCGGCTTCTTTCAGATGGAATCATTGAATATGTTGTGGAAGGTCAAGACTGATCCAAAATTACGTCTCTCCTGCCTGATTATATCCTGCATGAATACAATTCTATAATACCCATTTCAACTTCAGCCCCCTCCCCCCCCACACACACATACACTTATCCGGTCCATTCATACATATAACTATAACCAAGAATGTGGGCGTCGTATGTCGTCTAGAGTTGCGCATGCGGGTATGTCTGCGTCTAGTGTCGTGCGATGTTTCATTTATGTCCAGTCGTACATGTAAGTATTGCATTGTGTCGTGTATTGTCCGTCCATCGTTCGTTGTCGAATTTTGTGCCCGTCTATCGATCCACATCTATACTCTCGACGTCGTCAAATGCATCCCGCGCGCCGCACATGGAAATGTCCGTCCCCTCTCCTTCTCATATACACGGGTGCACGGGTGCACCAACGCAGCCCATTTGTCGCGTTTCATGTCCGGACAAAGAAATGCCAACTACCCTGCTTCCACCTTTTAGCACCATAAAGCATCACCGACGCCATGACGAATGATCCTCCCGCGAATGCTATTGCAGGTCGAAAAGACCGAGGACTACTGATTATTTCTATATATTCCAACGAAAGTGAAAAAGAACAGGTAAATAAACAAGGACGTGAAATCAAATGACAAAAATGTCGTACCTTCTGCTGGGGAGTCTCTATCTAGTATCCACATGCCTACCGGCTCACTGAGAATAGACGCAGGGATAAGGGTCACCCAGAGGATGGAGAGTGCCGAGCTAAGATGTTTTAGCCCGATTATTTCTGCGGTGAGTGGACCGGAGAAGGACCAGAATGTCCCGCCGAAAAATCCTAGTGGATGAGATAAAGTCAGTATTAATATTTGAATGAAGGACTAGGATGGAATGCAAATGAAAATGGTGAGTGGCAGAATTAATGTGAGATTGAGTTCTTCTGCGAACTGTGGGTAGAATTCGAGTGTAAGGCCAGAGAGAAGGGAATAACCGAAGGAATAAGGTGACATGATGTAAAATACATGTACAGGTATAGATAACACGATACAATTGTTAGTATAAAATGTGTATCAATCATACCAACAAACAAAGAGCCACGAATAAAATGGCCATAAAGATAGCAGAGAAAAACGAAAAACGAAACATGGAATGCGTGGATCGAGAGAGACTCACCCTGCACAAGCGCAAACCCAATCACACCTCCCAATTCCAACTCTTGACTCCTAATACCCTCCAATCCAATAACAAGCCACCACACCAAACAGCTCATGCCGGCAATGGAAGTCGATACGATCGCAACATTGAACCTACCTAATTTATCGGCAACAAGTCCGAGTGTTGGGCGGCCGATGAGCTGGCCGAGGGAGAGGATAGACTGGCAGAGTGCAGCACTGTTGGAGAGACAATCGTGAGTGATTTGGAATTTAAGATAGTGAAACACGGAAGGGGTTCCAGGACTGGACACTGTGACCACAAGCAACTCTCACCGTTTCTGAGACATCCCCAGCCCGGCTGTCACATATACCGCGAGGGTATATATGCTTATAATGTAGCCTAACAGGGACCATGTTCCCCATAAGAGGATAGGGATGAACCCGGGGTGTAGAAGCAATGAGAGCTGAAAGGGTGCGAATCGGCGAGGTGTGGTATGTGGAGGACCTGGGTAGGTTTGAGGGTTAGTCGGAAGTACCCAATGACGGAAGAAATATGATAGAAAATGATAAAAATTCAATCTGATTTGGTCACTGAGAAATGCGAGGGATAGCAAAGATCATTCGGACAGACTTGCTTTTTAATAGCACGACAACCGGAATCAAAACTCCTCCAGACACAAAGGCGTTAACAAAAAATGCCCATTTCAGCCCGAGATGCTGAATCGCCGCCTCGGTACTAAGTGAAAACATCCACGCGCCAAATCCAGAGCCAGATGCCAGCAGCCCACTCGCAAGAGCGCGTTTCGACGAGAACCATTGATTGCTGAGCGGCAAAGCCGGTACGAACAGCAATCCTAGTCCCATGCCGAACAATACCCCTTGGCATGCGAATAGCCCACCAATGGTTGTGGAGAATCCTGCGCCAATTTGTGAGCCTACGAAGATGATGACGCCGAGGGTGAGAGGGACTTTGAAATTAAAACGTTGAGAGAGGTAGTTTGCGAGGGGTGCGATGGCCATCGCCAAGCCGATTGAGAGGCCACCTATTAGGGCAAAGTAGACAGGAGGGGCGTTGGGAAATGTGGCCTTGGTGTGGTAGTAAGAGAGGAAGACGCCAAATGTAGAATTTATCCTGCAAAAACTGATATTAGAATAAGGACAGGGGTTGTCTCTTTGCGTGTACTTGCCCCCATGTTACAGCTTAATATTAAAATGAATATTTTACTCGTCAAGGTGGGCTTCATAGTTGATACCAAGGTATCGACTCACCGGACAGCATGAACACACAGGCTACCACAACCCATCCATACCCTCCATCTGGGGGTGCCAACTCTGCCTCTCCTTCCGCACCGCCAGCGCGCAGGACAGGCTCCGTACTTCTTATCGTCATGGTACTCATCTGTGTAGACTCTGTCGGTGAGTCAACCTCCCTTTTCGCCATGTCCACACCATCGCCCCCCGCGACATCGATATTGATCATCTTATCGGAATGGCCTTTCTCGAGGCCTGTGCTCGCGCTCCGAGTCGAAGACGACATTGTCCCAAGTAATATGTTGAAGAGCGAAAGCTAGTCTTGGTTCATCACGTTCATCGCGTATAGCTCTTTTATCTACAATCCGTTAGTCAGGTATGTACCCGCCTTCTATTTCCCTCTAACCTTCTTGAATGCCGAGCGAACCGATCATTCAACGGATTTAAGAGGCCAGCCGCGGATGGGCGTATGTGTGGCGTGTAAGCGATGATTTGCATTGAAACCGTTTCAAGTCGGGAGCGCTTCTTTGTATTAGCATAAACTGCTCTTTACGCGAGGTAGGCGAACGGCAGTCGCACGTGATTCGATCCGCACCTGCCAGCGGCGTCGTGATCGTATTCGAGAAGGATGTTCAGGTTAAGTTATTTAAGTATGGGAAGACAGCGCCACTTCCGCAATAATAGTGATCCTAGTAGTGGACGTCGACATACCATCCAAGGTTTATCCGATTATATTTGCTTAACCTTGAACCCCCGGACAACGTGGTCGAGGTCATTCATATAACTGAATAGCCTATTATCCAACTGATATCAAACCTATCCGACTCTGTGTCAGAACATACACAGCCGTACAGTCGAACCCTACGTTAACCCATAACCCCCCATACCCCATGACACCGTCGGGAACCATACCTGGTTTGTCGGCATTTCGAACCTGTACTAAACCGGCGAGAGGCTTGCGTCTCAAGGAACCAATTGAATTGGTACCAGTTAGATAACAGAATACTCGCATGCATTTCTGAAAGCCTGTCGTCAAATAGGTTCACTGGCCCGGGTTGATAGGACCACGGTGTATTGCTCGATGAACTTAATGAACAGGATACATGGCTGGACAGTAGATGATTACGTAAGTAACTCAAGGGACCACGAAGCTCACCACCTTCCAAAAATCAGTCCCCGCAGCCGCAACGGCCGAGTTTCACAATAGCTGTGCATGACATCCATGCTCCACGATAAAGCCGTGGGAGCTGCTGGCTCGACAAATCTCCACTACAAATGAAACACTCCGTCATGAACACACTCTTTTTAAAATTTAGCAAAAATCCGACGTTTTCTGGAACCCTCGATAACACCAAATATTTCACGATTTAACAATGCTATAAGATTTTTAGTGGTTATTATTTTAATCCGTTCTTTGTGTATATAATGAGATTTCGGTACCATTAATAATATATTTTAATCCCACACTCTCTGCCATATATTGACAGTGGGCTTCTGACAAGCTATGTATTGTGAGAGAGTTCTCCATATCTTATCAAGCCGATTGGCATAATGAGACTGTCTTGATCGAAGATAATAGCACCGCATTAATTGCCATCTTTGTAATTCCAATCTTTTCATGTTCCGAGGAGTGACTTAATAATGTCTAAAAATAAACGATCGATATAGCGCTCAAGCTTCCTATACTATTTAAAAAAGAATTGAGACTGCTTTCGTTCTTCGAATGCCCATCACTTGAGCAAGTTCCTATATGGTTCTATTGCTATGGCGTCGGCAAAGGATCTTGTCAGCTGATCCCAGTAGCAGAAAGAAAGCATACCAGAAAGAAAACATACCAGAAAGAAAGCATACCAGAAAGAAAGCATACCAGAAAGAAAGCATACCAGAAAGAAAGCATACCAGAAAGAAAGCATATCAGAAAGAAAGCATACCAGAAAGAAAGCATATCAGAAAGAAAGCATACCAGAAAGAAAGCATCATAGATTATGGAACATATTAGAAGGATATAGTATAATCTGAGCAAGCTATTCTCGAGGGTATATGACTAAGTTCAGGTGACAGTCATTCAAGCAGTTATACAAGTATATTCCCTATTATGATACGAAGGTTTTCTAATATAGCCCACTGTCACTCGCCGGATGCCTTCTCCCGATTTAAATCGGTATCGGGTCCAAACAAGCAAGCTAATAACAATGCATAGATATACTTATGTAATACCTATCATAAGGCGTGTGTTAGGAGCTGTAGAAAATCTGGACTATGTTGACCTTCCCACATTCCTTCAAGTATTCTATCAGTACTTCAATGTTTACGATAGCTCACACAACGTATCATCCGTGGCCATCGGAGTTCGAGCAAATGGTGAGATCTTAAATATATTATTGGCACCTATTGATACCCTTTCCTCCTGTGGGTTTATTTACCAAATACTCGCTTAAAGTGTTGGCACCTCCTTCATCATATTCGACACGTGGTCCCAATCCTTATGCCCATTGTCCATCGTCGTGTCGATCTCTGTCCAAGAATTGCACTGCATCGGCACTGCTGTAGATTGACTGTCCGCGGCCGGGCAGCTTAGATCTAGTGGCAGATTACTGTACGCAAACTACAGGGTGAACACTGAAGCTTGAAAACTAACCTATAGCAGTTACCAATCTCCCTGCATCCTACTCAGCCGGCGTATAATCTTTTTCCGCCTTTTAACATTCCTTCCGATCAAAAGTACACCAATTATGAATGGCAGCGTCGAAATGCCGGCGATCGTTACCACGATGGCCACTGGGAAGGGGTATTGAGACCATGTATGTATGTATAGTCCCACTAACAGGCATAAGGCACCCGATGCAAGGAAAAATGGAGGCATGAAAAGCGATATGCTATACCAAGCAATAAGCCAGTTATCAATATAAGGGGCGATCTGATATTGTTTCAAAGGCGGCGACCATTGGGGTTTGGGGTTTGGCGCACTGGCTTGTTCTGAGGTCTCCTTCGCTCGAGCCTCGAAGACATCTTGGAGAAGTTTCTTCTCACAGTTCGTGAGCCGCTGAAACCAGCGAGATGTGAAGTATGCGAGGCAGGCGGAGGTGAGGTCGAAGACGAGTCCTGAAAGATACAGAGCGTGTGTGGCGAGGACGGCCATTGTGTCGGGTCCATCACTGGATCGTGTGCTTATAATTTGTCCTTGAATCGCCGATAGGAATGTACCCTGAGTTATGGTGGTCACAATGTGACCGTTGCATCAATGTTCTCAAACGTGATTACATACTGCGAGAGCAAGGATCTCAAACCCCTCACAGAGGACATTAAGGTGGTCCGTATTCGAATCATGACTTGAGCTGGGATCCTTCCGCATTGGACTCGGGCCTGAGAATGACATAATGTGGGTTGTCTGAAAATCAACATTACACTAAGTGAATTACCAGTTTCCAATTTCTCAGTTGCTTTTCCCTGCGGAGGGTCGGTATATTCGTTTGGCAAATTACTATTTTTCACTTTCTCAGCTTCTGAATGGGTCTTTCTTTGTGAAGAATCTTCCTCTGTATTTGGTTCGATCATGGCGCTGGGCAGAACTGAGCCTAATGCAGAGGGAGCCTGACGAAAACAAATTAGGGTTTCGCTTGTGGGCGTCTCTCGCTACCGAACATTGATTAGGTATTGGAATGACCAAATTTATAAAATTAAATATATGCTTAGAGGCATAGTTCCTTAGTGAGCTGTGGTAGATGTTTTCGCCACAAGACCGAAATCACCGAAACAAGCCCAGAATTCAAAGATTTTGCATCCTTTGCGGAGGCTCTGCGTGATATAAATCACAATCTATTCTTATGGATTCGGGGCCTTTTCCGTTGAATCCTATTTGTTGGAACAGGACAACCCTAATTTCCGAGATGCGATCCAGCGGCACAGCTATTTTAGCTTCAAGATAGGAAGCTGCGATACCGGTGTTTTAATCCTAGGTTGAATCTAACAGGTAATATGTATGTATGTATAAATAAAACTGCATTGAGTAAGATTTTAATGTGGGCTGGTCATGATAAAAGCTCAAAACTATAAACCACTACCTCATCCTCCCTACAGATTAACCTCGGACAAAACCCGGCCTTCAATGTTTCCGAACGAATCAAATTCAAGGGACCTGCCGGTTCTGGGGCGTCGACATCGCCAGCTACAGAGTTCCTTAATCGTGTCGTCAACGGCTAGGCTAGTCAATGTATATAGGGATATTGAGGGGTGCTGTTTGTTACATATTCTATCCATTCTTCTTGATCAGTCGAAATGGCCGGCTATCGCCGGACGATGGGATAGCTTCGGGAATCACCGATTTCGGTGACTCGGGTGTGACTCTCCACTGTTTAAGTTAGTATTTCATGACGACCTTACCACTCACACGCGAGAGCAATTTGAGCGCAATAAACTGTCCATTTCACAAATGCGAAAACAAAAATAACTGACTATGTTTGGTAATGAATCCTGGCGTTTCAATTATCACGTCAGAGTGATGTCATAACGGAGCTAGTTCTCAGCGTCTGAAGTAGCAGTCTGCACACCAACATGAATCCTACCTCTATTTCCCCCCAATCTTACCAGTGCGATTATACCGACGACGACGATACCCAGCTTCCAGAATCAGGCGCTCCAGAGAAAAGAAAGCGCAGCTCAAGGGGTGATTAACTTTGCTTTGTGCTTTGTTTCAGGCGATATTAACGCGTTGATCTAGCATGCGATCAATGTAGAAAGACGAAGTCAAAGTGTCAGAGGCTCTTAAGAAGTTCTGCATGTAAGAATTGTATTTCCACGAACCAGGGTATGTCAATGGCAGAGCCGCGAATGAATTCAATTGTGGCGTCTGATGATTTTGGATATTAGAGTGCACTTTTCTAGGTCCGTGATGAGGATACTTAATGCCTTGAACGGGAAACTCATACTATAAACAGGTCCAAGTCGAAAGAGAGGTCCACCCAAAGGGTGTGTGGTTATTCTCTTATCTCATACAACACGCTTAAATCGCACAGGTATATAACATCCCTCGAAACCCGAGCACACAGAATGGAGGCCTTATGGGGGGTTCTGTTATCGTGTGCAGACCCAAGAGCACAGACTTTGATTGCCGATATCGCTCAAGATAGCCTCGCTCGTGAAATCCTCAGTGATGTAGAGAACGGGCCGTTTGGGCCTTTTGGAAAACTCAGAATTTTACAATCCAATGATAACGATATGGTGTCTCCTGGCTCGCGGACTGGTCGCCAGTTTATTTCGTCGCGGGATAAACGCGAGCAATTTATAGTGGGAAACGGTTAGTAGGTTCTTCGTGTCATATTTCCTGACCAAACAGCACTACTCTTCAGATGCCGACCCATCTCTGCCAAGTTACCAATGGCAAGACGGACTAGCAAACCATTTGATGGCTCGGGGGGCTTCAAGAGCGCAAGGCAGTTCTTCTCAGCGTACGTCTGTTCTCCCTTATCGCCCGCCTTTAACGTTACTAAAGCCCGAAATTCCAGAGGATGATAACCAGTTTAATGCTCCATATTCTTTCAACTTCGACGACGGCGATTTTAATGATTCACAGACAGGTAGCTTAGCCCTCCCTGCCGTGAAAGATACCATGCCCTCTTTGGGACCATTCTCTTTAGCAACAAAACGTCCTCAAGATGCAGAAACGATATGGCAGGCTCTATATGACAGATCCGTGCCAAGCTCCGGCGAGGAGAGTGAGTATGAGTCGGATGATCCGGCGGATGCAATTGGACAGTTGTCTTTAAATGAAAAGCAACAAGTGAGTTGTGGCATGCTGACTGGACTTAGGGTATCAGATACTTACCCTGATAGGTTGGATACCTCGGAAAGACTAGCGGAATGCATCTCCTCGCAAAGCCAAATCGCTCAGATAATCTCAATAATGGAGGAATTTGGTGACTATCTTAAATGACAGCATCCCCAGCCCTCCACGATGCTCATCCATTTGTAGGCGGCTCCCTCAGTCTCGATATTGGCCTGCCTCCCTGCGTGGTCGCCCAATGATAGAGGAAGATTTACGTCTTGATGTTGAAATGCCGCCATACCATATCCAGGATCAATTGCTAGAGTTGTATTGGACCTATGTACAAGTGTGTACCATATATTCTGTAGCTAGTCATAATACTAAGCTTGTGTTAGCCCGTTCTTCCTGTCCTCGATAAAGGTAAATTCATCGCCGAATATGACACCATGTAAGTGTCACGTTTCCTCACGTCCGTATAATGTACACAACACACATTCCGCCGTTTTTCGCCAGGAAATCAAGGCCAGTCAGCCAAAGCTCCTTTATTTTTCATTTTTTACCTGTATTTACTATCTACAGGCCCCGCGATGGCACAAAATCTATAGCCAAAGTGCCCCGTCTTCTCCTCCTCTCAATGTTCACCATCGCAGCACGCTACTCAGACCTCGAGCCTCTACCCCAGCAAGGTACAATGTGGGAGGCAGGATGTGACTATCTGGACCAGGCAAAGCTTATATTAAGTACGTATGTTGCATTGCCTATTGGCGCCTAATGGGCAGCGCTAATTCTTTGGTGTTAGATTGGACATATGACTCGCCGAGGCCGTCAACATGTCAGGCACTAATTCTTTTGGCGTATCGGGAGTATGGTATTGGTATGACTTGTCTAACTCTATATATGAATGCCTCTTCGTTGATTTTTATCGGTAACAGGCGCTATCTCCCAAGCGTGGATTTACATGGGAATGTCGATACGCATGGTATGTCCCATTCATCTCATTTCAAGAAATCAAAATTCGGTTAGTGATAATGGTACGGCAGGCGACGGATCTTGGAATGCATCGTGACGCTGATCGATGGCAGAGGAGCGGCCGTGTGCTGTTCAGTGAGGCTGAGAAGTCGTCACGGAAGCGACTTTGGCATTGCTGTATCTTATTGGATAGGTCTGAGCTGTCTCAATGTGATGAATCGTCACACTGACCCATAAACACAGAATAATGGCATTTTCCATGGGTGAGTCATAAACAATTAGTCATAGATACACACACATTGTCATTTACCTCATTGAACAGGCCGCCCAATGTGCATCCGAGAAAGAGACTATGATGCAACCTTACCGTCAATAGAAGACGTTTGTGTTTATCTTTTTGTGAGAAAAACCCTAACTTACCAGAATTCAACAGAGAGAGGAAACTGAACCATGGCCATCCATCCCCATCCGAGGAGTCACAGCCAGGGAAAGTCGCAGCCTCTCTACCTTTCACGCCACAGCCTCTCTCTGTAAGCCTCTCATAACTTTGCCCCCTTATTTTTTAACCGCTTATGATAATCCACATCCAGCCTCCATTCTCGCCCTCGTAGTCGACACCATCTATGCCTGCCGCTCGGGTGTGAATTTCGTAGTCCGCCACGTTGAATCATTCAAGATCGCTGCGAAACTTGATGAGTGGTATGAAAAGATGCCAGCGCATCTGAAATACAATATTTATGACGATATGGTACCCTTCCCCCATGTGCTTACATTGCATATGATGTATTGGTGTGTGGTTTTGTTGGTGCACCGACCTTTGTTAGTGTTGTTTTTCTCTCTACATCACCATTGTTGTTAATTAATCTCATTGTGACAGTATACGGCATCATAAACAGTTCGGTTATTGGTTATCGATGTTGGTTTTTTGTTAACTGACCCTCACAGTACATTCACACAAACACACTCCAATATACCGCAAGAGGAAATATCCTTGATGTCACAGAAATCGATCTTTCATAGCTGTCATGCAGCATCTAGCTTGTCTTCTCTCGGTAAATACCACTATCCTCTTTTGACGTGACATATACTGAACATTAAAAAATCTAGTCGACATCTACCGACGTACGTGGGATTTATCACGCGCCAATGCGTTTGTGAGTTGGTTCGTACTTAGCGCTGGGTGAGTACTTCTGAACTACAAGCCATATTGATGCCAGTCTCAAAGTCATACCAGTGTAATGCACGTAGCTACTCGTGAGTACACATGTAGGTGCTCTCATATATAACGTTTATCTCACTCACCATCATTAGTTACCATGCACCTAGGGGATCAAGATCAAGCTCGGTTAGGACTGCAACGGTGCTTAGACGCTCTAGAACAGATGAAGGTAAGAATCATTTCAGAGAAGTATAGAATTCTATATAAAACCCTACCCCTAACTTTCTAGCTTGTTTGGCCAAGCTCGGAAAGGGCTTGGCACTTACTTCGCGGTGCGGAGATAGACCTTTCCATTCCGAGACGGCAAGCCATCGCTCCGCAGCCCCAGCCAGAGCATCAACAGCCTGCGGATTCGATTCTTCCTCACCTCTCTGATAAGGTTCTCCCATCTGTCCCCATATCATACCCAGACATGCACCAGCCCATTGTGTCATTGGAACGCCCTGCGCCGACGCCAACGCAGTCATTCCCCTCGCTCACGACTATAATGGGCCGAAGCGCATCAGGTCCCCCGCCGGCTATGTCGTATTTCCCTGGATGTGATCATTGGCCACCGGAGTCGTTGGTTTTTGATCCTCCATTTTTGAATATCGATCACGAGGAAGCGAAGTATAATCCTAATACCAATTCCAATGCAAACTCTAATACGAATCAGACCACCACGGGGACATCGTATGACGCATCTAGGGGCTCTGATTTGTATGATCTGCCTCAGGTTGAGCGGCTTTGGGGCTTTTCAGAACTATGATCAGAATATGAATTTGGAATAGAATTCCAAGTCATAGTGGCCCTGTATTGTGAATTTGAGGAAAGGGTTTTGTGATGTAGAGTTGCGTTGGCATGATTCCTGTGTGACTCAGATTAACATTGTCCTTGTACCCCTTGATTGCTTTGCCCATTCTTTCTATTTATGTATGACCTTCGTTGGGACGCTGTCTTTAGTGACATAACACTATACACCATGCTCGTTTGGTCCAAGTTACTCTCATTGGGATGAGTTCATCATACATAAAATATTGACTGTTTTTTGTTTTAGGTTCCTTAGGAATACATTGAGTTACAGGTAAAACGATGCCTCCCTTCATATCGTAGCCTTGAATATGTCAAAGCTTACTGCTTTCAGGTCCTAGTGACATAATTCGAAACAAATTTCCCGCTGAATACAAGGGAATCTCCATTCGAAGAATGCTGCTGCCTTCAGAAGCAGAAACAAATAACAAGCCATAACTTTCGAAATTTGTCTTCTCTCTCTTACAAGCTACCTGCGGACCCTTCAAGGTGTTAGTGACATAATATCGAGGAGAACTTCTCATTGATAGAGGGTTCACGTCGACAAACGCCTCTAACACTGCAAAGCGGCGTTCACGGTATTGTACTGACGAAAAACATACTATAGGTCGACACACCCCAACAACAAGATGTATTTCTGATGACATATGAATAGATTCGGGTGGATTAATGATCACTAACCGTAAGGTAGCTCATAAATTCACAACTGGCACATGGTCGGAAGCTGAGCAACGAAGGACCATCTCAGACGGCCTCCACAATTCTCGTCCTGGAAAAATCACTGATAGAGTAAAGGACAACTAGGGGGAAGGTGATACGTATGAGAAAGTGTTATGGAACGATGGTGAAGTAACTACAAATCTGATATGTCTCTCCCTTTAACCGTATCCAACTCCCCCGTACTAGCTCCACACAGCCCCTTTCGAGCGGCAGTATAGCCCTCAGAAGATGAAGAATTTTGTCTGGTGCAGTAATGTGAGTTCAAAATAACTGGTCACCCTCAAAGACTAACCTTATTCCATGATCTCAACTCAATGATCTTCTATTCAAAATGTTTTCAAATATTGTGATGAGTGAATACGTTGATCCAGGTTTTAGTTTATAGAATATTGGAGATAATGTGTTGAGGCAATGTCGGATATAATAGATATCTCTACGCCACACTCTTCTCCCCTTTTTCTCTACTACCAGGTGCAGAAAGTATTTACACTTGAAGGCCTGACTTGATCTCGAGCAGGAAAAACCACGTCAAGGGAAGTACGTGAAAGTGAGAGTTTGCATGCTTCCAACGAAAGGCAGCAAGGTTAAAAGTCATTGTACTAAATTCTACAAGTATATTTAAATGACCCGTATAATACATAGATAATAATATATGATAAATTTAACAAGCTCCTAAGGTCTCGGATTTCCAGATTCGTTGAGCTTGTGGAATTGTAGAATCTACGATCAACTTCGGCACCATTCTTTTTAAACGGTGAGATGGTGAAGATGCATCTACAGAGTCGATATCAATCCCTTCTAGCTTAACCTGTTCGAGTCGCGGCCACCTTGAGTGAAAAAATACTGGCTGAACAACTGTTATAAATTTAGTGGAAAATCGCCGTTGCTCATCATCACTGATCGGGCGTGCGGGCTGTGAGGTCAGTCCGAGGACAATTTCCGTAATTGTATCCTGCACAGAGAAAAGTGCATCTTTCCATCCTTCTAAAGTCTCGTCTTCTCGTTTTGGGTCGAGAGCACATGCCGTCCTAAACGACAGCCTCTTGAGCGCGGGAAGATTGCTGGCGGTGATCCACTGAAGTAATCGAACATTGACGAAATGAGGGCTCACAGTATCTAATGACAATGCAGAGAGCTGATGGGGTGAATGAAGTATTGGTGTGATGAAAGGAAAATAAGTGACACCTCTAAGCGTCACGTCGCGTACACGCGGAAATAAGGTAGGCACAACTAGATTAAGTTCTGCCATAGTTGTAGGATGCGCATCTATGAGATGTATCACCCCGACATTCCGAAGTGTTGGAAATACGTCTAGGAGCACGTGACCGTAGGTGTCTTCGAATGAACACATTTGCCATTCTAGATGACGGACATCAAGAGCACGTGAAGGGTGGGCAAGCACCTCCTGTCCAAATGAAAGTTGAGAGGACATCAACGTCTTCGTGAGGGTTCCTTCGGCGTGAGACCCCCTACTACGAAGCTTCAAACCCGGAAGCAATCTCACATGTCTATATAAAATGGGTCTCGCCAATACGTTGATGTTTCTCGAGACGAGGGTGAGAGAATACAGGTCCCCCGGAGACAAGAAGGCTAGAAGGATATACGACTGGACGTCGAAGACGAGGTTGTCGAAAGGGAAGACATGACCGACGACTTTGAGTTCAGAACTTTTCATATGTGCGGCCATAGACGGTCTGCGGACTTAGACAATAAGTCATCGCTTTAAACGTTAAATATCACACGAATAGATACTCACTGGTAGCACCTTGTAGATTCTGATCCTCGATGGGGCGAGATTGGGGGAAAGGTCAGTGGTCGGTTTGTTCAAATCTTATACATACGCTAGGCACCGGCGTTCTGAAAGCCAGCGCTGACAATACATATCGCCTCGGTGAAATGACCTAAACCACCAAATTTGGTGTTCGGCTAACTCAACATAACATCAGTGCACTGCAGATGCAGTTGACGAGAGGAGTTGGGGCGGCGCTTATCAATATCTTGTGTTTACGAAGAGCAACGGAGGTTTCCTCCTGGCTGCCGAGGGGCTGTTTGTGGTCACCGGAAGTTATAGATCAGGCGTCGGAGCGCTTTGCGGGTTTGTGTCACACCCCAAATCCTGAACCAATCAACAATAAGCGCCAGCGCCGGAATGGGAGGTCGAGACCGGAAAATTATCATCGGCAAAAAACCTAATAATATTAAGGCTATGGAACACATGACTTGGGCGAACATGTACCAAGTCTTCAAATCACACAGAGTTAGCATGACTACTTCAAAAAAAAAGCTGTTTAAACCATAGAAACCGGTGTATTGAATTTTCTGCTGACGCAAATTCCAGTCGAATTGCATCAAAGAGCATCGTTCGTCGAGCCAGAACAAACTTTTTCATAGTGTGTGTGATATTGGGGACAGGGATAAGGGGTATTAGCTCGACCTGATCTCCCTAATTGATTGAAGGTAACTGCACTTGCAATACGCGAAGAATGAATATTTCAAGCAGGCGCAAGTAAACGCCGGCCCAGAACCGTCAAGATACAAGTTACCCAAAGTTGATACTCAGTGCCTGAGCCCGAACCTCGGAAGGGACTTCTGCGGAAAGGTATGTATGTAACCTGGGGAAAACGTCTCGGTGTCGTCTTCTTACATAAAACTATTTTGTTGGTTTGCGGAGTTCGAACTTATGATAAGGTAATCAACTTCTCTTTCGGCGGAGCGAATTTACGGAATCTTCACGTCTTACTCGCTACTATGTCAACACCAACATCTAGATCAAACGATTCATTGCTATCCTCTGGATGTCAAGAAATTGAGGAGCTACTTAACTTTGTCGAATCTTCAGTTCATACAGACGAACTTGGTGCTAACGCATCACGCCTCCGAAATGGGTTACACTGTACAATCGGCGAGAAAATATGGGGTGGTAATTGGTATTTTTTGTTTGTTTTTCCTAATGCTCACTTTGATTGTGTAGGATTCAACCTGCTTTTCGAACTTAATTTCTCTGACGAAGTTACATGGTTGGCCCGTATCCCACTTTTTCATCAGTACCCTTCGCAATCGGCCCTGGATTTCATGCTATGCTCTTACGTCTCCACATTGAACTATATCAAGCTGCGCACAAATGTTCCTGTGCCCAAAGTTTTTGCGTGCCATCTCAAATCAGAGCCGGATAATAGGGTCGGAGTGTCCTACATGTTGATGGAACGTTTACCAGGACACAGCGTTCTCCTTACGAATGTTGACAGTCTAAGCGATATTCGCCTTGATAGTTCAGATCATAACCCGACGGAGGAAATCAGCCTTGAAGACCGCGGAAGATTGATTGATGAAGCCTTTACTCGCCTTCTACCGACAGCCAGAAGTTTCCATTGCCAACTTTCTGAGTATTTGATGGAGCTAGGTAATTGTCTGCAGTATCATTTGCCAATTGTTACTGATTAAGTGCATAGCTTCACACCCTTTTGACAAAATTGGCTCAATACAGGAAAGACCTTTGTTCAGCAGAAATTTTGTGGTTGAAGAGTATGTCACTCCTACCTTGGTGAGTAGTGAGGCGCGTCAGAGGGTTTGGAATGCACTCCCACTCTCATTGAAGGGACCATACACCCGAGCCTCGAGTTTCTATTCCGCAATCATGGATTTTAATGAAACAGTGGGTCTGCACTATGCCAGCGCGGAAAGTGATTCCGGATATCTATCATCCGTACGCCAGTGCCGTCGGGTGGCAGACTTGCTTGCACTTCCCGAATTTGAGACTGGTCCATTTGTTATTGAACATGATGATTTGAGCAGCGCCAACATTCTTGTAAGTCAACGAGTGACCGTGATTTCTCTCGACCGATCTTAATGGATCAAGTATGGTGCAGGTGGATGATGATTTCAACATCACAGGGATAATAGATTTCCCTGGAACCACCCTGCCTTTCCCCTCTTTTCTTACTTACCCTTTTTTCACCTCCGAGAACTTTTATACGCCAATGAACCAAAGGGAAGTCTGGAAAACTGCCCTCAAGAGCATCAACTACCCCTTTGGAAGCCCTTTGCAGGATGAAGCTACACTGGAGAGACTAACAGAAAGTCTGGACCATAGAACCCGATTTGAGCAGGCTTTGAAAATTGAAATTGCTTGTCGTAATATCTGGTTTGTATTGGAAAAACTCGAAGCTGAGGATGATAGTGACAGCGACGACGGTGACGGTGACGGGGATGAGTGTGACGGCGAAGGGGATGAGTGTGACGGCGAGGGGGATGAGTGTGACGGCGAGGGGGATGATGAGTGTGACGGCGAGGGGGATGAGTGTGACGTCGAGGGGGATGAGTGCGACGAGTAATCTAATAAATAAAATAAGATGGCGGGGGAAGGCGAGGGGAGTAACAGTGAGGAGTTCAATGCCAATGAAATCAGTCTTGTCAATCCCGTTATATAACCAATATTGACCACTATCCCCCAAAGGCTCGTCGTCTTCCGGCAGTGCGACTGAGTTAAGACACTAGTAGTAAATCTTCCCAGTTGGACAGGGAGAAAATAGATGATCTATGTCACCTAATGCCGGCACCATAGTATTTACATAGTATTTGCGATTTCTAACCTTCCTACCTCACATGGGGATTTTCAGTGCCTGGCAGTATGCTTGTTGCATTGTATAGTCAATATAAAATTAATGTATCACAAATAAGATTCACATCTAAGATGCATACATTGGTGATTGGAAGACAGGATGTTCGTCGTCCTATCTGCGTTAAACTTGCATGGTCAAGTGGTGGCATAATAAAGAACAGGGGCTTCATGGGTTCATTTAGGTATATTAAAGACAGACAATCTAAACTGTGCCCATTGTTTACACCTACCAGAGCAGGTCCCTTAGTATACCGGAGGCTTTAAGATGGTGCCGTGTTGACATACGAAATGCACCCTGTGGTTTTGCATTGCAGGCAGTGGGAGCCAATAAAATTATAAATTGAATGAGGTCTATGAATAGCACGGACAGCTTGGTGCTTAATTAAAACTGGTGAGAAACACCCAGCACTACCACATGGCTTCAAATCTGTCCTCGATGTGTCCAGAAATTCACTAGCTAGAGCATAGTATACATCAGCTACTTCAATCTTATTGACAAAGGCTAGATAGTAAAACATCCTCCTTGTCTCCCTCCAGTGGGTGCCAGTGGCTCCTGGACTGTAATAGACTAAGTGATGTCCATGCAACTGGTGGAACTTTCTGTTATCCACATATTTTCCAAGCATGGTATCCTGTCCCATGTAACTTCTGATCGAGGCTCCAAGTTTGTGTCTCATTTCTTTAGATCCCTCAGAACAACCCTTGATATGAAACTACACTTTACACCCAGATATTACCTGGAAGGTGACAGACACACTGAGTATGTCAATCAGACATTGGAACAATACCTCCACATATATTGGAATTACCAATAGGACAACTGGAAATCCCTGCTTCCTCTGGCAGAATTCATGCACATACAACAATGCACCCTCCACCACTACTGGCATATCACCCTTCTTTGCCAATAAGGGTTACAATCCCAATGTCGTGGTACACCCAGAGCACAGTTGTGCCTCTGCTCATGCTCAATATTTCATCACAGACCTCAATTAACTCCATCAAGAACTCCAGAATGCAATAAAGTCTGCCTGGGAACAATATCAACATTCCATGGATAAAAATGGGCTCCTGCCACCCAATTTCAAGATTGGTGACCATGTTTTGTAAAACCTCAATTCTTCTAAACAACCTGACCTTTCAAGAAACTTGCTGAAAGTACCTAGGACCTTTTGAAATCATAGTACAAGCTGGTTCAGTATCATGGACCCTCCAGCTCCTGGAAAGCATGTGTGGTACACCTGGTATTTCATGTTTCAATGTTAGAACCTTGAACTGCTAATACCATTCCAGACCATGTGCAACCTCCACCCCCCTCCAGTCATTATAGATGGAAAACCTAAGTTTGAAATATCACAAATTTTAGACTCAAAAATTGACAATCATCAATGCACTTGTAAAAAACTGTTCTACTTGATCAAGCAGGCAGGTTACAAGGGGACTGATGAAGAAACATCTTGGATTTTGGCCACAGAACTTGGGGGAATGCCACAGAAATTGTATTTGACTTCCATACAGCCTACCCTGAGAAACCCAGCCCATGATCCTCCCTCAAGCTACAATACCCAGACTCCATTTGTATTTGACTTCCACAATGCTTACCCTAGTAAACCCAGACCTCTATCATCACTCTAATTTCTGATATTCCAACATTTCTGCCATCTGCCTATCTTTTCTTTTACAGAATCTTACAAGTTCATGCCAATACTTTTGAAAGTCAAGATTATTCAATTAATTTTACTTTTCTTTCAAATTTTCCCCTTCTCCAAATTTTGGCACCTCTGCAACAATTCCTATTTCCTCCTGAACCTCATCATTATGTTCTGGCTCCCTCTGAAATCCTATCCTTTCTTCAAGCTCCATGGCAACACCACTTTCTGACCTGGAACCTTCTCCTCCCAGCTCTTCCCATAGATATTTTTCAGTTACTGCTGTAACACCAATACTGACCATTACCTTTTCCAAGATTTTGTTCTTCCTCCAGAATTTTTGATCCATCACCCTAAAACCTGATCTGGCTATTGAGTTCCAGGACTTCCCACATTTTCAATAATTCTTTGGCAATTTGAAGTGTGGCATTTTTATTGTCCCCTAGAGGATTCTTGTTACAAAGATCATGCATCTCCTGTTGCACTAGGTCAAGTTTCCAATCCTCCAGTATTTTCTGATGGTCCCACAGTTTTCATTTTCTCCAATTTCTCTGTCTTCCCAGTCTTCCCCATTTTTTCACCACTTTTCAAGACCCATTTCCTGGCAAGCATACTCTGAACTTTATTAACTGCACAAGGATAACACAAAGCACCCCACTTAGCCTTCTGTTTTCCACACTGGAGTTCCCAGTCCTTACACCATTTACATGGAACTGCATTGACCTCATGAATCCACTCCAGAAACCTCCCTTTTTTTTTCTGTTCTGGATATCAGTCACAAACTCTGGACTCTGAAAACAATGACTTACTTTGGACTCAAAGGCCCAGTTTCTTCCTCCTCATTCAACTCATTGGCTCTTCACTATTTTCAAATAAATGGAATATCAAATGGAAATTGAAAACTTTTACTTACCTTCCCTTCCCACTTCTCTTTCAACCTTATCAACTCCTCTTCTGCCTCTTTCTGTTTCTTCTTCAATTCTGCCCACAACCTCCACTCTTCTGCTAGCTTCCATTCCACTCAACTGTTAAGTTCTGAACAAAGATCTGGAAGTCCCACAGATTTTCCAGTAATTATTCCAAACACCTCTTTTCTTGGAAATGTCCCACAGAGTCCCCAGGTAATAAGTCCAGGGGAGTTTCTGGGAATATTAGTACAAGGGAGTGTGGTATCAGAATAATTACCAGAAGGTATGGTACTGCTGAGATGGACTTGGCTTCAGCTTATAGGCTGCACCCTTGTACACTCATTCTGGTGTCCATATTTCAAGCTGACAGAATGCATACAGGAAGATGTAGATTCCAGAGTTCCTGTGGGAGTTCCAGGAATTGAGGGTGCAGACAGACAAGAGGCCTAGAGACTGGATCAGGGGTGTAACTTGTTTGAGATTCAAACTGGATTCAAGTACATGGATATAGGAGACTTATATAGACTGTGAAATGTAATAATACCAAATCCAGTATTAATGAGAGGCAGAACTATTAAACATAAAATGAAACAAGTAAA
Organism: Hysterangium stoloniferum; assembly: GCA_015178975.1. Taxonomy (NCBI): domain Eukaryota; kingdom Fungi; phylum Basidiomycota; class Agaricomycetes; order Hysterangiales; family Hysterangiaceae; genus Hysterangium; species Hysterangium stoloniferum. The sequence goes on from WHVD01000018.1 coordinate 391,442, forward strand.
TACCAAACTAGGTATTAGGGATGGAACGGAACGGGAGTGGGGCCTGAAACATGACAGGGCATTTAACCATAACTGGAGTGGGGCTCAGTTAGAGGGCTCCAGGAGTCCGGCAGAGTCCGGGGACTTGGTGCATGAGAACATGTCAGGTATAGACAGGTTGGATGTGCAGGGGGTCTGGCAGAGTCTGAGGACTGGTGCATGAGACACAGAGGGTTAGGTGCAGACAGGTATGTCAGGTACAGACAGGTGTGATGGATGGGTCCCAGTGGGAACTCCAGTTGTGACTGTATGTTAGGTTCCATACAGCAGGTTGGGTGCATATAGGGTGGCATCCAGGTCCCGGTGGGTTGTCCAGTAGTGGGTATAGAGAATTGGGTGTAGATAGGGTGGGGTGCATACAGAGAGTCGGGCATAAACAAGTTGACGTGTGGGCTCCAGTGGGAACTCCAGTTGTAACTATACAATATACAGGGTCAGGAGCATGTAGGAAAGGGTCCGGGAGCCCAGAGGTCTGGCAGGTTTTCCAGTTCCTGACAGTCAACCCACTCTTTTCTTAACATTCCACGTCTTCCACCTCCTGCAACTCACACATCAACTCCTTTGCCCCTCTTCCTGTTTACATATTAACTCCTCCATGCTCTGTCAGTTCAACTTTAGTTCCTTGACTTTTGACATTTTGGGACTTTTGTTAAAAGAGGAAGGCCGATTGACATACCAAGTTCAGGTTAAAGAAAATAAAATCACTAATTCGAATTTCTTTGGATTTTATACCTGGTACCCAGCCTCCAAAATTAACCACCTCCAGGAATGTGTTTCTATGACACATCAGATTACTGACAGCTCACTACTTTGTACCTAATCACCTCTATGGGATTTTGGCCTTAATAAGGGGGTACTGTTACAAGCCATTCCTAAATATTTCAATATTCTGATGTATTCTCCACCTCTGGAAACCAATTAATCTTCAGACATACTGAACTACACCCTTGTTCCATATTTGGTAACTTGTCCATTTGTTAGGATCCCTGTCATTTCATACCCCTGCAAGCTGTTTTTAGCCTCATACCCTTCTGTTGTCTCATTATTGGTACCCCTGCCCATGGTATCACCACCAGCACTGCCCCTGACATTTGTTCTTTGTATCTTAGTACCTTAGCCTTCCATCCCATCTCCATTCCACTTGCTCCCCTGTCACTATTCCACATATTTATATCCCATTTACCCCCTCATACTTTTTTAGTATACTTTGCTATATTGTATTTAGTCTTGTTTGCATCCCCGTTTCTTCCCCTATTTCCTTTTGACCTGTCATCACTCTCACTGCTCTGATTGGCCCTCCAATCATCCATCTCCCTGTAGTATAAAGTTCTTTCATGTATGTTGCAGTTTCTTCAGCTTGAAAATTGACTTAGATTACCCCTCCCTTTAGTTCTCAAGTCCTATTATTCCTATCTAATACTCTCAAAGGCATCTTTGGCAAGCCACAACCCCTTACCTTACAACTCTTAGTACTTTGGCCCTCTGGTCGATTGAGCTAAGTGTTGATCTCTGTTTCTATCATACTATCCACTCTGTGTGAAATACTGGAGCACCCTAACAGTTCATATGAGGGTGCAACACATATGTTGAAGCCAAGCTCTATTACAGTCAGATCTCCCAACTAGTATGATCTCTATGTAACTGTGAAGTAGCTAGAGGCAACTAAGATGGGGAAATAGAATTGACCTTTACAGTACAATTCTGAATTGAATGAGTCCAACAAAGTGGAATGAAGATAAGGATGGTTCACAGAAAAGAATAGAAATATATGAGGAGATACTGGTAGTGACAAGCAAGTTTGAGTGATGAGATCTGAGCTTTGACTGTAAAGTGTGAAGCTGATAGTAATGTGTGAAGTTTTAACTTGTAGCCATTTGAGATGGTTGAGATGATACCCCAATCACAGCTTGCAGGACACTTCAAAAGTAGATCTTTGAACTAACACAAATGAATATAAACAAAGAATTAGAAAATAGTAGAAAAATAAGAGAAATATATAAGAAATATAATATGATGAAACAACTATAGGGGTACCCCTCACACAGAGAATCTATATTAACTTCCACACATTTATACTTACACCTTAGATTTGATATTGACTTAGTTAGCTTCTTCCTCTTCTCTTTCTGTACACTTAATATTTGGAACTCTTTGGAACTCTGAATATCTGTAAGATCAGTCCTCTGAAATTAAGGACATCCAAGTGTTTTCATAGGGGTGCAGCACATATGTAAGCTAAAGCCAAGTCCTGACACAGAACTTAACACCATCTCAAGAAATACCATCCCTCTCCCCCAAATTTAGACAGAATTATTGACTTGAGAATCCTAGAGAACTGAGCCATAATGAACAGGAATGTTAAGATCTAAGCAAAAGGAGATAAGAGGGGGCTCTATGTCAGAGGGCCAATGATAGGGATCATACTAGTTTGGAGGTCTGACTCTATAAAACAGGTGGAGCTTGGCTTGTATGTACATACAATAACTATTTGACTATATAGACTAGTAAGTTATTGTACTACTAAATCAGATGTACAAAAGGACATATCAAGAGTACAATAAGACAATAAACTAGATGTCAAACAGATAGGGAAACACAGCAGTAAACTAAACTGAATGACAAATGGGCAAGGACAGATTAAGAACAAGGGGGTCCAGAATGTCTGGGAGGGGGTCTGGTGTGTAGTTTGTATGATACAGAGAGTCGGCACATATAGAATGGAGTCTGGGTTATCCAGGCAGAGTCTGGTGCATGCAATCACATGATATAGAGAGTCAGATACTTATAGGATGTGTTCCAGGTCCTAGTGGGTTTCCTGGTCCTAACATCTAGCAGAATTGCTGATAGAATATATATCTTGATGTAATTTCTCAATATCCATAATGATAATTCCATGCATGACTGGATGAATGAGGTAAGCATGGACTGATGCAGTAAGTTGCTGATTCATAAAAATGGGCTTCAAGTTGTGTGGGTTTACCATGGCATAGTCATTACTCCCCTCTTTGGGATAGATGTCATGATCATATTAAAGGCAGATAGATATTCAGACCACCAGGCTTGCTGGCAGGTCAATAGTTTTGTGGTTGAAAAAATGTCTTTTTGTGATCTGTAACAATGTCAACTGGAATTCCCACACCCTCCAAATAGTGTCTCCATGCTTTGAAAACTTCAAAAATGGTGAGAAGTTCTTTGTCATGGACATCATAATTTAGCTCCAGTCTGGTAAAAGTCCAGGAGAAAGAAGTGACTGGGTGAATTTCTCTGTTGGAGTCCTGGATTGACAAAATGGTGCCCAATGCATAGTCTGAGGCATCTGTTTCAACAATGAGTGGGAGGCCATGTTTCCAATGTGAAAGGATGGGAGCTGAAGAAAAAGAATCTTTTAAAAGATTAAAAGTGGCATGACACTTATCATTGAAATTCCATGGGGCATCCTTATAAGTGAGATGAGTAAGGTGGACCATGATTTCGGAATATTTACAGATAAACTGCCAGTAAAAATTGGCAGATCTGAGGAAGGATTGTATGTCTTTAAACTTTTTGAGGTTCAGGCCAATCTTTGATGACTTGTACTCTGGCTTTGTCCATCCAGAGTCTGTCAGGTCCCATGATGAAACCCAAGTATTCCATGGAGTCCATGTCAAAAGTACATTTTTTACCATTTGCTAACAGTCCATGTTGTTGGAGTCTCTGGAGAACCTTACAGACCTGTTGGTTGTGTGTCACAGGATCATCAGAGTAGATAAGAATGTCATCCAAATAAACGATGATGCATACATCAAGCATGTCAGAGAAAATATCCATAAAACATAAAAAAACAGATGAAGCATTGGTTAGCCCAAAGGGCATCACCAACCATTGAAAAGCTCCATAACAGGTCCAGAATGTGGTTTTCCACTCATATCCCTCAGAAATTCAGACCAAGTGGTAGGCATGTTTGAGGTCTATCTTGGTATATGTAGATCTGGGCATTCCATGGGGCATTGAATAGATCGGAAATAAGCAGGAGCAGATACTTATGTATCTTTCCTTGTGACAGCATTGAGTCTGCAGAAATCAACACATAGTCTAAGGGATCCACCCTTCTTTCTGACAAAAAGAATGGGTGCTCAGAAAGGAGACTTTGATGGCCAGATTAAACCTATGGACAAATGTTCATCCAGGAAATCCCAGATTGTGAAAAGTTCCATGGAGGACAGTGGGTAAATCTTTAAGTTGTACTGTCTGTAGAGCAGAAGCCAGTCAGTTTTTCACTTACTAAAAACATCCACAAAGTCATGATATTTCTCTGGGACACCTTCTAGGTCTGCAATGTGCTTGGATTCCAGAGTCACTAAATGTCCAGTTGCTTCATCAACCAAGTTGATTGTGGACACCTGGGATCTGTCCAATTTTTTAGCCCTAATAAAAGCTGCTGCATTAATAAGGGACATGGATGGCATTACCATGAGTTCCAGTGAAGCTGGGGGTGCTGTAGAGGCCATGGGTGCTGAAAAGGCTAGGGATGATACATTCATATTGGATGCCACAGGTGTCTGGAAAGTAATACTGCCTGATACCCAGTCAATCAATGGATTGTGTCAGGTTAGCCAGTTGTGTCTTAGAATGATTGAGCAACTTGAGTCCAACTGCATCACATGGAAAGTGACCATATGAGATGTTCCACATGGGAACTGGATAGATAGGTCACAAGCTTGGGTGATAACTGAATTGCTTGTACCATCAAAAAGTCAGGGTCTGACTGGGTTTATTGAATAGGTTGACAACAAGTTTTTTCAAGTGAATTCATTATCTACAAAACAATAGGTTGAGCCAGACTCTAGAAGCACACCAAAAGCAGAGTTTGGGGTCATATCAGAAGTAAGTCTTATAAATAATGAGTCAGAGTTCAAAAAATGACTATGCCACAGTAAACCCACACAACTTGAAACCTATTTTCACAAATCAGCAACTTACCGCATCAGTCCACACGACTTTCCTCATCCATCCCATTGTCTGTGGAATTATCATTATGGATATTGAGAAGTTACATCAAGATATTCTATTGGCAATTCCACTAGACCCGATAACTAAAGCACACCTTGACAATCCCATGGACCCCAGTCAACCCTGGTGGTCTCTCGACCAGCATGGTTTCATTAGACTTGTCAGGATACACACACAGGCCGGGTTTCCAGAGAAACCTGCAGGATATCTGGTAGGACTTGGCTTCAGCTTATAGGCTGTGCCCTCGCTAGATCATGTTGTCCAATTTCAAACGGACGGACAGGGATCCCGGGGAGCCCGGGTGGGGTTCGTGGGTCGTAGGTCATAAGTCAGGGGTCGGGGGTCATAAGTCGGAGGTCGTGAGTCGTGAGTCGAGTTGGTTGAGAGAGATAGATGCGCCGGAGCCTGTGGGCTCCGACTAGTGCGAGCGATGTGAATTAAGTAAGGTTTTAGTGCGGAAAATGTTATTAGATTACTGGGGGGAATCTAAGCTAATTTTCTGACTGGATTGTATGTACAACATCTGCCAGTTTATATAGACCATGGAGTCATGGAGTGAATGACATACCAAATCCAGTAATGGCGAAACAAAACTAACAAAACATGAAACAGGAATAGTAAACACCAAATTGGTGTTAGGAATGGAATGGAACGGAGCGGAGTCCGAATTGTGACAAAGCATAACCCATAACGGGAAACGGAGCAGGAGTGGAGTCCTAAATCGTGACAGGTCATTTGACTAAAACGGGAATGGGGCTTGATTAGAGCGGTGACGGGATTCTAAGTGGGGACTGGTGACTGATGCGTGGGACGAAGACGGACATAGACAGAGACAGAGTCTGGGGGAAGTCCAGTGACTGATATGTGTCGTAATGAGGTCGAAACATAACGAGTCTTGATGTAACAGAGTCCGGGCGGGAAATCCTATAAACAGACGATTGGTGCTTGTAGCGCATGGGGGCGTACGGGTTAGTGCCTGGAGTCCGGTGGGATTGTCCGGTCATAACAAGACTTGACAATTGCATCTATGTACTGGACTCCGATGGCCTCTGCCTCAGGATCCTTCAGTACAAACATGATCATCCACTCTCAGGACATTTCGGGTTCAACAAAACTCTATCATTAATAAGAGAATACACTTGGCCCAAACTCCAAGGATTCGTTAAGCACTATTGTAAATCTTGCACTACTTGTCCACACTCTAAATCTCAGCAACACAAGCCATACGGCATTTTGAAACAACTCCCGGTACTGGAACACCTGTGGAATTCCATCTCTATGGATTTCATTGAACACCTACTGGACTCCGAAGGCTTTTCCACCATTCTAGTCATTGTTGACAGATTCTCAAAACAAGGTATATTCATTCCTACATATGATACCATTACATCCATGCAGTTAGCGGAACTTTTTATTATCCACTTATTTTACATGCATGGAGTTCCATCCCACATAACTTCCAATTGAGGATCAGAGTTCATGTCTCACTTCTTTAGATCCCTCGGGAAATCCTTGGACATGAAATTACATTTCACATCTGGACATCACCTGGAAGGCGACAGACAAACTGAACACGTCAATCAGACATTGGAACAATATGTTAGGATACACACACAGGCCGGGTCTCCGGAGAAACCTGCAGGATATCCAGTAGGACTTGGCTTCAGCTTATAGGCTGCGCCCTCGCTAGATCGTGTTGTCCAATTTCAAACGGACGGACGGGGATCCCGGGGAGTCTGGGCAGGGTTCGTGGGTCGTAGGTCATAAGTCGTGGGTCGTGGGTCGTAAGTCGGAGGTTGTGGGTCGTGAGTCGAGTTGGTTGAGAGAGATAGATGCACCGGAGCCTGTGGGCTCCAACTAGTGCGAGCGATGTGAATCGAGTAAGGTTTTAGAGTGGAAAATACTATTAGATTACTGGGGGGAATCTAAGCTAATTTTCTGACTGGATTGTATGTACAACATCTGCCAGTTTATATAGACTGTGGAATGCATGACATACCAAATCCAGTAATAACGAAATGAAACTAACAAAACATGAAACGGGAATAGTAAACACCAAATTAGTGTTAGGAACCGGACGGAACGGAGCAGAGTCCGAATCGTGACAAAGCATAACCCATAACGGGAAATGGAGCGGGAGCGGAGTCCTAAATCGTGACAGGTCATTTGACTAAAATGGGAACGGGGCTTGATTAGAGCGGTGACGGGATTCTAAGCGGGGACCGGTGACTGATGCGTGGGACGAAGATGGACATAGACAGAGATGGAGTCCAGGGGAAGTCCGGTGACTGATATGTGTCGTAATGAGGTTGAACGTAATGAGTCTTGACGTAATGGAGTCCGGGCAGGAAATCCTAAAGACAGATGATTGGTGCTTGTAGCGTGTGGGGGCATACAGGTTAGTGCCTGGAGTCCGGTGGGATTGTCCGGTCGTAACACAATACCTCCACATATATTGCAACTATCAACAGGACAATTGGAAATCCCTATTACCACTTGCAGAATTTGCTTACAACAATGCACCTTTGGCCACTACTGGTGTTTCCCTGTTCTTTGCAAATAAAGGATATAATCCAAATATTACAGTACATCCAGAACAAAATCTCACCTCTGCCCATGCTCAAGAGTTCACCACAGACCTCCACGAGCTCCACAAGGAACTCTGGACTGCAATAAAGTCCACCCAAGAGAAATATCAGTGTTCAGCAGACAAACATGGGATTCCACCACCTAACTTCAAAATTGGCAATCGCGTTTTTGTCAAAGCTCAATTCTTCTGGACTACCCATCCATCAAAAAAGCTTGCTGAAAAATATTTAGGTCTGTTTGAAATAATAGCACAAGTAGGTTCAGTCTCTTGGACCCTATGGCTTTTGGATAGCATGCACACGGTACACCCAGTATTTCATGTTTCTATGTTAGAACCTTGTGCTGCTAACACTATCCCGGATTGCATGCAGTCTCTGCCTCCTCCGGTCATCATTGATGGAGAACCCAAGTTTGAAATATCACAAATTTTAGATTTGAAAATTGACAAGCATCGATGCACTTGTAAACTGCTTTACTTGGTCAAGTGAATGGGTTACGAGGGCACCGATGAAGAGACTTCATGGATTTTGGCCACAGAACTTGGTAATGCCACAGAAATTGTTACTGACTTTCATACAGCTTATTCACTCAAACCTGGACCACTATCATCTCTCTGACTGCACTCCATGGACCCCATGTTACGTTTGGACTCATTTTCATTATTCCCTGTCACCCTATGTCTCTCTTTGCTTTTACAGGTTCTGACATGTCTTTCAAGTCCTTAAGTGGATTTCCCATGGACTTTGATTCTTATGCTTTTCACACTTCACTTTTATATGTTCAAAAAAAATCACTATTAAACTTTTATTTTATTTCAATCTACATTTATGGGGCTATGTTTTTGCCCAACCTCAGCCATCTCCTGAGGAAGCTCTGCTACCTCCGTGGGCACCCCGTCCTCATCCGACCCAGCATCCTCAGAACTCCCAGCTTGTGGCTCCTCATATATGTATCCACTGAACTCGGTGAGGAATTTCCAAAACCCTGAGTGGAGCCCACAGAGCTCATTCGCTACCACAATTTGGACCTTGTTGCTTTTTCAGAGCAACTCATTTTGGGCCTCTATGCCCTCAGTGATCTGCCCTAGGACCTTATCCAAACCCAAATTCCCATCTGACCTGCTTGCTTCCCATGCCACAGACCCCGTGGGCTGCTCATGAACAAGTGAGCACCTCACTTTGAGGTGCATGCACTGGAAACAGCCCAGTCCCCACCCAGACTTCTGATTGCCATCAGTGTTCTGGTCATTACAACCAGAACACCGTGGGTTATTCCTTGCAGGTAGGCGGACTGGTGCCACATTCCTTGACTTCTGTTGATGTGGTTACTTTCCTGGATTACCCATGGACCCAAGACTTACCTTTTGGGGGCTCTCCAGCTCCCCCTCAGACTCAGACTCGACCTCTGCTGCCTTGCACTGAAAATTCCAAGTCAGTAAGTCGATATGGTGATTCAATGGGAGTACTGTTATGAATGGAATTCCCGCTGGACTCCAGGCACTAACTTATATGCACCTGCACCCTATACACACCAATTGTCAGTTTACTGGAATTCCTGCTTGACTCCATACATCAGACTTGTCCACATTCGACCTCCATTACTTCATGTATCACTCACCAGAATACCCACCAGACTCCATCCCTGTTTATCTCCAACCCCATCCCATGCATCAGTCACCGGACCCTGCTCAGAAAACCCATCAATCCTCTAACTGAGCCCTGTTCCTGTTATAGTCAAATGACCTGTCATGATTTGGACTCCGCTCCCGCTCCATTCCCATTATGGTTTTATGACCTGTCATGATTCAGACTCCACTCTGCTCCATTCCATTCCTAACACCAAGTTTGGTGTTTATTTATCTCATTTTATGTTTGTTAGTTTAGCTTTCATTATTACTGGATTTGGTATGTTATTCATTCCACAATCTATATAGTCTGGCAGATGTTGTACATACAATCCAGTCAGAAAATCAGCTTAGATTCCCCTCAGTAATCTTAGTATATTTTCCACTCTAAATTCCTCTTTGAAACACACCACTCTTACTCGTCAGAGCCCATGGGCTCCGACCCACCTATCACTCGACCTCCGACTTATCTATCTCAATTCCCTGACCCCTCAACCCACAAACCCACACAGACTCCCCAGGATTCCCATCTGCCTGTTTGAAATCGGACAACACAATCTCGTGAGGGCACAGCCTATAAGCTGAAGCCATATCCTACCAGCTTTCCCCCATGTTTCTCTGGAAACCCTCCATGTATGCACCCTTAACAGTGAACTCATAAATGCATGAAGAGGTAATGCAACCCTCAGCCCATAGGGAGTCCAGAGGGTTGCTTACTCTTTTTTTGGATCAGAAGCTGGTTTTTCCTTTGACAGGGAGTCCATGGAGAAAGTATTGACTGCATCCCTTGGCAGAGTTTGCTTTCACTATCAGGCATTCCAGGACACAATGGCCGGGTTTTCCACACAAAAGACAGAGATCGGTTGTCCATACAATGCTGTCTTTCTTGTGTGGTCAATTTGCCATCAGGGCTGAGTTTTCCTGTAAGGTCAGGCTTTCCAGTGGATTTCCCAGTTTGCTGACCTTTGCCAGAGTTGTTGTTGTTGTTGTTGTTGTTGTTGTTGTTGTTGTTGTTGTTGTTGTTGTTGTTGTTGTTGTTGTTGTTGTTGTTGTTGTTGGTTTTGTTTGCTGTGGACTTATTGGATTTGTCCATGGTGTTATGACCTGTTCCTGGATACTTCAATATCCAATATTATCTGACACATCTGACTTTTCACTTCAAGTCTCTGATCTGACTTCCCACCTCAATATCTGATCCCAACTTCCTTCCGACTATGGAACATTTATAGTTCCCATACTTCCAGATCTCATCCTTGCTCTGCATTTGGTAACTTTTCCATTGACAAGTATTCACTCATTTGTTTATTGTATTCCCATTTCAGAATACTACCAATTCCATCTTATTGTGGTCTTAGTTTGTACAGTGGCTTCCAAAACTGTCCCAATGTTTTGGTAATTCTCAATAAATACTCTAACCTACCAAATAATTTTTTTAAAATAGTAAAATTATTCTCACATATACCTTAGCATACTAGCTTCAATATACCCAAATATTAAATAATATAGATGGATATTGGTGTCACAGTGAATATTTAAAAATGACCAATCATTGGGACAGTTTTGCAACCCTCTCTTTTCACACATTTCATTATATCATATTATATTCTAGAGGGCCAGGAAAATTACAAGAAAATTCATGTGACATCTATTTGATGTTCTAATTAATGTGACATGAAACGTCACATTTTAAATATCATTCTTATCATGAAAGCTATTTCCCCTCTCAAAAGAGAACAAGCCATCTCCCTCCTACAAAATGGACTCTCCAATAGGAATGTAGCCTCTACAACAGGTCTTAGAAAATCTACTATCAGTAGAATTGCTCAGGAGATAGAGATAGACAAAGAAAACCTAGGAGGAGGATATCCATCCAAGCTTTCTCCTACTGACCAAAGGAGGATCATATATCAAATCACCTCTGGCAAACTAGATAATGCTATCCAGGCCACACACTACATTAATTCCATCAATAAATATCATGTCTCACCCAAAATAGTCAGAAGGACCTTGAAACAGCATGGTTTTAAAGCTGTAGTCAATGCAAAAAGACCTTTTCTCAAGGCTCAACATAGAAAAGCCAGGTTAAGCTTTGCCCTCAAGTACCAAAACTGGACTGTGGATGATCAGAAAAGGGTCTTGTGGTCTGATGAGACCAATATCAATAAGATTGGGTCAGATGGACATCAATATGTGTTGATGAAAGCTGGAGAACCACTTTCTGATAGGACAACCCAATTTACAGTCAAGTATGGAGGTGGAGATATCATGGTGTAGGGCTGTATGGGTTGGAATGGAGTGGGAATGCTTGCAGAGATTGAAGGAAGGATGGATTCTGCACAGTATGTGGAGATCCTGGCTCAGCATTTGTCCCAGAGCATTGAAGATTTGGATATTCCAGCAGATGAGGCCATTTTCCAGCAGGATAATAACCTAAACACATATCCAAGATGGCACAAAAATGGTTTTTTGAAAATCATATTCAGGTGTTAGACTGGACAGCACAGTCTCCTGACCTGAATCCCATAGAACATCTTTGATTCCACCTGAAGAAACAGCTCCAGAAATATCCTTCCCCATTAAAGAGAGTTTAGGGGTTATAGGAGAGGGTGGAAGTGGAATGGGCAAAGATTGAGCCTCAGAAGTGTCAGAAACTGATTGAAAATATGCCCAGAAGACTTGATGCTAATAAAGCCTAAGGGAGGCCATACAAAGTACTAGAATAACAAGATATCTGATTCAAAAAGGGCAGTTGCAAAACTGTCCAACGATTGGTCATTTTTAAATATTCACTGTGACACCAATATCCATCTATATTATGTAATATTTGGGTATATCAAAGCTAGTATGCTAAGGTATATGTGGGAATAATTTCACTATTTTAGAAAATTTATTTGGTGGGTTATAAAGCATTTATTGAGAATTACCAAAACATTGGGACAGTTTTGGAAGCCACTGTAGTACAATAATGAGAGAACTTATATTAGTTTCCACAAATTTGTACTTTACCTTAGATCTGATATCAACTTAGTTTCTTATTCCTTCTTTCTGTCTTTACACTTGATATTTGGAACTCTTTGGAACTCTGAATATCTGTACTCTTCCAACATAAATCCCATCTTTGAAATTAAGGACATTCGAGTGTTTGTGTAGAGGTGCAGTACATAAGCTGAAGCCAATGTCCTGAACCTATCCCGAGGTTTCCGAGTTCTTGGACATTTCCTGATAGTCCTGGAGTAAGTTCCTGACATGGCACTTAACACATGGGTGTTTCACAGGCAACTTCCACTCAACATTCCCAATAGTGTGCATCTGCATTTTGAGCTTTGAGGCACATCCAGGAAAGTGTCTTAGGTTTGCCATCCTCATATTTCAAGACTTCATCCTTGAGGCAGGAAGACAAACCAGAGTAAAACTGATGGCAGAGTGTGGAATCACCCCATTGACAATATGCTGTAAGATTATTGAATTGGACAATATAGTCCATGATGTGCTGGTTGTCCTTCATGCAAAGGTTAGTGATGCTATTCTCAGCTTCTCCAGACAGGTCATGTGGGCCAAAATTTGTTTCCAATTCATCAACAAATGCATTCCAATCATCAGGCCAGATTGGCTCTTTCTCAGTAAGTCTGCTAAAAGCTGGTTCAAACCATTTCAAAGTGGATCCCAAGAGGTAATAGAGTGTATAGTTGACTTTTCAGGAGTCTGTGGAGAATGCAGCAAGTCAATCATGGAAGTTAAAGTGATACTGCATGAGGAAGGTGGACAGTTTGTTGGGGACAGAACCCATAAAGGGTTCCAGAGCATTGACCTTTGACTGTGGAGGTCCCTGCTCCTTCTTCTTTTGTTCTTCAAGTAGGTGAGTCATAACCTTATCTATAGTACCTGCTAACATTTCAGAAGTGGGATCCTCAAGATGTGGTCATTCCGTGGTTTGGGGGGTTTTTGACACTTTTACCCTTATGGAGGTTGTCCGTAATTATTATAGTATCAAATGTTTACTAATAAAAGCAATATTGCTACAAAACTTCATCTTTAAATAGCAGTATCTATTCTGAGACTATTATATTGTTAACCACCAACCATGAGAAACAATTCAGAGTCAATTAATAGAACCTATTGTATATAGTTTTCCAAGTTATGTAAATACTTGCTAATACTTTTGTTAGTAATTTGTTTTTTAAAAGCTAAACTGTAGTTATTTCCCAGTAAAATATGTGAGATGTCATTGGAAATTTTTCATCCTATGGCCTTCTTAGTTGGGTGAAATCACCTATATATTCTGGGTATGTTGAATCAAGTAGAAATCTGTTCAGATTGACAGATCCCTTCCGAAGTAATACATATGTATTTAGAGGTATAAATGATATACATATGCATAGAATGGACTATCTAAAGGTACATATCTATTTTTTAAAAGTATTAGTGTTTCAAATAACTAATTTCTTTTATTGTCTACTCATGTCCAGAAAGATTCTTTAGTTTGTAATGTATGAGAGTGTTTAAAACTTTTTGAAAGCTTTAAAAACCAAATTATGTTTGAATCACATCCCAGATGTTTAAATGACCTTTAGAGTATATTAGAATTTGGTATACTTAAATAGTTCTCAGATATCCTCCTATTGGGGACAGCAGACTCCTTGTCCTTGGAGTCATCTGGATTTTCTGGTACTTCTTTGAAATGGGATTCATCTGTGGTGTCTGGGTTGCTTCTGGATGTCTGGGTGGTTTCTGGATGTCTGGGTGGTATGCAAAATGAGTGGTGACCAGAGTGTAGAGGACTCCAGTTGTTCAGATAGTTTCTTTCTTGGGGGCATGATGGAGACAATCTGCAAGATTTGATCAGAAAATACTGTTGTTACAGTGGGGCTCACAGATGGGTCTCTGGGAAGTTCCAGGGAAGACTTGGCTTCAGCATATATGCTGTACCTTTTCAAGATCACATTGTCCAACTTCAGACAGGGCAGACAGGAACCCATAGGTTCTGAGAATACACTGAGGCAGATACTAAGTTGAAGCTACAGTACAGACTGTAAGTACAGATAGTAGCTAGGCTATATAGACTACATATCCAGAGAGACAAAAAGACATAACAAGCATACAATAAGACAATAAACCAGATGTCAAACAGATTCAGAACAAAGGGCAGACTGAACCAGATGTCAAATGGGCAAAGACAGATTGGGAACAAGGGGTCTTGAATGTCCAGGCAGTGTCCAGTGACTGGTTCATACAATATAGAGAGTCAAAATACCAATAGGATGGGTTCTGGGTCCTGGCGAGTTTCCCAGTCCTAACAATAAGACATCATGCAAAACAGATGTTGGCTGTAGAGAGTTTGGAAGGGTGACTACCAGAGGACTTAGAAAGGTGGGAATTATGTTTCAAGTGAAGTTTAGAGATAGTAGCAAATCCATAGCCAGTAGAAACTGAAATATGTTTGGCAGAGTAGCTAGCCTCAAGCAGAGAAAGGATATTATCCTGGGCAGCAGGGGAAAAGGGATGCATAGTTGGAATTAGGAGAATCTTAGCTGTGAAAGCCCTTTGACTTATACTTTAGCACACATGATCACATGACATGTTGAAAAAACATAAACAATCAACATAGTCACATCATTTTCATGGAAGAGCCTCTCAACAACAAAAGGTATCCAATGAACCTTCTATATGGAAATATTCATATTGTTACCATTTATAGAGATTAAATAATGACATTATCTCATATTAAACTATGTATGATAGAGCATGTTGACAAATATTTTGGTGATTTCTTCTATTTTATCTACTGAGGTATAAGGTATATATGTAAGGTAAGACTGCAAAACTGTTGGATTTGGTGATGAAACCACCCTTTTCCTAGGGGCAGGGCAGTTCACCCATTTCTTCACTTTTTCATAGGAGGATGCTAATTGTGGACCATGTTTTCTGAGGTTAATGCATGCCAGAACCAGTGTACACCTAAACTAGCACCCTACCTATCATGTCAGAAGGTGATTCACTAACTGACACATTGATTGACAAATAAGTACTATTATTACAAGTCTATTACCCACTTGTAGATTGTGTATTACAATAAGTCAACTCATACTATTTTTAATAAAAACATTGGATATGTTTTGTGAGTCACTGTATACAGGATGAAAACTCCTCACCTAGCAATGGGATATCCAAAGTCAACTAGGTAGCAAATATATACAGGATGAAAACTACACACCTAGCAAAGGGATATCCAAAGACAAAAGGGTAAGGGGGGCCTCTGCTAGGTGCTTTGACATACTGTATGGGATGTCTAAAAATAGAATGACAGCTTCCCCCAATGGACACTAACTATATACTGTACCTTAGAAATATTCCTGGAGGCTGTAGTAGCTATCAGATATAAGAAAATTACAGGGAACAATGCTAACAAGCCTCCAAAGGTTAGCCATATTATGACCATATTTCCCACTAGACCAGGCACTAACTTATATGCACCTGCACCCTATATGCACCAATTGTCAGTTTACCGGAATTCCCACCAGACTCCGTACATCAGACTTGTCCACATTTGACTTCATTACTTCATGTATCAGTCACTGGAATACCCACCAGACTCCGTCCCTGTCTATGTCTGACTCTGTCCCATGCATCAGTCACTGGACCCTGCTCAGAAAACCTGTCATCCCTCTAACTGAGCTCCATTCCTGTTATGGTTTTATGACCTGTCATGATTCAGACTCCGCTTCCATTCCATCCCGTTCCTAACACCAAGTTTGGTGTTTACTTATCTCATTTTATGTTTGTTAGTTTTGTTTTCATTATTACTGGATTTGGTATGTTATTCATTCCACAGTCTATATAGTCT
Source organism: Hysterangium stoloniferum (assembly GCA_015178975.1). Classification (NCBI taxonomy): domain Eukaryota; kingdom Fungi; phylum Basidiomycota; class Agaricomycetes; order Hysterangiales; family Hysterangiaceae; genus Hysterangium; species Hysterangium stoloniferum. The sequence goes on from WHVD01000018.1 coordinate 407,524, forward strand.
GGCAGATGTTGTACATACAATCCAATCAGAAAATCAGCTTAGATTCTCCCCAGTAATCTAGTACATTTTCCACTCTAAACTCCTCTTTGAATCACACCGCTCTCACTAGTCGGAGCCCACAGGCTCTGATGCATCTATCACTCAACCTCCGACTTATCTATCTTGACTCCCCAACCTCTCAACCCATGAGACCTCGACCCATGAACTCCACCCAGACTCCCTGGGATTCCTGTCAGCCTGTTTGAAATTGGACAAGATGATCTCGCAAGGGTGCAGCCCATAAGCTGAAGCCAAGTCCTACCAGATTTCCCATGGGTTTCCCCAGAAACCCTCCATGTATGCACCCTTAACAAACCAAGTCAAAGTAATTTATGGGGGAGCTGGTAACCCTAGGAGAGGATTTGAAAGTGTAAATAATTGGGAAACTGGTTAAAATATATATCAAAATGATACCAAATTAAAGAAAGCAAGAAATGAAATGTCCCCTTACAATCTTGAATCCTGACACCCATCATTTGATGAGATCAGAGTTGCAATTAGGGCTGATATCAGGTTCAGGGGTTAGAGTTGAGGTTGGTGCCAAGATTGGGTCCTATGTTACAACCATGTCATAACTGTGTCAGAACCCGACAGTCCCTGAGGATACTACTGTCTATCAACATTCCAAGTTATTGATCAAGTCATTGTTTCAGCAACTGTCAGAACACCAACACTGACGTACACCCTCATGGTGATCAAACCCCATTTACACCCCTGTCAAGTTATGCTTATACCATCTGGTTATGCTTTGATATGTCCCCTTTTACTTATGTTGATCCACTCTACTCTATGTTTCACATATGCCTGTAAATACTTGTAGCCCATGTACTATTCCCTTTTCTCGTAATCCCACTCTCAGCTAATCATGGCTTCTGATCTTATCGTAACCTTCCAGTTTCTAGTCAAGTCTATTTGTCAAAAAGTGTTTCCACTCTTCCCTTAGTTAGTAATTTCTAGATGCCAATAACTCGTATATAGTGTTACGACTGGACAATCCCACCAGACTCCAGGCACTAACCTGTACGCCACCATGCCCTACACGCACCAAATGTCTGTTTATAGGAATTCCCGCCCAGACTCCGTACATCAAGACTTGTTACGTTTGACCTCATTACAACACATATCAGTCACCGGACTTCCCCCGGACTCCATCTCTGTCTATGTCCATCTTCGTCCCACGCATCAGTCACCGGACCCCGCTCAGAATCCTGTCACTGCTCTAATCGAGCCCCGTTCCTGTTTTAGTAAAATGACCTGTCACAATTTGAACTCCCCTCCCGCTCCATTTCCCATTATGGGTTATGCTTTGTCACAATTTGGACTCTGCTCCGTTCCGTCCCATTCCTAACACCAAACTTGGTGTTTATTATTCCCGTTTTATGTTTTGTTAGTTTCGTTTCATCATTACTGGATTTGGTATGTCATTCACTCCACGGTCTATATAAACTGGCAGATGTTGTACATACAATCCAGTCAGAAAATTAGCTTAGATTCCCCCCAGTAATCTAATAACATTTTCCGCTCTAAAAACCCTACTTGATTCACACCACTCACACTAGTCGGAGCCCACGGGCTCTGGCACATCTATCTCTCTCAACTATCTCAACTCATGACCCACGACCTCAGACCTACAACCTACAACCCACGAACCCTGCCTGGACTCCCCGGGATTCCCGTCCGCCTGTTCAAAATTGGACAACACGATCTAGTGAGGGCACAGCCTATAAGCTGAAGCCAAGTCCTACCGGATATCCCACGGGTTTCTCCGGAGACCCGCCCTGTGTGTGTATCCTAACATATAGACCTGCTGTAATATAGCTACTACTTAGATACCCTTCTAATCTCTGACTCCATTATCTATTCACAACCACCACATTCCGACCCCATCCAATTTATAATTCAACCTACATTTACGATTTCAAACTCTCAGTCTCCAACTATCAGTCTCTGACTCTCCAACCCAACCCTCAACTTATCCTTCGGTTTCTGATCAGTAGTTTATGGAGAGGTTTACTCAACAGGACTAGTTTTTGCCCACCTGAAATTTAAGGACACCCAATGGTAACTTGCGAGGGCGCAGCACATAAGCTGAAGCCAAATCCTTCCATTTGGTCCCCATCAGTCTACTGACATCAGTCAGTTTTCAGTTCTTAACATCCTAACACTCTGCCATAATCATCCATACTCCCCATAGTCATACTGTAAGTGCAGCCACATACAACTCACTCTCATATTTCACCTTATCCAGACAAGTGCTGGAACTTGAACTTGACCTTGACCAACAACCTCATCTTGGACCTGATTATGTTTCCAATCCCCTTTCAACTTCCAATAAATTATCAGATGTATTTTTGGAACCTGAGATCCCTTCCTGATTTGTCATATTGTTCCTGTTGTTCACTTGATTTGGACCATTCTCTTTTTGTGTTCTTTACTTGGCTTGGCTTGGCTTGTCATGTGTCTGAATTAGAAGATGACTCTAAAATATATATATACATGTAGAAACTGTAGTTGGAAGCCAATCCAAATATCAACCAAGAATATCAACTTATGAACCAGGAATACTAACTAAGAATTGACTAAGGATATTGACCCTTCCTGTCCTCCCTCAGTTTCCTGAGCTCTCTATTATCTTTATCCAACCTCTCTTTGTACCTATCAAGATCACTTTGGCCTCCAAAATCCAAACCCCAAACCTATCAACTTAACTTCTAGCCTCTGGACCAACTTCTGGCCTGAAACTGTGCACAGGGAGCAAAAGAGCAAATATGCACTAGGTATACAGGTCCTATATCTGTCAATTATAGTTTATGAATCTTAGAATCGAGTGTGGGACAAGCGATGACTTAAGAACTTCAAATGGTAGGAATGACATAGTAGGGAGGTGAGAGACCTAGAGTGAGGGAACTTCAAGAGAATTCTTAGTCTTAGAAGCAAGCCAATAGAACAATCCGAAGTTAACTTAGTTTATGAAGGGGTTGCAGGGGTCAATAAAAATACATGGAATGAAAATGTTTTATATCTAAGTAGTTACAGATCCAATGCCGGATCACATTGAGCACAGGTCATGAGGCCACATAGAGGCATCCAGAGATGGTCCCAAAGGCACTGGAATGTCTTTGCAGCCTCATAAACTGGCTAGAAAAGAATGTCCATGTGAGGCAAACACAGTTCATGCATATGTATTGTCCAGTATGCCTGATGGAATGCATAAAAGCAGAGACCGGTTATCTTTTAGAAATAATAAAATGTCCTTTTCAAACAGAATCATGGTGAGTGGGTATGTCATCCATAACAGTGGAGAGAGTGTATCCTCCTGGTATAGAGGTAGCAGATATTGAGGGAAATTAAAATCTGGATTAAACATGGAAATAAATTTGATATACAGTTGTGTGAGGCTCATGTGGCAATTTTGAATCCCTGGCTGATCACACAGTAACAGATATTGTATTTCAGTGGTAGGAAACACCTTCAAACACTCACTCCAACTGATAGAGCTAGATAACAACAGGTAATCTCTGTATTTGGTAGCGGATCTAAACAGCTAAGTATGTTTACCCATAGATAACAGAATGTAATATAAGATGTATAGTAAGTATTCTAATAAGTATTGTAGTTAATAAAAGGTATGTATGAAAGTATTCTCACCTCAGGTACACTGACCAACCCTGTTCAATGTAGTTACACCTCTAAGTTGCAGGTACAAGTGGCATTTCTTCCCAGTTCCTCTTTAATAATAGGATTTTGAAAAGGACAGTATGAAGGCTGTAGCTGCTGACTGTTAGAATTAAGCTCACAAGAACAGAGAGCAATAAGGTTCCATTTGTCTAATTTGGCCATAAGGCAAACAAATGGCTAGATACATGGACTCTAGGCTACTTATATATGTCCAAAAGGCTTGACAATGGTGTATGCAAACCTTTGATTACATAAGCAGAATGAACATGTAATCAGCTTGTTAAATTCCAACACTGTCTTACCATGATGTCAGGGATGTTCTCCTGGCCCTTCAGCATGCTGACGATGAAATTCAACTACCAACATGTTGACATAAGGAATACAGTAGCGAATTATCACACGTGAATATGTTAAGATAAGTAATTAGTTGCCTATGCAATGAGTTCAATTGGAAAAGCCTGTAGAGGAAAGTGGCTCCAAGGCTGTGAGATTCGATGGTATTAAAAATAATATGAGTTGGCTTATTGTAATACACAATCTACAAGTGGGTAATAGTGTAATAATAGTACTTGTTTGTCAATCAATGTGTCAGTTAGTGAATCACCTTCTGACATGATAGGTAGGATGCTAGTTTAGGTGTACACTGGTTCTGGCATGCATTAACCTCAGAAAACATGGTCCACAATTAGCATCCTCCTATGAAAAAATGAGGAAATGGGTGAACCATAAAAGACTTTAAGCACGATAACCTGTAATGAGATAGTTACACTCAGTTGTGCGCAAATAGTATGCAAATGTCTGTATCAATTACCTGTAATGAGACAGTTACACTATGTTGCATAAGTACAAGTAGATAAGTAAGAAAAACATTAACTCACCTCAGTCGTGCGCAAATAGTATGTAAATGTCTGAGGTGATATGCACCTAGCTCAAAGACTAAATATGAAATGTAGTCTTTTCACGTACAAATACGTAGATGTAGATCAATAACAAATGCATTGTTGAAAATGCTATGTGAAACAAGGTTAGTGTGATGAGACACTAAACAAAAAGGGGTTGGACGAATTTATATAACAATTATGTCAATTTGGAACAATCGGAAACAAAAGGTCAATAGACTGTGTCGCACTTGTATTTCCAACACTCCCCCTCAAGTTGAGCGCAGTCCTAGTTCAGCAGCGAAATGCTTGACTTTCGGTGAAGGCAAGGCTTTGGTTAGGGTGTCGGCAACCATGTCGGCTGTGGGACAATAGATAAGGTGCAGTTTACCATTTTCGATAACCCAACGAATGAAGTGAAAACGGATGTCGATGTGTTTCGTGTGAGCGTGATATTGATGATCTTTTGCAAGTGCAATAGCAGATTGGTTATCAGAAAAGAGAGTCGTTGGACCAGAGATAGGTGTGAAAAGTTGCCCAATAAAAGTATGGAGCCATAATGCCTCTTTCGCAGCATGTGTTGCAGCAACATACTCACTGTCTATTGTCGAAAGTGAAACAATTCCTTGATGCTTTGAGGACCACAATACAGCTTTACCATCAATGAGGAAGGCATATCCTGATATCACTCATTGATCTTCACCCATACTTCCATCCGCATCTGCAAAACCAGTCAGCACTTTCTCAGCTCCCCCATATGTCAATTTCAGATGCTTTGAGCCTAACAGATAATGATAGATGTGTCGAACAGCATCCCAGTGTGTTGGTCCAGGGTTGCTTGAAAATCGTGATACGGTGGTTACAGCATAAGAGATGTCAGGATGTGTGCCAAGAGAGGCATATATCAGTGAGCCTACTGCTTCACGATAAGGGACATGACACATTATTGCATACTCTTTGCCAGTTGAGGGGGCTTGCCCAGAATGGAGGTGAACATTTGGCTCCATTGGAGTGGATACAGGCTTAAGTTCTGTGAAACCAAAATGACGTAGAATAGAGTCGATGTAGGATGCTTGGGATAGGGAGTAGGGAAATAGTATGTGTGTCTCGATTTCTTGTGACCTCAATGCCTAGCAACCAATGGAGTTTACCCAAATCAGTAATCTCAACGTACTTGCTGATTTGTGACTTGAGGGAAATAACATGATCAAGGGATTTTGCAGCTATAGTGCAATCATCCACATGTACCACCACAATTGTGTGTTCACCTGAGTCTCCACGTCGAAAAAATACGGCTTGGTCAACATTGCACTGTACAAAGTTTAGTTTGTCGACTAGAATTTCGACTAGCCTCTGATACCAATGGCTCCCACTTTGTTTTAGGCCATACAATGTTTTACATAATCGACAGACCTTTTGGGGTGTTTGGACGATTCGAAGCCTGGTGGTTGACGCATGTAGAGGACCTCATCTTCAGTGAGGGTACCATTCAGGTAAGCACCTTTGATGTCGATCTGATGAAGTTCGAGGTCGAGACAAGCTGATAGGGCTAGGACAGTTCGTATGGAAGACAGGTTGGCGACTGGGGCATAGGTGTCGAAATAATCAACACCAGGGACCTGTAAGAAACCTTGAGCTACAAGACGTGCTTTATGGTGTACAATATGGCCAGCAGCATCTTTCTTGGCACAGAAAACCCACTTTGATCCTACCAGATGTGCTCCAGAGGGTAAGTCAGTCAGCTCCCAGGTACCAGTGGCTTCCAATGTAGCCAACTCTTCACGTATACCTTGCTCCCATTGTGGCCAGTCTGGATGACGCTTTGCTTCTGCTAGAGAACTGGGTTCTAAAGCTTCAGCTTCTGCAATTTCGTCATTCATCTCCATTGCGACTTCAGATGCCTCGAGAAGATCTTCTTCTATTGCAAGCATCATTTGTTCTGCTACTCCTTCTTCCTCAAAAATAACATTCTCGACTTGTGGAGGAAGTTGGAGGCCATGTGGAATTGTAGGTTCACTAGGCCAGTGAGTGTTTCTCCCAGTGCCATTTATGATGTCCAGAATGCATTGACTAGGCTTTCGAATACGCTTTGTGGGTGGTTCAGATGCAGGTGTGGTGGTATTACTGGGTGGTGGATCTGGTGAGTCGGACGGCATCAATATTATTGCATTTGGAGTCTGAAAATCATCTTCCTCCCCCTCACATGATATCGGTGCTGCTGCAGATGGGTCAAAATAGACATTTCGCTCAACAGTGACTCTGCACTCGAGTGGCCAGTAGACTCGACAGCCATTCTCACTGGATGAGTCAATGCCAACCCAATGGCCTTCTTTTACACGGTTGCCCAGCTGATTGCCTGTTTCTAGACGCACCCACACCTTGCTCCCCCACACCCGCAAATACCGTAAGTCAGGTTTCTTTCCTGTCACTGCCTCATGTGGTGTTATACCATTAGGCAAGGCCTTGGTAGATGTTCGGTTTTTCAGAAAGACGGCATGACTGACAGCTTCTCCCCATAGAAAACATGGTAAGCCACTGTCATGAAGCATGGCATGAACCTTCTCTATGAGAGTGCGATTCAAACGCTCAGCAACACCATTATGCTGGGGGGTATCATGAACTGTAAGTTTTTGTGCTGTACCCGCATTCTTCAAATGGAGTGTGAATTCCTTTCCTAGGTACTCGCCACCTCGATCTGAGTGAAGGATTTTCACTTTGGCTCCCATCTGTGTATTGCACCATGCTTCATACTCCTTGTAATCAGGAAAAGCATCAGACTTCTGCTTTAAAAAGGTAAAGGTGTGTTAAACGAGTTTTATCATCTGTGAAGGATATATAATATCTTCGTCCCCACAGAGTAGCGACAGGTGCAGGACCCCAAATATCTGTATGGACCTCTCCAGCGAACTCTGTGGCACAGTCCCCTTGGCGAGCCTTGGCAATAGGCTTCCTAGTTGCTTTGGAATAGATGCAAGGCTCACAGAAAGTAAGCTCATCTGATGTTGTATCCAGTTTGAGGCCACTGACAAGGCCTTTTTCAACTAGTCGCTGTGCAACTTCAGGTGCAATGTGCCCCATCCGACGATGAAGTTCCATGACAGTGACACTTTCTGTTTCAGTTACAGCATGTGTAATACCACCAGTTTCATGGACCACTCTGTAAAGTCCTTTCGCCGTCTTGGGAACCTGACCAATGACTTCGCCATCAGGATCAGTGATAGTGCACATACCATTTCCGAAAGTGGAGGAGAATCCTTTTTCATCAATACAGCCAATTGATACTAATGTGTAGCCAACTTCAGGTGAAAAAAGCACTTCAGTAAGTCAAAGCATAGATACATCAAACCCATTTGGGACCTGGATGACCATTTCCCCAACTCCTGTAGTGGCAAAACTCTGTTTATTTGCAGCAGTGAATGACTTCGGGGGAATGCTTGAAAGGGTATCAAACATTTTCCGGTAAGGGGATATGTGACATGTAGTTCCAGAGTCATATAACTCAACCACTGGCTTGTCAGGACAATCTGTACTGACCCCAGCAGCTGTTCCAACTTCCTCATCCTGGGCTCTGGGTGAGTGGGACCTTTCATCCATGAACAATCCACTGTTGCTCATCTCAGATACTTCCAGGTCTTCCATTTCGCATCCTAGAGGTGAATCGTCATCGCCTACTTCAGAGAACCAGTCATTGACATTCTCTTTGTTTTCCATGTGGTCTTCAATATCTGCAATAGAGGAAGACTCGACAGACAGGAGTTCGGGTAAGGAGCTCTTATCAAAAAGACTAAACTCAGACTCGCTAACTGCGAATGCTCCATCCTCAGAGTTAGAGTCCTCAGCGACATTGGCCAATCCTTCATTCAGCTTCAGAAGGCCTTTATTTGCCTTGGGTGGGAGTGGACACTTGCGCTTTAAGTGTTCAGTTGAACCACAGTTCCAACAAGCCCGTGGGGGCCTATCACTGGTGTATTGACTATTGAGGGATCTGGTTTTACTATCAACTGCCATGGCTTCGTGAGCAGTGTCAGTGCCCTTGACTTGACAGTGCAGAGGGTACTTCATTTTTTGACGTTCCCACTCTTCAGATATGATGGAAATAAGGATATCTGGGTCAATGGTCTTGGTGGGACTCCAAAGCTTGGCAGAGGTGAGCTGATTTGATGTGAAGTTGGCAAGAGAGTTCGGAAGGGATTTTATGATTGTAGAGCAATAATCTTTTTCATCAATTGTAACTCCAACTGATGCAAGTTCCTCACGCTTTGTCCGTAATCCGTCCAGGAACTGCCGTACATCACCTCCACCAGGACACAATGACTCAAGGAATTGTGTGCGCAGCTCTGTTTGTGCATATGCTCCTTTCTCAGTGATCTCCCTAGTGATCTCTGCCCACATGACAGCGACAGTGGCAAGACCCTTGACACGTAATGCTGTTGAATCAGGGATTTGTTGGGTAAGCAAGTTTTTCGCTAGGCTCTCATTCTTGCACCATTTGTTGATATCTGCTGTTTCAACAGTGGTAGGCATGGTGGCGACGAGAGGGGATGGGCAGGGATTGCTGCCATCAAACTGATTCCAGAGTTCTTTGGCTTCTACTGCAGTCTGGAAACGAAAAACGAAAATAGCCCAGTTGGTTCCTTTCGGGTCGAGCTTGGGTACATTGTTAGGGAGGGTGTCAGTAGTGATGGCACCAGCAAGGGACATGGTTCACGAGGTAAGGCAGTGTATAAATGGTGAGACGAAGATTATAGCGCGGGGCCCATAACCTAAAAGACTTTAAGCACGATAACCTGTAACAAGACAGTTACACTCAGTTGTGTGCAAATAGTATGCAAACGTCTGAGGTGATATGCACCTAGCTCAAAGACTAAATATGAAATGTAGTCTTTTAACGTACAAATAAGTAGATCAATAACAAACGCGTTGTTGAAAATGCTATGTGAAACAAGGTTAGTGTGATGAGACACTAAACAAAAAGGGGTTGGACGAATTTATATAACAATTGTGTCAATTTGGAACAATCGGAAACAAAAGGTCAATAGACTGTGTCACACTTGTATTTCCAACAAACCTCCCCTAGGAAAAGGGTGATTTCATCACCAAATCCAACAGATGGTTGGCTTTACTTAGTCATGTAAGAGAGCGGGGACAACAAAATGGACTTTACTTGCCCATTTCATGCACCACGGACAAAGATAGGTATTATACCGACATGTGCTAGTTAGGATCATTAAACATGAATGCTATACATCTGAGTACCGCCTGTATGCATTTCAAAAATAAATACCAGACGAAGACTAGAAGAGAGCTAGATAACGAGCCATCCAGGCTATACACACATCGCTCCCAGCCCTATTTATAACCTTTCATTTTGTATATATACTCACACAATACTTCTTTTTTATTTCCATTATTCTTTTTACATTTAATCTAACGTTGAATGCTGCTTTTCAACTTCCATCACATACCCGAACGGAGGATGTACCATATTTACCCTGTGCACAGAGATAGCAATGTATATAGTACTTTCATTTTTGTACACTTGTAGGTGATCGCTGGTTAGATCGATGGACACCGCACCTGCGGAATTTGTGCGGTGATGTTATCCCGAGAATTCCCTTCTTTGAGAATGCACTGTGCACGTAAGCCTGGTGGCTTACGACATACCGATTACGTTATCACAGACGCGCATAGTACATTTTTAGACATCATCGTGTACCGTACTGGCCGTTCTCGAGGAATACAGTTTGGTCCTATCAATGTCTGGACCGATGCCAATGTAAGGCTGCATTAGACAGCAGCCTTTCAGTGCATAGCATAAGACGACTCTGATGATTTAATCGCAACGATGTGGCGACGCTTTAGAGTGTGATAAGTCTAGTACTGATATCGATTTCGGGAACGGCGGGCGGCTTTTGGCACAGGCATCATGATACACAGAATAATGTCACCTTCATTTCGCTTCTTTATAAAAACAATAAAATATTGCATCCTCTCTATTTCCAGCGGATGGATGAGGGCAGTGCTATGGATACAACTGTAATTGTTGGATAACACCGTAGAAATCCCATCACCATATATGGGCAAACAATAATACAATAGGATCGAAACAACAAAGGAACTATGCATGAAAGCATATCCTATTGTTCTTTTGTGTTTCATACCTTTCCTTGTTCTACCTATTGTCCGTCTTACTTATTGTTTACTTCTGGTATATATGTAGTAGCTAGAACGTCTCTATACCTCAGTCCGTTATACACTAATACGAGACTGAGGTAAGTCGCTTTACTTATACCGTTACTGCAGTATACTCATGTATTATAGATTACTATTAGGTATCTATCATAGTCCGTTATACACTAATACGAGACTGAGATTACTATTAGGTCTTACATTCTAACAGGTTATGGGCCTATACTTTAAGTAGGACCAATACTATTTTTACCTATGGCCACTCCGACTTCCGCAGATGCTCTTGCACCTTCCGTTCCCCTTGTTCGAACGAATATTACTTACACTGGACCCAAACTTGACAAACTAAAATCAAATTACCGTCCTTGGCTTCGTGCCACAGACCTCTTTATCACCCTCACTGGGCTTTCTGGCTATATCGATGGTACAGTTCCTGAACCCGATAGCACCGAACCTCGTGCCAAGGCCAACTGGCTGGCAAACAGCTCCTTAGCTGCTGCACTCATTATCTCCACTGTTGAGACATCTGAGCAGGATTATCTTGATCGCAAGTTGGGTGCCAGAGCTTGTTGGGAGACTATCCGGCAACGACACCAGAGTGAGGGACCTATTCGTCAGGTGCAATTACTACAGGAGGCCCTCACCACTCGCTGTACCCGGTCTACTCCCTTACCCGTAACTGCCGAGAAAATTTGTTCTCTGATCGATAGAGCTTACGAAATGGGTGCTATCTCTCAGGATTTATTGAAATGCATTGCCCTTTTAGGTTCTCTTGGAAATGATTTTAGCAATGTGCGGTCTATCGTCACTCGGGATATTTCTGCCTCCACCGACTCTACTCCTTTCACTTCCACTCAACTGCGTGTCTATTTGGACAGTGAACAGAATCTTCTTAACTCGGATAAGACGCATCCTATCGACTCTGTTGCCTTGTCCGCTCAATCCAAATCAAGTTCTATAATCTGTTCCAATTGCAAACGTGCTTACCATGAGTTAGAGTTCTGTATCCGTCCTGGTGGGGGAATGGCAGGTAAGACTCTCGATGAATCCAAGCAGGCTCGCCGTCTTGCCCGTGGCTCCAAGTCAAATAGTTCAAACTCACCTACCATTAGCCCTGGTTCCAAATCGAGCGGTTCAACTATAACTGCCATTAGTTCTACTCCTGCACCCACTGCACCAAAGGTTCCCATTAAGTTGCAAGGTGCCGACGGTAAAATCTACATTGTCAACATGGACTCATCGGACTTCTCCTCTTCGGACATCCCTACTGCCAATGTCGCTTTTTCCTCTAACTCCATCTCATTACCCCCCCCTTCGATATCTTTGTCACCACAAGACACTATTGAGTATGATGGATGGCTTGTCATTGAGGAGGAGTTAAAAACGAATATCGACTGGTCCAAACATAGCCAATCTACCATGGCAGCTATTAATACAACTGACATCATTCCTGTATCCTCCCCTACTCGCACACCTATCTCCAATGACTCGCATCCATTCTGGATGGATAGTGGTGCCTCCATTCATATATCTCCTGACCGAACTGACTTCCTAACCTTGAAAGCCGTTACCCCTCGCTCTGTTAAAGGCTTGGGTGGCTCCTCTGTATGGGCGATTGGCATTGGGGATATCAAATTACGGATAGGTCGAGGCACACATATACTATTACAAAATGTTTTATATATTCCAGATGCCACCGTACGATTAATTTCAATCCACTGCCTCACAAAAGACTCGAATGTCATTGCACATTTTGATGACGCCTCCTGCTGGCTTAGCACAAAGTCGTCTGGAACAATTATAGCTCGAGGAAACTTACTTCCACAAAAACACCTTTATTCTCTGAACCTTTACTCAGCCCAAACTGAACACGCTCTCATTGCTCATCGCGCACCTACCATTGAATCGTGGCACCGTCGACTTGGCCATGCGAACTATCAAGCTATTCATGATATGTTCCATTCTGGCCTCATCCAAGGTACGACAGCCCCCAACCCCTCCATCACTCCCACTAAATGTGACGCCTGTATTCTTGGTAAACAGACTAAGACATCTATTCCAAAAACACGTGAAGAGGGGCAAGGGCATAGAGCGACAAGGCGATTAGAGAAAGTATGGATAGATTTGTCTGGACCTAGTCCTGTCACCTCGCGAACTGGCAATAACTACGTCATGAATATCGTAGACGACTATTCAAGTTACTGTTGGACAATCTTACTAAAACTTAAGAGTGATGCTTTCTCGCAACTTCAAATATGGGAACGTGCACGGGAAGTTGAAATGGGGTCAAAGGTTGGAATTTACCGGACAGATAATGGAGAACTTAAAAGCCATGAAATGATTCGTTGGTTAGCCTCTAGAGGAACTGATCATCAATTCACAGCTCCATACACATCAGCACACATTGGACGTGTTGAACAATTGCACCGCACCTTAATGGGCAAGGCTAGAACTATGCGCATTTACGCTGGACTACCTACATATTTGTGGGACGAATTTTATCTTACTGCAGCTCATTTGCATGTCAAAACAACTACCAAATCCCTGATAGGCAAAACACCCTGGGAATCGTGGTATGGCAGAAAACCGGACTATTCTTACATGCGGGAGATCGGGTGCCGTGCATTCGTCTTAATTCAAAACAGGGTTAACCCAAAGATTTATGAGCGATCCATTGAGTGCATTTTAATTGGATACGATGACAAATCTAAGACATACAGGTGCTACGACCCAAAAACACGACTAATCTACAGTTCCTATCATGTTCGATTTCTCGAAAGCCATGATGGTCACCCACGCCCTACCACTATCACCTCCCATAGTCCAAATTTAGAATCAGATCTGATCCCTCCTTCTCAGGATCACTACTCTACCAGCATCCCTCTCGAACTTCCTGATCTGAATCCTACCTTGCCAATACAAGAAATTCCTCCCATTCAGGACATTGGCGAATCATCAGATCTACCCCTTCGACGTTCCAATAGGACCACAGCTGGCCAACCTACTTCAACTGCTCGACTTGATCGTGCTGTTCAGGAATCCAAAGATAGTGCTGAGCGTTTACGATTACAACGACAGGAACGCTTGACTGCCATCAACGAATTACATACTACTGCTCCTACATCAACACCACCTGTTGACAATGATGAGTTACAGCGTGTTTTGTTATCCCTTCAATGCGGCTCTGACCTACCAAACGAGAATGTTACCTTAGCCGCTTTAACTGATACACTTGGCATTGATCCGTTAACATGCAATGATGAACCACAAACTTGGGCGGAAGCCCTCCATTCTGGAGATGCCTCTCGATGGCGGGTTGGTTACCAGGAGGAGTTGGACTCACTCAAACAAATGGGTGTATATAAATTGGTTCCCCGGTCTGAAGTTCCCCAGGGATGCAAGATCCGAAAAGGACGTCCTGTATTTCGCATTAAACGAGATGAGTCTGGCCGAGCCATTCGTTGGAAGGTGCGATTGGTCTTTAAAGGGTTTGAGCAAATATATGGTAAGGATTATCATAAAACGACCTCACCGACTGCACACATGGAATCCTGGCGTATTTTGCTGCACATTGCCGCTACTCTCGGTTGGGACGCACAACAAATCGACATCAAAACCGCTTTTCTTTATGGTCTCCTACCTGATGATGAGGTGCAATATATGTCACAACCAGAAGGATTTGAGGAACCTGGCAAAGAAGATTATGTTTGGATGATAGTTCGGGGCCTATACGGCATGAAACAAAGCGGCCGAATATGGAACAAAACCATGAACGAACAAATGTTAAGTTGGGGTTTCACTCGCCTTACATCAGAATCTTGCATTTATTATAGACAGACTACTACTGGAATCATCATTGCTGCCGTACATGTGGACGATTTCCTCTCTATTGCCAGTTCTGCTGCCGAGAATAACACCTTTAAGGATCAGATGCGTCATGTGTGGACCATTTCCGACCTTGGCTCTGTCCACTTTGTTGTTGGAATTGCCGTGGAATGGGATCGGCCAAATCATTCTGTTTACCTTTCCCAAACTGCCCTTATCGACAAAATTATACGTCAATTTGGCCAAGACACTTCCACCGCTGTTTCTACACCTATGGATCATAGTTTGAAACTTCGCAGATTCGACCGTACTTCACTATCAACAATCGAGGTTGACGACCTACTCAAAATCCCATATCGATCTCTTGTTGGCTGTTTACTTTATTTAGCCATTTCCACACGTCCTGACATTTCTTTTGCTGTACAACAACTCTCACAGTTTCTTGACTCTTATTCTACACCGCATTGGCATGCTGCCATTCGAGTTGTTCGGTATCTCAAAGGCACACGAAACCTTAAGCTATGCCTGGGTGGTTCCAATAAAATTGAACTCACCGGGTATACAGATTCTGATTGGGCCAATTGTCTTGACACTCGACGCAGCATTAGCGGTTATGCCTTTACTCTGGGATCTGGCCTTATCTCATGGGCCACAAAGAAGCAAAAGACTGTCGCTGCCTCTTCCTGTGAGGCTGAATATGTTGCTGCTTTCGAAACTGTCAAGGAGGCTAGCTGGCTTCGCGCATTATTCACCGGGATTCACTTTCCTTGTCCTGCATCCACCGCTATCTTTTGCGACAACAACGCCGCTATCTCTTTATCTGAAGACCCCCTCTTGCATTCCCGGGTCAAACATATCGATATTAAATACCATTTCCTCCGCGAGCGGGTCCATACTGGTGACGTTATCTTGCATTATGTCAATACTGCGAATAATCTTGCCGATATTTTTACCAAAGCACTGGAACCTTCCAAATTCACTTATCTCCGTAATTTACTAGGTCTTCGATAACTGGATTTCCATGCGAGGAGGAGTATCTACGGTGAGGAGGAGTGTTGGATAACACCGTAGAAATCCCATCACCATATATGGGCAAACAATAATACAATAGGATCGAAACAACAAAGGAACTATGCATGAAAGCATATCCTATTGTTCTTTTGTGTTTCATACCTTTCCTTGTTCTACCTATTGTCCGTCTTACTTATTGTTTACTTCTGGTATATATGTAGTAGCTAGAACGTCTCTATACCTCAGTCCGTTATACACTAATACGAGACTGAGGTAAGTCGCTTTACTTATACCGTTACTGCAGTATACTCATGTATTATAGATTACTATTAGGTATCTATCATAGTCCGTTATACACTAATACGAGACTGAGATTACTATTAGGTCTTACATTCTAACAGTAATAAGATTCAGCCTGTAAGTATTCAACATGCACCTAATTTTACCGTAATTGACACAAAATTGGTGTAAGAATGTCACAATTAGCTTCCACGGCTTCGACGATCTAACAAGCCGGAAATGGCGATGTGGGCACTTCTGTGAGAAGCCTCATGCCCACACAGCTTCATCTGTCTTGCACTTGTTTAGCAGTCACCCTGAATTCACAACTCTATGGACGACGCTAGAGCTTTGAAGCTCAGAAAACATCTTTCAGCAGTTCTCCAAGGTAAACTAGAGGTTACCCCGTCCAACTACACGCTCTTCATAGAGGCCGTCTGTGCATCGCCAGATCCCGTAAAGACCATCAGTAACATATTATCCAGCAAACAGGGCACAATTGGCATTCAGCAGTCCCTTTGGATTGCCTCCACCCCTACCTTCTTCAATGGACCCGCGACGAAATTGATGAAGTATATATCGTCCTCTAAAGTATCCAATGTCGGAAGCGGTTCATTCATACAGCCACTTCTTGATGCGATGACAGACCCTCCAATGTTTTGGAACGGGCTGAAAGACGCTTTCAAGAGTGAGCAACTAACCGAGGAGGCGCAGTTTTGTTTTGCGTGGATGTTATTCCAGCTGATTTCTTCCTCCGGTGATAACGCGGGCACGCACATGGAAACTGCCCGTGAGCAGGAGATCATAGAGCGCCTTCTCTCCTCAAAGAACCACGACATCCGGACTATGGCGAATAAGATAAAGCACGTTGCCGCGACCCTCGATCAAGGTGCTCCCGTCGATACTGCTGTACGGGGACCCGGTGGGCGACACGACAATGATTTCGTCGACTTTCGCGAAATAAGCATTCTTCCTACGGCCGATGAACTCGTTTCGAAAGAGGATCCTTTCATACGGCGCAGTGCTGTGCTGGAAGACCCCGATAATTCAAGCACACGCATCGCTATCCATCTTGATAATCAGTTTCGACTCTTGAGGGAGGATATGATACACGAGATGAAGGATGAGCTGCAGATTGCGCTTGGGAAGAAGAAGGGGAAACATCGAGGATTTGATATTGACGGGCTTGTGGTCAAAGATATCTATTACCAGACGCCGCAGAACAACAGGAAATGCAACTGGGCCATCACTTTCGAGTGCATCAAAGACCCGTTCAATTATATCAAGCCGACTGTCAAGGACCGAATGGCCCACTTTAAAGACCGACCTAGCTTGTTCAAGCATCAATCGATGGCCTGCCTCCTCATCGACGGTGACATTGTCGCTTTCCCCACCATCCATCGTGACGAAACCCTATTGTCAAAGGTCCCTCCAATAATTGTCCTGCAATTTACTGACAAAAAGGTCATCGATAAGACTCTCATAAAGCTGTACAGTGTAAATCACCTCCGCCTCCTCTCAATCGACACGGCCGTATTCGCTTACGAGCCCATCCTCAAGGCATTACAAGAGAAGAAAGAGCTTCCCTTCTCGCGGGAGTTGTTACTTTGGTCCGAGGGCAGCTCTACGTGGCCACCCGAGTCTGCGCCACTAGAACTTATCCACGCTTTAAAATTAGACCCCTTTCTAGATCTCCAGCCTTATTTATCAACGTCAAAGTCTATAAAACTTGGCGGAGCGCAAGCTGCAGCGTTTTTGACGGGCCTTACGCAGAGAGTCTCCTTGATTCAGGGGCCACCAGGTCTGTATCCAGCTTCCTCATTCATGGTCAGAATGTATTAATGCAGTTCAACACAGGCACGGGTAAATCATTTATTGGTGCACTCCTCGCTAAGGCTCTGCACAAGTATACTGAACAGAAGATCCTTGTTGTGTGCTTCACCAACCACGCCCTCGATCAGTTTCTCGAAGACCTCATGGACATCGGTATCCCGGAAGACTGCATGGTCCGCTTAGGCGGAAAATCAACGACGCGAACGGAGAAACTTGCCTTACGTGCTCAATCCAGGGACATGACGCATCGTAAAGTCGACTATACGTTGATCAGGTTGCTCCACGCAGAGTCTGATGATCTCGCGGCTCGAATGGTAAATGTGTTCAAAGAGTACCAGCGATTCAACCCATCCAAGAATCTCAACATGGTCTTGCAGCACTTGGAATTCGACTACCCAGAATATTACGCTGCGTTTTTAGTACCTGAATCATCCGACGGAATGCAGATTACTGGAAAAAGCGGACGGGCCATCACCCCTGACTATTTAATCTCTCAGTGGACTTTGGGATGGGGCGCCGGGGTTTTAAAGGATATCGAGAGAGAGAATAAAGCTATCTGGGATATGCACGTTGA
The DNA here is from genome assembly GCA_015178975.1 of Hysterangium stoloniferum. Lineage (NCBI taxonomy): Eukaryota > Fungi > Basidiomycota > Agaricomycetes > Hysterangiales > Hysterangiaceae > Hysterangium > Hysterangium stoloniferum. Next base: position 425,830 of record WHVD01000018.1, read on the forward strand.
CGCTCGCAAAGCCCAGTTCGTCAAATGGTGCGAAGAGATGATGGGGGAACTTGTAGAACGGCTCCGTGAGGCCCTGGAAGCGTATAATACTTGTCGGGAGAAGATTGAGCGTTTGTACAGCGAGAGAGATGCGATAATTTTGCAGGAGAAGCGCATTATTGGGTGTACGACGACGGGTGCGGCGAAGTACCGAGAAGCTATTGCTGCGGCACGTGCCAATGTGCTGTTAGTAGAGGAAGCGGGAGAAATACTCGAGGCTCATATCCTTACTTCCCTTGGACCAGAGACAGAACAAATCATTTTAATCGGAGATCACCAGTAAGTTCTTTTCTTCTATTCCATCTTTTCTCTACTCCGTTTTCTTGGATCCTGATTCCACCAATAGACAACTTCGTCCTAAAGTCAATAACTATCTCCTCACAGTAGAGAAAGGAGATGGATATGATCTTAACCGCAGTCTTTTTGAGCGTTTGGTTCTCAAAAAGTATCCCCACGAGAAGCTCGTGATGCAACACCGCATGCGTCCGGAGATATCTGCTCTCATTCGAGCATTGACGTATGGAGACCTGACCGACGCACCATCCACAATTAATCGTCCTAATATTCGGGGAGTGATAGATAATATCGTGTTTATCAACCATTCCGTGCCAGAAGATGACGATTTTGCAATTGAGGACAAACGAGACCTGGCGGCGAAGTCTTCGAAGCAGAATAGGTAAGTTTGGCAACATAAAGAGACGGTATCCCCTCAGTTACCCATACTTGCTCGTGATTCAGGCATGAGGCACTCATGGTCTTGAAGATGGTTCGGTACCTCGCTCAACAAGGCTATGGGACCGATAAGATGGTAGTGTTGACGCCATACCTTGGACAACTTCGGATGTTACGGGATACGTTGAAGAAGGAGAATGATCCTATTCTTAACGACCTAGATTCTTATGACCTTATTAAAGCCGGCCTTCTGACCCCCTTACCACCAGGCTCACCTAAGAGATCTATTAGACTTTCTACGATAGGTACACCATCTTGATTGTCCTTCCATCTCCTGTCCGTATAATTTACCTAACCCTCCATTCCTACAGATAATTATCAAGGAGAAGAAAGCGACGTTGTCATAATTTCAATGACCCGAAGCAACCCTAAACATGACATCGGATTCATGTCTTCTCGGGAGCGGTTGACAGTGCTCCTTTCGCGTGCACGTAACGCACTAATTATGATCGGTAACTCTCAGACGTTCATACGATCTAGGAAAGGTGGTGAAATCTGGAAACTATTATTCGATATACTTAGGAAAAATGGTCACATTTATGACGGATTCCCTACCCGGTGTGAACGGCATCCCCAGCGAGTTTCACTTTTGAAGTCACCAGACCAATTTGACAAGGAATGTCCTAATGGAGGGTGCTCACAACCTTGGTAATACCCTTGTTTTGCCATATCAATAATTTTTGATTTTTGATTTCATTTCTCGTATTTAGCACTGCGATGATGAGTTGTAATCTCCACAAATGCACCTCTAAATGCCATCAAATATCAGACCACTCGAAGGCGGAGTGCGAGGTGTCCAGGCATAGCAAATGTCCTAATGGCCACAAACTACAGTGGCGGTGCAGCAAAGGCCCCCCTGCAACATGCCACAAATGCGACGAGGACAAACGTCGGGCGGAAAAGAAAAAACGCGAAGAGTTGGAGCATGCAGAGAAACTTGCCGCGCTGGATGCGAAAATTGCCAAAGAGGCCGAGAAGCGGCGCGATGACCGCGCTGCTGAGGAAAGGGCGAATGCTCTTTTTCAGAGGGAGAAAGACCTCGAGGATGCTCGCGCTATGGCCGCTCAGCCACGTAAATTGCGTCCCTTAACTAGGCCCAATCCAATACCGCTGTCTTCTCAGTCAACTGATCCGGAGTCTTCACAAATAAGCATCCAAAGTACCCTCGCATATTCCCCGACCCCACCCAGGCCCAATCCAATCCCACCCCCTCCTCAGTCACCTGATGTGGGAAACTCTTCAAAGAGAAGCATCAATAGTACCCCCGCATATCCCCCGATCCCACCCAGTCCCAGTCCAATACCGCGGTCCCCTCAGTCAACTGATCCGGAGAAGTCTTCACAGGGAAGCGTCAATAGTACCTCCGTATATCCCGCGACTCTCCCACCAACCCCCCAACCGAGTTTCTTTCAGAGACTGCTGGGTGCTATTCCTACAGTTCCCTCGACTCCCCCGGCAGGCGTGCGAGCAGTGGCGACCAATCCATCCTCATCCCCATTACGCTCGCCAACACGGGACGAATGGGAACGCCGCAAACGGGTGGAAGGTGATAGCAACGACGCCATTGACAAAATCATGGAGATGACCGGTCTGGAGAATGTGAAAGCTCAGGTACTCAAGATTAAAAATAAGATAGCCGTCAGTATGCGCCAGGGCTCGGATATCGCGAGTGAGAGGTTCAATGTTTCTATGCTGGGTAATCCCGGAACGGGTATGTGTAACACTTGTGTGCTTGAGTCGTTTCGTAGCTAAAAAGGGTGTTCCTTCGTTTCAGGCAAAACCACTGTTGCCAGACATTATGCTAAATTCCTCGCGTCCGTTCAGGTCATCCCCGGAAACACGTTTGTTGAAACCACTGGTTCCAAAATGGCACACGAAGGAGTTGGCGGTGCGAAGAAACAAATTGACGATATTTTGAAAGCAGGCGGCGGGACGATGTTTATCGACGAAGCCTACCAGCTAGCAAGCCAACACAATGTCCAAGGTAGTCAAGTACTTGACTTTCTTTTGGCCGAGATGGAAAATCGTGTCGGAAAGATCGTCTTTATCTTTGCCGGATATAACAAAGAGATGGAAAAATTCTTCGAACACAATCCTGGGCTGCCGAGTCGAGTCCCTTACCGTCTTCAATTTGAAGATTATACGGACGAAGAACTAGGAGACCTACTCGAGAACTCTATACACAACATTTGGAATGGAAGGATGAAGGTTGAGGATGGTATCAGAGGTCTCTACGGACGTATAGCCATACGCCGTTTAGGTCGAGGACGTGATTCACCAGGCTTCGGTAATGCTCGTGCTTTGGCTAATTTACTGGCCAAAATCCGAGAGAGACAAGCGGATAGAATTACTAAGGAGCGCACTGCAGGTCGGCGGCCTGATGATTTCACTCTGTCTAAAGAGGATCTCATCGGTCCGAACCCTTCCAAGGTCATGCAAGAATCAAAAGCATGGAAGAAACTGCAGACAATGATCGGACTAACTTCTATCAAACATGCCATCAAAGATTTCTTTACCATGACTCAGATCAATTATGACCGAGAATTATTAGAAAAGAAACCTAATGCTGTGAGTCTGAATCGGGTGTTCCTGGGCTCTCCTGGAACGGGAAAAACCACGGTTGCAAAGCTCTATGGACAAATTTTAGCAGATCTCGGCCTCATCAGCAACGGCGAAGGTAAATACTCTTAATCTGTTCTCTGGAGTCATGGCATACCTAACACGATATATATTAGTTGTCGTCAAAAATCCCGCAGACTTCATTGGGAACGTCTTAGGCCAGTCAGAAAGCCAGACAAAGGCCATATTGGCGACGACCTTGGGGAAGGTTCTCGTTATCGACGAGGCGAGTAAGGCCAAAATGCACCTCGTATTTGTTTTTTTAACACCAGAGACAGGCTTATATGCTTTACGGTGGTTCGAAGGCTGGAGGAGCTGGGGGCGCAGACTCCTATAAAACAGCTGTCATTGATACCATTGTCGCAGAGGTCCAGAGTGTTCCGGGAGAAGACCGATGTGTTCTACTCTTAGGGTACAAGCATCAGATTGAAGAAATGTTTCAAGTACGTTTTTATTTATAGTATTATGAGACTTATCACTGAGTGCTTTCTGTCTCAACTCCACTATAGAATGTCAATCCTGGACTCTCTAGAAGATTTGCCATAGACAATGCATTCCACTTTGATGATTACTCTGATTCTGAATTAGCCCAGGCTCTCGATTTGAAGCTGAAGGACCAGGATTTAACGGCAACCGATCATGCTAAACAAGTTGCCTTGGAGGTCCTTAGTCGAGCTCGTAATCGCCCCAACTTCGGGAACATAGGAGCTGTCGAAAACCTGCTCAGTGAGGCAAAAATGCGCTATCAAGACCGTCAAGGGAAATTACCGGTCCCTCAGCGATCTCCGGATGCTCCTTTCGAACCCACCGATTTCGACCCGAAGTACGATAGGGGAAAGAATGCTGGGGCGAATCTAGCCAAGTTGTTTTCCGACGTTGTAGGCAGCGAAAATATTGTGAAAAAGCTATCCGGTTGGCAGACTATGGCAGAAAATTTAAAGAAACGTAACAGAGATCCCCGCCTAACCGTCCCGACGACCTTCATTTTCAAAGGCCCTCCGGGTTAGTGTTAGATATGGTCATAGACATTGCGGCTTACTCTCATTTATAGGCACGGGAAAGACGACTACGGCACGCAAGATGGGCCAGGTCTATTATGATATGGGTTTCCTGTCCTCAACCGAAGTCATCGAGTGCTCCGCCACGGATCTTATTGGACAGTGGGTGGGGCAAACTGGGCCGAAGACACAACAACTCTTTGAAAAGGCCTTGGGCCGTGTGTTGTTTATAGATGAAGCATACCGACTGTCTGAGGGCCAATTTGCTAAAGAGGCGATTGACGAGCTGGTTGGAATTTTAACACAAGAGCGATATAAGGGAAAGCTCATCGTTATCCTTGCTGGATACGATGAGGAAATGAATGATCTTCTACGGGTCAATCCTGGACTTTCAAGTCGCTTCCCGACCGAAATTATCTTCAAGAACATGACCCCCATAGAATGCCTTGAAATATTGAAGCGCAAATTGGCGCAACATGATATGCAACTGGCAGCTTTGGATGACTCCGCCTGTCCTGAATACAGGCGACTTCTGGAACTTGTCACCCAGATGTCCTCTCTGAAGTCTTGGGGCAATGCGAGGGACGTTGAGACACTCTCAAAGGAGATAGCGGAAATTGTGTTCAGCACACCTGACCAATCAACAACAAACTCCAGCGTGTTTGTCGTTCCTCCTAAGGAAGTAATAAAGTGTGTGGAAAGAATGCGCGCAAAAATGATGGAGAGAGAGTCTGTGCCGGCCTCAAGAAAGTTTGTTCAGCCAACCCCTCATGTGCTTCCCCCGTTGCCTACGTTAAGTCCTCCTGTTGTGCCAAATGTAACTACCACGGCCAATTCAGCCAACACTACTGCAACTCCAGACGTTACTAAGAAGGAGGAAGCGAAGTCGGCCACCCCTCCCGCGATTACAGAAGTTACTGAAAAGGAGCAAGTTCAGATTGACGTTTTTTTAGATGACGGTCGCGATCCCGGAGTCTCAGACGAGATCTGGTTTCAACTCCAAATCGCCAGAAAACAACAAGAGGATGCCGACAGAGCTAGCGACAACAAATTGCGCCAGCTTAACGACGAGAAAGATGGCTTAGATGAGGAGATGGAGATTGTCAAGACTGTTCTGAAAGAGAAACTCATACAATGGGCCGCCGCCAAAGACGCTGTTGTGAAGGCCGAGCTGATGCATCAAAGAGAGGAAGAGAGACTCAGGGAGCGTGCTTTACAGTTGGCGCGTGCCAAAAGGGAAGCGGAGATCGCTGAATTGAAAAGGCAGCGGGAAGAAGAGGCACGCATCCAGTCGAAACTCCGTGAAATGGGTGTTTGTCCCGTTGGGTTCAGATGGATCAAGCAACCTTCAGGTTATCGTTGTGCTGGAGGTGGCCATTTCACTAGTAACGAGCAATTAGGTATTTGATATTAGAAGTTCCCTCTGTCGTTGTTGATTACGAGTAGTAACGAGCTCGTGTTGTTGTATTGTTCTGTGTCCTAGATTGGCATATTCACAACTATGTTAGTGACTATCTCAAAGACTTGACCATGATGTGCAGGTTATGAGGGATTATTCTGAGTAACAAACATATACTGTGCCTATCATTTGTTCGATTGATCTGTAGTACAATAATAGACTCTAAGATAATTACTCAACAAAAATGTAGTTACAACCCGATTCAAATATCAACTTAGACGCATTGTTTTCCCTTCTGTACTATTTTTACCGCATCTTATGACAAATTCTAACAGAGGTGGTAAACGATCTGTATGAGATGCATGTAAAATGCCTTTCGACAGGACTCGGAGGGACACTCAAGTTATCCCAGGAGGTTTTCTTCTAGTTGCCTGATAAAACATGCCAACCTAAATGCTTATTCAACACCTGCTGATGACAATGGCTACTACTAAACCAATGAAGTTAAAGGCTGCTGTCTAATGCTGCCTTACATTGGCATCGGTCCAGACGTTTATAGGACCAAACTGTATTCCTCGAGAACGGCGAGTACGATATACGGTGATGACAGTAAGTCACTACGCGTCTGTGGTAATGTAATCGGTATGTCGTAAGCCACCAGGTTTACAGGAGTTGTCTCAATCCGTCTCTCGCCTAGAGTAGTACTTCCTCACTCGCAACCCGATCTCGCCCATGAATCACGATTTTATCCCCGTGATCATTCATGGATCTGTTGACACGCTGAGACACAGAAATCATGTAGACATAGAATGTATACAAGTGTTAGATGCGAGTGATTGGCCCAATTGCATGAACTGGTACTTCACGGAGTGACCCCCAAGGATGCGCATCATTGTCCACTTTTACCGAACGTACGCATCTCAACGTGCTGGATGTTCACCATTTTACAACCTACAAATGACAATGGCGTCTGGCCCCAACTGATCCATTGACCGTCGAGGTCCATCATACACTGTACATCCATCCAAAGAAAAGGCACAATAGAACGCTATCACTTCACAACTGCCTCGACTGCATTCTCTTACCTTGACCAATTTTTCCTCGATGGATGGTACATTTCATTTCAAATTATCTACGCCTCAGGAAGGATGGAAGATCAATGAAGTCCTTCTTTCCAGCTCTATGCCTACTAGTACCTTGCCGAATTTAGGTCTTTCAGTCCAAGGGGAACAGATCTTTGCTCTTATTGGCACCATTTCACAGACCTTTCTTCTCCCAGAATTTTTGGAAATCCATCACTATCCGCTACACAGCTCCGCAGTGAAGCGGATGCCAGTTCCCGAGCCTTCTGTGAATGCCGTGTCAGTCATCATTGAACATGTCACACATACGAGATGACTCCACAGTGACTGCCTTAGGCAGTTGAATCAATTAAAGCTAGTTCTAAATATTTGTTTCACCCCATACATAGTACACAATTGATAAACCAAGTGATAATATATTGGCTACTGAAAATGAGAGAACAATGTTGTAGGCGGAAAGGCACAGTATGTAGAATTTCTGTTTCCGACAGCGAACGATGCGAAAGACCTGCTGGCACAGCGGGCATCTCAGTACGAGAATGGTGAGAAAATGGTGGCAACCTGGCAGATTTTCTCAGCATTTAATATCGGAAAAAATTGTGATCTGAGGTATCGTACTATTTTCGTATTGTTCCAGGTTACTATAAAATGCTAGCTGCTCAACCAGCCAACCTCAGTCGATTTCCTACTTCGTATCGACTGAGGTATGTTACGAATATTGCGTATTCATTGTAATCGATTGCTCACATTTCTGAAAGATGTTATAATTGTTATAAGAACACGAGTAAGCGTATGCATTCTCTAGGTGATGTTATTCAATTGATTTGAGGATGGATTCGAATGTCACATCAGGAAAATGGGAAGATTATTCAGTATGCTGTATACATTGTCTAGTGTAAGGCTGTCGGTATCAGCCTCACTCGGTCAACACGGACAGGACTAAGTTTTCTTTATTTTTACATATCAGTAGGATACAAGGTGAATGCGAGGTTCCCTAGGGAAGAGTGGGAAAAGGATTAATGGTCAAAGAGAAGATATCCTATCACTATAGGATATGGGGTCTTTTATATAGAGTCAAGGTGAATGGGGTGGAAGAACAAGGAACCGCATGATCAGGCACAGGGGTGCTACTTAACAATAAAGTGGCGGATCAATGAGTGGCTGATGGGAGAGGTTGGTGATGATGACCGCATGATAAGGCACAAGGGTGCTACCAAGTGGCGGAACAATGAGTGGTTGATGGGAGAGGTTGGTGATGACGTATGTGGTAAGGTGGCCAGGCTTACATCTAGAGCTATCTGAGAGAGCTCACTAGCTCGACTGGACTGGGTTAACTCACCGGGAAAAGCCTTAGCCACAAAAATGTTTAGGATCCTCAGTGGAGACTTATTTTATATAAACTTTGCCAATCACTCATCGGATTCTTAACTGAGTTAAAGTCGGTTAAGGATCCAGCATGTGATTGAACTTTTGGATCCTTAAAGATCCATAACCGAGTCAAGGATCTAACATGTGATTGCAGGTTTAGAATTCAACGAACTTTTGGATCCTCAAAAGATCCCTTACCAATTTTAACTCTTATAATAAAGATTCAATGGATGATTGTTGGAGTTTATATAAATAAGGCTCTACTAAGGATCCTAAATTTTTGGAGAGGGGGGTTATCCCAGTGACTACTTTTCGAGATCCATATTCAATGGCGATATAAAAACTTACAATAGATTTAGGTAGTCTAGGGAGTCTACATAAAAGGCGTAGACATTCCCAAATCCCTGATGTACCCCCGTCCATCGGTGACGACTATTCTGACACAGGATATCATGATATATAATTGGCGTGCAGTGGTCTATTTCATCGTAGGCCTTTAATCCAGAGCTGGTTTTGGTCCTTGCAAGATATGATTAGACAGATGGCCAGAAGGGAAGTATATATTGACACTTTGTTATGGGGGAAAATTGCTCCTTGATTAACTCAATAAAGACATTATTTTGTACTACCGTTTCTTATCCACCACAGCCAGGATAGGAGTACATGTACTGATGTCAGCATTTGAAAAGCCTGGCTTCACAAGTCCAAGTCACTAAGTCTGTATCGGTCAAGCTTTAGGTGCCATTCGCTAGGGAATAGAGAAAGAAAGTCTGTTTGAGCCACATTGTCTAATTCCAACACAATAATATGCACTAACACATATCCTTGCTCGGATAATTTCCAGATGGCTAAAGCCCCAGGATCCTGCGCTAATGCCGCATGGATAGTGTCGCGCGAGATCAGCAATTCTTCTGCCATATTGGCCAACACTTCTAGAGGAGTTAAGTTCTCCATGTTTGCGCGGATGTGAACGTAGTTGCCCTTTTCGCCAGCTAATTCCTCCTTGTGAAATCTATCCGAGAGCAATTGGTTTAATATTATATCATATGAACGGACACTCGCAGTTCGGTGGGGGATGCTCACGACAGAAGGTCGTTGACCAAATTAATCCAGCAACACATATCAGGAAGTGCCTGTAAAGTCTCCATAATCGTGAAGCTTCTCGACTTAGGATATGTTTGAAGCGCAAAAGCCGCGGCATCCCCAGATTTCTCACGTATGAACTGGGGAAATCGCCGGATGCCCTCCGCAAGAGGCATGGTGCCCATTTTCGGCTCAATACAGGTAAACGTGATATACTCCAAAGTCGACACTACAATGGTGTTCGCGGATAATGGATCGTACATATCCCACATGTTCATAAGCACTCCGACGAGTGCGGCGAGAACGGGATTTAATTGAGGTTGGCCGCGTAAAAAGCGTTGGGCAAATTCTTTGAGGGCGACCGTACTTGGCAACACGTCGTCGACATAAATCAAATACCTGATTAGACAAATATCGGAAACATATCAAAGATTTAAGGTGGGGATGTACCAGGTATAGAGCGCAATGTTTTTCTTTTCTTCCAGGGTGCAGTGGTGATAGGATAACTGCATGGTATACGCTGGGCATCAAAGGTTGTGACATGAGCACATCCTCTTACCTCGACCAAACTGGCCGCTAAGTGGAGTGTTCGTTCAAACTGGGAGCACTGAATATTGCGGGATTCCACTTCATATCTCATGAAAGCCTCCAATTCAACATTTGTTGGGTCAATCTCTAAGGGCGTGTAATTCAACTTAAAGAGAAACCTCTCCAGGATTGATTTTTCTTGCACTATTTAATATCAACAATGAAGATTAATTTCAGATAAATTGGGAGGATGAAGGAACTGACTCTGTTCCCTAGATTGGGCAAGCGAACGGGAATTGGTGATCGAGGCAGTCATTTGGGTTCTGAGAGGTGATACCGGTGAAGATAAGCAAACACAACGATTCGTCCTTTGTATACTCTGAATCAGACGGAAAAATTGTGCTTTTTCGTACTAATATAATCGCCTTGTCGGGTACGGCAATCCCTATCTGCGATAACTTCTGCAATTTAGCGGTACTACGCCATCGGATCTCCTTCAAGCACCGTCGTCGGATTGAGCATGACATCACACGGTCGCAACAAAACACCGTCGGGCCTCAACATCAGTAAAATGGTATTTGATCCACACGGCTCCCGGAGGAGGTCACCCCGTTCTAGGAAGCTCTTGGACATTTGTGGGGCATGTCAGAATAGTGACAAGCGCTTAAGACCATTTCACTAATTTACTAATGAAGAAATCACCTTCGGTCGGTAGCGGAGCGCGAACAATGAGCGGGGTAAGCTCTGAAGTTTCGTTTACTTCCTTCTTGCATTCGACTTCGCGAAACTTTCGATCATCACTTTTAATTTTCCAGGAAGGCACCGTACTACGAGATCATCCCACAATTTCTTCACCAAATTGTGTAGGCTTTCGTATGACACCCCCATGGTCGCACATTGGAATTTCTTGCTTTTCACATGTGCCCTTTTTGCACCATCATACATCTACTTCTCTCGTAGCGTTTCCAATTACTGCATTTACAGACTTATATGACACCTTGACTGTCGCCATACAATTGTTGTTTTCTGCTATTTTCACATCTTCCGCTCATCATCCTTCCGGCATGATTCCTGTCGAAAGGCAAGGATGTCTGAAGGCGAGGCATGCGGGGATGAGGAAATAATAGATTCGTTTTTCAGAAGGGAGTCCGATAGAAAATCGAGGACGTAGAATATGAAGGCAGGGAAGGAATTGAGGAGGCATGAGGACAGTTTTGCAATTCAAAATGGTATTGAACTATTCAGTGGAGATGAGTTTTCTGTCGCAAAGGCACTCGTTTTATGTATTTTTTCTTTTAGATCTCACCAATAATACTCGATGAATTACTTATTTGGAGCTATAGATTTTAACGGTCGAATTTTTTGTATGCAAGAATGCGGCGTGGATATCGCTGTTGCTTTGGAATGCAAATCTCAATCTTTGATGAACCAATTTAGAATGTTGTGATAATCATCGGTACCAGGGCTAAGACGACTGGATGGGAGATGTGATATTAAAACGAAAGTTCGATGGCTCTCTTGCGGACCGCTCTCTGGCTTACTAATCTCATTGTTGGCGCACCACTACCAACACGTTCCGGCCATACCAACGAAAGCCTGAGCTGCCGGCCGCACCCGACATTCTGGCCAAAACAACAAACTCTTTGCGCCACCGCACCGGAACATCCGTCCCCATTGTAAGTCTGGCACCCCAAGCAAGCACGCCAAGTGGGGCTGAAACCACTAGACTTGGATACTCTGTGCTTTATCGTCGCGGACGTCACATTCATTCCTAATGATGCTCTACACGAAGTCAAACAGAATTGTTAGTCATGCCTCGTTGAAAGCATGTACTGAGCCGAAGCCCCAAACTTCATATTTGAATGCCACGAGTCAACACGACAGGTCCAATGGAACGGGTTTGTATAGAGCCATCCAAGTTATATGATTTTGACCAAAGAAAGCGTGACGTTTTCCTTCCTGTGGCATTTTCGATGGCTGCATCTTATCACAAATTCCGGGGTAGGCAGGTAAAGTATCTGTATGAGCTGCATGAGGGACAGTCAAGTTATCCCAGCAGGTTTTCTTCATTCAAACATCTTATGATTGGAACATATGATAGTACAAAAACAATAGCTCATAACTCCTCATAGCAAACAACGAAGGAAGGAACTTCTAATATCAAATACCTAATTGCTCGTTACTAGCGAAATGAGAACCTCCAGCACAACGATAACCTGAAGGTTGCTTGATCCATCTGAACCCAGCGGAACAAACACCCATTTCACGGAGTTTCGACTGAATGCGTGCCTCTTCCCTCCGCTGCCTTTCCAACTCAGCGATTTCCGCTTCCCTTTTGGCCTGCGCCAATCGTAAAGCATGCTCTCTGAGTCTTTCTTCCTCTCTTTGACGCATCAGTTCAGCCCTCTCGGCAAGGTCTTGGGCGGCGGCCAATTTTAACAGCCTTTCCGCCTGAGCCGTCTGAACCATCTTCATGTCCTTATCCAAGCCTTCTTTCTCATCTTGAATCTCGCGCAACTTGTTCTCTGCAGCAATATCGGCCTGCTCTTGTTGTTTTTTCGCGATCTGGAGTTGACGCCAGATCTCGTCGGAGACACCGGGATCACGACCATCATATGACGAAACGGCAAGTTGAGCTTCTTCCTTTTTAGGAACTTCTGGAATTGCGGCAGGAGTGGTTGCCTTCGCGGTGGTAGTTACATTTGTCAAGATGGGAGGGCTCAACGAGGGAAGCATCTGCGGGGGTTTATGTGTAACGTTCCTTAAAACCGGCATAGTCGACTCTCTCTCCACCATTTTTGCGCGCATTCTTTCCACGCACGTTATTGCCTCCTTCGGAGGGACGGCAAACACGCTCGATTTTACCGTCGATTGGTCAGGCGTACTGAACACAATTTCCGCCATCTCCTTCGATAGCGTCTCGACATCCCTTGCATTGCCCCAAGACTTCAAAGAGGACATCTGGGTGACAAGTTCAAGAAGTCGCCTGTATTCAGGACAGGCGGAGTCATCCAAAGCTGCCAGTTGCATATCATGTTGCGCCAATTTGCGCTTCAATATTTCAAGGCATTCTACGGGGGTCATGTTCTTGAAGATAATTTCGGTCGGGAAGCGACTTGAAAGTCCAGGATTGACCCGTAGAAGATCATTCATTTCCTCATCGTATCCAGCAAGGATAACGATGAGCTTTCCCTTATATCGCTCTTGTGTTAAAATTCCAACCAGCTCGTCAATCGCCTCTTTAGCAAATTGGCCCTCAGACAATCGGTATGCTTCATCTATAAACAACACACGACCCAGGGCCTTTTCAAAGAGTTCTTGGGTCTTCGGCGCAGTTTGCCCCACAAACTGTCCAATAAGATCCGTGGCGGAGCACTCGATGACTTCGGTTGAGGACAGGAAACCCATATCATAATAGACCTGGCCCATCTTGCGTGCCGTAGTCGTCTTTCCCGTGCCTATAAATGAGAGTGAGCCACAATGTCTCTGATTACATCTAACTCTAACCTGGAGGGCCCTTGAAAATGAAGGTCGTCGGAACGGTTAGGCGGGGATCTCTGTTACGTTTCTTTAAATTTTCTGCCATAGTCTGCCAACCGGACAGCTTTTTTACAATATCTTCGCTTCCTACAACGTCAGAAAATAACTTGGCTAGATTCGCCCCAGCATTCTTTCCCCTATCGTACTTCGGGTCGAAATCGGTGGGTTCGAAAGGAGCATCCGGAGATCGCTGATGGACCGGTAATTTCCCTTGACGGTCTTGATAGCGCATTTTTGCCTCACTGAGCAGGTTTTCGACAGCTCCTATGTTCCCGAAGTTGGGGCGATTACGAGCTCGACTAAGGACCTCCAAGGCAACTTGTTTAGCATGATCGGTTGCCGTTAAATCCTGGTCCTTCAGCTTCAAATCGAGAGCCTGGGCTAGTTCAGAATCAGAGTAATCATCAAAGTGGAATGCATTGTCTATGGCAAATCTTCTAGAGAGTCCAGGATTGACGTTCTGTAGTGGAGTTGAGACGGAAAGCACTCAGTGATAAGTCTCATAATACTATAAATAAAAACGTACTTGAAACATTTCTTCAATCTGTTGCTTGTACCCTAAGAGTAGAACACATCGGTCTTCTCCCGGAACACTCTGGACCTCTGCGACAATGGTATCAATGACAGCTGTTTTATAGGAGTCTGCGCCCCCAGCTCCTCCAGCCTTCGAACCACCGTAAAGCATATAAGCCTGTCTCTGGTGTTAAAAAAAACAAATACGAGGTGCATTTTGGCCTTACTCGCCTCGTCGATAACGAGAACCTTGCCCAAGGTCGTCGCCAGTATAGCCTTTGTCTGGCTTTCTGACTGGCCTAAGGCGTTCCCAATGAAGTCTGCGGGATTTTTGACGACAACTAATATATATCGTGTTAGGTATGCCATGACTCCAGAGAACAGATTAAGAGTATTTACCTTCGCCGTTGCTGATGAGGCCGAGATCTGCTAAAATTTGTCCATAGAGCTTTGCAACCGTGGTTTTTCCCGTTCCAGGAGAACCCAGGAACACACGATTCAGACTCACAGCATTAGGTTTTTTCTCTAACAATTCTCGGTCATAATTGATCTGAGTCATGTTAAAGAAGCCTTTGACGGCTTGTTTAATAGAAGTTAGGCCGATCATTGTCTGCAGTTTCTTCCATGCTTTTGACTCCTGCATGACCTTGGAAGGGTTGGGACCAATGAGATCCTCTTTAGCAAGAATGAAATCATCAGGCCGCCAACCTACAGCGCGCTCCTTAGTAATCCTATCCGCTTGTCTCTCTCGGATTTTGGCCAGTAAATTAGCCAAAGCACGAGCATTACCGAAGCCTGGTGAATCACGTCCTCGACCTAAACGGCGTACGGCTATCCTCCCGTAGAGACCTCTAATTCCACCCTCACCCTTCATTCTTCCATTCCATGCTTTGTGTATGGAGTTCTCAAGCAGGTCAAGTAATTCATCATCCTTATAGTCTTCAAATTGGAGACGGTAAGGGACCCTGCTCGGCAGCCCAGGATTGTGTTCGAAGAATTTTTCCATCTCTTTGTTATATCCGGCAAAGATAAAGACGATCTTTCCGACACGATTTTCCATCTCGGCCAAAAGAAAGTCAAGGACTTGACTACCTTGGAAATTGTGCTGGCCTGCTAGTTGGTAGGCTTCGTCGATGAACATCGTCCCGCCCCCCTCTTTCAAAATATCTTCAATTTGTTTTTTGGCACCGCCAACTCCTTCATGTGCTAATCGGGAACCCGTGGTTTCAACAAAAGTGTTTCCAGGGATAACCTGAATGGATGCCAGGAATTTGCCATAATGTCTGGCAACGGTGGTTTTTCCTGAAATGAGGATATATGAATTTAGCTACGACACAACTCAATCCAAGCACAGGTGTCACACATACCTGTGCCAGGATTACCAAGCATAGAAACATTGAACCTCTCACTCGCGATATCGGATCCCTGGCGCATACTGACGGCTATCTTATCTTTAATCTTGAGTACCTGAGCTTTGACATTCTCCAGACCGGTCATCTCCATTATTTTGTCAATAGCGTCGTTGCTATCCCCTTCAACACGTTTACGACGTTCCCATTCGTCCCGTGTCGGCGAACGTAATGGGGATGATGATGGATTGGTCACAACCACTTGCACCTTCACTGGGGGTGTCGAAGGAACTGTATAATTGATATCTGCCCTTATCTCTGAGGGGCTCGGCTGGAAGGTTGATGGCGAAGTTGAGGGATAGCTCTCCTGATCAGTCGACTGAGGAGGCGATGTCATTGGATTGAGGCTAGGTAAGAAACCCAATTTACGTGGCTGAGAGACTATAGCACGGGCATCTTCAAGATCTTTTTCCTTTTGTAAAATCGCATTCTCCCTTTCCTCAGCAGTCCGAGCATCGCGCTGCTTCTCGGCCTCTTTGGCAATTTCCGCATTCAGCTCGGCAAGTTTCTCTGCATGCTTAAACTCATCCTGTTTTTTCCTTTCCGCGCGCCTGTTATCATCATCACATTTGCGACATGCTGCAGGAGGACCTTTGCTGCACCGCCATCGTTGTTCGTGGCCATTGTTGGGACACTCGGTGTACATCAGCGCTTCGCACGCCATCTTCGAGTGATCTGATATTTGATGGCACTTAGAAGGGCATTTGTGAATTTTACAATTCAGCACCGCAGAGCTAAATGCGAATAAATAAAATAAAAATCAATATTCAATGATTATTAAATGGCAAGAAAAGGATTACCAAGGCTCTAAGCACCCTCCATCAGGACATTCATTATCAAATTCCTTTGGTAACTTCAAAAGTGCAAGTCGCTGGGGATGCCGTTCACACCGGATAGGGAATCCATCATAAATGTGACCGTTATCCCTAAGTAGCTCGAATAATGGTTTCCAGACTTCGCCGCCTTTCTTAGATCGTATAAAAGTCTCCGAATTACCGATCATAATGAGTGCGTTACGTGCACGTGAAAGGAGCACCGTCAATCTCTCCCGAGAAGACATGAATCCAATGTCATAATTGGGGTTGCTTCGGGTCATCGAAATTAAGACAACGTCGCTCTCTTCTCCTTGATAGTTATCTATAAAATGGAAAAATACATAAATGAAATGGGAAGAAGATGAGGGAAGAATCAAAGTGGAGTACCTATAGTCGAAAGTCTGATAGGTCTCTTAGATACGTCTGCTGCGGATGGTGTCAAAAGGCCAGCTTTCACAAGGTCATAAGAGTCCAAGTCGTTCAAAACTGGATCATTCTCCTTCTTCAACGTATCCCGTAACATCCGGAGCTGTCCAAGGTATGGCGTCAATACCACCATCTTATCAGTCCCATAACCTTGCTGAGCGAGATACCGAACCATCTTCAAGATCATGAGTGCCTCATGCCTGAATTAAGAGCAAGTATGAGTGGTGGACAGAATACCAACCCTTCGTGTTGTAAACTCACTCATTCTGTTTCGAAGACTTCGCCGCCAAGTCCCGTTTGTCCTCAATCTCCAAATCGTCACCTTCTGGCACAGAATGGTTGATAAAAACAATATTATCTCTAACTCCCCGAATATCAGGGCGGTTCTGTGTAGCTGGCGCATCGATCAGGTCTTTATATGTCAGTTCTCGGACAAGAGCAGATATCTCCGGACGCATGCGGTGTTGCATCAAGAGCTTCTCGTGGGGATATCCTTTGAGAACCAACCGCTCAAACAGACTGCGGTTGAGATCGTATCCATCACCTTTCTCTACTGTGAGAAGATAATGATTAACCTTCGGACGAAGTTGTCTATCATAGGGGTCAGAATCCGAGGAAATGAAATAAAATAAAACCTGAACTTACTGATGATCACCGATCAAAATAATTTGGTCTGTGTCCGGTCCAAGGGCAGTGAGAATATGAGACTCAAGTATTTCTCCTGCTTCCTCCACCAACAGCACATTGGTACGTGCCGCAGCAATGGCTTCTCGATACTTCGCCGCACCCGTCGTTGTACACCCAATAATGCGCTTCTCCCGCAAAAGCATGGTATCTTTCTCGCTATACAAACGTTCAATATCTTCCCGACAAGTATTATACTTCTCCAGGGTCACACGAAGCCGTTCGACAAGCTCCTTTATCATCTCCTCGCGCCATCTCATGAATTGGGCTTTGCGAGTGTCAACGTGCATATTCCAGATAGCTTGATTCTCTTTCTCGATATTCTCGAAGACACCGGCGCCCCGTCCCGAAGTCCACTGAGAGATCAGATAGTCAGGCGTGATGGCTCGTCCACCCCTTCCAGCAATCTGCATTCCGTCGGATGACTCAGGTACTAAAAACGCAGCGTAATACTCTGGGTGATCGAATTGCAAATGCTGCAAGACCATAGCTAGATTCTTGAGCGGATTAAACCGCTTATATTCACCAAATGTGTCCACCATACGGGATGCGAGACCATTAGACTCCATCTGGAGCATGTTGATCGACGTGAAGCTGAATTTCCCGATTTTTACATTTTTTGTTTGACGATGTAAGGCGAGGTGTTCAGTTCGCGTTGTCGACTTTCCCCCCAAGCGGACCATGCAGCTATCTGGGATGCCGATATCCATGAGGTCTTCGAGAAACTGGTCGAGGGCGTGGTTGGTGAAGCACACGACCAGGATCTTCTGAGTCGTGTATTTATGCAGAGCCTTAGCAAGAAGTGCGCCAATGAATGACTTGCCTGTACCTATGTTGAAATGAGTTAGTAAAGTTTTTTGAACACGAATGAACCAGATGGACACACCTGGTGGTCCTTGAATCAGGGAAACCTTCTGCGTTAGTCCCGTCAAAAATGAGACAGCTTGCGCTTTGTCAAGTTTTATAGATTTTGAGGTGGACAAATAAACCTGGAGATCTTGAGAGGGATCTGATTTTAAAGCATGGATGAGTTTTAGCGGCGCAGACTCGGGTGGCCGTGTAGAGTTGCCCTCGGACCAAAATAACAACTCCTGCGAGAAGGGAATATCTTTCTTCTCTTGCAATGCCTTCAGGATAGGCTCGTAAGCGAATACGGCTGTATCGATTGAAAGGAGACGGATTTGATTCGCGTCGTGGAGCCTTACGAGAGTTTTATCGATGACCCTTTTATCAGCAAACTGCAGGACAATTTTTGGGGGGATCTTTGACAATAGAGATTCGTCACGATGGATGGTGGGGAATGCGACGATATCGCCGTCGATGAGGAGGCAGGCCATCGATTGATGCTTGAACAAGCTAGGTCGGTCTTTGAAGTGGGCCATCCGGTCCTTGGGCTTGATATAATTGAATGGGTCTTTAATGCACTCGAACGTGATGGCCCAGTTGCATTTCCTGTTTTGCGGCGTCTCATAATAGATATCTCTGACCATAAGCCCGTCAATATTGAACCCCCGATGCTTCCCTTTCTTCTTCCCGAGCGCAATCTGCAGCTCATCCTTCATCTCGTGTATCATATCCTCCCTCAAGAGTCGAAACTGATTATCGAGATGGATAGAGATGCGGTTGTTCAAGGTCTCGGGGTCTTCCAACATACAACTTGGCCTTATGAAAGATTCCTCCTTCGAAACGAGTTCATCGGCAGTAGGAAGAATGCTTATATCGTGGAAGTCGACGAAATCATTGTCGTGTCGCCCGCCGGGTCTCTGTACGGAAATATTGACAAACGCCCCTTGATCGAGCGTCGCGGCTACGTGCTTTATTTTATTCGCCACAGCTCGAATTTCGTGGGTGAGTGATGTGAGAAGAGGTTCTATGATGACAGGGTCACGGGCCATTGCCATGTAGATGCTCGCTCTATCACCAGAAAAAGAGATCAACTGTAATAACAGCCACGCAAAACAAAACTGCGCATCCTGGCTTAGCTGGTTGCTTTTAAAGGTATTTATGAGCGCGGTCCAGAATATTGGCGGCTCTGTCATTGCAAGAAGAAGTGGCTGCAAGAATAAACCGCTTCCGATATTAGAAATATCAGGAGACGATATATACTTAATGAAGTCCGTCGCGGGTCCATTGAGGAACGTAGGGGTGAGGACAAACCAAAGAGACTTCTGGATGCTACTTATTCCCTTTTCGCTGGCTAGTATGCCATTGATGGTGGTTACGGGTTCTGGCGAGGCACAGACGGCCTCTATGAAGAGGGTATGATTTAATGGCGTGATGTCTTGTCCACCATGAATAATGGCTGAAAAATGTTTCCTGAGCTTTAGAGCTCTAATGTCGTCCATGTCGTGGATTCAGATGAGAGTAACTGTTTGACGAGGGTAGGTGGAGTTATAGGGGTGCAGCCAAACACGCGGCTTCTCACAAAGGTGCCATCGTTACTTCTGGCAGTTTCTGAGGCTAGAGCATCGAAGCTGTGACGTTATTATCGCAATGTTATGTCAGGTAAGGTCAATTTAGGCACGTAATGAATATCTACCAAGTTCATTTACTATAATAAGATTCAGCTGTATCTATGGTGTTTTGAATAGTTGTTCTACCCTGTAGTTAGCCCTGTCCCTTTCCATCGGTCCGTTTCAGAGGGGGACAATATTTTATTTTTTGATAAAGAAGGGAGTAGGATGATTCACCATGATGCATTGATAGAACAAAGAAGGGCGCTTGTGGTCAGTGACCAGTGCCAAACACCGCCCGCCATCCCGAAACGGAGGTCACCGTTGGAGTCATCATATTCGAGTCGCCTCATGTTTTCAACCAACCTCACATGAACTGCGATTAAATCACCAGACATTGTGAATAGTACTGTTATTGCGACGTCCACAATCGATGTCCCAAAGAAGAGACTGTTTTTCTTAAGTCCAGAATTCAACTGATAATATATCACCGCATACGTTCCGCGGTGTAGAAGTACGTATCGCTGTGCATCGTTCTAACCACAACCACAAATAATTCCTACAAGTATCTAAAAACGAAACTACTAGCTGGCTCATAATTGTAATTGCTATTTTTGTGCTTGCTGGATAGATCTCGGTCGTATCAGATCAGAGTATGTTTGTTCTCAGGCTGGCCATGTCCATTCCTCTTGCTCTCATATCACTCACTACATTTACGGTAGTACATTTTCGTTATTGATACAAATGGAGATTACTTTGTGTCGACGCTTCAAACGTCTGCACGCAGCTTCGTACGCACATTTTTACTTACGGCCTGCCCTCCCTTCATCCGACGGATTGCCACTACCATCAGTAGCCTTTCCCAACCCACCATCTCTATTTAAATTCCCATACCTCGGCCTCGTCTTTTCATCTTCCACCGGTTCATCATACGGTCTCTTCGGATCCCTGGTCGCATATGGACCTGCATCCAAGTCATCTTTAGACAGATGATGAGATCAGAACTATGCGTTCGCAATCGGACATACCTGTCGGCGGCTCGAATGGGCGTTGAGTTTTGTACTCGCCATCTACGACGTATGTCTTTGATGACAACGGATCTGCGAGACCCCCTTCCTTATGGTATGTGTCAGGAGTGTGGGGTGTTTTATTCGGAGAAGGGTTTGATGATGATGACGATGATGCGTAGTAGCCTCGATAGTGACTCTGACGTCTACTCTTGCGAGTCCTTTCGTTTTGAAGCAAAGAGACTACATTGGAAGCGAGGGGGAATGGGCGAGAAGGGTGTGGAAATCGTGGGAGAAGGCATTTCATAGTGAAGATCAGCAGTGGTGATCAAGTTGGCTGTTGTTTTAGGGAAGTCACACCCGCGTTAAGTACCTCCTGATGACGTCACCAGTTAGGCCCAACCAGCCCGCCACCCTGACCTTCTTTACGGAAATAAATTTGGCAAGTTGTTGTTGAAGGGATTGATTTTGGTAAAATATTCATGCAGATTACAAGTGGCATGCATAGGGAGGCGGTAACAGTGATATTTCATTCTGAGAACCTAAAGTTGGTAAATCATGAACTTGATATATATTATTAGATGATTGTAGATCATCCACCCTTAATTTCCCCTATGTTGACTATAGTTATTGTGCGAGCTTATCAACCCTTGTCTATAACAACCTGATGGTGGAGTTAATCGTGTCACCTGCAAGGCAGAGGGAAAAAGGATTAAGTCAGGAATTAAACCGCCATCGAAAACACCGTGAAAGAATATATATATCCATTTTCAACAATTAGAACTTAGTCCTATTTAAGATAATACTTTCGTGCATGCAAAACTTCGTGGAAACTTTAAATACTACTTTGAGGAAGATATTCTTGGTACTACAACTTTCCGGGTTCGTGGTGTCGGCCAAATAACCTCTTTCGATGCGCACAAGAGTATGAAAGGAGTCAGCTATTTCATTCAGGAGGTTCGATCGAACTATCGAGTCTATTGGTATAGAACAACTGCTCGTAAGACTCCAGAAACGATCTCAGGCTGCCTTACGTTACATTGCATGGGAATGGTGTCGGTGACGCTCAAATGGCACCTATGTCTCACAAACACTGGTGACCATACGGCATAATGTTTCACCGTGACGGTCCAAGTTCTGAATCAGATTCAAACCATACACAATGTTTACATTCTTCACACGCAATGTCTACATTCAACATCATACGTCCCAACATCATACGCAATACCTACGCTCAATTTATATATAAAGCTGCATCGCCTGCATTCAACCGTATTTCATATCTTAATGTCGTATAAATTTCCAACCCTTTTCGTCGAACCCGTCGCGCATCCCCTTGCAAGAGACGAGCTTCCCGTTCTTCAGTGAGTGTTTCAGAGTATTAACTCATCACAAATACGTAAAGTCATAATCTTCTTAGGACTACAATCACCCAACCAGACGATCTTAATCGCATCGAAGCCACGTTTGCCTATCCCGGTCTGTGGCGTGCAGATATGTCATTGGACGGAGATCATGACCTTCTCGTTGTTTCTGGATACGGTGACGATCCGCTTAGGGAAGCGGTAGGGACCGCTGATAGGGACGTGGCGTTTACAACTAGTGTGCCTGTGTTTAGTGATACTAACGTGCGTTATGGCTTTTTATTGCCTTGATTTTACTCGATCTGATAATATATGGTAGCCCGAAGATGTCGACGCTAGACTTGATTATGGTGTTTTAACAATCAGTATTTGAACAGGGTAGAAAGTCAATTTAGAAGGCTACTGATGTACCCTATTATTAGAAAATAAATAGATGACGCGCATAATTTGATTTCTGTTTCGAGTCTTTACGATAATGGCGTCGAGGTACATCCTGGCTCTGCTCAATCTGTGTTATTCCCCAACAGAAAGAACATCGACAATATTGTTACATTCGTTATGCTAATGGAGGCATGGCGATCGCATACTATGGACTTCAGTTGAACTTGAAATCTAGAAATGTGAGTCGCGAACGATGACTCAGATTTGTTACTTAAACACGACTCCGAGCTCGTCATGGACATAATATGAATAATTACAGGCTACATTCTGCGCAATCAGTCATTGTCAAGGCAAAGTCATATGAGATACAGTCGGATAACGTGGAAGACGGGGACATGGATTGAAGACAGGGCGATCACTGATGATGGGATAGGTCCAAAACTGGAACGAAATGTTTGAACAAAAGACATAGGTACCTACATTCAAAACGCATTATATGACAATTCTGAAGATGTGGAAGTTGGCAGCAAACTAGTACACGAGCGGAGAAAGGGCTTTAGGTATCCGGAGGAATGTTATCCTAGTACTTGTGCTTCTTTACCATGAATTATTATCCGAAAACTGCAGATAAAATTAAGTCGGAATGGACGTGGACCGTTTTATATTAAGGTCCCATATAAATAAACTGTTAAACTGACGGCACCTCCCGTTAATAGCCAGCTTAATGCTAGCTATTAAGAGACCTTTAAGTTCCTACTGACTTTTCTCTAGTTATCTCAGAGACGCCTGGCTTATGCCTTACGCCCGCGATATAAGTTCGGCATACTATGTATTCTAATGACAATTTCCGTTTCTTAATACCAAGAACACTGTCAACTTGTCCAACGTTATTTCAAAGTGCATTCCCGGGCAGCTACATATCCATTTCCTCCGGATTCGGATGTCGTAGCCAATGGTCAACTTGAACGACAACAGTACTTCTCACACATGCTCCGAAATGATGATGCAAGAAGTTTCAGAGCCATAACACAGCCTCCTTCCAGATAAGTATCGTTAATGATTAATGATTGTTTAGTGATAAGATTGAGTTTATACATATTGCTCTCTAGTTGGTCTATCAAGCTGTAAACAGATCCACCACGAATTGCGATGTTGTTATTACTAAAAGTTCACCATATGATAATTAGTAACCTGAGAATTGGGAGGAAATTACATACTGTCTAGAATGACTTATCTTCGATCCAAAGATAGTCTCCGTGAAATATACGAATACCATCAGTGCCCGCTCTCATCCAATACCGACATTAGGTTCTCCGTCTTACGTCGGAGAACATCTAACCCATCATTGAATAGTGCGCACACGACCGGATTGGTCGATCGCTTGATACCACTAGCATTTCCATTTAACTGTACAAACACGTGATGATGTATACTGTAAGGCTATCGATCAACCTTTGAGGCACCTATTTTATTAGATGCGGATGTATGGACCGTGTGGGGTGACGCGGTCTGCCTCCTGTATTGATGGGGCCTTCTCGCGAGATGAGCGTGGGTAATATATGCTCGTCTATGAGAGTTATGAGGATGACAAGATTCATCTTCCGACAAGGCCGTTCAGTGAGGTGTGGTATCGATCGACCGAAAGGAATGGAGAGACAGCTTTTCGTCTTCGCTCTTTCGTACCCTGTTCACGGGATCGTTTTTTATATGTCTTCTGGCCCACCATTTATATTCCCATGTATTACAGTAACAGCAAAAGGATAAATAAATAAATAAATTTTACATTTGTAATGCTCAAGCCACTAGCACATCGACACTACATGTGTCAGGGTATCTGATCGACAATCGTTTTCCACTCATTACCGGAGTACAACAGGTCTACATACCGTCCCCGTATGGGAATGTCATCGGGCAGGTCCAAGGAGATTGTCATCAATCAATATGTCCCACCTTATTTCGGGGCTCATGTTACTGTGCAGTTGCTTAACTCATCAAGTGTCAAAGACCAGTCATTAACAAAGAGAAAATTCCGCATCTTCAAGCCAGGTTATGAAAACCATGATCGAAACAACAAAAGAATACTGCCACAAGAGTATAACAGCTTAAATATACAATTTTGCAAATCCTTCCTTGTCCATCGACCCAACTGTGACATCTACGTACATATCTTACACTTCATCGTTCCCGCCTCACCACTCTACACCAAAACTCACAAGGCGACAAAAACCACGATTCCTTCACCTTCCAGGGTTTCTCGATGTCTTTAATACCCAGGTCGTAATAGTATACAATCATAGGTAACAGCTTCGACATTTCCATGAGGGATATATTCTTGCCTAAGCATACCCGAGTCCCTTGTCCGAACTATATGCATAATGTCGTGGATTAGTCGACTTCGATGGGACCGAGGATGAACTCATAAGCAAATTACCACCAAATTATACCTCTCCAAATTCTTTCTGTCTTCGGTGAGCCACCTGTCCGGATTCCATTCCTTGGCGTCGTTTCCGTACGCCCTCGCGTCATGGTGAACTTCGTCCGGTAGCATCCCGATTAAGGTTCCCGCACCGTAAAATCGCCCGCCGATAACGTGTCCTCCTTCGGGGACTACACGCTGGAGAGGAAGACCAATTACGGGGTTAAGTCGCATGGATTCTCTGAGAGAGAGACGGGAGGGACAGATTGGGTGCGTGAGTAGCGTGTACAACACAGCGCAGCACTCACTTTATACAGGCACCGAAAAACTCGAGATGTGTTGACTGAGCGTATGTGATGGGCAATGTCAACCGTCCAGCGGATATCGCCTCGTCCATTTCCTCTCGGAGACGGTGGAGAGTTGGAGGGTGGCTGTAGACATGAAGGAGGAAACCAAGCATCGAGGCGTGCGTTGTGTCTGCACCTGCCATGCTGGTTTATGGTGATGGCTGTGTCAGTATATCTGGATGCCAATGATTCTAAACGACTTGCATTATGCTTAGGCAGTTCTATTCGTATCGCATATATTAGACAGAGATGGCACATGAAGGAGTGCCAATACCTTAACGACCGAGTCTAGGGGAAGCGGGACGGCCGTCTCTTGGTCTTTAGCCTCCATAAAGCGATACAACATATCCTTGTTATCCTCATACAAAACAACGTCCTTGTCCTTCAATGCTACTCGCTCGCTTACAAACCTCACGCCATAGGCCTTAAAGAGCACGGGGCCTTTGCTCCCTAGAATCTTAAACGTAAGCCACGAAAAGACGGGGACTGTGACCAAGTAATTCAGAGATGAAAGGGTTCCAAGTATGACGATCATATGATGTGCGGCCATCATAGCCTTGAGCATGTGTTTGCTATGCTCTACGCCTTCAAGAAGGCCTGGGGCACGTGCATTTTTACTATTAGGCCACGCGGTGGCGGCCCACAATGGCTGAGGACTTACCGAATGTTTGTCCGAACCCTATGCTGCTGACACAGTCATAGGCGTATGCTGCGTGGCCGTTGGCTTGTCAGACTCGGGCAACTTGACGCCTTTGCGAGGGAGATAACATACTGACCTTCGATTAATTGGCTGAGATCGATAACAGCTGTGCCCTCTGATGCCTTATCCATGTTGCGAAATAGAAGTGTCGTACACGAGTCGCAGTATTTCTCCAAAGTCACCAGGTGGTTGAATGAGTATGCTCCTGCAACGGTTTGACGGGAACGACGATGGCTGACAGGCTCACGGTTTGAGAAATGGCCGGACCCCAATACATTCCATGCCCGATAAAAGGGACCCTTCAGGAAAGTCGATTTTTGCCCGTATATCTCTGAGACCTCGTCGGGAGAAATAATGCTAACCTGAATATAAGTTCAAAAAAAAAAATTACATTTCATAAACGTCGAGAACAATGAAATAAAAATACTTCATTGGGCCCAATACGGACCACGTCTCCATATTTCAGGTGTTGTTGGTGTAATTCTGTGGTGAAGTTCTTGCGATATACTGCTCGTGTTTTCCATAGGTTTGTTACAGCGGCCAGTTTCGGTCCAGGGATGTCTGCGAGTGGGTGAAAACACAGCAAATAGACAACTCGAAGAACTATGTATCCAAGGGCAATATAGATATAGTGGCGAACAGCGGGGAGGACGAATATCATCGTAGCCTTTCCCATCACCGTAGCCTCTCCAATCATCGTAGCCTTTCCCCCCATCGTATAACACTGGTGACTGATGTGTGAGGGAGAAAGGTATCAGGGACTCAGGTGGAGCTGTCAGAAACAAGAGGGCTCACGGACGAAGAGGTGCTTTAATCAGGAACTGCTACTGACCACGCCTAATGCTATAAATCAACCCGTTCCAGGACGGATACATCGAGGTTGCGGATCTGAATGGTTAAATCCGCGTCAGTGCGTGCGGGCGTCTGCCTGTAGACCTTAAATATAGTCAGAAAATGAAGGTACATAGCCATTTGAATGTCTAGCGTCAAGCTCTCCGAAAGCGGACATTCCCATCACTCACATGCAGACATGGGAAGAAGATGTCATATAAGGAGAAGAAGCGATCATTCGGTACTTATTGTGACCGATGGGACCGTACCTGCCGAATTAGACTCGAATTCTCCAATTTCTTGCGACGATAAGAAGACAGACTGCCATTTAACCGGATGTCCAGGTCGATTTGGTCGTGTGTTAAGTGCTTCCTTCACCATGCAATGTCGACGCGGACGCCGGGATATTCGGGAGTTTTCTTATAATAGCTTCAAGAAGGAAGGTGGGCCATTTCAATTGCCAACCTGTACTATCCGGGTGTATCAATCTGAGACGGCAGGGAGGATGCTGACAAAGCTTGACACAACTCACATCTCGACAACTCTCAACTTGCGCTGCCACATTTTTGAAATAAGTATGTTTATTCCCGCCTGGAAGTGGATCAAATCATTACTCTTATATAAATTGCAGAGATTAAATTGTCTGTCGGTTGCGGGAAATTGTGCTGTATTAAAGCGCCGTCTAATGGAAATCCCAAAAGGGGTTTAGTAAGCTAGTGTCGTCATAATGATGCACTTTCCGTTAGTTTCAAAATTCGACTAC
Organism: Hysterangium stoloniferum; assembly: GCA_015178975.1. Classification (NCBI taxonomy): domain Eukaryota; kingdom Fungi; phylum Basidiomycota; class Agaricomycetes; order Hysterangiales; family Hysterangiaceae; genus Hysterangium; species Hysterangium stoloniferum. The sequence goes on from WHVD01000018.1 coordinate 453,327, forward strand.
CCTGATTATAATTCACGTCGAAATATTCATGTCATTTATCAAACGTTCTTCCATCACTACACTGCGGATTCGTACATGGAGCATCGCCCCTGTTCCAGCCTCAATCCGTCACATTCGCATAAAGGAATCGTCACGAGTTAAACCCAATGGCGAGCATCATCCCGGACCATCAGAGAAACACGCCGTCGACAAGAGATGCAATGAACGCGCACTCGACCCACAAGCCCAGAATGCACAAAATTCAATGGCGTCGAAGCCGGAGGATCGCCCAGCCTACGTGCACGGCAAATTATACAAGGACGGGAGCAATGGGACAGGGGGAGCGTCGGTAGGGGGTAGTGAGGAGGCTACTGCTCCGAGTTGGTGGGATGCTATGAAGCAAAAGATGGAGACGTATACTACCACCAATGAGGCAAAGCGGGGGAATCGTCAACATGACGAGTATGTGCTTGTTAATTCAGCTATTCATGGCAGCTTATGGAAATACCTAGGTGAAGGGATATTCTTGTATCGTATGCAGCGACAGAAAGTTCATGTAGGAATAACGAATGGGTATTTATGTTTACTCTTCGCGCTTCTGGTGATCGGCCTATTTGGGTCTGGGGTGTCTACCTCGGGAAGGCCCTGTGTCCGGAAAAGCATTCCGAGTGCTCAAGGTTTGAATATTGATGACATGGATTTCCTAGGTTACCTCTGGAGTAGGCGCTGGACTATTTTGGATGGATGTGTGCAAAGCAACTTAAGCTCGGTTTTCTTGCAATTGTAGGATGTGTTTGAAAAAATGATTACACTTTTTTACCTAGTTGTTTTTCATTTAAAGCCGGTGTGGGCTTAGTGCGTTAGTACAGAAGGCAAAGGGGATAAATATTGCTGTAGGCAAGGGAAAGATCTTCGAAGGTGATAGGTCACGCAAAGAACCGTAAGACTTTACGGCATGTCTTTCCTAGAATAACTTCGACACACAGCGCTGAGGGCTCAAATAATGTCGGAATATCTTCTAAAATTTATGGAGAATACGAAAGCTTCCCCCGGAATGTTTGAGTTTTGGCAATCTGCGAGAAATTTTATAGAATGCTGTAAACACTTTCCAATTTAAGTGTACATGAATATATAATTCCATTTGCATAGCGCGGACAATGCTTTAAAGTAGATGAATTACACTTCCACATTTTCAGGAAGACGTTCATAGCGTATGGATAAGGAGTATTATGTCGCCTTGACCTCCTTGATCGATGGAAAGTTACTGCGCTTGCAATATGAGAAAAATAAATATTTCTAAATACCCCAAGCAGGCGCAAGTAAGTAAGATCGGCGCAGAATCGTTGAGATGCAAGTTGCCAAAAGTCGGCAGCTCCTTCTTCGCGGCTCGCCTTGCATGAGCCAATGAAAATTAGGCGGAGTTATGGAGAGCGGACAAGTAGCCAATCTAATTTGTTAACGCTCTACAAAAGAAAATGTTGTAGTGCCTGAGCCCGAACCTCGGAAGGTGCTGCGGAGATGTAACAGAGTGAGGAGAGCGTTCTGATATTGTCTGCTTAAAATATAGAGGTTCAATGAGACTTCGGATCAGTTGGCCTTTTGCGACGACCTTCACTTTTACCGTGTTTTTTTGGGCCAGTTTGTGTACAACCTTTGAATCGTGAGTCATATAACCGATTGGGAAGCATGCCCGATCAGGGTTCTAAAAAAAAGGCTTGCAGCATTCACACAACATCTCTCGTCTATTCAATGACATTTAAGGAAAACGGTCAAAGCTGAGATCAAATGCAGACTCTGGCAGATCCGTCAGTGGAGAATCCGGTTATATTAAGAGGCGAGAAGATCGAATTTCAGGACGACAGGGCCGAAAACTGGAATTTGCTAACCAATCTAAATAACGAGGTAGCTCGAAGTGCTACGTGATATCAATGATAACAAATATCGTTCCGCATCATTTTTTCTCCACCTCTTCTAGTCGAGCCTGTTCTGCTCGACAACCGCATCTTCCAAATTCACGTCCATTCCAGTTCATGTGACCATTGGACCATCCTGTGCCCTGCCACACTGACCTTTGAGCTACGCAATGTCCGACATCCGCTGGTTGAAGGATGTTCTCTGCCCTTCTCCATAGTCACATCCTGATTGCCCAGACGTTGCTGGATAGAGATGAGGCCCGAGAACGAGAGATTAGAGATAGGTGATGTTTACAAGGGTATTTTCAGCATTTTGGGTGTCGTTGGTGTTTGCAAACTGGTTGCAGGTGACTGAGGATGAGGTCTAGCTGGGCAGACGGCCAAAGCCGTGGTTGTGATAATGCCGGTGGGGGTAAGGCACGAAATTATACGTAATGGGGCAAAACGAGTGCTCACATTTTTGTTGAGGCATTTGCGCCCTGCGTGTCCCGTAATCGAAGCAAATTAAGCAATCCGCTCTTAGGTGATTTACAAGTAAAACACTGAACACCTCCATATCGTCAATTCGGGTTGTTTGATACATGACAAGTAATTTCCTTCTCCTTCGCCGTCAGGGGCGGGGGGCCTTGATTTTTGAAGAGGGGGGGATGTGCTTGCCATGTATAAAACGACTCGGCTTGTGAACGATCAATCGTTTGAATATTTTTAAAAAGAAAAGGGTGGTCAGCTTCCGGCTGCTTTGGAAGAAGTCTACAAGAGGAAATCTCAGGCCACTAGTCATAGCTACCTTCAATCTCCCTGCATGCCGGCATTAATAACAAAATAATTCCACCGGCATCTTGTTAGCTCCTAATAAAGTGCACGAGACAAGATTATCCATTGACAAAGCTCGGGCGTGATTGGCAAAGCCTGGCCCGCCTTTGGCTCAGGCGGCGGTCTGAGTGGTAAAAACAACTTTCGATTTCTTCATCACTCTCAATATCCATCTCAAATGCAGAAGAAGGCATTGGAGGATGGATGAGGATGTAATTCCGAATTGCACATTTGACATCTTGAAGCGTTTCGACAATGTCACTTTTTAAATGTCCATATCATTGCATATCACATCCTTACTTGTGTTACCCACTTGGGGTATCTGAGGCTGAAACGTTATTTAAATAGTTTATATCATTTTTTAAAAATATATTTGAATCTCAAAAGACATACTGTTGACAGCAGTAGTCATAGCCGACGTGAGCCTTTTTTTCTCAGGGCCTGGCCTGTCTTAGGTACAATCGCCTCTATTGGTAGGCTACATTTGATGAAGGTTTTGATCCCGTTTCAGGAGCGGCCCATCAGCAGGTCCGGGGCAGGGTTCAACTACTAAACTTTGCAGAAGTTTTTTCAATTCACTGCTATTTGGATCACAGAATGCTTGGTTCATTGTGCAGATCCATACTGAGTGCCATGGGTAGTGAGTGGCAAGGCCCGGCCTCAGGCCATGGGCTGGCTGAGCCAGGCCCTGAAAAGCCCAAGCTGAGCTGGGTTAGGTAGTACTTAGGCCATCCACTCTGGTCCCAGCCTAGGATATTTTAAGCCCAAGCTGGGCTGCCAGGCCACAGCCTGCTAGTGGTCCACATGGTAAGGAAAAGGTACCACAGACAAGGATGGTCAGATTTTCTTCTGTATAATGCAAGTGACCAGTTCAATTTCTCTTCAGCCCCTTTGTACACCAAAGTCAAAATCTTCCCTGGGACAGCCAAGTAAGTCCCCAGCGCACTCAGCACAGATCTGTACAATGTACCAAGTGCTCCGTGATCTGAATACCATTGAATTGAGACAACTTCCACAAATTTTAGTAGCTGAATCTTCATCTACATGCTCTGGGCCCACCACCAAAATGGGATCAAAAAGTTTATTGAAACATAGGCTACCAATAGAGGAGATTGTATGTGAAACAGGCCTTGGGAGGATAACCCAAAACTTTAAGAGTTATTTATCCACTAAAGTGTATATATCTATATTGTTTGTTGTAAAATTAATATTTAATCAAATTCAGTCCATCAGGTGATACTCTGGAGAATAAGGAAATATTAATATTTATCTTGTATCTGACAAAAGTTGGTCAAACAAACATATATAGATTATCCTTTTGGGGATAAATTCCACAACATGGATTGGTTGGCCAGATAGTTCTGGTTAACTTTCTAAACCAAATAAATTTAAATTATATGAACTATATTTGAAAGTTTGCATAATATACAAGAGAATGCATTTCATCCCAAATATTAAGTCATAACCCAAATAATTTTGGTTAACTATAATGTTTGTGGACATTTTAAAAGTCACAGAGATACTACAGAATGCATTTTATCCCAAAGATTAGGTAACAACCCAGATAATCTTGTATAACCATCATATTTTAAAAGAGCATACAAGTCTTAAAGATCAAATTTTGGGGTAATGAAATATAAACCCCTAAAACATGTAGTCATAGCCAGAGGAAGTAGTCTCACTTAAAAATATGAGGAGTTGTTCATAAAATTTTGTATATTCAATGAATTTTGACTATCCTCCTTGAGAAAAAAAAGATCAAGTCAGCTATGACTGCTCCTGTCAACAGTGTGTTTTTTGAGATTCAAATATATTTAAAACAAATTATATAATCTATTTAAATATTATTTCAGCCTCAGATGCCCCAGTAGGTAACACAAGTAAGGATGTGATATGTAATGATATGGATGGAAGTGAAGAGATTGGAGAGGAAATGACAAAGAGTAAAAATGAGACTAGAGATATAGTTTTTTTTTTTTGGCTAGCAGGGATTCAGAGGCCACATTACTTGAAGTTGAGCTATCCTCTGATGAAGAGGAAATTCATGTGTAATATACATTCATAAGTACTATCTGGTTATACTCTGATATGTCCCTTTATCCTTTGATGATCCGTTTATTCTATGTCTCACCTATGCCTGTATATACTGTGGACTGTTTCCTTTTTCATAGTTATCACCCTCAGTTATTCACAGCCTCCGACTTTATTGTAACCTTCCTATTCTTGGTCAAGTTTATTTGTCATTGGTATTTCCACTCTTCCCTTAGTTAGTTTTTTTCTAGACACTGATAACTCATATATAAACCTGCTGTAATGTAGCTACTAAGCAATCAGAATATCAACTTAGATACCCCTCTAGTCTCTGACTCCATTTTCTATTCATGACCTCTGCATTCTGATGCCATCCAATTCACAACCCAACCTACATTTCTGACTTCATCCTCAACCCCAATATTCGTCACTTCAGTTTCTGACTGTTCGCATACAGCTCAGTTTCCAATTGCTGAGTATTGATACATTTGAAATTTAAGGACATTTGACGGTACCTTTGTGAGGGTGCAGCACATAAGCTAAAGCCAAGTCCTTCCATTCGGTCCCCATCAGATCCCTGAACCTCCCATTTTAGTTCTTAACAAGTACCCTTCAACTCAAATCCTGTTCTGGTATTCTGCTCTCAACTAGACACCTCCTGTTATGACCCAGAACCCATTGGACTCTGCCCTTTCCTGGCTAGCATCTCCATGTGTCCTTGGTCATTTCCTGACCTGGACTCTGGCTGGACTCACTGCATTTCTGTCAACCCTTGTCACTTCTCTATGCCAATGTTCCAACCTACCCAGAACCCATGGCTTTCCCAGAAATATGCACACTTAATCATTATAGTATTAGGATCCATTCCCAGATAGTATTGGATATCCATGGATATTCCTACTCACTTCCTTTGTTCTGCATTTGGTAACTGATTGGTTGACAGATGTTCATTTGTTTGTTTATTGTTCTTGATCTTATTCCCTGATCTGTCCCCATCCTTGTATCCTTTTATCTCACTCATTATTATATGCTTAGTTTGGAAACAGTTCCAAATAGGTCTTATCATACTCCCAGATTTGTAGTACAATTATTGGAACATTTATATAGTCTTCCATAGTCATTTACTTATTCTTCAGTTTTAATCTTGACTTAGTTTCTTATCCCTTCTGTCTTTCTGTACACTCAATATCTGGAACCCTCTGGAACTCTGAGTATCCATAAACACTCCAGCATAGAAGAGAGGGTCTGGGATAATGAGCCCCCAGAAAGAGGGGTTGGCCCTTCATAATCATGCAGAACCAGTGGAGATGACTGTTAAGTTCTGGATCTCTGGGCGGAATTTCCAGTGGATATTCCAGACACTTCCCAGAACATGTCCATGGAGTTCTGGAGAATTAGTCTGGGAGTTTCCAGGGATTAGTCTGGGGAGTATCGGAATATTACCAGAGTATGGATGGACTTCACTTCAGCTTATGTGCTGCACCCTTGTGCACTCATTCAGGTGTCCATATTTCAGAGGGCAGATACACTCTTTCTTTCAATGAGGTTGATGTGATGAAAGTGATTTCATCTTTAGTAGGGCTGGTGTAGAGGGGAATATGGGGAAATCGTGGTAGTATTTTTCCCACTCTATGCAGGATCTCCAAGCCTGAGTATGTAGCATACATGTATCACCCCCCCATATGGCTAATCAACAGTTGGGGTTCTTGTAGGATCTAGCCCATTGTAAGGCTGCATGATTGGCGATTAAGAGCACTTGTCTAGGAAGGGTCGGAAATTGACTAGGCCCTCATTAGTTGCTAGGGTTTCACATTCCATAGCAGAATAGTTACACTCAGGGCCCTTGAAAGTCTGACTCCAATAAGCAATAACCCATTCTACTATGATTATCAGGTCATCAAAGGGAGGTTGCCAATCATCCATCCACACGAATTTAGGTTTCTAAGGTTTATAATGAGGAACCATCTGGGACTGTTGGTAGGTACTTTCAGCTTGCTTCTTTACTTGTTCGAGGCAACAGCCTAGAGCAAAGTCTGAGGCATCAGTGTAGAGTTGGTATGGCATATTATTGACTAAGATATTCTTTGAATATCTTAGCCTATAGTTAGTTCAAGTGCCATGTACATATACTTGTGGGCACACTAGGCACTAAACCAGAGACTTTACACCTTAACCCCAACATGCCACCAGTGCAAGTTGAGGTTCAGGGATTGTCTCATCTGTTCAGGGCAACCCCAATGTGTGATCCCACTTTATAACATCTCTGCTTTGTACTTTCATAGTTGAAGCTTACATGATCTAGGAAATCAATGTACTAAAGTTGATTCCCATTTATTTCTCTAATCTTCAGTCTCAAGTGGATCTATCACACTATGCGGTGACAATTCATGGAATCATTATTAGTTGCCTTGGATGCTTTCTGTGATAGATGATCAATCAATAGTAAGAAAGTAGTGTGGCAAATAGTAAAGGGATTGGAGAGTATCCACCCTGTCTACAATTCATGGATAATACAGAATATACACCTTTGGTGCATCGTCGTTTCTCGGCTTCTTAGTTTGGCTCCTCGCTGCCTCTCAGCAGACGTTTACATTTTCTAGTTATGGAACATGACCATATCTATAGTTTCACAAAGAGGTTGATAGTAAGCTGGGATTATGTTCTGTCGGTTACCAAATTCACCATTGGATGCCTTAGCCGTGTGGTTCACTCTACTTTCCGTGCAAGTTGACTTATTGGCCTTTGCAGGATAATGTGGACTTTGCCGAAAGGGATTCGATGAAAAGGTGTGTATCCTGTACACTCACAGCCACCAGGCTATGTCTGTAAATTACTAATCGTCTAGCTATGTCTTAAAAGGGTACCGCCCTCTGGCATGTAGATGACTACTATCCACCGATCACCCACCAACGTCTATTTCTAACGAGATGCCTCTAAGAAACGATGATATAGTCCCGGCTGAGACCATGCTGGAAGGCATTGATTGGTTTCCTCCGTTGGTTTCCCCAGGTGTATTGAGTTCAAAAAACCGGGACGAGATGGAGATGAGGGAGAGATTCCGAGCAAAGATTCGAGGACGATGGAGCTGTGATGAACCGGGCCATGATTTATGTTACCAAGCACCCAATGATACGGAGCACATAGCACTGTCTGCAAACGATGTAGAGGTTTGGGTTGACGAGTGGGTGGGTAAAAAAAACAAGGGTCTAATGCTTTTATCATGTGATTTGTCTCACATTATACGCTTTTCAGTGCGAAGGAGAAACCACGTATCACGAGCCACCGACTGTTATTATTATGGGAAGGAAATCTACGAACGCATCCAGGTTTAGTCCATATCGGGATGATGGCGGAGACTGGGGGGCGGAATCACAGGACGTGGGCTCATCTTCAAGTATTAACATTGTCCTTGGGTACTACTGCGGAGTGGTGTTGGAAAAGGTTGGTGCGAAAATGCTCTACAGCGCAAAAATTGCCTCGTTGATGGCAAAATTGATTATATACGAGCGAAATGGAGGTGTATTGGGTCACGACAACCCCAGGTTCCGGTGCAAGAATTTAACTCTACCAAGTCTGGGAAGACTAATTCAGGAGTGCGTTGATTTGTTGAGGTAGGAATTCATTCAGCGTCAAGCATTGAATATACTCGAACTACTTCTGCCTTCGTAGACCCTCATACCCTCGTCGAATTCGAGAACGAGCGCGGAGAATATTAGGCGGCGCCTGGGGGTCTCCACTTGATATAGAACAAACGGAACATGGTGGCAATGTCAAGGTTATGGTATATTTGGGCTGGACCTTCGCATGGTGCCCCAACACCGCATGGTGGAGTGAAGCTGGTGATCCGATCACGTCATCCCTTTACAAGGCTGTAATCGAATCAGCACTACACACCAATTTTAATGAGGTTGCATCGGAATTTGTCGTACAATTAGCCAGATATTTATCATCCGTCGAAAATCACTGGCAGCCACTCGTTCTCGGCTTTGTGAATATCGTAGAAGGTGTATGGCACATCCGTCAGCTGTCTGGAGAGGAACTCACTGCGATCAGAGGCTTCTTTGAATTCTTGCTACAACACAGGTGCGTCGCGACGTCACATCTTTACATCCTGCTGACTAACGTCATCGTAGACCCACTAACCAGCAACGGCCGTGGTTTCATCAAGAGTATTTCAGACTTCTCCTGTACTGCATCAATGAAGATGCGTGGTTTCAAGATATTGCTGGAGATGTATTGGAGAGTACAATGGACACCATAAACATGAACATAGCGATCCTGAAACGTGATATTGACTCGTACAGATCAGTTTCACTATGGGGTGGTACCCTGGTCGTGAAGATGTTCTTCGACCACAGCATGCTTCTCACCGATCGCATCAACCAGCTGAATATGATTTCCACGCTCACTTGGCGCCTAATACGGTATGTTGACAATGTACATTCCAGGCATCGTCTTAAATCCGAGTAAGCAATCGTCCTATTAGGCTCATTCTGGAAAAGCATCCAAAGTGGGACCACTATGCTGCAGGCGACCAAATTATAGGAGTAGCTCTGAAGCTGATAGCTGCATCTGCCGAGCCCGAAGCAGCGTGCACGACAGTACGCAACCTCGATACCATCCCCATTCTCGTCTCTCTTCTTGCGCATTGTCAAGCAATGTGCGACTCTGTCCACGACCAAGTTATCATTCACCACCTTGATAATTTAATTGTCATCACTCATGATTTCCTATGCGTTATCGCCAACCCATTCACTGGAGTATCGATAACGTCGACTTTAAACGGGGTATCGGTGTTGAAGAAATATCGTTGACCTGCCGCACGTATTCCTCCTTCATTCTTTCGTGATATCAACCTTTCTCGTAAATCACACTGACACAGGCTCAACCAAACCACAACCTCCGTTTTCCTTTGGTTAACTCGCTCTGTGACCTCATTTTCCAGTTGTATAATGTTAAAAAGTTTGTGCCATTTTAAAGCACATATAATCACTTCTTACCATCGTCATGAGTGTTAGTACTATATGTACATACGTTGATGTGTTTGTTAGTGAGGATAACTGTTTTGAATCAAATACGGCTAGTAAGTGTCAAAGAAGGCCCCATCACCATTATTCTCGTGACTGTTAAATGAAAGGGCACAAAATAAGCCTTTATGGTGCAGAGCTTTTGCGGAAAAAGATCAGCGACAGTCACTTAGTAATTTATGCCCATTTATGTCATGTCCAGGACAAGATCTTGAAGAGTGATTTCCGTCCCCTAGGATCGGAGATATTTTAGCCACAGAGTTTTACGACACAACGGGGTCTGGACAGCCTCGGTGCGAAAATTTGTTAATTCAGCTCTCTCCTTTTGAATTTATTTTCGGTTGATTATGAGCTTCACACACAAAATTGAAACTCAGCTCTCGCACTAATCAGCAAACTCCCACACTTCAGGCAGCTTGTGCAACATACAGTACTCGATACCCTACATATTGGAGCCTCACGCTCCATCGTACCCCTGCACCATCAGATTAAGCTTCTTCTGTTAAACTATTAACAATTCTGCCCAAGAAGAAGGACCAACCAGCTCTGCCGACCTGTTTCATCTGATCCCATGCCAGTACTGCTACTCCCATAACTTTTAATTCCAACCCCCCTTTCCCAATCCTTATTTCTTTCCTTTCTTGATCCGGTCATCTCTCCGTCTATTTCAACTTCGGAATTGTCAGCTTTTCCCCCATGTTTCTTTCCTCACCCAAAGCCCCAGTTAAAACTGTTCTTCACTGCCTGGTCCTGCTTTAGCAACTTGGTTAGACAATTGCCCATTATTTGCAATGCGATTCCTCCCTTTCAGCTTCAGCCCCAAATGGGAGTATGGTTGTAAGGCTGAAACTTAAAGGAATTGATGGAAGGGCACCACCAGGAGTGGAGCCTGTGGCTTAATTTGACTCAACATGGGGAAACTCACCAGGTCCAGACATAACTAGGATTGACAGATTGATAGCTCTTTCTTGATTTTATGGGTGGTGGTGCATGGCCGTTCTTAGTTGGTGGAGTGATTTGTCTGGTTAACAAGCTTAGGAACCCTTGCTACGCTGCGGGGCGGTCGCTTCGCGACCGGCCCCACAACTTCGCTGCGGGCTCCAGCTTGTTGGGGGGCGAAGCCCCCCAAACCCCCCCGCGTCGACAACTTTTAAGTATTTCTGAGACTCATTGTTTGAACGGAAAGTGTTTAGAGAACGGAAAGTGTTCAGAGAAAGTCGCATTGGAACGGAAAGTCGCATTGGAACGGAAAGTCGTGTTGGAACGGATACAAAAGGGAACAACTGTTACAAAGGGAACAACTGTTACAAAGGGAACAACTGTTACAAAGGGAACAACTGTTACAAAGGGAACAACTGTTACAAAGGGAACAACTGTTACCAAAGGGAACAACTGTTACCAAAGGGAACAACTGTTACCAAAGGGAACAACTGTTACCAAAGGGAACAACTGTTACCAAAGGGAACAACTGTTACCAAAGGGAACAACTGTTACCAAAGGGAACAACTGTTACCAAAGGGAACAACTGTTACCAAAGGGAACAACCATTACATAACTTTTAAGTATATCTGGGGCTTTGCTGTTTTAGAACTAAAGGCATTTAAAGAATGGAAAGTGTGCTAAGAACGGAAAGTGTTCTAAGAACGGAAAGTGTTCTAAGAACGGAAAGTGTTCTAAGAACGGAAAGTGTTCTAAGAACGGAAAGTGTTCTAAGAACGGAAAGTGTTCTAAGAACGGAAAGTGTTCTGAGAACGGAAAGTGTTCTGAGAACGGAAAGTGTTCTAAGAACGGAAAGTGTTCTAAGAACGGAAAGTGTTCTAAGAACGGAAAGTGTTCTAAGAACGGAAAGTGTTCTAAGAACGGAAAGTGTTCTGAGAACGGAAAGTGTTCTGAGAACGGAAAGTGTTCTGAGAACGGAAAGTGTTCTAAGAACGGAAAGTGTTCAGAGAACGGAAAGTGTTCTAAGAACAGAAACATCAGTCACAAATGGGAGTACAAAAGGAGACAATGGTTACAAAAGGAAACAACAGTTACACAGGAAACAACGGTTACAAAGGAGACAATGGTTACAAAAGGAAACAACAGTTACACAGGAAACAATGGTTACAAAAGGGGAGAAAGGTTACAAAGGAAACAATGGTTACAAATAGAAAGAGTGGTTAAATTGACTCTCAACTGCAAGTAATTACTGTGGTCACTCAATTTATTTATTTTGATTTAACATATTGTATTTTGATTTATTGAATTTTATTTTATTGTTTTTCATTTCAATTTATTTTATTTTTAAACATTTTATATTCATTTATTATATTTTATTTGAATTATTCTGATTATATTGAGGCCGATCAGAGGGGGACAGAGGAAGAAGGAAACAAACAGTACACAGCAGCTGGACAAAGAGAGAAGGAAACAGTACACACACTCACTGAAGAAAGGGTACCCACACCACCTGGAGGAAAGAGAGGGCTGGTCAGAGGAGGATGGTGGAAGAAGGAAATGGTAGACATACTGTAGGAAAGAGAGAGTAGGCCAATCAGAAGAACACGCACTGGAGGAAAGAGAATGGAGGCCAATCAGGGCAGGATGAAGAGAGAAGGAAAGGGTACACAAACCAACTGGAGGGAAGAGAGAGGACCGATCAGAGCAGGATGGAGAGAGAAGGAAATAGTACACGCACTTGCTGGAGGAAAGAGAGAGGGCCAATCAGAGCAGGATGGAGGGAGGAGGAAAGGGGACACGCACCTCCTGGAGAAAAGAGAGAGGAGGACGAAGGGAGAAGGAAACGGTACACGCAGTGGCTGGAGGAAAGAGAGAGGAGGCCGATCAGAGGAGGAAAGAGAGAGGAGGCCGATCAGAGGACAAAGAGAGAAGGAAACGGTACACACACCTCCTGGAGGAAAGAGAGAGGACAAAGGGAGGAGGAAAGAGAGAGGACAAAGGGAGGAGGAAAGAGAGAGGACGAAGGGAGGAGGAAAGAGAGAGGACGAAGGGAGGAGGAAATGGTACATGCACCGGCTGGAGGAAAGAGAGAGGAGGACAGAGGGAGAAGGAGCAGAGAGGAGAACAAAGGGAGAAGGAGCAGTACACGCACCGGCTGGAGGAAAGAGAGGGGGCCGATCAGAAGAGGACAGAGAGAGAGAGAAATGGAACGCGCACCGGCTGGAGGAAAGAGAGGGGGCCAATCAGAAGAGGACAGAGGAAGAAGGAAATGGCAGACGCACCGGCTGGAGGAAAGAGAGAGGGTCCCGATGAGAGGAGGACGGAGAGAAAAGGAAACAGTACACACCTGGAGGAAAGAGAAGATGATGATCAGAGGACAAAGAAAGAGGAAATGGTACACGCACCGGCTGGACAAAAGAGAGAAGAGGTCAATCAGAGGAGGACAGAGAGAGAAGGAAATGGTACACACACTGGCTGGAGGAAAGAGAGAGGAGGCGGATTAGCACAGGACGGAAGGAGAAGGAAAGAGTACACACATCACCTGGAGGAAAGAGAGAGGGTGGGCTGTGAATGGGAGTGGGTGCGCAGTGGTGATGGGTGCGGGTGGATGGGTGCGCAGCGGATGGGTGCACGTGCGGGATGGATGGGTGCGGGATGGATGGGTGCGCGGTGGATGGGTGCACGGTGGATGGGTGCGCAGCGGATGGGTGCAGGTGCGGGATGGATGGGTGCACGGTGGATGGGTGCGGGTGGATGGGTGCGCAGCGGATGGGTGCAGGTGCGGGATGGATGGGTGCGCCGTGGATGGGTACGCCGTGGATGAGTACGCCGTGGATGAGTACGCCGTGGATGAGTGCGCCGTGGATGGGTGCGCGGTGGATGGGAGTGGGTGCGTCGTGGATGGGCGCGCGGTGGATAGGTGCGTGGATGGGCGCGCGGTGGATGGGTGCGCGGTGGATGGGTGCGCGGTGGATGGGTGCGTCGTGGATGGGCGCGTCGTGGATGGGCGCGTGGTGGATAGGTGCGTGGATGGGGGCGCGGTGGATGGGTGCGCGGTGGATGGGTGCGTCGTGGATGGGCGCGTCGTGGATGGGTGCGCCGTGGATGAGTGCGCCGTGGATGGGTGCGCGGTGCATGGGAGTGGGTGCGTCGTGGATGGGCGCGCGGTGGATAGGTGCGTGGATGGTGCGCCGTGGGATGGGTGCGCCATGGATGGGTGCGCGGTGGATGGGTGCGCCATGGATGGGTGCGCGGTGGATGGGTACGCGGTGGATGGGTGCGGGTGGATGGGTGCGCGGTGGATGGGAGTGGGTGCGTCGTGGATAGGCGCGCGCGGGGCGGGCGGTGGATAGGTGCGTGGATGGGTGCGTGGATGGTGGGCCGTGGGATGGGTGCGCCGTGAAATGGGTACGCTGACTAAGGAGGTGACTAAGCTGATGGTACCTTTTACCTGCCTTTTACAGAGGGAGTTCGGGCGCTCCGCGCCCTCACAGCGCCTAAAAGCGCCCACAGACCCACCATGCTCCTTTCACTTATTTGACAAGCTTAGGAACCCTTGCTACGCTGCGGGGCGGTCGCTTCGCGACCGGCCCCACAACTTCGCTGCGGGCTCCAGCTTGTTGGGGGGCTTCGCCCCCCAAACCCCCCCGCATCGACAACTTTTAAGTATTTCTGAGACTCATCGTTTGAATGGAAAGTGCTCAGAGAACGGAAAGTGCTCAGAGAACGGAAAGTGCTCAGAGAACGGAAAGTGCTCAGAGAACGGAAAGTGCTCAGAGAACGGAAAGTGCTCAGAGAACGGAAAGTGCTCAGAGAACGGAAAGTGCTCAGAGAACGGAAAGTGCTCAGAGAACGGAAAGTGCTCAGAGAACGGAAAGTGCTCAGAGAACGGAAAGTGCTCAGAGAACGGAAAGTGCTCAGAGAACGGAAAGTGCTCAGAGAACGGAAAGTGCTCAGAGAACGGAAAGTGCTCAGAGAACGGAAAGTGCTCAGAGAACGGAAAGTGCTCAGAGAACGGAAAGTGCTCAGAGAACGGAAAGTGCTCAGAGAACGGAAAGTGCTCAGAGAACGGAAAGTGCTCAGAGAACGGAAAGTGCTCAGAGAACGGAAAGTGCTCAGAGAACGGAAAGTGCTCAGAGAACGGAAAGTGCTCAGAGAACGGAAAGTGCTCAGAGAACGGAAAGTGCTCAGAGAACGGAAAGTGCTCGGAGAACGGAAAGTGCTCGGAGAACGGAAAGTGCTCGGAGAACGGAAAGTGCTCGGAGAACGGAAAGTGCTCGGAGAACGGAAAGTGCTCGGAGAACGGAAAGTGCTCGTAGAACGGAAAGTGTTCGTAGAACGGAAAGTGTTCAGAGAACGGAAAGTGTTCAGAGAACGGAAAGTGTTCAGAGAACGGAAAGTGTTCAGAGAACGGAAAGTGTTCAGAGAACGGAAAGTGTTCAGAGAACGGTTACAAACGGAATCAACGGTTACAAACGGAATCAACGGTCACAAACGGAATCAACGGTCACAAACGGAATCAACGGTCACAAAAGGACACAACGTTCACAAAAGGACACAACGTTCACCAAGGCATCAATGGTAACAAAGGCATCAACGGTCACAAAAGGACACAACGGTCACAAAAGGACACAACATTCACAAAAGGACACAACATTCACAAAAGGACACAACATTCACAAAAGGACACAACATTCACAAAAGGACACAACATTCACCAAGGCATCAACGGTCACAAAAGGACACAACGGTCACAAAAGGAAACAACGTTCACAATGGGAAACAATGTTCACAAAGGGAAACAACATTCACAAAGGGAAACAACGTTCACAAAGGGAAACAACGTTCACAAAGGGACACAACTTTCACAAAGGGAGACAACGTTCACAAAGGGAGACAACGTTCACAAAGGGAAACAACGTTCACAAAGGGAGACAATGTTCACAAAGGGAGACAATGTTCACAAAGGGAAACAATGTTCACAAATGGAAACAATGGTGACAAATGGAAATGACATTCACAAAGGGAAACAACGGTGACAAATGGAAATGACAGCTACAAAAGGTGCAACAGTGACAAAAGGTGCAATAGTGACAAAAGGTGCAATAGTTTCAAAAGCAGCAATGGTTTCAATCAAACATTGAGTTGATCTTACTGTCATGTATTGTAGTTTATTTTACTTTATGTAATTTAGTTTATTTTATTATATTTTACTTTAATTTATTGTACTTCATTTGAATTTAGTGTTATTTATTGTATTTTATTTTATTTTGTTTTGTTTTGTTTTGTTTTATTGCATTTTATTTTGACTCATTGTATTTTATTCTGATTTATTACATTTTACTTTGGTTTATTCTATTTTATTATATTTTTAAACATTTTATTTTGATTTATTGTATTTGATTTTGATTTATTGTATTCTATTTTGATTTATTACATTTTGCTTTAGTTTAATTCAATTTTTAAGCATTTTACTTTTATTTTTTGTATTTATTTCGATTTTTCCTATTTTATTTGTATTTTATCCTATGTTATTTTGATTTATTGTATTTTATTCTAATTAACCCGGAAAACCATGTAGACCTCCTCCGGGGATTACCATCCTTCTCCGGGGAAATGGCTTTACAGGGGCGTGGGAAATAGTTCCACAAAATGTGTGGAAAATGCCTGAGGGGCGCGGGAAATAGTTCCGCGAAGGTATGGAAAATCACTGTGTGAAGGGCGCGGGAAATTCCCCCGGAAATGACGTGGGAAATGCTTACATGAAGGGCGCGGGAAATGTTCCTTGGCGAGTCGTGCGTGGGAAATGTCTTCATTAGGCTGTGAAATGGTTCCGCACATGTGACAAATACTCCCGCGGCATTACAAAATACTCCCGCGCGTGTAACAATACTTCCGTGCACGTGACAAAACACTCCAGCGCCTGTAACAATACTCCCGCGGCGCCATAAATGCTCCCGCGCCGTGAGAAAAGCTCCCGCGGCGTCATTAAATACTCCTGCGTGTGCAAAAATGCCCCCGCGCTGACTAATAAGAGACTTCGGGCGCTAACGCACCCTCAGCTTAGTCACACAGGGCGCTGCGCGCCCTCACAAATTGGGGAAAAAGCTCGGGCGCTCCGCGCCCTCACAAATAGGGCCTGCGGCGCCCAAAAACGCCCACCACCCACCATGCTCCTTTCACTTATTTGATTCTGATAATGAACGAGACCTTCCCGTGCTAAATAGCCTGGCTGGCTTTGGCTGATCGTCAGCTTCTTAGATGGACTATCAGCAACTAGCTGATGGAAGTTGGAGGCAATAACAGGTCTGTGATGCCCTTAGAAGTTCTGGGCCACACATGCACTACACTGACAGAGCCAGCGAGTTTATCACCTAGGCCAGAAGGTCCGGGTAATCTTGTGAAACTCTGTCATGCTGGGGATAGAGCATTGCAATCATTGCTCTTCAACGAGGGATTCCTAGTAGGCGTGAGTCAACTGCTCACATCAATTATGTCCCTGCCCTTTGTACACACTGCCCGTCGCTACTACTGATTGAATGGCTTAGTGATGTCTTCGGATTGGCTTCAGGGAGCTGGAGACAGCACCCTGTTGCTGAGAAGTCAATCAAACTTGGTTGTTTAGGAGGGTGTTTATAATTACTATAATCTCAAATATTTACTAATAAAAGTCTTATTTTTACAAAACTCCATCTTTAAATAGTGATATCTATTCTGAAACAATTATATCATCAAAAAACAACCATCAGAAATAGTTCTCCATATTACATCTTATACAACCCATACTTATTTAACAAATTCCATTGTATATAATTTCCTTCCTTTTACAGATGCCTACTAATACTTTTATTAGTACTTTGTTTTTTAAAAGTTGTAATGAAGTTATTTCCATGTAAAATATGTAAAATATTATTGGAAATTTTTCATACCACAGCTGTCTTTATTAAGTAAAACCCCCTATATATTCTGGGTATGTTGAATCAAGTAGAAATCTGTTCAGATTGACAGATCCATTCCAAAGTAATACATATGTATTTAGAGGTGCCAATGATATACATATGCATGGAATGGACTATCTAAAGGTATCTATTTTTTAAAAGTATTAGTGTTTCAAACTACTAATTTTTTTGATTGTCTACTTGTGTCTGGAAAGATTCATTAGTTTGTAATGTATGAGAGAGTTTAAAACTTTTTGAAAGTTTTAAAAACCAAATTATGTTTGAATCACATCCCAGATGTTTAAATGACCTTTAGAGTACATTAGAATTTGGTATACTTAATAGTTTTCAGATATCCTCCTTAGAGGAAGTAAAAGTCATAACAAGGTTTCCGTAGGTGAACCTGCAGAAGGATCATTAACAAATGAAACTTAAAGTGCCTTTGAGGTGCGACATCTCACACACCTGTGCACCCGGTGGACGTCTTGAGACTCTCAAGCTGTTCACTACAATTTTTTTTTTACAATGATGCCTGTAACGAAAGCATGTCCCTTGAGCTCTATGGAGTGCAAACAACATTAATACAACTTTCAACAATGGATCTCTTGGCTTTCGCATTGATGAAGAATGCTGCGAAAGTGCAAAGCATAATGTGAATTGCAGAATTCAGTGAATCATCAAATCTTTGAACACATCTTGCGCTCCTTGGTATTCTGAGGAGCATGCCTGTGAGTGTCGTGAAGTCTCTCAAGTCTGAGTCTCTTTTGACTTCAGGGTTCAGATTTGGACGTTTGCCGTTCTTGTTGGCTTGTCTCGAAATGCATTAGCCGTTCCCATTTCCACAGACAACAGTGTGATAAATGAAAATTGCTCGTGTCTTGTGGTAACAAAAATGGGGGATGGCTTACAGTCATCCTTTTTGGACAATACACATGTCATCTGACCTCAAACCAGGTAGGACTACCCACTGAACTTAAGCATATCAATAAGCAGAGGAAAAGAAACTAACAAGGATTCCCCTAGTAATGGCGAGTGAAGTGGGAAAAGCTCAAATTTGTAATCTGGCAGTCTTCAGCCATCCAAGTTGTAGTCTGGAGAAGTGTCTTCCGTGCCAGACTGTGTACAAGTCCCTTGGAACAGGGCATCGTAGAGGGTGAGAATCCCGTCTCTGACACAGACTGCTGGTGCTCTGTGATGTGCTCTCAAAGAGTCGAGTTGTTTGGGAATGCAGCTCAAAATGGGTGGTAAATTCCATCTAAAGCTAAATATTGGTGAAAGACCAATAGCAAACAAGTACCATGAGGGAAAGATGAAAAGCACTGTGGAAAGAGAGTTAAACAGTATGTGAAATTGTTGAAAGGGAAACACTTGAAGTCAGTCGTGTCTTCCGAGACTCAGCCAGGTTTCTTACCTGGTGTACTTCTCAGTGTTGATGGGCCAGCATCGATTTCGACCGTTGGAGAAAGGCTCTGGGAACATGGCACCTTTGGGTGTGTTATAGCCCTCTGTCGTATGCGACAGTCAGGATTGAGGACCACAGCATGCCCTTCACTGGGCCGGGGTTCATCCACATAATGCACTTAGGATGCTGGCATAATGGCTTTAAGCGACCCATCTTGAAACATGGACCAAGGAGTCTAACATGCCTGCGAGTGTTTGGATGGAAAACCCAAGCACGTAATGAAAGTGAAAAGGTCGGGACCTCCCCCATGGAGGGCACCAAACTACAGTTTCTACATGTATATATAGATTTTAGAGTCATCTTCTAATTCAGACACATGACAAGCCAAGCCAAGCCAAGTATAGAACACAAAAAGAGAAAGGCCAAATCAAGTGAACAACAGGAACAATATGACAAATCAGGAAGGGATCTCAGGTTCCAAAAATACATCTGATAATTCATTGGAAGTTGAAAGGGGATTGGAAACATAATCAGGTCCAAGACAAGGTTGTTGGTCAAGGTCAAGTTCAAGTTCCAGCACTTGTCTAGATAAGGTGAAATATGAGAGTAAGTTGTATGTGGCTGCACTTACAGTATGACTATGGGGATTATGGATGATTATGGCAGAGTGTTAGGATGTTAAGAACTGAAAACTGACTGATGTTGGTAGACTGATGGGGACCAAATGGAAGGACTTGGCTTCAGCTTATGTGCTGCTCCCTTGCAAGTTACTGTTGGGTGTCCTTAAATTTCAGGTGGGCAAAAACTAGTCCTGTCGAGTAAACCTCTCCATAAACAACTGATCAGAAACCGAAGGATAAGTTGAGGGTTGGGTTGGAGAGTCAGAGACTGAGAGTTGGAGACTGAGAGTTTGAAATCGTAAATGTACGTTGAATCATAAATTGGATGGGGTCAGAATGTGGTGGTTGTGAATAGATAATGGAGTCAGAGATTAGAAGGGTATCTAAGTAGTAGCTATATTACAGCAGGTCTATATACAAATTATTGGCATCTAGAAATTACTAACTAAGGGAAGAGTGGAAACACTATTTGACAAATAGACTTGACTAGAAACTGGAAGGTTATGATAAGATCAGAAGCCATGATTAGCTGAGAGTGGGATTACAAGAAAAGGGAATAGTACATAAGCTACAAGTATTTACAGGCATATGTGAAACATAGAGTAGAGCGGATCAACATAAGTAAAAGGGGACATATCAAAGCATAACCAGATGGTATGAGCATAACTTGACAGGGGTGTAAATGGGGTTTGATCACCATGAGGGTGTACATCAGTGTTGGTGTTCTGACAGTTGCCGAAACAATGACTTGATCAATAACTTGGAACATTGATAGACAGTAGTATCCTCAGGGACTGTCAGGTTGTGACACAGTTATGACATGGTTGTAACATAGGACCCAATCTTGGCACCAACCTCAGCTCTAACCCCTGAACCTGATATCAGCCCTAATTGCAACTCTGATCTCATCAAATGATGGGTGTCAAGATTCAAGATTGTAAGGGGACATTTCATTTCTTGCTTTCTTTAATTTGGTATCATTTTGATATATATCTTAACCAGTTTCCCAATTATTTACACTTTCAAATCCTCTCCTAGGGTTACCAGCTCCCCCATAAATTACTTTGACTTGGTTTGTTAAGGGTTCATACATGGAGGGTTTCTGGGGAAACCCATGGGAAATCCAGTAGGACTTGGCTTCAGCTTATAGGCTGCACCCTCGCGAGATCATCTTGTCCAATTTCAAACAGGCAGATGGGAATCCCAGGGAGTCTGGGCAGAGTTCATGGGTTGAGAGGTTGTGGGTTGAGAGGTTGTGGGTTGAGAGGTTGTGGGTTGAGAGGTTGTGGGTTGAGAGGTTGTGGGTTGAGAGGTTGTGGGTTGAGAGGTTGTGGGTTGAGAGGTTGTGGGTTGAGAGGTTGTGGGTTGAGAGGTTGTGGGTTGAGAGGTTGTGGGTTGAGAGGTTGTGGGTTGAGAGGTTGTGGGTTGAGAGGTTGTGGGTTGAGAGGTTGTGGGTTGAGAGGTTGTGGGTTGAGAGGTTGGGGAGTCAAGATAGATAAGTCGGAGGTTGAGTGATAGATGCATCAGAGCCTGTGGGCTCTGACTAGTGAGAGCAGTGTGATTCAAAGAGGAGTTTAGAGTGGAAAATGTACTAGATTACTGGGGAGAATCTAAGCTGATTTTCTGACTGGATTGTATGTACAACATCTGCCAGACTATATAGACTGTGGAATGAATAACATACCAAATCCAGTAATAATGAAAATGAAACTAACAAACATAAAATGAGATAAGTAAACACCAAACTTGGTGTTAGGAATGGGATGGAATGGAAATGGAGTCTGAATCATGACAGGTCATAAAACCATAATGGGAATGGAGCTCAGTTAGAGGGATGATGGGTGTGAGGTATCAGCTTTATCTCATAATTTTCTCTTAATTTTCTTTGAATTTATTAATATTTTCTCGAATTTATTGTATTTTTATGATATTTTTATTGTGAAATATAGGCTCTATTACTTTTAACTTCACATAATAATAGCATATATGAACTCATATTATGCTATTATATCTTAGTTAATTTATTATAATTTCTAACTAGTTATTTATATTTTATTTACTTAGTTATTACCTTTCGGCACCTTGTGCAGCCTAGTTTGCGCATTTTTGGAGTCATGTGACCTATTACATAAGCCTCCGGTGTCGGGATGTCACAAAGGTCACGAATGTGACTACCCGAGTCACACAAGTCACGAATGTGACTACCCGAGTCACACAAGTCACGAACGTGACTACCCGAGTCATTATTAGGTTCCGCCGACTCATCGTTTGCTTCCGTCCCGGGACCGCGGCCTTGAACCTACATGTTCAAGCAAGAGGTTACAACCCTTGTCTCAGAGAAGAGAATCACATCATAGACAAAGGGTAAATATTGAGTAGAATATGAGGTCATTATGATCTCACTAATGACCTCATAAACTAATGTTAAATTTGATGATGAAACACACCTTTTTATAGGGGGAGTCCACCAATTATTGCAACTTTTCATATGAAGATGCTAATTGTGGACCATGCTTTTGGAGGTTAATGTGTGTCAGAACCACTATACACCTCCCAGAGCATCCAACCTATATTGTCAGGAGGTGCTACACTAACTGACACAAGATATTGAGACACAAAGTACTTTTATTACAAGCTTATTAAACTCTTGTATATTGTGTATTGCAATAGAGTCAACTCATACTATTTTTAATAACTAAATAGTTAGCTAATCATTGAGTTATCAAAATGTATATAAGGAGGGCCAAGTTTCCAATAAAACCAATCTATCTCTCACACATTTTACAGTACAGCACAGAAGCTTACCTCATCATCCTAAGGACAATAATAGCCTTAGTCTGATACACTCACTGCAAGCACCTACACTTGCAGCATCTTGAATCTTTGTCAGCAACTCTTGAACTTAGCTAATCATCTAAGTTCCCCCAGCCTCACAGCTACCCTTTAGGCTTATTAATTACATAATAAACCTAATAAGTATCCTTACTGAAATCCCTGCCAATACTAGATTACTCAAGGCCCAGCCCTAAGTTTATTGAATTAATCAAGTACAAGCACTCAGATAATCCAATACAAATTATTTTCTCTATTAATAAATTATTTAACACCTTGTTAAATAACTATTAATAGTTACAAATAAGCATACAAGAATCCGAAGCTCTTATATCAAGTCTCTGCCAAGTTACTGCGCATATATTCAGCTTCCAGCCCCTATTCTCAAGGAATAGTTCTTGTATTTGCTAAAAGAGTCATACACAGTTCTATTGAACCTTTCAATAATCAAAATAAGCATTGATTTGAGTTGTTTAAGCTTCATAGCGCAGCTCATTAATCTATCAGTATTTAAATTACTGGACCTTTGTTTGTTTTATTGTTGAAGCTCTGTGACACTATAGCATATATTGAGCTATCTAAGAGAATCCCCTGAATACATTACAACGGGTTTTCCGAGCAGGGTCCAGTGACTGATGCATGGAACAGAGTCAGACATAGACAGGGATGGAGTCTGGTGGGTATTCCGGTGACTGATACACGAAGTAATGAAGTCAAATGTGGACAAGTCTGATGTACAGAGTCTGGTGGGAATTCTGGTAAACTGACAATTGGTGTATATAGGGTGCGGGTGCATATAAGTTAGTGCCCGGAGTCTGGCGGGAAATCCAGTCATAATATGGTTAACCTTTGGAGACTTGTTAGCATTGTTCCCTGTAATTTTCTTATATCTGATAGCTACTACAGCCTCCAGGAATATTTCTAAGGTACAGTATATAGTTAGTGTCCATTGGGGGAAGCTGTCATTCTATTTTTAGACATCCCATACAGTATGTCAAAGCACCTAGCAGAGGCCCCCCTTACCCTTTTGTCTTTGGATATCCCTCTGCTAGGTGTGTAGTTTTCATCCTGTATATATTTGCTACCTAGTTGACTTTGGATATCCCATTGCTAGGTGAGGAGTTTTCATCCTGTATACAGTGACTCACAAAACATATCCAATGTTTTTATTAAAAATAGTATGAGTTGACTTATTGTAATACACAATCTACAAGTGGGTAATAGACTTGTAATAATAGTACTTATTTGTCAATCAATGTGTCAGTTAGTGAATCACCTTCTGACATGATAGGTAGGGTGCTAGTTTAGGTGTACACTGGTTCTGGCAGGCATTAACCTCAGAAAACATGGTCCACAATTAGCATCCTCCTATGAAAAAGTGAAGAAATGGGTGAACTGCCCTGCCCCTAGGAAAAGGGTGGTTTCATCACCAAATCCAACAGTTTTGCAGTCTCACCTTACATATATACATGTACCTTATACCTCAGTAGATAAAATAGAAGAAATCACCAAAATATTTGTCAACATGCTCTATCATACATAGTTTAATATGAGATAAGACTCCAAGGACAAGGAGTCTGCTGTCCCCAATAGGAGGATATCTGAAAACTATTTAAGTATACTAAATTCTAATATACTCTAAAGGTCATTTAAACATCTGGGATGTGATTCAAACATAATTTGGTTTTTAAAGCTTTCAAAAAGTTTTAAACACTCTCATACATTACAAACTAAAGAATCTTTCTGGACATGAGTAGACAATAAAAAAAATTAGTTATTTGAAACACTAATACTTTTAAAAAATAGATATGTACCTTTAGATAGTCCATTCTATGCAGATGAATATCATTTATACCTCTAAATACATATGTATTACTTCAGAATGGATCTGTCAATCTGAACAGATTTCTACTTGATTCAACATACCCAGAATATATAGGAGATTTCACCCAACTAAGAAGGCCATAGGATGAAAAATTTCCAATGACATCTCACATATTTTACTGGGAAATAACTACAGTTTAGCTTTTAAAAAACAAATTACTAACAAAAGTATTAGCAAGTATTTACATAACTTGGAAAACTATATACAATAGGTTCTATTAATTGACTCTGAATTGTTTCTCATGGTTGGTGGTTAACAATATAATAGTCTCAGAATAGATACTGCTATTTAAAGATGAAGTTTTGTAGCAATATTGCTTTTATTAGTAAACATTTGATATTATAATGATTTCGGACAACCTCCATAAGGGTAAAAGTGTCAAAAACCCCCCAAACCATGGAATGACCACATCTTGAGGATCCCACTACTATGGATAAGGTTATGACTCACCTACTTGAAGAACAAAAGAAGAAGGAGCAGGACCTCCACAGTCAAAGGTCAATGCTCTGGAACCCTTTATGGGTTCTGTCCCCAACAAACTGTCCACCTTCCTCATGCAGTATCACTTTAACTTCCATGATTGACTTGCTGCATTCTCCACAGACTCCTGAAAAGTCAACTATGCACTCTATTACCTCTTGGGATCCACTTTGAAATGGTTTGAACCAGCTTTTAGCAGACTTACTGAGGAAGAGCCAATCTGGCCTGATGATTGGAATGCATTTGTTGAAGAATTGGAAACAAATTTTGGCCCACATGACCTGTCTGGAGAAGCTGAGAATAGCATCACTAACCTTTGCATGAAGGACAACCAGCACATCATGGACTATATTGTCCAATTCAATAATCTTACAGCATATTGTCAATGGGGTGATTCCACACTCTGCCATCAGTTTTACTCTGGTTTGTCTTCCTGCCTCAAGGATGAAGTCTTGAAAGATGAGGATGGCAAACCTAAGACACTTTCCTGGATGTGCCTCAAAGCTCAAAATGCAGATGCACACTATTGGGAATGTTGAGTGGAAGTTGCCTGTGAAACACCCATGTGTTAAGTGCCATGTCAGGAACTTACTCCAGGACTATCAGGAAATGTCCAAGAACTCGGAAACCTCAGGATAGGTTCAGGACATTGGCTTCAGCTTATGTACTGCACCTCTACACAAACACTCGAATGTCCTTAATTTCAAAGATGGGATTTATGTTGGAAGAGTACAGATATTCAGAGTTTCAAAGAGTTCCAAATATCAAGTGTAAAGACAGAAAGAAGGAATAAGAAACTAAGTTGATATCAGATCTAAGGTAAAGTACAAATTTGTGGAAACTAATATAAGTTCTCTCATTATTGTACTACAGTGGCTTCCAAAACTGTCCCAATGTTTTGGTAATTCTCAATAAATGCTTTATATCCCACCAGATAAATTTTCTAAAATAGTGAAATTATTCCCACATATACCTTAGCATACTAGCTTTGATATACCCAAATATTAGATAATATATGTAGATGGATATTGGTGTCACAGTGAATATTTAAAAATGACCAATCATTGGACAGTTTTGCAACTGCCCTTTTTGAATCAGATATCTTGTTATTCTAGTACTTTGTATGGCCTCCCTTAGGCTTTATTACAGCATCAAGTCTTCTGGGCATATTTTCAACCAGTTTCTGACACTTCTGAGGCTCAATCTTTGCCCATTCCACTTCCACCCTCTCCTATAACCCCTAAACTCTCTTTAATGGGGAAGGATATTTCTGGAGCTGTTTCTTCAGGTGGAATCAAAGATGTTCTATGGGATTCAGGTCAGGAGACTGTGCTCTCCAGTCTAACACCTGAATATGATTTTCAAAAAACCATTTTTGTGCCATCTTGGATATGTGTTTAGGTTATTATCCTGCTGGAAAATGGCCTCATCTGCTGGAAGATCCAAATCTTCAATGCTCTGGGACAAATGCTGAGCCAGGATCTCCACATATTGTGCAGAATCCATCCATCCTTCAATCTCTGCAAGCATTCCCACTCCATTCCAACCCATACAGCCCTACACCATGATATCTCCACCTCCATACTTGACTGTAAGTTGGGTTGTCCTATCAGAAAGTGGTTCTCCAGCTTTTGTCAACACATATTGATGTCCATCTGACCCAATATCATTGATATTGGTCTCATCAGACCACAAGAGCCTTTTCTGATCATCCACAGTCCAGTTTTGGTACTTGAGGGCAAAGCTTAACCTGGCCTTTCTATGTTGAGCCTTGAGCAAAGGTCTTTTTGCATTGACTACCACTTTGAAACCATGCTGTTTCAAGGTCCTTCTGACTATTTTGGGTGAGACATGATATTTATTGATGGAATTAATGTAGTGTGTGGCCTGGATAGCATTATCTAGTTTGCCAGAGGTGATTTGATATGATCCTCCTTTGGTCAGTAGGAGAAAGCTTGGATGGACATCCTCCTTTCAGGTTTTCTTTGTCTATCTCTATCTCCTGAGCAATTCTACTGATAGTAGATTTGCTAAGACCTGTTGTAGAGGCTACATTCCTATTGGAGAGTCCATTTTGTAGGAGGGAGATGACTTGTTCTCTTTTGAGAGAGGAAATAGCTTTCATGATAAGAATGATAGTTAAAATGTGACGTTTCATGTCACATTAATTAGAACATCAAATAGATGTCACGTGAATTTTCTTGTAATTTTCCTGGCCCTCTAGAATATAATATGATATAATGAAATGTGTGAAAAGAGAGGGTTGCAAAACTGTCCCAATGATTGGTCATTTTTAAATATTCACTGTGACACCAATATCCATCTATATTGTGTAATATTTGGGTATATCGAAGCTAGTATGCTAGGGTATATGTGAGAATAATTTCACTATTTTAAAAAATTTACTTGGTAGGTTATAGTATTTATTGAGAATTACCAAAACATTGGGACAGTTTTGGAAGCCACTGTACAAACTAAGACCACAATAAGATGGAATTGGTAGTATTCTGAAATGGGAATACAATAAACAAATGAGTGAATACTTGTCAATGGACAAGTTACCAAATGCGGAGCAAATATACTAAGATTACTGGGGGGAATCTAAGCTGATTTTCTGACTGGATTGTATGTACAACATCTGCCAGACTATATAGATTGTGGAATGAATAACATACCAAATCCAGTAATAATGAAAGCTAAACTAACAAACATAAAATGAGATAAATAAACACCAAACTTGGTGTTAGGAATGGAATGGAGCAGAGTGGAGTCTGAATTGTGACAGGTCATAAAACCATAATGGGAATGGAGCGGGAGTGGAGTCCAAATCGTGACAGGTCATTTGACTATAACGGGAACAGGGCTCAGTTAGAGGGTTGATGTGTTTTCTGAGCAGGGTCTGGTGACTGATGCATGGGATGGGGTAGGAGATAAACAGGGATGGAGTCTGGTGGGTATTCTGGTGACTGATACATGAAGTAATGGAGGTCGAATGTAGACAAGTCTGATGTATGGAGTCCAGCAGGAATTCTGGTAAACTGACAATTGGTGTGTATAGGGTGCAGGTGCATATACAGTAAGTTAGTGCCCGGAGTCCAGTGGGAATTCCAGTCATAACAGTACCTCCCTTTATGTATGCCAAAGTCCCAAAGAGGCTCTAGAACTTGATAAGGTTTTGTCGGCTACATGCATGTGTCAAAGGTCATGTCAGTTACTCGTATGTGTCATAAAGTCACATGATCTGGAAGGTAAGGTTCAAACGTGATGAGCCTATATAAAAAATTGAAAAAATGAATTTTCTTCTTCTTTACTACCCCCATCATCAACATAATGGGTCGAAAACCAATGCCATGCAGGCCAATGCTGACTGCTGGGCCCTCCACAGGCACTCAATATTGGGCGCCTCTGTTACAACTGGAAATCCTGCCGGACTCCGGGCACCAACTTATACGCACCCGTGCCCTATACGCACCATTATCAGTTCACCGGAATTCCCACCAGACTCCGTACATCAGACTCATCTACGTTCATCTTCATTACGTTGTGTTTCAGTCACCAGAATACTCACCAGACCCTGTCTCTGTCTAATTCCAACCTTGTCCCACGTGTCAGTCACTGGACCCCGCTCAGAATACCTGTCATCCCTCTAACCGAGCCCCATTCCCGTTTTAGTCAAATGACCTGTCATGATTCAGACTCCGCTCCCGCTCCATTTCCCGTTATGGTTTATGATTTGTCACTATTTGGACTCCGCTCCATTCTGTCCCGTTCCTAACACCAATTTGGTGTTTACTATTCCCGTTTTATGTTTTGCTCATTTTGTTTCATTATTACTGGATTTGGTATGACATTTACTCCACAGTCTATTTAAACTGGCAGATGTTGTACATACAATCCAGTCAGAAAATCAGCTTAGATTCCCCCAGTAATCTAATACATTTTCCACTCTAAAAACCCTACTTAATTCACACCGCTCACACTAGTCGGAGCCCACGGGCTCTGGCATATCTATCTCTCTCACCAGTCTCAACTCACGACCCATGACCTCTGACTTACGACTCACGACCCACAACCCCCACCCGGACTCCCCGGGATTCCCATCTACCTGTCTGAAATTGGACGACACAATCTAGCAAGGGCACAGCCTATAAGCTGAAGCCAAGTCCTACCAGATATCCTGTAGGTTTCCGGAGACCCACCCTGTACATATCCTAACAACCTCTCACCACTGCCCAAATCTTGGCACAGCAGGAGGAACAGCATCGACAATGAGAGGAGGCTGAGAGGGAGGCCAGAGAGGCTGAAGAGCAGCTGGATAGGGAGTATCAGGTGGCACTGGCTGCGGAGGAGGAGGCTGAGAGACAAAGGAAGTGGGATGAGGAGGAAGCCACACGAGTTGCTGCGGAGAAAGCCAGGGCAGCTGCAGATAGGGCCATGGTTGCCGCAGGAAAGGTAAGTCTCATTGAATCACCATATTGACTTACTGACTTGGCATTTTCAGTGCAAGGCAGCAGAGGTCGAGTCCAAGTCTGAGGGGGAGCTGGAGAGCCCCCAAAAGGTAAGTCTCGGGTCCATGGGTAATCTGGGAAAGTAACCACATCAACAGAAGTCAAGGAAAGTGGCACCAGTCTGCCTACCTGCAAGGAATAACCCACAGTGTTCTGGTTGTAATGACCAGAACACTGATTGCAATTGGAAGTCTGGGTGGGGACTGGGCTGTTTCCAGTGCATGCACCTCAAAGTGAGGTGCTCGCTTGTTCATGAGCAGCCCACGGGGTCCGTGGCATGGGAAGCAAGCAGGTCAGATGGGAATTTGGGTTTGGATAAGGTCCTAGGGTGGATCACTGAGGGCATAGAGGCCCAAAATGAGTTGCTCCGAAAAAGCAACAAGGTCCAAATTGTGGTGGCGAATGAGCTCCATGGGCTCCGCTTGGGGTTTTGGAAATTCCTCACAGAGTTCGGCGGATACATATATGAGGAGCCGCAAGCTGGGAGTTCCGAGGATGCCGGGTCGGATGAGGACGGGGTGCCCACAGAGGTAGTGGAGCTTCCTCACCAGATGGCTGAGGTTGGGCAAAAACATAGCCCCATAAATGTAGATTGAAATAAAATAAAAGTTTAATAGTGATTTTTTTTGAACATATAAAAGTGAAGTGTGAAAAGCATAAGAATCAAAGTCCGTGGGAAATCCACTTAAGGACTTGAAAGACATGTCAGAACCTGTAAAAGAAAAGAGAGACATAGGGCAACAGGGAATAATGAACATGAGTCCAAACGTAACATGGGGTCCACGGAGTGCAGTCAGAGAGATGATAGTGGTCCAGGTTTGAGCGGGTAAGCTGTATGAAAGTCAGTAACAATTTCTGTGGCATTACCGAGTTCCTTGGCCAAAATCCATGAAGTCTCTTCATCGGTGCCCTCGTAACCCGCCCACTTGACCAAGTAAAGCAGTTTACAAGTGCGTCGATGCTTGTCAATTTTCAAATCTAAAATTTGTGAGATTTCAAACTTGGGTTCTCCATCAATGATGACCAGAGGAGGCAGAGACTGCATGTGATCTGGGATAGTGTTAGCAGTACAAGGTTCTAACATAGAAACATGAAATACTGGGTGTACCGTGTGCATGCTATCCAGAAGCCATAGGTCCAAAAGACTGAACCTACTTGTGCTATTATTTCAAACAGACCTAAATATTTTTCAGCAAGCTTTTTTGATGGATGGGTAGTCCAGAAGAATTGAGCTTTGACAAAAACGCGATTGCCAATTTTGAAGTTAGGTGGTGGAATCTGGTGTTTGTCTGCTGAACACTGATATTTCTCTTGGGTGAACTTTATTGCAGTCTGGAGTTCCTTGTGGAGCTTGTGGAGGTCTGTGGTGAACTCTTGAGCATGGGCAGAGGTGAGATTTTGTTCTGGATGTACTGTAATATTTGGATTATATCCTTTATTTGCAAAGAACAGGGAAACACCAGTAGTGGCCGAAGGTGCATTGTTGTAAGCAAATTCTGCAAGTGGTAATAGGGATTTCCAATTGTCCTGTTGATACTTGCAATATACGTGGAGGTATTATTCCAATGTCTGATTGATGTGTTTGGTTTGTCCATCGCCTTCTGGGTGATGTCCAGACGTGAAATGTAATTTCATGTCCAAGGATTTCCCGAGGGATCTAAAGAAGTGAGACACAAACTCTGATCCTCAATTGGAAGTTACGTGGGATGGAACTCCATGCATGTAAAATACATGGATAATAAAAAAGTTCCGCTAACTACATGGATGTAATGGTATCATATGTAGGAATGAATATACCTTGTTTTGAGAATCTGTCAACAATGACTAGAATGGTGGAAAAGCCTTTGGAGTCCAGTAGGTGTTCAATGAAATCCATAGAGATGGAATTCCACAGGTGTCCCAGTACCGGGAGTTGTTTCAAAAGGCCGTATGGCTTGTGTTGCTGAGATTTAGAGTGTGGACAAGTAGTGCAAGATTTACAATAGTGCTTAACGAATCCTTGGAGTTTGGGCCAAGTGTATTCTCTTATTAATGATAGAGTTTTGTTGAACCCAAAATGTCCTGAGAGTGGATGATCATGTTTGTACTGAAGGATCCTGGGGCAGAGGCCATCGGAGTCCAGTACATAGATGCAATTGTCAAGTCTAATGAAACTATGCTGGTCAAGAGACCACCAGGGTTGACCAGGGTCCATGGGATTGTCAAGGTGTGCTTTAGTTATCGGGTCTAGTGGAATTGCTGATAGAATATCTTGATGTAACTTCTCAATATCCATAATGATAATTCCACAGACAATGGGATGGATGAGGAAAGTCATGTGGACTGATGCGGTAAGTTGCTGATTCGTGAAAATAGGTTTCAAGTTGTGTGGGTTTACCATGGCATAGTCGTATTTTGAACTCTGACTCATTATTTGTAAGACTTACTTCTGATATGACCCCAAACTCTGCTTTTGGTGTGCTTCTAGAGTCTGGCTCAACCTATTGTTTTGTAGATAATGAATTCAATTGAAAAAACTTGTTGTCAACCTATTCAATAAACCCAGTCAGACTGACTTTTTGATGGTACAAGCAATTCAGTTATTACCCAAGCTTGTGACCTATCTATCCAGTTCCCATGTGGAACATCTCAGATGCTCACTTTCCATGTGATGCAGTTGGACTCAAGTTGCTCAATCATTCTAAGACACAACTGGCTAACCTGACACAATCCATTGATTGACTGGGTATCAGGCAGTATTACTTTCCAGACACCTGTGGCATCCAATATGAATGTATCATCCCCAGCCTTTTCAGCACCCATGGCCTCTACAGCACCCCCAGCTTCACTGGAACTCATGGTAATGCCATCCATGTCTCTTATTAATGCAGCAGCTTTTATTAGGGCTACAAAATTGGACAGATCCCAGGTGTCCACAATCAACTTGGTTGATGAAGCAACTGGACATTTAGTGACTCTGGAATCCAAGCACATTGCAGACCTAGTGTTAAGAGCAGAAACTGACGGATGTCGGCAGACCAACGGGGACCGAACGGAAGGACTTGGCTT
This sequence comes from Hysterangium stoloniferum, assembly GCA_015178975.1. Lineage (NCBI taxonomy): Eukaryota > Fungi > Basidiomycota > Agaricomycetes > Hysterangiales > Hysterangiaceae > Hysterangium > Hysterangium stoloniferum. The sequence continues at coordinate 485,742 of WHVD01000018.1, forward strand.
CAGCTTATGTGCTGCGCCCTTGCAAGTTACCGTCAGGTGTCCTTAAATTTTGGGCAGGCAGAAACTAGTCCTGTCAAGTAAACCTCTTGGTAAACTACTGATCGGAAACCAAAGGATAAGTCAAGGGTTGGGCTGAGGGGTCAGAGACCAAGAGTCGGAGACTGAGAGAGTCGGAGACTGAGAGAGTCGGAGACTGAGAGAGTCGGAGACTGAGAGAGTCGGAGACTGAGAGAGTCGGAGACTGAGAGAGTAGGAGACTGAGAGTGTCGGAGACTGAGAGTGTCGGAGACTGAGAGTGTCGGAGACTGAGAGTGTCGGAGACTGAGAGTGTCGGAGACTGAGAGTGTCGGAGACTGAGAGTGTCGGAGACTGAGAGTGTCGGAGACTGAGAGTGTCGGAGACTGAGAGAGTCGGAGACTGAGAGAGTCGGAGACTGAGAGAGTCGGAGACTGAGAGAGTCGGAGACTGAGAGAGTCGGAGACTGAGAGAGTCGGAGACTGAGAGAGTCGGAGACTGAGAGAGTCGGAGACTGAGAGAGTCGGAGACTGAGAGAGTCGGAGACTGAGAGTCGGAGGCTGACAGTCGGAGGCTGAGAGTCGGAGGCTGAGAGTCGGAGACTGAGAGTCGGAGACTGAGAGTCGGAGACTGAGAGTCGGAGACTGAGAGTCGGAGACTGAGAGTCGGAGACTGAGAGTTGGAGACTGAGAGTTGGAGACTGAGAGTTGGAGACTGAGAGTGTTGGAGACTGAGAGTTGGAGATTAGAGGTTGAAGTTGTAAATGGAGGTTGAATCGTAAATCGGATGGAGTCAGAATGTGTTGGTCATGAATAGATAATGGAGTTGGAAATTAGAGGGGTATCTAAGTTGATCTAAGTTGATCTATGTAAGTCGATATTCTGATTGTCTAATAACTACATTTACAGCAGGTTTATATATGAGTTGTCGGCATCTAGAAACTACGGTAACTAAGGGAAGAGCGGAAACACTATTTGACAAATAGACTTGACTAGAAACCGGAAAGTTACAATAAGATCAGAAGCCGAGATTTAGCCGAGAGTGGGGTTACGAGAAAAGGGAATAGTCCATGGGCTACAAGTATATATGGGCATATGTGAAACATAGAGTAAAATGGATCATCATAATGAAAGGGGACGTATCAAAGCATAACCAGATGGTACGAGTATATTTTGACAGGGGTGTAAACGAGGTTTGATCACCATGGAGGTATACATCAGCGTCAGTGTTCCAAAGGTTGCTGAAATGATGACTTGATTAATAACTTGGAACATCGATAGACTGTAGTATTCTCGGGGACTGTCAGATTGTGACATGGTTATGACACGGTTGTAACACCCAGAAGGTGTCCCAGAGAAATATCATGACTTTGTGGATGTTTTTAGTAAGTGAAAAACTGACTGGCTTCTGCTCCACAGACAGTACAACTTAAAAATTTACCCACTTTCCTCCATGGAACTTTTCACAATCTGGGATTTCCTGGATTAACATTTGTCCATAGGTTTAATCTGGCCATCAGAGTCTCCTTTCTGAGCACCCATTCTTTTTGTCAGAAAGAAGGGTGGATCCCTTAGACTATGTGTTGATTTCTGCAGACTCAATGCTGTCACAAGGAAAGATACATAAGTATCTGCTCCTGCTTATTCCGATCTATTCAATGCCCCATGGAATGCCCAGATCTACATATACCAAGATAGACCTCAAACATGCCTACCACTTGGTCTGGATTTCTGAGGGATATTAGTGGAAAACCACATTCTGGACCTGTTATGGAGCTTTTCAATGGTTGGTGATGCCCTTTGGGCTAACCAATGCTTCATCTGTTTTTTTATGTTTTATGGATATTTTCTCTGACATGCTTGATGTATACATCATTCTTTATTTGGATGACATTCTTATCTACTCTGATGATCCTGTGACACACAACCAACAGGTCTGTAAGGTTCTCCAGAGACTCCAACAACATGGACTATCAGCAAATGGTAAAAAATGTACTTTTGACATGGACTCCATGGAATACTTGGGTTTCGTCATGGGACCTGACAGACTCTGGATGGACAAAGCCAGAGTACAAGTCATCAAAGATTGGCCTGAACCTCAAAAAGTTTAAAGACATACAATCCTTCCTCAGATTTGCCAATTTTTACTGGCAGTTTATCTGTAAATATTCCGAAATCATGGTCCACCTTACTCATCTCACTTATAAGGATGCCCCATGGAATTTCAATGATAAGTGTCATGCCACTTTTAATCTTTTAAAAGATTCTTTTTCTTCAGCTCCCATCCTTTCACATTGGAAACATGGCCTCCCACTCATTGTTGAAACAGATGCCTCAGACTATGCATTGGGCACCATTTTGTCAATCCAGGACTCCAACAGAGAAATTCACCCAGTCACTTCTTTCTCCTGGACTTTTACCAGAATGGAGCTAAATTATGATATCCATGACAAAGAACTTCTCATCATTTTTGAAGTTTTCAAAGCATGGAGACACTATTTGGAGGGTGTGGGAATTCCAGTTGACATTGTTACAGATCACAAAAAGACATTTTTTCAACCACAAAACTATTGACCTGCCAGCAAGCCTGGTGGTCTGAATATCTATCTGCCTTTAATATGATCATGACATCTATCCCAAAGAGGGGAGTAATGACTATGCCATGGTAAACCTACACAACTTGAAACCCATTTTTATGAATCAGCAACTTACTGTATCAGTCCATGCTTACCTCATTCATCCAGTCATGCATGGAATTATCATTATGGATATTGAGAAATTACATCAAGATATATATTCTATCAGCAATTCTGCTAGATGTTAGGACCAGGAAACCCACTAGGACCTGGAACACATCCTATAAGTATCTGACTCTCTATATCATGTGATTGCATGCACCAGACTCTGCCTAAATAACCCAGACTCCATTCTATATGTGCCGACTCTCTGTATCATACAAACTACACACCAGACCCCCTCCCAGACATTCTGGACCCCCTTGTTCTCAATCTGTCCTTGCCCATTTGTCATTCAGTTTAGTTTACTGCTGTGTTTCCCTATCTGTTTGACATCTGGTTTATTGTCTTATTGTACTCTTGATATGTCCTTTTGTACATCTGATTTAGTAGTACAATAACTTACTAGTCTATATAGTCAAATAGTTATTGTATGTACATACAAGCCAAGCTCCACCTGTTTTATAGAGTCAGACCTCCAAACTAGTATGATCCCTATCATTGGCCCTCTGATATAGAGCCTCCTCTTATCTCCTTTTGCTTAGATCTTAACATTCCTGTTCATTATGGCTCAGTTCTCTAGGATTCTCAAGTCAATAATTCTGTCTAAATTTGGGGGAGAGGGATGGTATTTCTTGAGATGGTGTTAAGTTCTGTGTCAGGACTTATTCTAGAAATATCAGGAAATAACTGGGAACTTGGATACTTCCAGGTAGGGTCAGTACTTGGCTTTAGCTTACATATGTGCTGCACCCCTATGAAAACACTTGGATGTCCTTAATTTCAGAGGACTGATCTTACAGATATTCAGAGTTCCAAAGAGCTCCAAATAGTGAGTGTACAGAAAGAGAAGAGGAAGAAGCTAACTAAGTCAATATCAAATCTAAGGTGTAAGTATAAATGTGTGGAAGTTAATATAGATTCTCTGTGTGAGGGGTACCCCTATAGTTGTTTCATCATATTATATTTCTTATATATTTCTCTTATTTTTCTACTATTTTCTAATTCTTTGTTTATATTCATTTGTGTTAGTTCAAAGATCTACTTTTGAAGTGTCCTGCAAGCTGTGATTGGGGTATCATCTCAGCCATCTCAAATGGCTACAAGTTAAAACTTCACACATTACTCTCAGCTTCACACTTTACAGTCAAAGCTCAGATCTCATCACTCAAACTTGCTTGTCACTACCAGTATCTCCTCATATATTTCTATTCTTTTCTGTGAACCATCCTTATCTTCATTCCACTTTGTTGGACTCATTCAATTCAGAATTGTACTGTAAAGGTCAATTTTATTTCCCCATCTTAGTTGCCTCTAGCTACTTCACAGTTACATAGAGATCATACTAGTTGGGAGGTCTGACTGTAGTGGAGCTTGGCTTCAACATATGTGTTGCACCCTCATATGAACTGTTAGGGTGCTCCAGTATTTCACACAGAGTGGATAGTATGATAGAAACAGAGATCAACACTTAGCTCAATCGACCAGAGGGCCAAAGTACTAAGAGTTGTAAGGTAAGGGGTTGTGGCTTGCCAAAGATGCCTTTGAGAGTATTAGATAGGAATAATAGGACTTGATAACTAAAGGGGGGGTAATCTAAGTCAATTTTCAAGCTGAAGAAGCTGCAACATACATGAAAGAACTTTATACTACAGGGAGATGGATGATTGGAGGGCCAATCAGAGCAGTGAGAGTGATGACAGGTCAAAAGGAAATAGGGGAAGAAACGGGGATGCAAACAAGACTAAATACAATATAGCAAAGTATACTAAAAAAGTATGAGGGGGTAAATGGGATATAAATATGTGGAATAGTGACAGGGGAGCGAGTGGAATGGAGATGGGATGGAAGGCTAAGGTACTAAGATACAAAGAACAAATGTCAGGGGCAGTGCTGGTGGTGATACCATGGGCAGGGGTACCAATAATGAGACAACAGAGGGGTATGAGGCTAAAAACAGCTTGCAGGGGTATGAAATGACAGGGATCCTAACAAATGGACAAGTTACCAAATATGGAACAAGGGTGTAGTTCAGTATGTCTGAAGATTAATTGGTTTCCAGAGGTGGAGAATACATCAGAATATTGAAATATTTAGGAATGGCTTGTAACAGTACCCCCTTGTTAAGGCCAAAATCCCATAGAGGTGATTGGGTACAAAGTAGTGAGCTGTCAGTAATCTGATGTGTCATAGAAACACATGCCTGGAGGTGGTTAATTTTGGAGGCTGGGTACCAGGTATAAAATCCAAAGAAATTCGAATTAGTGATTTTATTTTCTTTAACCTGAACTTGGTATGTCAATCGGCCTTCCTCTTTTAACAAAAGTCCCAAAATGTCAAAAGTCAAGGAACTAAAGTTGAACTGACAGAGGATGGAGGAGTTAATATGTAAACAGGGAGAGGAGGCAAAGGAGTTGATGTGTGAGTTGCATGAGGTGGAAGATGTGGAATGTTAGGAAAAGAGTGGGTTGACTGTCAGGAACTGGAAAACCTGCCAGACCTCCGGGCTCCCGGACCCTGTCCTACATGCTCCCAACCCTGTATATTGTATAGTTACAACTGGAGTTCCCACCGGAGCCTGCACGTCAACTTGTTTATGCCCGACTCTCTGTATGTACCCCACCCTATCTGCACCCAACTCTCTATACCCACTACTGGACAACCCACCGGGACCTGGATGCCACCCTATATGCACCCAACCTGCTGTATGGAACCTAACATACAGTCACAACTGGAGTTCCTGCTGGGACCCATCCATCACACCTGTCTGTACCTGACATACCTGTCTGTACCTGACATACCTGTCTGTACCTGACATACCTGTCTGTACCTGACATACCTGTCTGTACCTGACATACCTGTCTGTTTCTGCTCTTAACAAGTGGAGCATTCCTCAGATATTTTCTCGGCAGGCAACCACAGAGGATTCATCTGAGCCTATCATTTCTGTAAACCTAAGTGGAAGATGGCTGGGAAAAAATGGGATCAGTCGAACTATGGAGGTGTCGAAACAGTCGAGCGTACCTCAATGCAGCCCAAGGATTTTACTCGCTGGTTGCCAAAACCAGTTGTCATTGAGGTGTTCATTAATGGTCGACCAGTAAAGGCTCTCATTGATAGTGGGTCATTGGCAGATTTTATGTCAATGGCCTTGGTTGATCAGCTGCAGGTTACTAAAGAACCACTGGTAAAACACTGACCCTTCAGTTGGCTGTACATGGATCACGGTCAAAAATCAATTTTTCTGCAATGGCTAAGTTTACCTATCAGGGTATAAATTGCTCTCGCTGTTTTGGTGTAGCTAACCTTGATTCCTATGACCTGATATTGGGGACTCCATTTATTTTTCAACACCGAGTTATGCTTGGGTTGAATGCTACACGAGTTAATATCGGGTCAAACCTACCACTTCTCCTCGAAGGGGACACTGTAGCAGTACTACACTCAGCAGTGGCGGAAATTTTCAAGATGAGTTGGAAAGGTTAAGGGCAGACTTGCAGGCTGAAGCAGCTGATCTGGACCCTGATACAGCATCCACATGACTACCCCCCCTGTGGGCAGTCAACCATACTATTCCACTGATAGACGAGGCAAAGGTCTACTCATGGCAACCATCTAAGTGTCCTGAAGCTATGCGTCAGCTGTGGCAGGATAAGAAGAATGCCTACTTACAAAATGGTTGGTGGAGGGTAGTGACGGGTACAAATGTGTCCAATGCTTATCATCCCCAAACCACCAAATGCTGATGGAACTTTACGGATACACACAGTGGTCGACAAGTGTGAACAGAATGCCAATACCTATAAGTTAGCGACACCCTTGCCAGATATGGAGGCCATCCTGTGGAATGTTGTGTGTCATAAGTACCATAGCCTCATTGATGGCAAAGATGCATACGAGCAAATCCGAGTGGTACCTGAGCATGTTCACCACACATTGTTCACTTCCCCTGATGGGACCATGGAAAGTTTGATATTACAGATTGGTGACTGCAATGGACCATCCACATATCAGACTCTCATGAACCATCTTTTTGCATCATACATCGGGGTGTTTATGGATGTATACCTTGACGACATTGTGGTAAATTTGGATTCCATTGAAGATCACGTAAAGCACCTCCGAACCATCTTCAAGGTGCTCCGTCGGGAGAAACCAGAACTGAACTTATTAGGGCATGTGATAAAGGATAAAGGAATAAAGATGGACCCACATAAGGTAGATACAGTAGCCAACTGGAAGGTACCTACAAATAAGGCCCTCTTGGCTGGTTTTCTTGGGGCAGTTGGCTATCTGGCTAATAACTGCAAGGGCATTCATTTCCCATGGCCAATCTGGCCACACTTACCAGTGTCAACAAGGCGTGGTGATGGGGTGCAACCGAACAACATGCTTTTGAGGATGTCAAGCGTATCGTTCACGCTCATTGAGATCGGTATCAGATTGCTTTGAACTACTCACCAGGTCACCCAACTATCAATCTGGTTACAGATGCATGCTTAACTGGTGCCAGTGGTATCCTGAGTCAAGGTGATGATGTAAGGACAGCGGCAGTGGTATCTTTCTGGTCCGGGAAGTTCAATGCAGCTCAGCAGAACTATCCTGTGCATGAGCAAGAGTTGTTGGCAATTGTCGAGTCCTTGAAGCGGTTTCGTCCTCAGTTACTAGGCATCAAATTTTGAGTGTGTACTGACCATAAAGGTATAGAGTATATCCTTACACAGAAGAGCCTATCTCTAAGACAGACATGTTGGCTGGACCTTTTGAACGAGTTTGACTTCAATATTCACTTTATTACCAGGGAGTCGAATATGTTTGCCGATGCACTGTCGCGGATATACAGTAACGAACCTTTGGGGATTGTAAGGGCGGAATCTGAGTATGTAACTGATGCGCCACTCTTGGATGATGAAGAGAAGGGAGCAAAGCCGGCTCCAAGGGTATGGGGGATAGGTGTGTCAACACCATTGTACACTGGGTCTACGGTACTGGTCGCCAAGGAACCATCAAGGAGGTGGAGTAGGGTGGCCACTCTTCTGCATCCGTCGTACGCAACATTAGCTGGAGTAGTATCATGGGGACAATGTGGCGGGAAGCCAGAAGAAGGTACCGTGGATCAGACTGGGGAAGGTTCCCCTGGTCATTCTACAGAGAACCCACCACAGGGGATGAGGGTAGGTACACCTAGTGAGGCTACAGGACCCAGCCCTTCTGAGGAGATCGACCCACCATTGACAATGGAGGGCAGGAGGCACCAGTCACAACGGGGACCATTCTCCAATTTCTCCCTAGCGAATATTTTTTCAGACTCTAATCCAGGGCTGGACATTCCCAACATGTTTCGGGGAAGGTACAGTACTGACCACTTCTTTTTCAAAAATACTGGTCGCACCGAGGGAGTATAAAGGTTTTGAGTTGCAGGACGACGGCCTTTTGTTCTTCAATATGGCAGGGACCAAACTCCTTTGTATACCTGACCTTACTGTGGGCAACAGATGCGTGCGAGAAATGATAATCTCACAGGCACATTCGATTTTGGCCCATTTAGGGGCGCGGAAAACTGCCACATATTTGCGGTCCACGGCGTGGTTGCCATCGATGATGAAGGATGTTGAGTTGTTCTGCAACTCATGCAGTCTTTGTGCCACATCAAAATCGGAGACACAGAAATCACAGGGATTCCTCCGCAGTTTGGAAGCGCCTTCACAGCCGTGGGAGGCAATTGGCATTGATTTTGCTGGTCCATTGCTAGTGTCCAAAAATCGCCTTGGGGAGTTTGACAGCATTTGTGTTATAATCGACCATTTAACATGTATGGTCCATTTGGTGCCCACACGAACCAACTATACTGCTAGTCACATGGCGGAAGTCGTATTTGAACATGTTTATAAGTTGCATGGATTACCGGTAAGGATTGTAAGTGACAGAGACTCACTGTTTACTAGCATTTTCTGGAGAGAGCTTCACCCGCTAATTGGAGTTGAGTTACAGATGTCATCGGTATACCACCCTCAGACAGACGGAGCTACTGAACGAGCGAATAGGACTATGACACAAACGTTGTGGCAGTGTGTCTCACCAAATCAGAGAGATTGGGTCTCGAAATTGCCAGCTATCGAGTTTGCGATGAATAGTGCGACCTCCGAAACTACCGGCTTTTCGCCATTTGTCCTAAACTACGGTCGGTTGCCGCGTCCTCTTATTTGGGATCAGGACACTACATACCCTGGGGTTCAAGAGTTCGCAGTGCAAATTTAGCTGGCAATCATGGCTGCTCATGATGCCATTATTGCCGCTCGGGTCAAGCAAACCAGGCAGGCAAATCGCCATCGGCGGGCGGTCGCATTTGGGGTCGACGATCTCGTATATTTGTCTACAAAGAACTTACGATTACCAAAGAATCGCACACGAAAATTAGTGCCTAAATATATTGGGCCATTCAGGATCATTCGGGAAATTGATACCGGGAGTGGCGGGCAGGATTGGAGTGACGAACTTGACGAGTTGGAGCAAGGGGTCATGGAATTACACAGTTAAGTCAGTCCGCCGTGATTTTCACACTGCATTAATGGCAGTGTGGGAGGGCGGGTGTAACGGTAGCGGACTTGGGTTAGGGCGGACTTGGCATCGGGGCTGCCGGGACCGCCTGGCCGGCAGTGTCTTGGACTAATAGTTGTTTGTTTCACGGGGTTTACTTGTTGCAAGGGGCTATACTGCTATTATCATAAATAGGTAGATCTCTTGTATTGTGATCTTAGTCTCTTTCGAATAGGAACCTAGTCCTACTCATTTCGCTCCCTTTGCAAAGAGCTCTCTGAGGGATTACGCTACTCCTTCATAGCGGAACCCTTACAATACTGCTGATGAGCGTTTTGATAGAAATAAGTGGTATTCTTGGAAGGAGATTATCTTGTCCACAGCTCACACCAAAGGAATTCACGGTTATCTAGATGGGAGTATCATTAGATACGACCTAACGCTACATACTCTCAGCGGTACATTGCCTCATTTTGTTCGCGCGCTGAGTGTCTCCTAGTAGGATGGCGTCAACAATAATGGATGCAAACAACTTACACAAACGGAAACTTCAAGACAGAAAAGGTTTAGTGAAAATTCTCGGGCTAAAATTTAAATTTATCATCAACTTCAAGTTTAGAAGATATTTCCGAGATCGAGAATTTGGGCCTCAGCGCTATGAAACATGGGATGAGAAACGTGTCAAAAGAAATCAGATGAGCTAAAACGATTTTTTATGCCAGTATAACTTGAAAACCTGATTGAAATATCTGCAATTGTAGTTTTCTTGTATGAACGGCGGCGCCAGAGCGGGCTTAGACGGGACGTATGGAAGACTAACGTTCGAAGCGTTTAGAGCGGGACGTACCACAGCAAGGGAGGGATGCATTTAGATTTCCCCACAGGTTGCGAAGGGCCATGGAGTATTTAATGTCGTAGGAGGGATCGAAAGCTAGCGCTGCACCTCCCCCTGAAAGAAATGACGACATTAAAGAAGGACACGGGGAACCGTTCGTCCGGCCGCATCATTGGCATTGCGTGAGTCAGGGACACTTGGGCGGAAGAAAAAATAATTAATTACCGCTAATGGATGATGAGAGGACCTGAGTGATGAGGCTGCAAGAGTGGCGTGGAAGGCCAATGTGTCACTTGCGCAACTATATAGCGGTAACGAGGAGTTTGGTAGGATATGATCAGGCACAGTCCTCTTTGGGATTCGGCCCAGTCCCTCCCACACACTCGTCAGCGCTTGCATATTGTGGTGTGCTTTGACGGCTGACGAACCCCTGGGGTAGCGTTGGAAAGGATAGGAATGGTGCGTTTGACTTTTGTCCTGTCGATTAACCCAGCTTCCTCACTTTGACATCTGCCCTCATTTCCTGTGACCATTTACAATCATACCCACGTAATTTCAACGCCCAAACGATGCTTGAGCTAAGAGACCTCTGCAGTTTTTCCTGGGCCAGTTGTATGACACATTGCCCAGGTTAGCCTCTAAGGAAGGCATGGGACTGGATAGCGGCTTGGCTGGTAAGAAGGTGACTTGTCGTCTTTTGATGCGGGGCCATCCTTGCAATTTTAACTGCCCGAACAAACTCAACCAACTTTGGCTCGTATACCGTATGATCGTCGAGTATGCCCAGGTACAGTTACCGCACCAACTCCTCTCCCGTGCTACTACGTGCCGCCGCCACCGCACCCCACCAGCTTTCGTAATCCGAGCCGAGAGAATAGATACATAGCAAGTTATTATGTTTCTGCGCTTCTTGGACTCAATCCACTTTAGTAGCGACAATGCTAAACGTCAGCTCTGAGAAACTCCCTACACAGCACACAGGACCGCCTGAATAGTGTCCACTCCTATGATATTCAGGGTATGCGTGGGAAGTGAAATCGAGGGGAGTGCGGTGCTATGGTGGAACTGATCGTAAGTCTCCCTAAATATGGGGACAGCGGGCGAGTTGTTGGTGAAATCGGCAACCAAACTCCTACTGACTGAACCGCTTTGTTAAGTCGAAGAGGGAGTGGCGGAAGGAACGCATGATAGCCAAGGATGTCTGTTGCCACTGTTTTTAACCTCCCGTTATCAACCTTGTTGCCATCCTCTGCACCTTCGTATCTTCTTCGCGAAGCATCTAGCAATTATAGTCTTCATGGCTTAATCATCTTTATCATTACCCACAACAAACAGCAATATGATACGCGAAACTACAATTACACTTTCAAGACAAGTGAGACGAACATTCATATACCACGGGCGGGAGAGGCAGATAATCTTCCAAACTATTATCGCTGTCGCATTTGCAAGCTGTCAATAAGCTCCGTGTCGCCAAACTCGTCCACGACCGCCTCATGGACTCTCCTTGTGGCGGCCTTGAACGTTCCAAGTGTAACTTGATCCATGGTGCAATCGTCACGTCTAACATGTCTCTCCCTTAGGTCCAGCTGAAATCGGCAGAGAATGATGGCGGATAAGCTGAGAGCATTTTTATGAGAGCTGATATAAAGCGACATAGCAGGGTACACTTACACGTTCTGAACTGGTGTAAAAATGCCTTGAAGGCTGGGCTATTACGAAGTTATGTACCCTACACTAGACGTATTAATTGACTCACCCTCAGCGCCTATTTTGAAGACTTGGTCAAGAAGGAATTTTCAGTTAACAAGAGGGCTGACAAACCTTCAATGTGACAGTGGAAGTGACGGTAACCGTGAGGACAAAGCTATGACGGGCTGTTCAAGGTTGAAAGCTTTTTAAAGAAGGAACGCAATTACCCATATCTCAAAGCCCCTAAAGAATAACTTCTCAATGATATTTTACTCAGACAAACTATTTTGTCGTACCTTGGTAAACGATGAGAAATAGAATAGATTTTTTTTCAAATTGATCTGGAAGAGATCTTTGTCTTCTGACCGTTGATAACATGTACCAGATGGTTATCAGAAATATAATCGTGTCGTAGCCCACTACCATCGTATTTTGAATGATATTTACTGTCAACAAATTCAGTTGATGTCTGATGATGGGTGCAAGTTGGTACCTCTTCAAAAATTTATTCTTAGTTATGCAACATAAATGACTTGCATCGCAAACGGCTGGACGTACAAGGTAAGGCGCTTTTGTGTAGCGAAAGTTAATTGACATGTGTCCAGGATTGTCGCGAACTGATCCGAATCCGTCAGCCAATGTAATCCTGAATCAGGATTCGCTGAGTGCGATTGGCCTGTGGACGTACCACTTCTAATCCTGTGGATGCAAATACAAGAGGCAGTAGTATTACTATCAGGAGAATATTCTTGTTTGAGATGGCGTATGCTCTTGCCATAAGGAATCCTAAAGCGTTTGGTTGTTAGACTCTAGCAATAATATGACCGAACCACTTGTGATTACCATGCGTCCCGAACAAAAGCAAGATATCCAAAGAGTTAAGGAAATGGAGAAATAGTGTACATGTTCTAAGATAGGAATCATGTAAGCCAGGAGGATTACATCGGGTATCTAAGCCCCATACTGTGGGTACTGTCACAGCGTTCCTCTGATATAAGCCACAAAACCACATACCGTGATAGATGTGTTCACCAGTTCCAAATATAAAGTCATGGCCCAGAGGAGAAGCGTTGTATATCGTGTCAATAAATAAAGGATAGTCCCTAACTGAAGAATGGTCGAGGCTTCCATATGTGTTCCACTTCGCGAGATAATGTGAGGAGGGTGTCATATGTGAAAACCGCTGCAGAGATTTCGTTGAGAGTATACCAAAACCATGCACGAGACTGACCAATTGAGGCCGTAATGATATAGTTTAAAGACCGACTGTTAGGCGGACGTCGTCAGCCTGTCGTCTCAGACAAGTAGATACGACCTGATACAACTTACCCATCCGAAACTTGCAGAACAAATTCAGCCATCTCTTGAGACATCGTGAAGAAATGCAAGGTGAGGGACTCGTGTAAAAATGACTGTTACTTATATGGGACAACATCTTTTAATAATACGAAGGGCTTCTATAGATTCATCAAATGACATCCATGTGCTTTCTTTCCTGTCTCCAGTTTGAAAGGTACTTGACATGGATGCTCAGTTCGTATCAATGGATAGTATCAGAATGAAGATCCGATGATCAGAGGTGGAGCCCTATTCTGTGAGGTAGATGCGCCTACTATAGGGAGTACATCAAAGAAGCCATCATTTAGAAATTTACACTTTGTTTCCGCATTTTTTAGAGTGGGGGGTGATCTTTTGTTTTTTTGAGACATCCGTAGTACATATGACACTTTTCTACAATTCTTCCCTTACACGTTATGAGTCGGATACAGACTGAACGGCACTCAATTATGTCACAGTCACACCGCCAGCCGATTATGGTACGTCGATGTTCCACTGGCGCCCCCCACTATGACATTCCCAAAATGGTAGTGATTACAAATATGGTGGGATAATCGATAAGATTTGTCTCAAGTGTTCCATCCAAGCCATTGCTCCGCTAAGCCAGATGCTTGACTAATTATGGGCACTATCAGGGGGTCATAGCACTTTTGAGATGATAGGCGATGGTTTCAGGGAGGTCGGGGAAGCAAGAAAATATGAAATTCTCAAAGAGCTTGGAAGGACATAGATAGATACATGTATATCATAGAGAACACGAAGAGTTGGGCTAGAGGCCTCCCCTCCTCTCATCTGCGTCCCCCAGGAATGTGTTTCCTTCATTTTCATCTTCATCTGCACTTCTGGCTCGATTATCACGCATTAAACTGAGAGGTGCTCCGAGTCATTAGCAACTTCGTTTGTAGGGTCTTCTATCTCAACTGAAGCCTTCTCTGTTGTATGCCTTTGTGCAATTATTGCAAATAGCCTTGTCGCCTTTTTTTGCCCTTGCACATTTCCGTTTATTGGAGTTACTCGGAGCCATCAACTCAGACTGTTGAGAATCTGATTGTACTGGCCTGGGTGTTGAGACAGGGGTGAAATTGCGAGTCTATGAAAATATTAACAGTCACAAGCTGTTACAGGACGTATGAACCACCTTTACAAGTACTGTGTGGGGCTCATTCTTCCAGAAAAGAAGGAGAATTGGTAAGTACCTGTGAAATTTACAAGTTGGAAGTAGAGTAGGAAGCATCTCAGGGGACACCCACCTCCTCTGCTGACTGAGACAGGTGCCCTTTTAGCTGTAGAAGATCCTTGCTCCTTGCTCCTCCTTGAGCTTGGGTCCTATCCTGGAACGAGGTGAGTATGAACATACACTACACTGTGGACAAGAAGTTACACAGGGCGCAGATCTTCGAGCACATGTTGTAGGGTGTCTATAGTATGTGAAAACCACATATATAATTGCATTAGTATTCTGTTAATGTTGTGACGACGCGAAGGACGAACAGTCAGACATCCAACATGTTGTTTGGTTGTTTGGTTCAGATAGTATTTGTAGACGTGTTGTTTGGTTCAGATTGTTTGGATTTGTAATAATTTCCTTTTTTGGCAAATGTCATAGTGGGGGGTGCCTGTGTTCGTTATGTTGAGGCATTTATGGTATGTTGATGTTGAGCCAACTATGGCACATTGATGTTGAGCCTATTCTGGCATGTTGCTGTTGAGCTGATTCTGGCTGGCTGATGTTGTATTGATGTTGGAGTGCTGATGCTGATTGTGTGGACATATATGTATATGTTTCTGCATTATCATTGTGCATGCACTTAGTACTTAGTACTTACATTTTCAAATTGGACACCACAATCTTGTGAGGGCACAGCCTATAAGCTGAAGCCAAATCCTACCGGATTATCTGTGGGTTTCTCCACAATGTTTGGTACTTCAGGTGTATATCCTTGGTAACTCAGAGGATAAAATTGCCAAAATATGAAAAATATTTGTGAATATGCTCTATCATATCTAGATTGTTAAAATACAATACCATTACATAAGCTCCAAATATGGAAATACTACAAATACAGAATTTCCATTCTTAGAAGACTTCCCATTCTTTAAATGCCTTCAGTTCTAAAACAACAAAGAGCCCCAGATATACTTAAAAGTTGTCAATGTAGGTGTAAGGGTTCCACTATGAAGGAGTAGCGTAATCAGAGAGCTCTTTGCAAAAGGGAACGAAATGAGTTGGACTAGGTTCCTATTCGAAAGAGACTAAGGTAACAATACAAGGGATCTACCTATTTATGATAATAGCAGTATAGCCCCTTGCAACAAGTAAAAACCCGTGAAACAAACAACTAGTAGTCCAAGACACCACTGGCCAGGCAGGCCTGGCAGCCCCAATGCCAAGTCTGCCCTAACCCAAGTCCACTACCATTACACCCGCCCTCCCACACTGCCATCAATGCAGTGTGCAACTCACGGTGGACTGACTTAACTGTGTAATTCCATAACCCCTTGCTCCAACTCATCAAGTTCATCGCTCCAATCCTGCCCACCACTCCCGGTATCAATTTCCATTGAAATAGTCATGTCCTGACCCTTTCCAACACATATTTTAGCTCTCTGTGCTGGCCAATGTTTGCTGGCCGGCATAGCAATACTATGAGAGAGTGAGGTACTGATAGTAGCATCAGGCATTATTCTCCCCTGCTGCGCAGCAATAGGTTCAATCCACTGAAGAAGTGACCCCATGATTGAAGAAACAACCCTCTTCTTCTTTCACTTGCCCTGTCGGCCATGACTACTACCCTCCTGTTCCCTATCGTGCTGCTGTGGTGCCATCCCACATCACTCTAATCTCTCTGCCAACACAACAGACCAGTTCTGCTCCCTCCACATGCGAGTGCAGTCCCTACTGCATGCAGTCGCAATATTGGCCATCATATGCCTCTGTTGCTCCTGCGTCTCAATAATGTGTTGGTGAGCCCTCTCCACCTCTTCCCTCTGTAACACCCATGTGATCTGCACCCCTTTCAGAGTGCTATCCCATACGGCATTTAAAGTCGCAGTGAAGAATTCTGAAGCAATCTGTGTCTGGCCATCCTCGGTAGACATGGTAGGACAGCCAAAGGAGGAAGATGAATTGAGAGGTAAAGCAGATCCAACATAAATATAAGGCAAACACTGCATGCTGGACAGGTGAGACACTGGAAACCGATCATGCCATTCTGCTCGGTGACCAATCTGTGTGCGATTGAAGGATCGCCCCGACTGTTAAGAACTGAAAACTGACTAATGTCGGTGGCCGACAGGGACCGATCGGAAGGACTTGGCTTCAGCTTATGTGCTGCGCCCTCGCAAATATCCGTAGGGTGTCCTTAAATTTCGGGCGGGCGAAGACTAATCCTAATGAGTACCTTTCGGCGTGATACCGATCGGAATCGAAGGACAAGTCGAGCGTCGGGCCAAGGGGTCGGGGCCGGGAGTGGGCGAGCGCACGCGAAGGCGGATGGGGGGATTCTTAGTATGAGACTGATACAGGCGTATGAGGGTATTCTGAGTCGATATTCTGATTGCCTAGTGACTACGACTACAGCGGGTTCATATACAAGTAACGGGCGTCTGGAAAATACTAATGGGGAGAAGGGCGGAACACGGTATTAACAATAAGCTTGACTAGGAACGGGAAGTTTATGATTAGTTCGGAGGCCGATGATAACCGAGAGCGGGATTACGATAAAAGGAAATAGTTCAAGGACTACAAATATAGATAGACATATGCGAAGCATAATATTGAACGGATCAACATAATAAAGGGGACGTATCAAAGTTTGACCAGACAATACGAGTTATTTTGACGTAGGCGTAAACAGAGTTTGATCTTCGCGAAAACATTCGTCAGCTTCGGGGCCGATGGTTTCTGAGATGGTGACTTGAAATGTTGACAAGTGGTGATAACCTCGGGACCGATAGGGTTGCGACACGGTCGTAACAGTATCTCCCCTTTTGGCCGAAATCCCAAGGAGGCCGAAAATCTAGATCCCGTACGTAAAACTTGTCGGGTATGGCTGGGTGTGTCAAAACATCATGTGACTCGGCAAAATTTTGCATATAAAAGTTTGAGGGTTCCTGGCGCTTGAAATTTTACTTCCCTTCCTTTAACCACCATGACCATAGGCTCAGGGTCAAAACCCTTCCCGGTTAGATTAACAGTTGTGCCCATGTCGGTGCTGAGTGGTACGGCGAATGCGAAGGAGCGTCGGCGTATACTCGAGCAGAAGAAAAAGGCATGTGAAGAGGAGGAGCGGAAGGAGAAGGAGGAGTTGGCAGCCATCGAGGCCGAGGAGAAGAAACAGGCGGCAGAAGAGGCCGCGCGCAAGCACTGGGAAGCAGTGCTTGCAAAGAACAAGCAGCAGGAGGCCGATCGGGCGCGGGAGGAGGTGGTGAAAAAGAAGCGGGAGGGAAAGGTAAGTCGGCTCTGGTTTCTTTTGCGAACCTTACTGACAATATTTGTTAGCGCAAGGCTGCAACGCCTTCGGAGTCTGATGACAAAGAGGGAGAGGAGGACGAGGAGGATGCACCGGGGCCGTCGAGCCCCAAGGTGGGTTCGATTTCCTTAAATAAAACTTCCCTAAATAATTTTTCCTATAGAAACAAAAGCAGGCCCCCAAGGCGGGGCCCGAAAATGACCCCAAGTGCAATCGGTGCACGAAATGGGGTCGAACCTGTCATCCCCAGACCAATGGTCGGGGCCGCACTTGTCAAGAGTGCGCCGATCAGAAGCTTGGGTGTGTTTTCCTGGGGGCCGATGGTTCATTCCAGGAGTGACAGGCTGATGCTCTAGAAGAGCAAAACCGCCTTATGCAGACCTACTTCTTGGAGACGAGTCGGTTCCGATATGAGATGTTGCGACAACAAGGGCTCATAACTGAGCAATTGCGACTCTTGGGCGTCAGGCTGGAGAAACAGACCAGTGTTATCGAGTCTCTCGGTGGTCAACTTGAGCAGTATTTGGAAGTCTCGAGTTGCAATGGGCATGAAATTGGGGTGTCGGAGAAGGTCGGTGGTGTGGTATCGGTGGCTGTCGGTGTGGAGGAGGGTTCGGAGGCCGGGGAGGAGGGAGAAGTTGTAGAGGGAGAAACTTAGATAATGAAAATATATCGGTTTTTCTTTAAAACAAACAAATCATAGCGTGAAAACATAAGGCATAGTCGGAAAAAGGTCGGGTACTGCGTGATAGACTTATAAAGAATTGAGAGGACCGGGTTTGTTCGGATAAGCTTGGTGAAACCCTAAAACGATTTCCGAGGCATTACTGAGCTCTGTAGCTAGGATCCATGAAGTTTCTTCATCTGTACCTTCATAGCCAGCCCATTTGACCAAATAAAGTAATTTGCATGAGCGTCGGCGATTGTCGATTTTTGAGTCTAGGATCTCTGATATCTCGAATTCGGGTTCCCCATCAATAATCACGGGTGGAGGTGGTGGTTGTATGCGATCGGGTATACTGTTAGGAACACAAGGTTCTAACATAGATACATGAAATACCGGTGCACTGCACGCATGTTGTCGGGGAGCCGAAGTGTCCATGAAAGTGTGCCGGCTTGTGCTATAACTTCAAACGGACCTAAATATTTTTCAGAGAGCTTCTTAGAAGGTCTAGTAGTTCGGAAAAACTCGGCTTTAATGAATACTCGATCTCCGATCTTGAAATCAGGAGGCGGAAGTCGGTTTTTATCTGCAGACCATTGGTATCGTTCTTGGGCCATTGCGATAGTTTTACGAAGTTCTTGATGTAGCTCGTCAAGGTTGGTAATGAAGTCTTGAGCACGGGCGGATGCGAGATCGCATTCCGGGTGGATTGTGATGTTGGGGTTGTAGCCTTTATTTGCGAAGAAAGGTGAAATGCCGGTAGTGGCATTTGGTGCATTGTTATATGCGAATTCGGCTAGTGGTAGTAGTGATTTCCAATTGTCTTGTTGATAGTTGCAATAGACACAGATGTATTGTTCCAAGGTTTGATTCATGCATTCGGTTTGTCCATCGCCTTCCGGGTGATAGCCTGAAGTGAAATGTAGCTTCATGTCTAGTGCTTTTCCAAGTGACCTAAAGAAGTGAGAAACAAACTCGGATCCGCGATCGGATGTGACATGCGACGGAACGCCATGCTTGGAGAATATGTGGGTGACGAATAATT
The DNA here is from genome assembly GCA_015178975.1 of Hysterangium stoloniferum. Taxonomy (NCBI): domain Eukaryota; kingdom Fungi; phylum Basidiomycota; class Agaricomycetes; order Hysterangiales; family Hysterangiaceae; genus Hysterangium; species Hysterangium stoloniferum. The sequence continues at coordinate 505,074 of WHVD01000018.1, forward strand.
CAGCTAACTGTACAGATGTTATTGTGTCATATGTTGGAATGAAAATACTTTGCTTTGAGAGCCGATCCACGACAACTAGGATCGCTGTGTGACCTTCGGATGCTGGTAGGTGCTCGATAAAATCCATAGAAATCAAGTTCCAAGGTTTTTCCGGTATTGGTAATTGTTTGAGTAGGCCATATGGTTTGTGTCGCTGTGATTTAGAGCGTAAACACGTAGTACAGGATTTACAATAGTGCTTAACAAAATCTCGGATGCCGGGCCATGTATATTCTCTTCTAATGAGTGAGAGGGTCTTATTGAGGCCGAAATGTCCCAAGATTGGGTGGTCGTGTTTATGTTGTAGGATTCACAGCCGAAGGGTGTCGGAATCCGGTACATAAATGTGATTGTCAAGTCTAATGAAACCTTGTGAGTCTAATGACCATTGGGGTTGATCGGGGTCGGACGGGTTATTGAGGTGTGCTTTGGTGACTGGGTCTAATGGAATTGCCGATAGTATATCTTGATGTAACTTTTCAGTATCCATAAGGATAACACTTCACAAGACTGGATGAATGAGGTAAGTGGCTTGGATAGACGTGGACAGTTGTTCCGATGAAAACATAGGCTTGAAATTATGCGGGTTAACTGTGGCGTAGTCGCTACTCCCCTCTTTAGGATAGACGTCCCATCGTCTAGTCATAGCGTCGGGTTTTCCACCAAGGCGGCCGGGGCGGAAACGAATTACCATGTTGAAAGCAGAGAGGTATTCGGACCATCGAGCTTGTCGACGGGTGAGAAGTTTTGTGGTTGAAAAGTAAACTAAATTTTTGTGGTCTGTAATAACATCTACCGGGTGGGCCGAGCCTTCCAAATAATGTCGCCATGTCTTGAAAGCTTCAAATATTGCGAGTAGTTCCTTATCGTGAACGTCATAGTTGAGTTCGGGCGCCGAAAATGTGCAGGACAGAAAAGCTACTGGGTGTACTTCACCATCGGTGTCCAGAATGGACAATATCGCGGCAAGCGCATAGTCTGAAGCATCAGTTTCCATGATGAGTTGAACGTCGGGCTTCCAGTGCGACAAAATAGGGGTGGATGTAAACACACTTTTCAATTCCTGGAATGCCGATCGGCATTCTTCAGAGAAATTCCACGGGGCGTCTTTACGAGTAAGACGGGTGAGCGGGACGGTAATGTTTGAGTAGTTGTGAATGAAACGACGATAAAAATTGGCGAAGCCTAGAAAGGATTGAATATCCTTAACCTTCCGGGGTTCCGGCCAATCTTGAATGACTTGAATTTTAGAGTCGTCCATGCGGAGACCGTCAGGTCCCATCATAAACCCTAAATATTCAACTGTGTCGACATCAAAAGAACATTTTTTACCATTTGCAAAAAGACCATGTTTTTGGAGTCTTCGGAGAACTTCACGAACGTGTCCGTCATGAAGTGTAGGATCTTCGGAGAATATGAGGATGTCGTCTAAATACACAATGACAAAGACGTTGAGGAGGTCGGAAAAGACGTCGTTGATAAAACGTTGAAAGACCGACGGAGCGTTGGTGAGGCCGAAAGGCATTACTAACCATTCAAAGGAGCCATAGCAAGTGTGAAAAGCCGTTTTCCATTCATCGCCTTCGGCGATCCAAACCAAATGATAGGCATGCTTGAGATCTATCTTTGTATAGATTCGGGCCTTCCGAGGGGCATCGAGTAAATTGGATATTAATGGTAATGGGTACTTGTCTTTTTGAGTGATCGCATTTAGTCCTCGAAAATCAATGCAAAGTCGAAGGGAACCGTCTTTTTTCCGAACGAATAGGACGGGGGCTCCATAAGGAGACTTTGAGGGTCGGATAAAACCTATAGCCAAATGTTCGTCCAAGAAATCTCAGATAGCCGATAATTCGGACTGCGAGAGAGGATAAACCGGGCCTAGGGGCGGATGTGAACCATCTTCAATATCAATTTTCAAATCGTAAGGCCTGTGAGGGGCGAGTCGATCGGCTTTTTGTTTACTGAAGACATCTGCAAATTCATGGTATTTTTTGGGAACACCTTCCAAATCTGCGATCGGTTCGGTCACCGGGGATGCAAAGTGACCGGTGACTTCGTCAACTTTAAGATTGACTGTAAATGCTCGGGAGCCGTCCAACTTGATGGCTCTCATAAAAGCTGCGGCATTTATTAGAGAGACGGGCGGCGGAGAGCTCAGATTTGCCACGGGGGCCAGAGGTGCTGTAGAGGCCATATTTGCCGAGACAGGTGGAAACGGACCAGTCGTAACAGGCGCCGACGGGGTTCGGAAATGGATACTGCCCAATACCCAATCAATCAACGGATTGTAGCGGGTGAGCCAGTTATGTCCTAGAACCACGGAGCAGCTCGGGTCCAACTGTGTTACAAAAAACGTAACTGTCTGAAAGGTTCCACATGGGAACCGAAGTCAGAGTTCGCAGGCTTGCGAGATTACGGAGTTTGAGGTACCATCAAAGAGTCGGAGCGGAATCGGATCTATTGCGTAGGTTTTTAACTGATTTTTTCTGGAAAAACTTGTATCTATAAAACAATGGGTTGAACCTGAATCTATGAGAGCTCGAAATGTGAGGGTCCCGAGAGGTTCCGAAGTAAGATTTATGAACAAGGAATTAGGATCATACAAGGCGGATGCGTTAAGGTGACAATTTTCCGGTGTGCGAGGAGATTCAACGCAACCCTCCAAACGCATGGAATCCAGAGAGTTGCTTAATCTTTTTTCGACTCGACAGCCGGCTTGGCCAGTTGTGAGGTCGTGGCCATATTAGCTGATCGGGCTTTTGTGGCTTTTGGGCAAGCAGCAACTCGGTGTCCAGGATCTGCGCACAACAAACAAAGGTTGTTGTCCATTCGGCGTTGCTTTTCCTGTGGTAGGAGCTTGCCATCGGAGCTGAGTTTGCCAGTTAAGTCGGGTTTGTCTTTGTCTTGAGACTTATTCGACTGTTTTCCCTTGCCTTTTTTGTCGTTAGCCCCTTTGTTTTCGGACTTCTTATCGGAGGTCGAGTTGCCATTGTTGTTGGTGTTTTGATTACCAGACTTGTTGGCGTTCTTATTGTCCGATGATTTTTTGTCCGAGGGGTTTTCGCAACTAATTTCCGAATGTCGTTCCCAGTATCAGGCGTCTGCGTTTTGGGCTTTCAGACACATGAGAGAGAGGGTCTTCGGCTTGCTGGTCTCTCCTTTGGAGACTTCATCTTTGAGGCGAGATGGAAGGCTGGAGTAAAACTGGTAATGGAGGGCCGAATCGCCCCAGTCGCAATGCGCGGTGAGGTTGTTGAACTGGACAATGTAATTGGTGATGCGCTGAGTGTCTTTCATTTTGAGATTAGAAAGCGCGGTTTCGGCATCACCGGTTTGGTTGTAGGGACCGAAGTTAGTTTCGAGTTCCTCGACAAAGGCATCCCAATCGTGAAGCCAATCGGGGTCTTCGGAGGTGAGGCCAGAGAATGCGGGTTCAAACCAGGCTGCTGCGGAATCCTTAAGGTATGAGAGTGCGAAGTTTACCTTTCGGTCATCCGTTGCGAATGCAGCCGGGCGGTCCCGAAAGTTGAATCGACATTGCATAAGAAATGTCGGCAATTTCTTCGGGTTTGAGCCAGTGAATGGCTCGGGTTTGTTGACTCGGGTTTGCCCAGGTTCCATTTCCTTGATATTGCTTTTAAGGAATTCGTTAAGGGATCCTAGAGTACCTGAAAACAATTCGCATGTTTCTTCAGGGTCGAGAGCCGGTTTCTTTTTTGCGGACTTCTTGGAGCCACTAGCCTGAGGTTGGTCACCATCCTCGGGTTCGTGTTCCGAAACTGGTTGATTGTTAATCTCCTCAGTTGCTTCGGGATTGGTTGCTTCAGTTACTTCTTCAGCATTGCCAGTAATCTCCACAAAGCGAGATTCTTTGGAGGTTTCTGGTAGCAGAGTTCTCTGAGTAGCTTGGGCTGTATACAGAAAAGGAGACTTGAGAGTGGAAGATTCTGCTTCGCCGCTAGGCTTGGCATTTCTTCTCGGAGGCATGATTAACGGAAAATGCAAGTGTGAAATCAGAATATACTGTTAAGAACTGAAAACTGACTAATGTCGGTGGCCGACAGGGACCGATCGGAAGGACTTGGCTTCAGCTTATGTGCTGCGCCCTTGCAAATATCCGTAGGGTGTCCTTAAATTTCGGGTGGGCGAAGACTAATCCTAATGAGTACCTTTCAGCGTGATACCGATCGGAATCGAAGGACCAGTCGAGCGTCGGGCCAAGGGGTCGGGGCCGGGAGTGGGCGAGCGCACGTGAAGGCGGATGGGGGGATTCTTAGGAGGGTGTTTATAATTACTATAATCTCAAATATTTACTAATAAAAGTCTTATTTTTACAAAACTCCATCTTTAAATAGTGATATCTATTCTGAAACAATTATATCATCAAAAAACAACCATCAGAAATAGTTCTCCATATTACATCTTATACAACCCATAGTTATTTAACAAATTCTATTGTATATAATTTCCTTCCTTTTACAGATGTCTACTAATACTTTTATTAGTACTTTGTCTTTTAAAAGCTGTAATGTAGTTATTTCCTAGTAAAATATATGAGATGTCATTGGAAATTTTTCATCCTATGGCCTTCTTTATTAAGTGAAATTACCTATATATTCTGGGTATGTTGAATCAAGTAGAAATCTGTTCAGATTGACAGATCCATTCCAAAGTAATACATATGTATTTAGAGGTGCCAATGATATACATATGCATGGAATGGACTATCTAAAGGTATCTACTTTTTAAAAGTATTAGTGTTTCAAACTACTAATTTCTTTTATTGTCTACTCGTGTCCAGAAAGATTCTTTAGTTTGTAATGTATGAGAGAGTTTAAAACTTTTTGAAAGTTTTAAAAACCAAATTATGTTTGAATCACATCCCAGATGTTTAAATGACCTTTAGAGTATATTAGAATTTGGTATACTTAATAGTTTTCAGATATCCTCCTTAGTATGAGACTGATACAGGCGTATGAGGGTATTCTGAGTCGATATTCTGATTGCCTAGTGACTACGACTACAGCGGGTTCATATACAAGTAACAGGTGTCTGGAAAATACTAATGGGGAGAAGGGCGGAACACAGTATTAACAATAAGCTTGACTAGGAACGGGAAGTTTATGATTAGTTTGGAGGCCGATGATAACCGAGAGTGGGATTACGATAAAAGGAAATAGTTCAAGGACTACAAATATAGATAGACATATGCGAAGCATAAGATTGAACGGATCAACATAATAAAGGGGACGTATCAAAGTTTGACCAGACAATACGAGTTATTTTGACGTGGGCGTAAACGGAGTTTGATCTTCGCGAAAACATTCATCAGCTTCGGGGCCGATGGTTTCCGAGATGGTGACTTGAAACGTTGACAAGTGGTGATAACCTCGGGACCGATAGGGTTGCGACACAGTCGTAACACTGACCCCCTTTTCAATGATCGCACGCTTGCAGCACCTACGGCCTCCAGGTACACCTTTAATAGTGACAAGTGCTGCACATCCTTATGTGGAAGCCAAGTCGTTTGCCCTGTATTCCACATGACCTCAAACAGGGCATGGGTCCCCTTTCCTGTGTGAGCAACTATCTTATCAGCAACCCATTCCCTGGATGACTGACCAAAACCTGAGATTTGTCGCAACTGCCTGCCAGGAAATAGACCGTCATCATTTGAAATGTGGATCCAAAGCAAGGATGCATAAAACAAAGGATTAATCCCTTTTTCTTCAACTCTGGTGACAATTCCAGCTTGTAAGTGGCCCCTGGCTCCAGTTCACGAATGATCCTGAATGGCCCAATATATTTAGGCACTAATTTTCATGTGCAATTCTTTGGTAACCGTAAGTTCTTTGTAGACAAATATACAAGATTGTCGACCCCAAATGCGACAGCCCACCAATGATGATTTGCCTGCCTGGTTTGCTTGACCCGAGCGGCAATAATTGCATCGTGAGCAGCCATGATTGCCAGCTTAATTCGCACTGCAAACTCTTGAATCCCAGGGTATGTAGTGTCATTATCCCAAATAAGAGGATGTGGCAACCAACCGTAGTTTAGGACAAATGGCGAAAAGCCAGTCGTTTCAGAGGTCGCACTATTCATCGCAAACTCGATAGCCAGCAATTTCGAGACCCAATCTCTCTGATTTGGTGAGACACACTGCCACAACATTTGCATCAAAGTCCAATTCACTTGTTTAGTAGCTCCGTCTGTCTGAGGATGGTATGCCAATGACATCCATAACTCAACTCCAATCAGCTGGTGAAGCTCGCTAGTAAACAGTGAGTCTCTGTCACTTACAATCCTTACCGGTAATCCATGCAACTTATAAACATGTTCAAATACGACTTCCGCCATGTGACTAGCAGTATAGTTGGTATGTGTGGGCACCAAATGGACCATACATGTTAAATGGTTGATTATAACACAAATGCTGTCAAACTCCCCAAGGCGATTTTTGGACACTGGCAATGGACCAACAAAATCAATGCTAATTGCCTCCCACAGCTGTGAAGGCACTTCCAAACTGCGGAGGGATCCCTGTGATTTCTGTGTCTCCAATTTTGATGTGGCACAAAGACTACATGAGTTGCAGAACAACTCAACATCCTTCGTCATTGATGGTCACCACACCATGGATCACAAATATGTGGCAGTTTTTCGTGCCCCTAAATGGGCCAAAATTGAATGTGCCTGTGAGATTACCATTTCTCACACGCATCTGTTGCCCACAGTAAGGTCAGGTATACAAAGGAGTTTGGTCCCTGCCATATTGAAGAACAAAAGGCCGTCCTGCAACTCAAAACCTTTATACTCCCTCGGTGCGACCAGTATTGTTGAAAAATAAGTGGTCAGTACTGTACCTTCCCTGAAATATGTTGGGAATGTCCAGCCCTGGATTAGAGTCTGAAACAATATTCACTAGGGAGAAATTGGAGAATGGTCCCCATTGTGACTGGTGCCTCCCGCCCTCCATTGTCAATGGTGGGTCGATCTCCTCAGAAGGGCTGGGTCCTGTGGCCTCGCTAGGTGTACCTACCCTCATCCCCTGTGGTGGGTTCTCTGTAGAATGACCAGGGGAACCTTCCCCAGTCTGATCCACGGTACCTTCTTCTGGCTTCCCACCACATTGTCCCCGTGATACTACTCCAGCTAATGTTGCGTATGACGGACACAGAAGAGTGGCCATCCTACTCAACCTCCTTGATGGTTCCTTGGCGACCAGTACCGTAGACCCGGTGTACAATGGTGTTGACACACCTATCCCCCATACCCTTGGAGCCGGCTTTGCTCCCTTCTCTTCATCATCCAAGAGTGGCGCATCAGTTACATAGTTAGATTCCACCCTTACAATCCCCAAAGGTTCGTTACTGTATATCCACGACAGTGCATTGGCAAACGTATTCGACTCCCCGGTAATAAAGTGAATATTGAAGTCAAACTCGTTCAAAAGGTCCAGCCAACGTGTCTGTCTTAGAGATAGGTTCTTCTGTGTAAGGATATACTCTATACCTTTATGGTCAGTACACACTCAAAATTTGATGCCTAGTAACTGAGGACGAAACCGCTTCAAGGACTCGACAATTGCCAACAACTCTTGCTCATGCACAGGATAGTTCTGCTGAGCTGCATTGAACTTCCCGGACCAGAAAGATACCACTGCCGCTGTCCTTACATCATCACCTTGACTCAGGATACCACTGGCACCAGTTAAGCATGCATCTGTAACCAGATTGATAGTTGGGTGACCTGGTGAGTAGTTCAAAGCAATCTGATACCGATCTCAATGAGCGTGAACGATACGCTTGACATCCTCAAAAGCATGTTGTTCGGTTGCACCCCATCACCACGCCTTGTTGACACTGGTAAGTGTGGCCAGATTGGCCATGGGAAATGAATGCCCTTGCAGTTATTAGCCAGATAGCCAACTGCCCCAAGAAAACCAGCCAAGAGGGCCTTATTTGTAGGTACCTTCCAGTTGGCTACTGTATCTACCTTATGTGGGTCCATCTTTATTCCTTTATCCTTTATCACATGCCCTAATAAGTTCAGTTCTGGTTTCTCCCGACGGAGCACCTTGAAGATGGTTCGGAGGTGCTTTACGTGATCTTCAATGGAATCCAAATTTACCACAATGTCGTCAAGGTATACATCCATAAACACCCCGATGTATGATGCAAAAAGATGGTTCATGAGAGTCTGATATGTGGATGGTCCATTGCAGTCACCAATCTGTAATATCAAACTTTCCATGGTCCCATCAGGGGAAGTGAACAATGTGTGGTGAACATGCTCAGGTACCACTCGGATTTGCTCGTATGCATCTTTGCCATCAATGAGGCTATGGTACTTATGACACACAACATTCCACAGGATGGCCTCCATATCTGGCAAGGGTGTCGCTAACTTATAGGTATTGGCATTCTGTTCACACTTGTCGACCACTGTGTGTATCCGTAAAGTTCCATCAGCATTTGGTGGTTTGGGGATGATAAGCATTGGACACATTTGTACCCGTCACTACCCTCCACCAACCATTTTGTAAGTAGGCATTCTTCTTATCCTGCCACAGCTGACGCATAGCTTCAGGACACTTAGATGGTTGCCATGAGTAGACCTTTGCCTCGTCTATCAGTGGAATAGTATGGTTGACTGCCCACAGGGGGGGTAGTCATGTGGATGCTGTATCAGGGTCCAGATCAGCTGCTTCAGCCTGCAAGTCTGCCCTTAACCTTTCCAACTCATCTTGAAAATTTCCGCCACTGCTGAGTGTAGTACTGCTACAGTGTCCCCTTCGAGGAGAAGTGGTAGGTTTGACCCGATATTAACTCGTGTAGCATTCAACCCAAGCATAACTCGGTGTTGAAAAATAAATGGAGTCCCCAATATCAGGTCATAGGAATCAAGGTTAGCTACACCAAAACAGCGAGAGCAATTTATACCCTGATAGGTAAACTTAGCCATTGCAGAAAAATTGATTTTTGACCGTGATCCATGTACAGCCAACTGAAGGGTCAGTGTTTTACCAGTGGTTCTTTAGTAACCTGCAGCTGATCAACCAAGGCCATTGACATAAAATCTGCCAATGACCCACTATCAATGAGAGCCTTTACTGGTCGACCATTAATGAACACCTCAATGACAACTGGTTTTGGCAACCAGCGAGTAAAATCCTTGGGCTGCATTGAGGTACGCTCGACTGTTTCGACACCTCCATAGTTCGACTGATCCCATTTTTTCCCAGCCATCTTCCACTTAGGTTTACAGAAATGATAGGCTCAGATGAATCCTCTGTGGTTGCCTGCTGAGCGAGTATCTGAGGAATGCTCCACTCCTCACATTGTAGGTGGTCTGGAGTCACTATATACTTAACAGCCAACTCCCAGTCGTGAATTTCATATAATCCAGCAGTACAACGGACTCAGAATCACTGTCTTTCCACACCATAGATATCTCAACAGATACTTGTCATATAATATATGCGAAAGTGAAGCTCCAATAGCTGGCACATAGCATCTCGACAGTATCTTCTAAAGGCAGGCATATCGTGGGAGAACCCAGGTATGTGTTCCTCATATACAGCCTGTATTTTATCTTTGAAGTCCTTATCAAGCCTTACGACAGACCAAGGCATAAACAATGGAAGGTCAGTATTTGCTTCATCCCAGATATGGAGTCCAGTGTCTTCAGTGTAAACCCTAAAGCACATGTCAGGGGAAATACCTTCCTGTAACACTTCTTCTGGCAGGAAGTATTCATGCAATGCCCCCAGAAGCAGGTGTCCCAATGTGACATCCCCTGAACTGGGTGGGTCATCATCCTCCAGTGACTCTCCCTGTTCCATTGCTCCCTCCATTATTACAGCGGTACTCACCACTTGTGAAATGGCACAGTCACCACCGAAGAGGGCTGGTTTGCTGACTGCCATGTATAATTGGGGTTGAAGGCAGTCAATAATCTCATATGTCCAGTATAACTGATCAAACACCACCTGAAAATGCTCAGTGTGTTGTATTCCAGCAGCAACTGAATCAGAATTCGAGAAGTGCACACAGCAACACTGCTGTATAATTGCCACAACCTTAGCTCGGTCAGGGCATTGGGAAGGGAGCCATTTCCCAGCCCATTGCTCATTATCGACTATACTTTGGGCCACTCGATACCCAGGCTCCCTACAGTCTCTCTTTCCAATTTGCAGGATAGTTCCGGGTGAGACGTTATCCTTCACTAGAAAGTCCACAATTGAGTAGGTAACCTCAAATTGTGTCAGCGGATTATGCCCCTCAGCTATGGCTTTGTCTGGCCTGAAGAATTCAGTAATCGACTTCTGCAGCCATGCAGCATAAATGCAATCATGTAAACTATCAAATTCCTGCTGGACCTCCTCGGTTCCCAGTATGAAGGAGGCCATTCGAAGAGGTATTTCAACCCCCTCCTTCTTCTTTTCCAATCCGGCAACTCATTGCACCTGAACAGACCCAGCTGACACATGGTTTCCACATTTTGGAGCAGGCACAACCTTCCCCTGAGGGCAATTTCACGCTTCATGACCTTCTTTCTTACACATGAAACACCTCCCCTCTGCCCGAAGCTGGTTCATCTCCATTCAACTGAGTTTTTGCTGCAGCACTTTCGTCGCGGTTCCCATTACACCTGACCCTGAGGAAGTGGTAGGACAAAAAGTATTTCACATACTGTCAGTCTGACCTGCTGTCTGTTTAGCATGCTCATTCTGTCGTGGCCAGGATCGGGTTCCAGTCGAAGTGGTCTCTCGTCATCCTTTCTCTGCCTGATGAAACTCCTCAGCAGCTTCAAATCGTGTTGCTGTTTTGATAAGTCGCTTCCACGAGGTATTGTCTGGATTTAAACCATTATCTAACCACTTTTCTTTGATATAGTGGTGCACCCCATCCCACACAATTTGTTTAAGCTGATGCTCTTGCATATCAGGGAAACACATAGCACTATTCTCCACATCTCGTGCAAAATCACAGAAACAATTTCCACCCTGCCAGGCTGAGGTCAATTGTTTCCGCAACCTCAGCTTATAATCTGCAGGGAAACAATAATCAAAAAGTCCATCATAAACAGCTTTTAGTGTCCATCATTTCCGGCTCAAGGCCACATATAGAATGTGGCCTTGCCATCCAAGAAGTAAATTATTAACTTCACAGCCCATTTCCGATTTAACCCATTGATTTCTGTCCACAGATCATAGGCATATACAAAGGCTTCCAGGACGTCAAGGTCAGCTATGCCAGTGTACACCACAGCTTGCTTTGTCTTGACTCCCACTAAAAGTTTCTTAGTCCACTTGGTGTCAGCTGCGGACCACTTGTGTCTTTCAGATTTTATCCATTTAGAACTGGGTGAGTTTTTCTTTCTATTCTTCTTCTGGCCTGCTTTCAATGGGCCTCCAGTATCATCCTCTGACTCCGACCCTGAATTAGGTGAGTCTGCACTCCTATTAGCTGACCATTCAGTTGTAGTGCTACTTGATGATTCCTCCGACCCATCACTACTGGAGGAACTGCTCGAATCAGAGGGTGGTCCGAATTCTCCTTGCCCTCCGACTGCGAAGTACCCACCCTCAGGCACTTGTGAAAACTCTCTCGCATATTGGCTGGTCACCCTCTTGGGCTGTGAACCCCTTGAAGGCTTACTAGTCTGCCTCTCATTTGTGGCAGTAGAGTATGGACATGAAGTCATTTTACTCTGGTCCCCCAGGATATTCTCACCCTCCATTTGTGCCTTCCCCTTAGTGGATCGGGATGACCCTTCTGGTCTCATTTCCTCAGCACTTGCAGGCTCCATTACATTGGATGTAGGTGCGTTGTCTTGTACCTCGATGACAATAGCACTTAAGTTTACTGATGGCTTAGGTCTTGCTTCCGAAATTTCTGATCCTTTCATCTTCCATGGGCTCACAGTGTTGGGTAGGGTCCATGTCCTGGGCAGCAGCCCCAATGGATCCTCATCAGAATCAGAACTATCTGCCCACCTAAACCCTGGAGCTGGGTGGTGTTCCAGAACCATTATCTCTGCTTCCTCCTGCTGTAAATCGCCTTGGCTCAGATGGGAGGAAATGGGCATGGAAAAAGACTGGGGAAGTCCTGAATGAGAGGCTTGTTCAAGGGACAGTGAAGTTTGGTGGAGGATCAGTCATGGTTTAGGGGTGCTTCATGTGGGAGGGTGTGGGATATCCCACCAGGATTGAGGGTAGAATGGATGGGGAACTTTACAGGAGCATCTTGGATGAAGACCTCCAAAACGGCATCAGGTATTACCAGTTGGACCCTGCTAAAATCATCTTTCAGCAGGATAATGATCCAAAACATACCTGCAAAAAGGCAAAGGAATAGTTTGAAAATAATGGAATGACTGTCCTACCATGGCCTGCCCAATCCCCAGACCTCAATCCAATTGAGCATCTATGGGATTACTTGAAGAGAAAGCTGGGACAGGATGCCACTGCACCAAGTGGGATTCTGGAGTTGTGGGAGAGGATAGAGAAGGAGTGGGAAGATATACCAGCTTCTGAGTGTCAGAAGTTAATTGAAAGCATGCCAAGGAGGGTTGAGGCAGTCATAAAGGCCAAGGGAGGGTACACCAAGTATTAAAATATAGCATATATTGCATCATAATCATCAGCCACAAAACCTTTCCAATGAGCAGGCCTGACTAAACTATTTTTAGCATGCCCAAAAATACATATTATGTAATAATATTCTAGGCCACAATTCTATACATGTTTAGCTATCTAGTGTGAATTTTTAATATTTTTTTCTATTTTTTCTCCCCTGGTAGCAGTTTGCCAATATGCAAACTCAAAACATTGGAAAGGTTTTGTGAGTCACTGTATACTCATATGTACTATCTGGTTATACTTTGATATGTCCTTTTATCCTTTTGATGATATGTTTCACATATGCCCATATATATATATGTAACTCATGGACTGTTTCCTTTTTCATAGTTACTGCCCTTGGTTGATCGTGGCCTCCAACCTTATCATAACCTTTCCATTCTTAGTCAAGTTTAATTGTCACCATTGGACACTTCTGCTTTTCCCTTAATTAGTATTTCGAGATGCCAATAGCCCATATATAAACCCAGCTGTAATGTAGCTACAAAGCAATCAGAATATCGACTTAGATACACCCCTAGTCTCTGACTCTGCTATCTGTTCATGACCTCCACATTCTGATGTCATCCAATTTCACAACCCAATCTACATTTACAACTTCAACCTTGACTTCAATATTCATCACTTTGGTTCCAACTGTTCACATATGGCTCAGTTTCCAATCACTGAGTATTACCCTATACATTTAAAATTTAAGGGCATTTGATGGTACCTTTGTGAGGGCACAGCACATAAGCTGAAGCCAAGTCCTTCCATTCAGTCCCCATTGGTTCCCTGAACCTCCTGTTCCAGTTCTTAACACTTGGCAGTAAACCTGATGCTATGACTAGATGATGGGACATCTACCTTAAAGAGGGGGAAAGTTATTATGCTGCATTTAATCCACATAAATTGAAACCAATCTTCACCTCTGAACAACTGACAGCATCCCTTCAAGCATCATTATTTTTCCCTACTTCTCTAGTCATACTGGTACTCCACAGTATCACCATCATGGATGTTGAGAAGTTACATCAGGACATCTTATAGACTCTCTGAGATGATCCAATCACTAGCTCCCATCTTGAGAATCCTAATAACTCATTGGCCCCCCAATTGTCTCAAGACTCAAGTGATTTCATTCTCCTTGATTGCAGAATCTATGTCCCAGACTCAGGAACCTGAATATGAGTGAATAACGGGACATTTTATGATGCAACTGCGGTCCAAACTGCAATTTCAAAGTGTATACAGTAGAGTGTGACGAGTATTTGGATTGTCAAAGGGCACTAATTTATGAATAATGCCTCAATATTCAATATTTCCTATTAAAACTGATACCTATTGTCTATCCAAGGTGATCCCCTGTATCCCCTTTTCCCCTCAAAAATCCTAATACTACTACGACTATATCAACAATAGCTATTTCATGACGAACGAATTTAGCGTAGTGCTACAACTCTTAAGACAATAAACTCGTGCGACGAAATACAATTATTTATTAGTACATGTGGTCTATTGGTCTATTTTAAGGTATGTCTACCTCATTGGGAGGTTTGGGGACTGTCTCAAGCCTCGAGCTACACTCGGGGTAAATGAAGCCATCTGGCTTTTTAAACATATACACATAATTGTTTTACATAAACTCTGAGAAAAATGACTATATATGCATCTGCGTTCGTTGTTGTATTGCAAATTTATAATAAGATACAAAGGATTTTTAGAGTGTACTAACACACAATGAATCGGGGGGGGGGGGGGTTCCACACTAAGCTGGCCCATTCCTATTGTGTTAATCATACAAGAATGGAAGGAATTATTTACAGTCCGTGTCGGAGGATTGCATCGCTCCGAGTGATAAATTTACCACGTCGTTGGAAATCGATCATCGGCTATTTTTCTTCAAGGTGGGCTTCACTTCTTGTCAAAGATAAATATATATCACGTTCCTCCATCAGAGACCATGGACAAATTACTTTATCCAAGACAGCATTGCATCGATAAATTGTGTGTGGTACAGGAATATTTGTTCAATACTTTTTGTTGGGTCTTTCCCGATCCTCAAAATGTGCTGCAAGTGCCTTTGAGCCCGAAGGATCCCTTCGGAAATACCGCCTCCTTGTACAGGGAGCTTTTTGGGGTCACTAATTTACCATAATTAACGGGTAACAATATTGTATGTCCGCTATTTTATTCACCGCCCAGCGGGCCGCTAACAATGCATGGCATATATTAAATTGTTCCGGTATAGATTGTTCCGGTGTACGATCTCAGAGATCCGGCCCGGTGGTCCCTATGCCAAGCCTGCTGCACGTGTGAGTATATAGCCGATCACGATCGGAGTTCCCTTTCAGCCACCCCCCTTCAGCTGGCGGTCTCGAGGGTCAGACCCACTGGAAAAAGATTGGACATATTATCAAATCACCCATAAAAGAAATACACACAAAATAGCAGTCGTAAAGCGGGCATTGTATTACGTGTGTATGGAAGATGAAAGCTAAACACGAATGCCAAAACAACCGGATACGGTTACAGAATAAGTTCATCGTGCTATTGATACATCCCACGCTCCCAATCTATCCACCTAAAGGCCATGAGAAAAAGAAGGGTGCATTAGTGTCATAACAATGACGTTAATGACAATACAGCGATGACGGCGGGGAGGATGATGGTGGTGGTTTGGTGGTGGGCTGCGTTGGTTTTTGCATCGGAGTCGGCAACAACATTTGGAGAGGACGATGATGATACTGGGACGGAGGAATCCTCAGGAACAGTATCAACGGAGACTGTAGCTTCTGGGATGGGGGCTGACGGAACGGAAGTTGCAGAGGGGCTGGTAGACGTATCCGTAATGTTTGGAGCCTAATATAATACCATTAGAATCCACTTATGTTTTAAGACAGGGTTGGAAAACTCACGTTTACGTTATAGCAGGTCCACAAACGGCAAGCGGAACGAAGGCGATTCATGGTAACAACCTGACCTGGTGTCAGGTTTTGGCCTGATGGTGCGGCAGACACAACTTGGGCCACTAAAAGTAATAGTGTAAATACAACGGTATTTGCAATAAAACATCGAGAAGGAACTCACAAATAGCGAACAAGACGATGGCCGCAATATACAAAACCGAGATGATGTTTCGGGAGTACATTTTAATAGTAGTCAATGATTAGAGGGAAAACGAAAAACTGGTAGGAGTGGAAAGCTTGACTAAGGGTAGGGGGAGCTCGACCGAAGAAAGTGCGCTGAGGGACATCGTAAAGATGAGTAGTACTTATACCATTGGAACCTCGAGTGGAAGAATTCATGAACCCTAATGTCCCTTTGAATGAGCGAATTCGGGTGTCTCACCACTTGTTCCAAATCAGGATAGCAGCCCAGGCATCCAAACACAAGATTTCCTTTCCTGGCCGAATAGCACTTCCCAATCAGGCAATTCCCTCTGCCGATAAGCTTTTGTCAGTAAAATGCTCTGGTTCGCTTATATATATTAGAACCTGTTTGAGGTCCTTCGGTGCCTCTCCCTTTGAAAAATTATTGTTGACGGTGCGGCGTGGGTTTTCCGCAATTTCAAATCGAGGTCGGGGTCCCATGCGTAATATAACCACTTAAACCACATCGAACCACAACATCCCGCAACATCTTTTCAAGTGACATGATAGGTATGCCCTGGATCGTCGCATTGTTCTTACAACACTAATAAATGGCATTCCGCTCTCTGGGAATGAGCCATGCAAGACACCTTGCAGGCGGAATCATTACACCAGGACTCCACGCATTCCTCCAGAGATTATCAGCTGACACTCCGACTTCGAACTTCTTCATTGCCGAACGGCCGGAACGGAATCGTCTCTACCACATACTTACCTCATGTAGGTGACAGCTTCTATCCATCTTCTGACGCCCAAAACAGCTCAATGATTATTAAATCTGACAGATGTAGCATCGCCTCTACCACATCTTACCACTGATCGATGTGGTAGAAAAAGGTTCTTAGCAACTGCATTCTCTACATTATTAACCCCATGTCGTATGAGCCGTCTTCCATCTCGCGAATGCAGGACTATCTTTGTTCCGCAATTGTCTTTGCAAGTAATGATCGCCATTTTAGGCTGATATCTTCGGAAATAATACAGGCATCCGATAAACTTCAAAATGTCCATAAAGTAAGTGAGGAGATGTATGCCATAGGCTTTAGGGTTTTCAGTATACGAATGACGAATGACCTGATCTCTAGATAGTAGCCAGATAGACGCCATTTCAACCTCCTCGTTGTGACCCGTTTCCTTTCCCCTGACAATTAAACCTTATCAACAGGATCAAATCATGCTGTCGATGCTGTCGATAGGTGAACAAAATGGTCGACGCTGTTGTAGGCAGATCAACTGATCCCATCTCGGGGGTTGTTTCTCTGTCTGTTAGTGAGTCCGATTTCTCACCAACTTGATAGGGGGAGTTATGATAGGGACTAGCAATGTTGCCAAGAAAATGATGGATGCCCCACATGGTAGGACTAAATAACTCGCTTGCCTTTGTATAATCTTGCAAGCTCCAGTTTCAAATGCATTGATACGATAAAATGGAAAGAAGCATTATAAAGCCGCTCATCTGGGAAGCAGTATCTTCATTACACATTTTATAAATTGCATACAAGTTGGGATCTCATCGCCAGTTCCAAAATTCCACAAACCACCGGTCGGTAAATAACATTTTCTCCCTCGACTTAAGCATCGTCTAAAGAACAGGACATACGGAAGGGCGCTCCCAATCCTCCATAGTGACCTGCCCAGGGAACTTTGAGCGCACTATGAAATATTACTTATTGTGCGAATTTAAAAGCGGGGCAAAATTCTCAGACAACCACGGACCACCAACGCCCCCCAGTCAACTAGGAAAAAAAACTATAGAACCATTCCCAAGTTGCCACAGCAGATGGCGAGTCGTGCTCGCGTCGACCTTGAGGTTCCGGCGACAAGCGACTGGGATCCTGCTCGCACACCAGGAAAGAAGCCGGAGGCGTGTTTGCCACTGGGGATTGCCATTTATGGGCGTGCCTTTCACCCTGAAGCACCGACTGAGCTCGGCAATATGATATAATGATGGTCGGTCTTCATTTTGCAGCGCTTACAAAAGTCCTCTTGTCGGATAGTCGACCTCTCACGAGACGCCGCCTGGACTTGCGCATTGACCTCACTTCTGTCATACTACTAGCCTTCGTGGTCAAAGGGAGTTGTCGTTATGGGAGATCGAGAGCCTTCGAATGATTCATTGTTTATCTAATAACCAAGGAGACTGACGTTCTGCTACATCAAAACTTAGTCGTATAAATAACAAGGTACAAAAATTTATCTTAGGCCACCAAGTTATGATATATTTCTGATAAAACTTTAAAGTAAAAATATATATGTTAATAAAGAGTCAAATGAGACATTCACACTTGATATAAACGCATTGTCCTTGGGCTCATCCTCTTTAACGATAGTACAATAAACCATCCCCAGCAGGTCAACAGTCCGGTTCAATAATGGTCATGATGCTTCCCCAAACTGACGTCAGCGACGGTACTGGCCTCGTTAATATTTAACTCGAGGTGTGAACCCATCGGGGCATTGGGGAACGGCGTCAAAATGAGCGTGTGCAAATCAGCCTGGATGACTTGGCGGCAAAATAGGTCCAAGTCGAGATCATTCTGCAGATTAAGTGGTCTTTAAAAAAAGAGAGGGCTTTATGATGAAGGGGGAGTGACGTACATCATCATAGCCTACATAACGAGACCAACGTGAGAGATTGGGCTTATTATCTAATTTACTTCAAAAGGTATAAACGGCACATACCGAATGGCTGTTCAATCTCGTCACCTGCTCCCATAAGCAATATTAGTGCTGAAATGAGACACGAATTACAAGGAGATGCGGACCAGCAGCAATGAAGCCAAGATAGAAGAATGCCGCGACGGCAGTTCCAGGTATGGTGTACCAATTAAAGTCGTGAGCCAGCTGGAAGGGGAGGAAGAACAGGTAGAGCCAAACAGTGCTGGAGGGATTGTGTTAAAATAAAAGTAAGAGGCGTGAAGGGGACGATGAACTTACTGTCTAAAACAATGGAGTTATTTGACAAGTCTGATTAGTGAGAGTTTTACAAAGGGAGGAAGGTTAACCTTATGTGCTGGGAATATACGCTGATTGACACCGTTAGTCTTACGATTGAATTTGGCGACGTGTTTCACGTACTAAGGAAGGGGCGTGGTCAAGATCCTTTCAAGGGCTGCGGGGGGGTATGAAACATCAATCTACGGAACAATTATAGATAACACAAACTTACTGCCGAGAATATCCTCGTAAGACGCAACGCAACCGTACATCCCACTAAGCGCATTGCCTTCACACGTCAAGTCATTAAGACTGCCATCAATGGAAAAGTGACAACATACCACCAAGCACGCCTCTCGCCTCCAGGAGCGACAACCACTCACTCATGCACCTAAGTATTTCCAACGGCAAATTCTCTCCATCTCCCGCAACCCTGGGACGATGTTTCCCTGTGCCTTGATACGTCTGTCTCGCCGCCCTCCGATGTTTACGAGACTGTCCTTCCTCAGCCCAGCGGATATTCACACCGCCCGTTTCGTCGTTTCCTTCGAAGCCTTCGCGCCAGTGGGCACGCCAGGCGCGGTACCAGTAGTATGGGTTTATAGCACGACCTGTAAGCAGAGTGAGGAGAGAAGACACGGAGTTCGGCGGCGGGGAAGCGTACCAATGGAACTCAATGTAGCCAAGAACGGGATCAGGTCAGTTGATGCGCCGCTTTTATGTCCAGGCAACAGTGATGGGAGCAATGGATCGTGTTCTCCCTCGGATGAATGAGACGACCCGAGCGAGGTACGAGATGAAGAATGCCGCAGAGTTTTGTTAACAGATCCGTATCCAGTAATAGGGGGTACAATGAGAGGTTCCTCGGATGGGGGAGCAAGTGTGCTACTCTTGCGCGAGGTAGTAGGAAGCTTACTTCCGCTTGCTTGGGACGTAGGCGTGTTCGAGCCTATGAGAGAATTCTGGGATCTTTTTGCTTCCAGTTGGCCGGACATGAGCTGGGAGTAGCTTTCGATGCTGTGTTGACGCTTTGGGATGCGCATGTTGACGTTGTGTGCCACAGGAGGGGGGTGGGGTTGGGTTTCCGCGGCGTGGTGGGAGTGAGCGTGATGCTCGTGGAATGGACGTACGACGGGGTAGAGGTCTTCGTAGTAAATTCCGAGTTCACCTGGTATAATGCATTTAGACAGCCTTGAAGGAGTGATCACTGTGTATTACCTCTAACATAATGTTTGACGGAGATAGCAAACCTAAACAAAATCAAGATATGGATTATTCTAATTGGGATGCTTGAGACGAAAAGGTAACTCACGCTTCAATTAATTCAAGCGCGATCCTCTTCTCGCGCATAGCCTGACCAATCTCATCCCTAGGGGTTTCGTCATTCGCGTCAATGGGTTTGTTGATTTTCGGAGGGACATGGATCCAGACTAAACGGGACATGGTACGACTAGTCTTCACGATATCAGACCATGCACAACGCCCCCACCAATACCTATGTAGCATTGATCAAGAAATCTGGAACTACTTAGTGTGAAAATTTAAACCTGTCATATCTGTTGGATACAACTTGTAAATGAGACATACGATCGAAAAATAAAATAAACTACACACCCGCTAGAAACACGCAAGCTTATGACGAAACCAATAACAACACCTAATTATGGTATGCCGTGTAAGTTACGAAAGGGCATCAAAAGGCGGAGAACAACGAAAAATGATCCACAATCGTATATTGTGAAAACATGGTCCAACCCCTATGACTGTACATGCCCAGATAACACGACTTACCGAGAAGAGTTAACATGATGTTAGGGATCGCCAGCTTGATTTGAGTCTCTTGAGTTAACACCACAATCGCTAAAATCCCTCATTAACAGCGACGCAAGTCGTGATAGCGAGTGGGACTCACCTGCCGCGAAGATCGTGTGCAGGAGCACCGCCGGCCATATCCTCCAGATCTTTTGGGCGCGTCATTTCGAATTAATCGTAGAAGACTTAAAACTCAAATAAGATACATACCACAGTGCCGCCGCTCAACTTGGCCAGCGAGCGGTCAGGCATGAGGTTGTCGGGCAGTTGAATCGCTCCGTCTTTGTTGTTGGAAGGAAGCAGGATGTGGTTGCCCGTGGTTGATCGACCAGGCGTCATGGTCGGTTGTTACTAGTAGAAGCAAAAAAGGTTTTTAGAGTGGTACAATGAGTGTGTGAATTGAGTTCTCGAGAACGTTGGGTATGAAGGTAAAGAGTGGAGTAATTGAGTGATGCTATTACCACGATTATCTGAGATAGAGTCCGCCTCTTTGGATAAACATCTGATGGCAATCATATTTTCGCTAGCCGATCGCCGGTTGTATTTTTAGCATCCTCCGACTGGTAGGTGGATCCCTGTTGATTAAAGACTAATACTGACTTGGATTATGGGATTGTGATAATTATTACCAAATACCGATTATCTTCAAAAAAAAAATTTCCACCCCACTCGTTGGCAGTTATTCTATAGTTGTTTGTGTTGAAGCGGTGACTGTGACAGATGAAAGGTTGCGGTCACGACTAACTTTAGTCTTCCATACTTAGTATGAGTTGACTTATTGGAATATAATCTACAAGTTAATAGACTTGTAATAAGTACTTGTGTGTCAATCAATGTCAGTTAGTGAATCACCTTCTGGCATGATAGGTTTGGTGATAGTTTAGGTGTACATGGGTAAAGTCATGCATCAACCTCCCTGGGCATGGTCCACTGCATTTTCATATAAAAAGTTGAAGGAGACGAGCTGCCCCTAGGAAAAGGGTGTTTCATCACCATTTCCAACAAATTCAAGGTACAGGGACTATGGACTAAAAAAGTAAAGTAAAGGCAGCCAAAGTAAAACATATCAGCTAACTTTTTTCAATCAACTTACTTTTTCATCTAAGCCTTTACACTCCATTCTCAGCCTGCTTGATTCGGGCAAGTCATTCTGCATTAACATAATTTGCTAGACGCTTGGGTGAGAATATTAATTGATACCTTTGGTATTAAAACGCCATCAGGATGATCAGGACTTTCCGGAAAATGGAATCATGCATATTTCTAGTACAATTTCTGTATAAAAATGCTGCAGCCTCTGAAACCAATGTATGTATGCTTCAGAAGAATACATCAAATATTTCTCATCTTTTTGAACCGCCTACACAGAGCCGGAAGTGAACACTGGCCGCTACCTTCGGGCAGGTAGTTGTAAAGACTTCCATAAAGCTGCATGAATATAGCGGGAGTCATGTGTGTATAATCTTGCATAGTGCAAGGCCCTAATAGACTCAAATGAAAAAAGAGAGGCAAAAGAAAGTTCCCGGGACCGTGAAAAACGTAGCCGTCGAGAACAAAGGAATTTTTTGCAATGAATCAATATCCTAGGTTCACTCAACACTCTGTTGGTAACCGCTTGAGAATGATTAAAGCGAGTCCACAGTCCCTCTGTGAAAACTATCATCGGTGGTGGTGGTGGTGATAGGGTCATATCTACCTTGTGAGAAAACTATCAATTGTTAGTGGCGTGATGTCTAACAATGGAATACTTGAGTACTATATATATTGAAGGTGACGATATATCTTGGAAATACACTCACCATCATGATGCATATTGCTATTCCAGATATGTCTAAACTCGCGGATCCGTCAAAAGGATAAATGCTTAGGAGGTGTCACTCATGTTCCTCTTTCCCCGAGCAGCACAGATGATTTTTGAATGCAGTTTTTTACCACAGTGTGTCGAGTTAGTTGTTTATGGCTATCAATATTCGGAACTCGCCATTCCAATCACTTCCGATAATACCTCAAGGTTGCGCTTCTGCACACGACGGGAAGTTCTGAAGCTATATGGATTTGACGATCTATCCTCCACTTTGCCGTTCGGTGGGACATGACACCATCTGTTACAAATCAAGGCTAACGCGTGCTTGAACAAAGGGAATAGCGGAACAAGAATGTCTTAGAGAGCACGAAGCACGCATTGTTCGTACTTTTATTTTGTCCATTTCTTTTGTTCCACGAAGAGCTATTGTCATTACAATGCCCCTGTTGTTTTCTTCTCGATAAGTACTAGGTCTTTCGACACCATTAAACTTCAGTCGATTCATACTTTGTAACGACTGAGATATTATATTTGTTATACCATCCCATGATCCCAATTCAACAACGATAAGTAAGGTTTTCCGTCATCCCTAATCACCCTAGCGCAAAATTCGCCACGATACGTGTATCCTCGATTGATATGTTTTTTGGACTGATTCTTAGAATCGAAGGGGCGACAGCGTAAAGAATATAGTTGGTTCATCGGGGTCAGAGAAAGTCATGTAGCCTCGACGGAGCAGCCCCATAAGATACTTTTTACTCCTTCGTGAACCACTTACGGGGAGCTGGTTTCAAAGGAGAAGATCAAATTGAACAGGTATTCATTTGTGGCGGTATTAGAGTTTATTTCACGAACATGCTCCAAAGATGCCTTCAATGTGAGACGATACATATCAAAACTTGTTGAATAACGGGCAGACAAAATGCTCTGATGATCAAGTTTGCAGGACTAAATCGAGGGTGAGGTGTAAGAGTGGAGCAAAAGTAGTAATAGAACCCACCGTGAAGGTAAGTGAGGGAGTCTTCATGTCAATATCTCTTTCCAGCACCCGCTTGTCCACTAATAAAAGAAGATGAAAACGCTAGCCCGCTGTGAGGCTGCTTGACAGAGGATTCAACTACAGATCAGGGATTTGGGAATGTCTACACCCATTGTGTAGACGCCCTAGCCTCCCTAGCCTCCCTAGATCTATAGTAAGCTTTTATACCGACTAGTAAATAGGGATCTCGCGAAAGTAGTGTCTAGCCGAGCTAGCTAGCTCTGCTAGATGACTCTAGACAATATAGACGGCATACTTACTGATCTTCCCACTTTCCTGATGGAGACATCTTCGATAGAAAAGATTCTTCATGCCTTCAATGGAGGGTGTTGTGGGCGCCACTAGTACAGCCATTGGAACATTTTGGTTGACAACAGAAGGATAAATCTGACGGTGGGGGAATCGGCACCGGACACTGAACGATGTTAACATCATATGGTTCCTCGGCGATGATATTCCTGAGTATCCGATGGCCACGGGATCCGTCCGTGCGCGCTATATTCATAATATCAACACACCTGCCCGCTAGCCTGAAGCATCAGATTGTTGTTGCGGATCAGCCCTGCACTATCTCTGTAGTTAGCATACGATACACGTCAGTAGATCCCTCCAACTTCATGAAAAGAATAAAATGGTGCTTATCCCCAGCCAATACTATATATTATAAAAATAATTACATTTAAACTTTGTCGCACGAAAAAGTGGAAAAGATGGATAAAGGATATTGGGAGAGAAGGAGGAAAGGAGGATACATGTATTGTGCCAGCAACAATGTCCAAAAATCTTATACTTATGTAGCAATAAAAGACAAAATAAAAGATTCGGACAAGAGTAAAAGGCGGGAAGAAAGAACTCGCGACTGAATAGTGAGTGGCAGATGCCAACCACTGTCGCCCCACAACTTGCTTGAAAACGGGGTTTAACTAACTAACACACAATAAAAAAAATCACTAGCCATATCGTCATTGGCAACATCACCGCTACGTTTTGAAAAATTTCCTCAAAGGTTGTCGTGGGCAATCTGCACCGTGGCGAGTGGATCTTGGAGCGCGATGAGAAGTGGACCTACGGGGTAGAATATTGGGACTAATGAAGATACTGTGGAGTGGCAGCCATATATGGAGCGCGGTTCACCGTGAATGGGCTCACGAGCGTTTTGTTCACCAATGCGATGTTTCTCGTATGTCTACAATTTTTGCGACTACATCCAACTTCGAGTTTTGCGAACCAGGGTTTGCTACTGCGAGTAAGCTTGTAGTCCCACAAGCAGCCAGGCTGAATTATTGTGTTACTTTGTGCGGAATAGGAGTTGGGAGGATTCCAAGGTCCGGCACGGCTGACATTGTATGCCGGCGACCGAGAGCTGCTAATCCGACAATGACGTTTCATCTTCAAAAGTTTGCTTTGCGCAATTATCGTCTAATCACATGCAAACTGCAAAGCCCGAAGTTGTGACCAGTGAACCGTCGGAGAAGGAAGTAGTGAATCGGAAATCTCAGGCTCATTCGGCGCTCCAAATCTGGCGAGAATTCGAACTACCTACGTCACCAGTGTGCTCATTTTTCTGTTGAATTTCTCCCAGTTGATCTCATTCGTGGACAACTATAGGATTTCAGCATCGTCAGACTCCAGGATTATTGGTTGAATGCTACAAACATGAATACAGTGCAATACGTGTGTGTACCTGAAGGTCATGTTCTAAGGCTACTGCTGGTGTACCACTAAAGTTATCCACACAGCCTTTATGGCGCTCCGATGTGTGGTATTCCATGTCATTTCCGTGCTCACGTCGGCAAATCCAGACGGCCTGGAAATCGCCGTAACCGTGGAGATATTATACTAATATCTGAAAAACAATTTTCTTGAGATTCAGAGCATATAAAGGCTGATGGATGTGCCCACCTATCCTTAGTGCTATCAGCATTTCCCATGCTCCTTTTGATCCCTCAGACGACTGCCTCGATCACCAATTCCATCGCCATGGACCCATCCAAACAACAAAGTCAGTTCCTTCATCCCGCTCGGTTCATCTGAAATTAATGGTCATTATTGATATTCAATAGTGGAAATGAAATCAATATTGCAATGTTTTCTTTCTGATTTGAATCATGGGCCCTTAAACATCGATCCTACAAATGTTGAATTGGAGGCCTTCATGAGATCTGAAATGGAATCTCGTAATATTCAATGCATCCAGCTTGAACGAACGCTCCACTTGGCCGCGAGTATGATCGAGGTAAGAACACATGCCCATGTCATGGATATATTTTGATGCCTACCGTGTAACATACATAGTTAGCCTATCATGACTGTAGCCTGGCAGAAAAGAAAAACATTGCGCTGTATAACTGGTACCTCCCCACTCCCTCAACCTTTGATATGTCTCTGATATTCGTCTAATCAGGTATCTGATTTATGTCGACGACATGTCAACTACAGACCCAGTCGCCCTGAACGAATTCGAACAACGCTTTTTACGTGGTCAACCCCAGCTAAATCCCGTCCTTACCGCACTCATCGAAACCCTTATGAACATGTGGGATTTGTACGATCCGTTATCCGTCAACTCCATTATATCAGCGACTTTCGAATTTATCACGTCGAACTGCATCGAGCCAGAGCTGGAAAAGACCATGCCTCCTGTGGAGGGCTTCCAGCGATTCCCTTGGTTCGTACGGGAGAAATCTGGCGTCGCAGCCGCTTTTACGCTTCAAATATTTACAAAATCGAAAAATTTCGCGATGATGGAGATTTTGAAAGTTCTTCCTGACATCTATTACTGGATTGACCTGACTAACGACCTTCTATCGTGAGCATTCCCTACCCTACTGCCCTGTTCATATGATCGACAGACCATTAAACCAACTGCACTCGAATAGATTTCACAAGGAGGAATTAGCAGGCGAAAAGGGCAATTACGTTCACCTCCGTGCAAACGCAGAGAGTTTAGCTCCTCTAGAAGTGTTGGCCAGGATGGCCGAAGAACTGCGGATATCGCGTGATACTATCCACGAGGGATTGGTGCAGAATCCGTCGGCTCTAAATGCCTGGAAAGTATATGAGCAGGGATATGTGTAAGTCCAATTATCCTGTCTGAATGGCACAATGTTGCTCACGCAGACTTTCTATTCTCTAGCAAGTGGCACATGATTCAAGAGCGATACAAACTCCAAGATCTGATCTTGTGAGACATACATTTTCTTTGTCAAGCTCAGTGTTTTTACAAGGCAGCCTCAAACATATACTAGTATTGCCAATAAGAGAGTGCATGTGTATTTAATTATTTCCTGTTGTTTTATGCTATATCGATTAGATTATGGCTGCAGATCAGATCAGACTCGAGCGATTTCATTCGATATATGAGGGGACAATGATTACTATCAGCTTGGTCATGACCACCGATTGTGTACTTTGCCATAATGTGGTCACTATCTAGATATAATCGAAAGTTAAAAATCTACCAGCAACTGTCTGCGCGACTTGATTGAGCCGTTCCCGATGCTCAGCCCTGGCGGGTCTGCTGAACCTCCGCCGGCCCATTTTTTTCTTTAGGCCGAGCAAAAGAGTACTGGCGACGCAATGAATACCACCTCCAGAAGAAGAATGTGACAGGGAGTGCCCATAGTACTCTGGGAGTAGACAGAATCATCGGCAAATAGATTGTTGCGGTCGGAGATGTTGAACCGGGGTTCATTCAGTCCACCACCAAGGGTCTGATATACTCCCAAAAGGTTTACGTGTTCCTTGGCTATCCCAGTCGTTCACCCGAAGGTCAACGTTGCTCAGCTTCTATTGAGCAATAGCCAGGTGACTTTGACAACGCGAGGTCACCAGCGTCCACTAGAGCGCCGCTGGGCAGACCACCTTATCATTCGCCGCAATCAGTTGTCTCCGAAGATTGAACTTTGTCAGCTAATGTAGAGGTGGCTAGGGGAAGCGGGATAGTAACGGTTTCGAGCCGACGAAAGCTCTCATAGGGGGATACCGCTACCCCGACCGTTTCGCCCGTCCAGAATTACTGATTAGGAGTCTACTACTGAGCCTGGTCCAAAGGGAGTGATAAGATAGTCGATTCGTGCCGACCTACGCGTGCATCGAACTCTGAGAATCTTGGTGACCCAGTGGTCGGTAGTATACGGTTGGGTGGTGCACCTGTCAGGGGAGGGCCGAGACCAACGGTCACCGAAGCTGACAGGTCGTGTACCGGGGCCAGCAGGTTTCCCTGCTGGATCGGATTTTGTCGGTGTCCATACAGCAAGACGATGGTGGACTTTGAGTTGTTCCGAATGTTCCGCGTTAGAAGCGAGGAAGGGCTGCCTGTACTATATAAAAAATGGAATCTTGAAGCTTATACATTTATCGCATGCCACAACATGCTCAGATTATTAAGAATAATGCAACCGTTTGGCAGACAGAAGAGCAGGACGCGCGGCCACGGGTTCGTCCACTTAGGAAAGCAGAGCAAAGCTTCAGTAATTAGACACGTGCACCTTCCAAACTAAATCCTGTACTTCAGAAAGGCTCCGGAAATATAACCTTACGGTTTTCAGTTGTGGACACAGTCGATGTATAGAGGCTACTTATTATCTTGGCTTTGAGATCCTACCACACCCGGCTCGATCTCAGTTACTATGGTCGATCTTCCCAGAAAAAAGAGGAACGCTGAGCTTAATTACTTCATCCCGAGTTCACAGTCGATTGTTACGACTCGGCATCCCGGCCACATATCTCATCGAGTCCCCAGATCTCATCGAGTTAGAAAGGTTCTAAAGGAAAGATAAAGTGTCAATGAACGAAAAAATTTACGACTGAGAATCGATTGTTGTTCTCCAGATCTCATCCCATTTACTTGGCGTCAACTTAAGCTTACTTGCTCTTATGTGTCATGCCATCCCCCAGACACGCTCTCAGACCTTTAAAATGTGTAATTATCAATTTCTAATGATAAAAGGAGTGCAATAATGAGACAAATTTCCGTTGTTGTATTTACATAATAGCTAAAATTAAGTTTTTATAAAAAAAATCTTATTGTCTGGACCGAAAATGAGATGTGTAAGAATAAAATTGATTAGGATATGCCTCTGCGACATTAGCATTGAAATCGGATGGATAGTAACTGGCAGGATTCCCGGTGCTGATGGCAGCAAGTTGGTGTGATCGACCGGTGCTGCTGGCGACAATTTGAGGGGGTCAATTAAGCATGTGTGGTGAGGCTGGACCATTTAACAGTGGGTGAAGAGGGGCTATTTGTGAATTTTGCCTTAAATATTCGGGCTCTACATGAGGAAAAGGAAATGGCGGGTTGTGATGAGAATGCATTGAAGAGTTACTGGGAGAGTATGGATGGAGGGATGATGAAAGTAGGTGGTTTATAGTGCCTAGGCTCAGTTTGAAGGCGGTAGGCAGGTGGCTGTGTTGGTGTCAAAGAAATTTGAGGATGAGACGAAGATGTCGGGTTTGAAAAACGAGGGTCTGGAGTTATTGTTGAGGGATGTGACATCTGAATTGGCTGTTTATAGGTTAATGAAGCTGTTTCGGATAGTTTTGAAGCCTTTTTAAGCCCAGGTGTTCCAATGTAATTTCCTTAGATTGTTCTGCATCTCAGTAAGTCATTTTCTGTCCTGTTGCAGCCTTTTCACTAGTCGCTCATGATCTTTCCTTTTTCCAGTAGAGGATTCGAGGACCAAGGCTTGAGTTTCTACATGGGATTGCAGACGGAGCACTTCGTTATACAAAACATTAGTCTCTTCATCGATAGACTCGATAGACTCGATGGTATGTTTTTGAACCAGCCCTAGAAATAAGCAAATTAGTAAGAGATCAATAAAAGACAAGAGAAAAGGTTCAGAAATCTACTACTTCTTTGAATTGCACGTGCCCCTCTGCAACAGTGAGTCGCCTGTTGATCTCATATTGATACCATCTTTGCACAGAATATCGAGGCTCATACATCGAGAGTCAAATTGCATTCCATGCATGATTCCCACTAACATCGTGAGTTCTATCCCATCTCAATTGATATTCTGATGTGCCTGCTCATTACCATTGGATGTTGATGGCGATGCTTTCCATATTTTAAGTGGAATTTTGCTCAGTGGCTGGTAAATTCCTGCAAGGACGAATCCAGATGCTGCTTCTATATCTTTTAGCCAGTCTAGTTGTTGTAGTTTATCAGATATTAAAAAATATGCAACAACATATGGAACTTACCTGCTGCCTTCTTTCCTCTTGAGTGGATTAATTGTAAGGTACCTTCAAAGTCAGGTAATGGCTCTGTAGAGTAAAGGCTCATCATTTCAGCATGAATGGGAAATATGATGTGTCCTTTTAGATTTCCAACCTTCCATGTGAAATGTGTGAAGCAAAGACTGTACAAATGGGCTAAGTGTTCATATGGTGACAGAGTATGCAGTGCTTTGGTATGTTCAATGGCACAGTACCCTGCCATCCCATGACAAATTTATTCGCAGTACAACCTGAGACCTAAAGAAGAACTGGGTTGACTGGTTAAACATAGCTGATTTTCACAAACCTACCCCTGTGGCCATCAGCCATGATGCCATCAAAGCCATCACCATGTATATGATGAAACTTAACCATTAAACCTGTGTCTTCTTCTATGATGTTAAATATACATTGAAATAAAATTTGGTGTGCTAGTGCACTCTGTGAGGTAGTAAATGCCTGAGTGACTACAATGGCTATATTATGTATCTGAGATTAGGGATGGTAATAAGACAAAAAGCAATCTCACACCATGAATACTCAGGAAACCATGCTTCCATCTCAAATTCTTGCCAGTTGTGAAGCTGTTTGAAAGATGTGTCAATGGATGGCCATTTGGTTTTGGATAGCAGTATACTCATGGCATGAAACATGCATTACAACAAGCTGAAAGGGTCCCTCACCCAGGATCTCATGAGTTTCAATGCACCAAACATAAACTTCATCTTGTGGGAGTAGCTTATGCTCATTATAAACATGCTTGGCCCCTAAATAATGTTTTCACATATGGGAACAATAATGTTCATATGTTGAATACGTGGACAGTAGTGATTGTCTCTATAAGGTAGATTTTTGAACAAAAGGTAAATAATCAATTCTAGTGATTGTCTTGAGAGTGTGAAAGGGACTGTGGTGTGACAGTTTAGTTGATGGTTTGAGGAATAAATACTGTATTACCTGTTACATGACAGATCTCTATCATCAGCCCCTCCAACTTAGAGCATCTTCTCCCATTTGGCTTAGATCTTAACACCTTGCCCTTATCCTTGCCCTCGACCATCTCTGTTTTTTCACCCTTTGCTGCACATTTGGTTGCAAGCATGCATGGAACCTTGTTTACTGCACACAGAAAACATGACCCAGTCCATTTTGTGTTCTGTCACACATATGGTATCTTCCAGTCCTCACACTGTTTGCATAAAATTTCATTTGTGCTATCAAGTCACTTCAGACCTTTTGGTTTTTGTTTTTGTCTCAGATATTAACAATTTCCATCACTTTTACAAAAAAAACATACTCACTTTAAGGCTCAATGGCCCAGCTTCTTCCCCTTCTAGTGCTGTGGCTTTTCACTGTTGTTCTATTATCAACAGAAAGTCTATGGAAGATACATAATTGGTTCACTTACATTCTGCTTCTCTTCTCCTTGGCCATCTTCCACCTACTGTCCACCAGTTTCTCTAGTGCTTCCTTTCTCCATTCTTCCTTTTCCACCTATAAACTCTCCTCTTCTACTTTTTTTTCTGCATCCTCCGCCTCTTTCAACTCCTGAATTAATTGCCACATCTCCTCTTCCTGTTGGAGCCTCAACTCCTCCATATGTTGTCATTTCAACTTGAGCTCTTCTACCTTTGATATTGTGGGAGTTTTGGTATCCAAAAGTTCTGGCATCATGGTATGTAAAAAATGGATGATGAATGGATGTGATGGTTTGGATTAAAGAAAGAAAAATCACTAATTGATATTTGGAAGTTTTTATACTCAGAACTGGCCTCCAAAACTCTCTACTTCCAGGCACATGTTATTTTCATGACACATAATGGATAACTGACAGATCAGAGCTCAGTATCTAATCACCTCTATGGGACTTCAGCCTAACAGGGGAGTACTGTTACACTCTGTTCCCAGATACTTCAATCCTCCATAACATCCATGGAACATTATTAGATCCCATACTTCCAGACCTCATCCTTTGTTCCATATTTGGTAATTTGTAACTATTATTCACAAGTTTCCTTATTATGTTCCCATTTTGGAATACTCATTCCTAATTTCATATTATTGTGATCCTAGTTTGTAGTACAATAGTGTTATGACCATGTCATAACCATGTCACAACCCGACGGTCCCCGAGGATACTACCGTCTATCAATGTTCCAAGTTATTGATCAAATCATCATTTCGGCAACCGTCGGAACACCAACACTGACATATACCTTCATGGCAATCAAACCCTATTTATGCCCCTGTCAAAATATACTCGTACCATCTGGTTATGCTTTGATATGTCCCCTTTCATTATGATGATCCATTTTACTCTATTTTTCACATATGCCTGTATATACTTGTAGCCTGTGGACTATTCCCTTTCCTCGTAATCCCACTCTCGGCTCATCACGGCTTCCAAAAATATCATAACCTTCTGGTTCCTAGTCAAGTTTATTTGTCAATAGTATTTTCCGCTCTTCCTTTAGTTAGTAGTTTCTAGATGCCAATAACTTGTATATAGACCTGTTGTAGTGTAGCTACTAGGCAATCAGAATATCGACTTAGATACCCCTCTAATTTCTGACTCCATTATCTATTCATGACCACCACATTCCGACTCCATCTGATTTACAATTCAACTTACATTTACAACTTCAACCTCTAGTCTCCGACTCTCCGACCCAACCCTCGACTTATCCTTCGGTTTCCAATCAGTAGCTGAGAGGTTTACTCAACAGGACTAGTTTCTGCCCACCCGAAATTTAAGGACACCTGACAGTTACTTGTGAGGGCACAGCACATAAGCTGAAGCCAAGTCCTTCCGTTTGGTCCCCATCGGTCTACCAACATCAGTCAGTTTTCTGTTCTTAACAAATAGCAATAACATCTGTATTAGCCCAGCACATTTGTATTTACATCTCAGATCTGATATTGACTTAGTTTCTTATTCCTTCCATATTTCTGTACACTTCATATTTGGAACTGTTTGGAACTCTGAATATCCATAATATTCTGGTGTAAGTCCCTTCTCTGAAATTAAGGACATTCCAAGCATTTGGGTAGGGGCACAGCACATAAGCTGAAGCCAATGTCCTGACCCCATTTAGAAGTTTTCAAGTCCCAGTTATTTCCCAATAGTTCTGGAATGAGTTCCTGGCCCAACACTTAACACATATGTGGTAATTCTCTGCTTTTAATTCTTTTTCTTTTTTTCACATTCATTGTGTCATTTGAAAATTCTACAGTATGTTTTGATGATAAATATGAAGAT
Source organism: Hysterangium stoloniferum (assembly GCA_015178975.1). Classification (NCBI taxonomy): domain Eukaryota; kingdom Fungi; phylum Basidiomycota; class Agaricomycetes; order Hysterangiales; family Hysterangiaceae; genus Hysterangium; species Hysterangium stoloniferum. The sequence goes on from WHVD01000018.1 coordinate 537,972, forward strand.
TGTCATACTATGAGTGCTGACTATCCCAGTTTTAATCCAGATGGTGGTATGTTAAATGCAGCTTCCTCTTATCTCAAATTACTGATATATTATGTACAAAAACACAACCAGCAATTGTTCCAACTTTTACAAAAGGTTTGGCCACCATTCATGACCCATTACTGTGAAGATCTGTTTTCAGAGACTCCACAGGGTATTTACCAGATATCATATCAGGTTCTGAACCATCTTCCATCCCTCAAGTACCTTTCAACTCAAATCCCATTCTGGTATTCTGCCCTCAACTAGACACTTCCTGTTATGACCTAGAACCCATTGGACTCCACCCTTTGATAGTTGACTTCTCCACATGTCCCTAGTCATTTCCCAGCCTGAACTTCTGGTCAGACTCCCAGTGTTTGTTCTAGATACTTTGGTCCATGGCCCAACCTTCACCAGATCATCTTCATCAACCCTTCTCACCTTCTCTATGCCAATGTTCTGACTTACCTGGAACCTGTGGCTTTCCCAAAAATATACTCCCCTAATCATTATAGTGTTAGGATCCATTTCTGGATAGTATCAGATATCTGTGGATATTCTGACTGCCTTCCTTTGTTCTGCATTTGGTAACTGACTGGTTGACAGATGCTCATTCATTTGTTTATTGTTCTTGCCCTTATTCCCTAATATGTCCTCATCCTTGTTTATGCTTAGTTTGGAAATGATTCCAAATAGGTCTTATTATACTCCCAGACTTGTAGTACAATTATTAGAACATCTACTGTATATAGTCTTCCATAGTCATGTACTTACTCCTCAGTTTTAATCTTGAATTAATCTTGATCTAATCTGCTCCTTTGTTCTTTCTGTACACTTGATATCCAGAACTCTCCAGAACTCTTGAGTATCTGTAAACACTCCAGCATATATCTGCCCTCTGAAATATGGACACCCAAATGAGTGCATGAGGGTGCAGCACATAAGCTGAAGTCAAGTCCATACCAAACTCTGGTAATATTCCAATATTCCCCAGACTAATCCCTGGAAACTCCTGGACTAATTCTCCAGAACTCTGTGGACACATTCCAGGAAGTGTCTGAATATCCCACCAGAAATTCCACCCAGAGATCCAGAACTTAACAATTACACTGCAACTGCCAAGCTAGGGAATTCCAGTCTGATTTTCATGAAGTTTAATATTTATTTGCAACAAAGGTTTTAAACTAATATGTGTAGTACATAGTAACCCCATAGAGAGCCCCTCCAGCACAGATGTCTTCAAGCCTGCCCTCTGTCTCATAACTCATTTCCAACCTCAGTTGTCACAAACCATTATCATCTGCCTCATCCCAACCCAACTGTTTCATGTCAGCAGATTCCATGAGCTCCTCACTAGCAGCTGTAGTCATGTCTGGGTCAAGTGTGTCCTCTTCTTCCTCTTTTGAAGGTGCCATGGATGTGGAGGATTTGTGCAGGTACTTGTATTGTGATGATTGCAAAGCAGCATACCCTGATGATGGGACCCACCATTGTCACCATCAGCACCAACAGCAATTTAGCAAATAATTTCTCATTCTCCCACAAATCATTTCTTTGCTATATTAATTATAGATATATACTTTTAATTCTTGAGGGCTAATTTTCATACTGATGGCAGTTTTCAACATTACCAGGAGGTTTTCCTTCTAATTTTCTTAATGCTTGTGTTCTTGCTAGACTGTGGCCGGGATGCCGAGTTGTAACAATCGACTGAGTCCTCCTTCATCCCACGGTTTTCTAGCCTCGGGTGACGTCACAGGGGGTTCAATGAGATTGAGACTTAGATTTTACAACACCTAAGGGTTTCGTTCACGTGGAGCGGAACGCCGAAGCACACAGGTGGCAGTGATGGATATGTGCGTGCCAGTCGTGTTCTAAATGAAGCATTGAAGGCATCTGATTTTTGCTGAACCTTGAAGGTTAATGGTCTGGAGAAATCAATGACAAGGCTATACGAGGGATTGAAAGCCTCCGACTACGATTATAGAGATTTTTTGCCCTCCACCTCGAGAGCGAATCTTTCCTGGGCTCAGGCTGCCTTCTGCAACGCACTATTTCGTCTATCTTCAGCAAAAGCAATCAATGATTCAAGAATGCTATTTTGGCCTAAATGTCACATGGCCAAATCAACGATGCTGAAATACGAATCATAAGAGCACAGATACGCAACCCACCTTCAACATAATGCCGAATCATCCCTAAAACATCCTTTCTCACATTCTGCGGCGGGATATCGGGTACAACAGGTAGAGCCGACACCTTATTTTCTAGCATATCCGTCAAGGTATCAGCCGTCTCAATCTCCAACTCCCATTCCATCGGTTCCTCTTCCTCCTCGTCCCCACTTGCAATAACTCCCCGGATAATCGCCTTCATCTCTTCCCACATTCCTTCGATTCCTTTCGCATATCTTCCCACTTCCCAGCTGGCACGTGCCGAATGTAGATTGGGTACACCTCCGATTTTTAATACGATCGTATCGTCGGGATTTTCAGGGAGGGAGAAGCCATAGCCTAGGATAAGCTCCGAGTTGGGTTTAAGACCATAGTTATTGAATACTTCGTTACCAGCTAATGTTGACACACGAACGACGAGCGATACCTGATTGATTGTCGGCATAGAATGCAATGATGTGATTTCCCATGAGACAGGATGTCCGCGAGAATGATTTAGACTGTCTACACCTGGAAGAAGGACGGGGTGTGATGAGTCTGTGGTGATCAGGGATGGATTTTGGGAAAGAAGGGTGGATGGAAATGCACGGGAAGATAGGTACGTTGCCGCGATGAGATACCGCTCCCTTCTGATGCTTAGAGGATAATTTGTTTTAACAAATAAATGGGCGTACCACGTGAAACCTTCCTCCCACTGCGGATAAACGCTAGATATAAATTTTCTACATCGAATCCACTCCGTTTCTCTCTCGGCTTTGCGATCTAGGGTTGCACCGTATAGGTTGGTGCCGCAAAGAAGAGAGAACTCTTCATTCGTAAAATAAAGTGGGGTCCGTAACGCAGAGACGGGGGGGAGCAATTTTATATAGGGGAGGTGTATGAAAAATGAAGCAACATTACTGAATCAAAGTGTGAGTTCTTGGTATGCTGTGGAAAACGACAAAATTATACGTGACTTGAAATTATGCGGAATTTCTTCGAAGAGGAGGTGCACTATTAAGTAGGTACATATCAGCTCGCGTTCAGATAATAATTCCAAGCCTTTAATGGCATCCGCTCTAAGAGTCGACAATGCTTTTTTGGACGACTCCGGGGTGATGGCTAGCGGAATTGGGCATGAGATTATCGTAGAACCACTAGATAAATTTTCGGCAGCGTGAACCGCTAATCCATAAGGATCTAAAACAAATATAAGTATATATTGTTTTTTTATTCCTTTCTTTAAAGACGAATGTCTAATCAAACTCACTTTTGACGAATCGGATGTTTGGATGTACAAACCCGTCATTTTGTTGTAACCAGTTTCGAAATAGCTCCACGGCAGAAGACAGTTGGTCATTCACAAGCATAGATGCCATTTTTAATTATGACTTCTGAGGTAGCTTTACAGTCTCCCGTGGCCTTTGTCACGGTTTCGATGCTCCCGCAAACCTTATTGACTGTGAGCACAAATAGCGACAAACAACACATCAGAGACTCAGCCTCTACTTGCTATTTAGGGCTTCACTCCCTACCCAATCGAACAGAAATATTTTTAGCTCAGTATAGCTCTTAAAGATGGGAATACGTGTTCAAGCTATGGTCGACTCAGCGGATGAGCGTGGTTGAAGTTCAGAAATTTTCATTGTGGAACTTGCAGGCGGTCGTCTGTAAGATAGAGATGGTTTGTTGCATTGCTTTATTAATATATTTGTTAGTCACAATTTTTCAACGCGCCATATACTAGTGGTTAAATCACTTCATTGTGGTCTCATCCGCATCATCTGAAGAGCCCGACGTTCAACCCACTGTAGGCACAATGCCTGTTGTGTTTGTAAACATATCTTTGGCGGTGCTGGTAAGTTTCAGAGCACTGTATTTCTCATTCACCAGGCGAGCGTTGTCTGTGCGATTCACCAGATGCTTGCTTGCTTGTCTCTTCTACCTTCTACGCCCAATGTCTTCGGCGGTGATCGAATTTTGAGAGAGAAACATAGTTTGGAACATAATACTCAATTTATTCCCTTTTTGGATGAAAATAACATACACAGAGTTCTTAAGTGTCTATTGTCAAAATAACAGAGTACTTATGAAGGAACTGGGGCTTGACTTAGGCGGCCATAATGTCAATGCTCGTTTTCCTAATCCAACCAACCGTCCAGCATGCTGCACCGTTAAAGCGGTTTTGATATCGAATGCTGCTGGTGGAGGCCGAAGCATCCTGGACATCTTAGAGGGCCTGGAGCCTCGTGAGGTCCCATCGCTTAACCATTTAGCCATTTAACTGATGTTGTCAACGCTGGTCGACGATTCCCACACTACAGCATTTTATATCCTATGAAGTCTCTCTGTTCAATTATGTATGTAATCCGACGTCATGTCCTTACGGACGAGGCTGACAGGTATTCAGCCCGAGAATCAATGTATAATACTGATCAGCAACTGTAACAGTCGTGATACAAATCCTAAATATCACTAGGAAAAATATTCCGAATGACCTGATACCAATGGCCAACAATAAACGGAAAGAAACTACAGACCGTCGAGAATCAATCACAAAGTCTCTTTAATCTCATTCAGACACCTTGCCACAGCTGTACACCCCTCCACAACCGCCTGCCGCTGGCTCTCCTCGACCCGTGCCAATAGTAGCGCAGTCTTGTCTGGATGGAACCGGAGCAAAGCCTGTCGGACGGTAGTTTTGAGCAAGCAACTCGAAGTCCCGGCCAATGCGGGAACTCGGAGGAATTCCCGTATGTTACGCATATTGATATCGAGGACAGCGGCTGGGGGCGGATATTGCGGCCAAGGGATCGAATGGAAAGTGAGGTCTTTTCGAGAAAATAAGGTTGTCCACTGCTGCTCATAGAGAATGAAGGCTTCCCGGAGTTTAAGTGGGGTAGGAGGAGGTACGTTATTCCAACGAGGTGGCGGCGACGACCACTTCTCCCCCTCGCTTTCTGAACCTGAATCATAGTCCGACGAATCCGAATCCGAATCCGAATCAGAGTTTGGGTCGGTGCTGTGTCCAGGTGTGGGATTCGAAGCAAATCGAGGGCGATTCCACCAACCCCATTTCGCGTCTGAGGTAGACTCGATATCAGAGTCCTCGTACTCTGATAAGTACGGTTCGGGAGTAGGCTCGCGGTGAGTAGTCGAATTGGAGTTAAAGCTGGAATGTGTGGTGGTTGTATGATCGGTGGATCCGTCGTCAGATGAAGGAACACCAATGTTTTGAGCAGTCCGTTGGGGAAAATCCGATGCTCGAGATACAGGACGGTCAGGGTGAGGGGGGTCCACCTCGTTGATAAACGCTGAATAATTAAAATCATCGTCTACGCTACTCTCATCCTCATAGTCATCTTCCTCCTCACTCGTTATGATCGCCTCATAATCTGGCCTAGGCATTTCTTGTGTCGGAAGTTCGGCTGAACCTCTATAACGGTCTGCTGATGGGTCAACTGCGCTGCGGTCGATAAACATTAATCGAAATGACAGAAAGAGAAGGTCAGCAACAGGGTAAATGGTAAAGTAGAGAAGCACTACTTGTCATATTGTAGTGACTCGAGGTGTAGGGCAGTTGTCGCATGTTGGCACGAGGAATTAATGTGAGGTATAGGAGATGCACGTGACCCACCAATACATTCACCATCACTATCAGTGCTGCAACCACACTTTTGTTAGAACTTCTTGTTACTGGTGTTGTATAGCCGTTGAGGACGCATGTGGTTTTACTATGTGCGGTTACTGTTTTTTTTTCCAAAGACCGGAGTATTTATATTGGAAATTGGGTATTTAGGTAGCAGTAGTTACATAATTATAATCTATAAGGGAATTTATGGTCGATTTTGGGTAAATTATCAAATTTTGGGACCTGGAAACCTGTTTACGCTGTTAATGGGAATATGATCGAAATTGAGGCGCTCTATGGTATCGCGAGTTTACATAAGCGAGGTAAGTGCTTAGAAGTTAGACACTTTACATTATGATTCCTGGCCTCTGAAAATATTCGCGTCATAGAGTTTCCTTGGAAGCTTTGTGTAACTATTTTTACTGCTTGTCTAGCCTTGTCCGATGAGGGTATTTAATTTTCATTCAACGATATGTACTTACTACATTCGAAACACTGTTTTTTTTGCATTGGATCTCACAATTCCACCAACTTATAACTAATTGGGAAGTAATAATTTCTCTCTGACTCAGAATCTGTAGTCCGAGCCCCATTCTCCTACCTCTTGAGAGAGTAAACGTGTCACTGCGAATTCACCGCGAATCCTCTGAGTGCTTGAGTATTTGAACAAACAAGTCATACGATGCAGCAACATGTTGTAACAAACAATCATGACACATCTAGGGTACAATTTGAACTTATGACATGCTCTGAGTCGAGGATGGTAAACCACAGGTTATGGGGGTATACTGAGGGTGATAAAGCATAAAGCATACTATCAGAAGAGGATTAAAGTAGACAAGATCAGGCTAAGTTTTGTGGATTTAGAATAGACATTGTGTTCAGTAATGGGGATAGAGTAAATTTCCCGAGAATGAGAAAGAGACTTTGTAGACATCAATGAATGGAGTGGGAGGGACAGGCTACAGGTGTACAATAAAGCTTGAAAGACACAGGATCAAAAGAGGGTTAACTTTAAAGTAGACAAGATTGGGTGAAGTTCTACCTCCAATGGATCTCTAGACTTACTTGTTTTCATCCTCACTGGCAAACGTGTAATTTGGCTCCTCACTCTCTGTGCATTGTTGAACAGGAGATCATGCATCCCCTGAGGTATCCTCCTATGGTCACTTGGTCTTCTGTCCCAAGTCATTCAGTTCTTTTTCTCTTCTCTTTGTTGTGTGCCCTCTGTGCTCTTGGTTTGATGGTCACATGTTCAACAATGTTCACATGTTCAACAATGTTCACATGTTCAACAATGTTCACATGTTCAACAATGTTCACATGTTCAACAATGTTCACATGTTCAACAATGTTCACATGTTCAACAATGTTCACATGTTCAACAATGTTCACATGTTCAACAATGTTCACATGTTCAACAATGTTCACATGTTCAACAATGTTCACATGTTCAACAATGTTCACATGTTCAACAATGTTCACATGTTCAACAATGTTCACATGTTCAACAATGTTCACATGTTCAACAATGTTCACATGTTCAACAATGTTCACATGTTCAACAATGTTCACATGTTCAACAATGTTCACATGTTCAACAATGTTCACATGTTCAACAATGTTCACATGTTCAACAATGTTCACATGTTCAACAATGTTCACATGTTCAACAATGTTCACATGTTCAACAATGTTCACATGTTCAACAATGTTCACATGTTCAACAATGTTCACATGTTCAACAATGTTCACATGTTCAACAATGTTCACATGTTCAACAATGTTCACATGTTCAACAATGTTCACATGTTCAACAATGTTCACATGTTCAACAATGTTCACAGATCTTGTGTTCACCATCCAGGGGTAGGCAGCATTTGCACCAAGCCTTCAAGCATTTCTTGTGGCTGTGGGATCATTCATTAGGTTGTTGGTGATTCAACATTCAATGATGCATTTGATATGCTCAAATACACTATAACCTGCTTGTTTAATCACATGTGATCACTATTTTTAATTCTATTTGTCATCATGTCTTTTTATGGCAATGTCAATGTGGGGGAGAAGTCGACCTGCCCAACATGATGTTGTTGGAAATAATCATGAAACACCCTTCCCCTAGGAGTTTACCTATTCCTTCAACTTTTTATATGAAAATGCAAATTGTGGACCATGTTGTTGGAGGCTAATGATTTTACCCATGTACATTTAAACTAGCACCAAACCTATCATGTCAGAAGATGATTCACTAACTCACACATTGATTGTGTTAGGACTGGGAAACCCACTGGGACCTGGTTCCTACCATATCAGCACCTACCTGTGTTTACAAGATGATCCACCAACCAGACCCTGACTGGGTATCCTGGACCCCTTAACTGCTTGAATATCTCTTCCCCAATCTGTTCCTGAGTAGGTTTGTTGTTGGAATTGGTGATGAAACCATCCTTTTCCTAGGGGCGGTTTACCTATTTCTTCACTTTTTCATAGGAGGATGCTAATTGTGGACCATGTTTTCTGAGGTTAATGCATGCCAGAACCAGTGTACACCTAAACTAGCATCCTACCTATCATGTCAGAAGGTGATTCACTAACTGACACATTGATTGACAAACAAGTACTATTATTACAAGTCTATTACCCACTTGTAGATTGTGTATTACAATAAGCCAACTCATACTATTTTTAATATTTGTCCTCTGGTTTATTATGCTCCTGAATTTGTTCCTGTTCCATCCTGACCCTTGCTCTTAGTATGGTTGATGCTGCCTTGTTTCTTGTTTACCCATTTTGTCTTTTATCTCACCAGATTAGTAGTACAATAATCTTTAATGCTATACATACAGTGAGGGACAAAACCCTTCCAATGATTTTTAGTTGTGCAAGGATTCTTGAATAACTCAAGAACTATTGTAGATACAGACCTGAAATTTGAAGGTTGGTTAGGTCTATATGTTATCTATATGCCCTTAAAGTATTATGAAATAAGCATTAATATTTCCCACGCTATAAATAAAACACTAATAAAATCACATTGGAAGGGTTTTGTCCCTGGTATAAAAGAAATACAAATTAAACAATCTAGTACTTGGTATAGCCTCCCTTGGCCTTCAAAACAGCCTCAACCCTTCTAGGCATACTCTCTATCAAGTTCTGACAAGTAGAGGCAGGGATCTTCTCCCACTCTGTCTGAACCCTCTCCCACAACTCATGAATACTCTTGGGTGCCACCCAGCCTCCTATTGAGGTAATACCAGAGGTGTTCAATTGGATTAAGGTCAGCAGACTGAGGTGGCCATACCATGACCACAAATCCATTGTCTTTAAACCAAATGGTGGTTTTTTTGCTCTTGTGTTTGGGGTCATTGTCTTGCTGAAAGACCACATCTCCTGTGTTCTTGCCATAATACTCCATGATTTCTTGAAGTTCATCTTCCATAATGTTAACTCTATGAACAGTCTTCACTGAAGTGGACTGTCCAGTCATATTTTGAAGGATTTTGGTCACCTCAGTGACATGTTCTGCCTTCTGAGAAGTGATTTGTTAGAGGGAATAATGAATATCTGAAGGAGAAAGCTTGCATGGATGGCCACCAGGTGCTTTGGCAAGTGATGGGCAATGGGTATAGTGAATTCTGGATATAGTAAACAGATCTCTGCCAGTGATTGCAAAGATCTGAGAAGTAGACTTGCCCTTATTGAGCAAAATGAGAATGTGGCTAACCTGAGGAGGAGTAAGAGCTTTCATGGTGTAGAATGTTGAGTTGTGGGGATGTTGTTGAACTAGAAAGTGAACAGCTATATATATATCTAATTTTGACAGGTCACATGATTAAACAAAACCTTATTTTCTGATAATCAATAAGGTTTTGTGTTAATCATGTGACTGGGACAAAACCCTTCCAATGTGATTTTATTATTATTTTATTTATAGCGTGGGAAATACTAATGCTTATGTCATAATATTTTAAGGCCATATAGATAACATGTAGACCTAACCAACTACCAAATTTCAGGTCTATATCTACAGTGGTTCTTGAGTTATTCAAGAATCTTTGCACAACTAAAAATCACTGGAAGGGTTTTGTCCCTCACTGTATATGTAGTCAAGTAAATATTTATACTTACAATCCAGTCAGAAAATTGACTTAGCACCCATCTAATATTCTACCTATTTGTCCTAGTAAACTCTACACCAGCATATTCCCAGAACCCACTGGTCCTCCAACCACACATAACTTACTCTTGGAAGCCCCAGGTTTCCCATGCCTTTGCATGATCCCAGACCCCAGGGGTCTCCCATATTCTCCTGTCTGAAATTGGATTCAACAATCATGCAAGAGCCCAGCACATGAGTTGAAACCAAGTCCTATCTGTTAAGTTCCAGATATCTGGGTGGAATTTCTGGTGGATATTCTGGACACTTCCCAAAATGTGTCCATGGAGTTCCAGAGAATTAGTCTGGGAGTTTCCAGGGATTAGTCTGGAGAGTATCAGAATATTACCAGAGTACAGGATGGACTTGGCTTCAGTTTACATATGTGCTGCACCTTCATGCACTCACTCAGGTGTCCATATTTCAGAGGGCAGATATTTGCCAGAGTGTTTACAGATACTTGAAGTTCTGGAGAGTTCTGGATGTCCAGAGTCCAGAGAGTTCCAGATATTAAGTATACAGAAAGACAGAAGGGATAAGAAACTAAGTTGAGATACAAACTAATTTGAGATTAAAACTGAGGAGTAAGTACATGACTATGGAAGACTATATAGATGTTATCGCTATTGTACTACAAACTGTTACAACCAGAAAACCTGCTGGGACCCAGACCCTATTCTATGTGTGCCAACTCTCTGTATCATACAAACATTGCACTGGACCCACCTGGACATTCCAGACCACCCTGTTCTCAATCCATCTTTGCCTGTTTGACATCTGGTTTAGTTTACCACCACATTTCCCTATTTGTTTGACATCTGGTTTATTGTCTTATTGTACTCTTGATATGTCCTTTTGTATGTCTAAGTTAGTAGTACAGTGGCTTCCAAAACTGTCCCAGTGTTTTGGTAGTTCTCAATAAATGCTTTATAACCTACCAAATAAATTTTTTAAAATAGTAACATTATTCTCACATATACCTTAACATACTAGCGTTGATATACCCAAATATTACATAATATAGATGGATATTGGTGTCACAGTGAATATTTAAAAATGACCAATCATTGGGACAGTTTTGCAACCCTCTCTTTTCACACATTTCATTATATTATATTATATTCTAGAGGCCAGGAAAATTACAGGAAAATTCACATGATATCTATTTGATGTTATAATTAATATGTGACATGAAACATCACATTTTAACTATCATTCTTATCATGAAAGCTATTTCCCCTCTCGAAAGAGAACAAGCCATCTCCCTCCTACAAAATGGACTCTCTAATAGGAATGTAGCCTCTACAACAGGTCTTAGCAAATCTACTATCAGTAGAATTGCTCAGGAGATAGAGATAGACAAAGAAAACCTGAAAGGAGGATGTCCATCCAAGCTTTCTCCTACTGACCAAAGGAGGTTCATATATCAAATCACCTCTGGCAAACTACATAATGCTGTCCAGGCCACACACTACATTAATTCCATCAATAAATATCATGTCTCACCCAAAATAGTCAGAAGGATCTTGAAACAGAATGGTTTCAAAACTGTAGTCAATGCAAAAAGACCTTTGCTCAAGGCTCAACATAGAAAGGCCAGGTTAAGCTTTGCCCTCAAGTACCAAAACTGGACTGTGGATGATCAGAAAAGGGTCTTGTGGTCTGATGAGACCAATATCAATAATATTGGGTCAGATGGACATCAATATGTGTTGAAGAAAGCTGGAGAACCACTTTCTGATAGGAAAACCCAACTTACAGTCAAGTATGGAGGTGGAGATATCATGGTGTAGGGCTGTATGGGTTGGAATGGAGTGGGAATGCTTGCAGAGATTGAAGGAAGGATGGATTCTGCACAATATGTGGAGATCCTGGCTCAGCATTTGTCCCAGAGCATTGAAGATTTGGATATTCCAGCAGATGAGGCCATTTTCCAGCAGGATAATAACCTAAACACATATCCAAGATGGCACAAAAATGGTTTTTTGAAAATCATATTCAGGTGTTAGACTGGACAGCACAGTCTCCTGACCTCAATCCCATAGAACATCTTTGATTACACCTGAAGAAACTGCTCCAGAAATATCCTTCACCATTAAAGGGAGTTTAGGGGGTTATAGGAGAGGGTGGAAGTGGAATGGGCAAAGATTGAGCCTCAGAAGTGTCAGAAACTGATCAAAAATATGCCCAGAAGACTTGATGCTGTAATAAAGCCTAAGGGAGGCCATACAAAGTACTAGAATAACAAGATATCTGATTCAAAAAGGGTGGTTGCAAAACTGTCCCAATGATTGGTCATTTTTAAATATTCACTGTGACACCAATATTGATCTATATTATGTAATATTTGGATATATCAAAGCTAGTATGCTAAGCTATATGTGAGAATAATTTCACTATTTTAGAAAATTTATTTGGTAGGTTATAAAGCATTTATTGAGAATTACCAAAACATTGGGACAGTTTTGGAAGCCACTGTACAATAATCTACTAGTCTATATAGTCCAGTAGTTATTTGTACATACAATCCAATCAGAAATTTGACTTAGTTTCTACTTGTCTCTTGTACTTTGTGTATTCTCAGAACCCATGGGTTTCCTGTCCACTCCTGTTTGAAATTGGACAATGCAATCTCCAAAGGTGCAGCACATACATAAGCTGGAGCCATGTCCTTCCTGGAACTTCCACAGGTTTCCCCAGAGACCCACCCATGAGCCCCACACTTAACACAAACTAGGATCACAATAAGATGGGATTAGGAATGAGGATTCCAAAATGGGAATATAATAAGGAAACAGGTGAACAATAGTTAATGGACAAATTACCAAATACAGAACAAAGGATGAGGTCTGGAAGTGTTAAGAACTGAAAACTGACTAATGTCGGTAGGCCGACAGGGACCGATCAGAAGGACTTGGCTTCAGCTTATATGCTGCACCCTTGTTACGACTGTGTCGTAACCCTTTGCAAGCCGACGGCCCCCGATGGAATACCCTCGTTATACGTCTCCGACAATACAAAACCTCGGAAGCCGTCGGACCCCCGACGCTGACGTATGCTCTCCGGTCAATCAAACCCGACTACGCCTTTCTGTCTGGTTATGTTTTGATATGTCCCTTTCATCATGTTGATCCGTCTCACCTTATGTTCCACATATGTCTAACTATATTTGTAGTCCTCGAACTATTTCCTTTTATCGTAATTTCCATTCTCGGTTATCATCGGCCTCTGAACTAATCATAAACTTCCTGTTCCTAGTCAAGCTTATTGTTAATGCCATTTTCCGCCCTCCTCCCCATTAGTACTTTCTAGACGCCTGTTACTTGTATATGTACTCGCTGTAATTGTAGTTACTAGGCAATCAGAATATCGACTCAGAATACCCTCATACGTCTGTAGCAGTCTCATACTAGAAGAATCTCCCTTCCGCCTTCGCGTGCGCTCGCCCACTCTCGGCCCCGACCCCTTGGCCTGACACTTGACTTGTCCTTCAGTTCCGATCGGTATCTTGCCGAAAAGTTCTTCTTAGGATTTAGTCTTCACCTGTCCGAAATTTAAGGACAACCTACGGATATTTGCGAGGGCGCAGCACATAAGCTGAAGCCAAGTCCTCCCGATCAGTCCCCGTCGGCCACCGACATTAGTCAGTTTCTAGTTCTTAACAGTATATTCTGATTTTACACTCGCATTTTCCGTCTAATCATGCCTCCGAGGAAAAATGCCAAGCCTAGCGGCGAAGCAGAATCTTCCACTCTCAAGTCTCCTTTCCTGTATACAGCCTGAGCTACTCAGAGAACCCCGCTACCAGAAACCTCCGAAGAATCTCGCTTTGTGGAGATTACCGGTGATGCTGAAGAAGTAACCGAAGCAACTGACCCCGAAGCAACTGAGGAAATTAACAATCAACCAGTTTCGGAACACGAACCCGAGGATGGCGACCAACCTCAAGCTAGTGGCTCCAAGAAGTCCGCGAAAAAGAAACCGGCCCTCGACCCTGAAGAGACATGGGAATTGTTTTCAGGTACTCTGGGATCCCTTAACGAATTCCTTAAAAGCAATATCAAGGAAAAGGAACCTGGGCAAACCTGAGTCAACAAACCCGAGCCATTCACTGGCTCAAACCCGAAGAAATTGCCGACATTTCTTATGCAATGTCGATTCAACTTTCAGGACCGCCCGGCTGCATTCGCAACAGATGACCGAAAGGTAAACTTCGCACTCTCTTACCTTAAGGATTCCGCAGCAGCCTGGTTCGAACCCGCATTTTCTGGCCTCACCTCTGAAGACCCCGATTGGCTCCACGATTGGGATGCCTTTGTCGAGGAACTCGAAACCAACTTCGGCCCCTACGACCAAACCGGCAATGCAGAAACCGTGCTTTCTAATCTCAAAATGAAAGACACTCAGCGCATCACCGATTATATCGTCCAGTTCAACAACCTCGCCGTGCGTTGCGACTGGGGCGATTCGGCCCTCCGATACCAGTTTTACTCCGGCCTTCCGTCTCGCCTCAAAGACGAAGTTTCCAAAGGAGAGACCAGCAAGCCGAAAACCCTCCCTCTCATGCGCCTGAAAGCCCAAAACGCAGACGCTCGATACTGGGAACGACGTTCAGAAATCAGTCGCGAAAACCCGTCGGACAGAAAATCATTGGACAACAAGAATGCCAACAAGTCTGGTAATCAAAACACCAATAACACTGGCAACTCGACTTCTGATAAAAAGTCCGAAAACAAAGGGGCTAACGACAAAAAAGGCAAGGGCAAACAGTCAAATAAGTCTCAAGACAAAGACAAACCCAACCTAACTGGCAAACTTGGCTCTGATGGCAAGCTCCTACCACAGGAAAAGCAACGCCGAATGGACAACAACCTTTGTTTGTTGTGTGCAGATCCCGGACACTGAGTCGCCACATGCCCAAAAGCCACAAAAGCCCGATCGGCCAATACGGCCACGACCTCACAACCAGCCAAGCCGGCTGCCGAGTCGAAAAAAGATTAAGCAACTCTCTGGATTCCGTGCGGTTGGAGAGTTGCGTTGAATCTCCTCGCACACCGGAAAATTGTCATCTTAATGCATCCGCCTTGTATGATCCTAATTCTTTGTTCATAAATCTTACTTCGGAACCTCTCGGGAGTTTCACTTTTTGAGCTCTCATAGATTCAGGTTCAACCCATTGTTTTATAGATACAAGTTTTTCCAGAAAAAATCAGTTAAAAACCTATACAATAGATCCGATTCTGCTCCGACTCTTTGATGGTACCTCAAACTCCGCAATCTCGCAAACCTGCGAACTCCGACTTCGGTTCCCGTGTGGAACCTTTCAGACAGTTACGTTTTTTGTAACACAGTTGGACTCGAGTTGCTCCGTGGTTCTAGGACATAACTGGCTCACCCGCTATAATCCGTTGATTGATTGGGTATTGGGCAGTATCCATTTCCGAACCCCGTCGGCGCCCGATACGACTGGTCCTTTTCCACCTGTTTCGGCAAATATGGCCTCTACAGCACCTCCGGCCCCCGTGGCAAATCCGAGCTCTCCGCCGCTCGTCTCTCTAATAAACGCCGCAGCTTTTATGAGAGCCATCAAATTGGATGGCTCCCGAGCATTTACAGTCAATCTTAAAGTTGATGAAGCCACCGGTCGCTTTGCATCCCCGGTGACCGAACCGATTGCAGATTTAGAAGGTGTTCCTAAAAAATACCATGAATTTGCAGATGTCTTCAGTAAACAAAAAGCCGATTGACTTGCCCCTCACAGGCCTTACGATTTGAAAATTGATATTGAAGATGGTTCACATCCGCCCCTAGGCCCGGTTCCTACACTTCATGATGAACACGTCCGTGAAGTCCTCCGAAGACTCCGAAAACATGGTCTTTTTGTGAATGGTAAAAAATGTTCTTTTGATGTCGACACGGTTGAATATTTAGGCTTCATGATGGAACCCGATGGTATCCGCATGGACGACTCTAAAATTCAAGTCATTCAAGATTGGCCGGAACCCCGAAAGGTTAAAGATATTCAGTCCTTTTTAGGCTTCGCCAATTTTTACCATCGTTTCATTCACAATTACTCGAAAATTACCGTTCCGCTCACTCGTCTTACTCGCAAAGACACCCCGTGGATTTTCTCCGAAGAATGCCGATCGGCATTTCAGGAATTGAAAAGTGCCTTTACGTCTGCCCCTATTTTGTCGCACTGGAAACCCGACGTTCAACTCATTGTGGAAACCGATGCCTCGGACTATGCGCTTGCTGTGATATTGTCCATTCTGGACACCGATGGTGAAGTACACCCAGTAGCTTTTCTGTCTCGCACATTTTCGGCGCCCGAACTCAACTATGATGTTCACGATAAGGAACTACTTGCAATATTTGAAGCTTTCAAGACATGGCGACATTATTTGGAAGGCTCGGCCCACCCGGTAGATGTTATTACAGACCACAAAAATTTAGTTTACTTTTCAACCACAAAACTTCTCACCCGTCGACAAGCTTGATGGTCCGAATACCTCTCCGCTTTCAACATGGTAATTCGCTTCCGTCCCGGCCACCTTGGTGGAAAACCCGACGCTATGACTAAACGATGGGACGTCTATCCTAAAGAGGGGAGTAGCGACTATGCCACAGTTAACCCGCATAATTTCAAGCCTATGTTTTCATCAGAACAACTGTCCGCGTCTATCCGAGCCACTTACCTCATTCATCCAGTCTTGCGAAGTGTTATCCTTATGGATACCGAAAAGTTACATCAAGACATACTATCAGCAATTCCATTAGACCCAGTCACCAAAGCACACTTCGATAACCCGTCCAACCCCGATCAACCCCGATGGTCATTAGACTCACAAGGTTTCATTAGACTTGACAATCGTATTTATGTACCGGATTCCGACACCCTTCGGCTGCGAATCCTACAACATAAGCACGACCACCCAATCTCGGGACACTTCGGCCTCAATAAGACCCTCTCACTCATCAGAAGAGAATATACATGGCCCGGCATCCGAGATTTCGTCAAGCACTATTGTAAATCTTGTACTACATGTCTACGCTCTAAATCACAGCGACACAAACCATATGGCCTACTCAAACAATTACCGATACCGGAAAAACCCTGGAACTCGATTTCGATGGATTTTATTGAGCACCTACTGGCATCCGAAGGTCACACAGCAATCCTAGTTGTTGTGGATCGGCTCTCAAAGCAAAGTATTTTCATCCCAACATATGACACGATAACATCTGTACAGTTAGCTGAATTATTCGTCACCCACGTATTCTCCAAGCATGGCGTTCCGTCGCATGTCACATCCGATTGCGGATCCGAGTTTGTCTCTCACTTCTTTAGGTCACTCGGAAAAGCACTAGACATGAAGCTACATTTCACTTCGGGCTATCACCCAGAAGGCGATGGACAAACCGAACGCATGAATCAAACTTTGGAGCAATACATCCGTGTCTATTGCAACTATCAACAGGACAATTGGAAATCACTACTACCGCTGGCCGAATTTGCATACAACAACGCACCAAATGCCACTACTGGCATTTCGCCTTTCTTCGCAAATAAAGGTTACAACCCCAACATCGCAATCCACCTGGAACGCGATCTCGCATCTGCCCGTGCTCAAGACTTTGTTACAAACCTTGACGAGCTACATCAAGAACTTCGTAAAACTATCGCAATGGCTCAAGAACGATACCAACGGTCTGCAGATAAAAACCGACTTCCACCTCCTGATTTCAAAATCGGGGACCGAGTATTCGTTAAAGCCGAGTTTTTCCGAACTACTAGACCTTCTAAGAAGCTCTCTGAAAAATATTTAGGTCCTTTTGAAGTTATAGCACAAGCTGGCACGCTTTCATGGACGCTTCGGCTCCCCAACAACATGCGTGCAGTGCACCCGGTATTTCATGTATCCATGTTAGAACCTTGTGTTGCTAACAGTATACCCAATCGCATACAACCACCACCCCCACCCATGATCATCGACGGGGAACCCGAATTTGAAATATCGGAAATCCTAGACTCCAAGATCGACAATCGCAGGCGATCGTGCAAGTTACTTTATTTGGTCAAATGGACTGGCTATGAAGGTACAGATGAAGAAACTTCCTGGATTCTAGCCACTGAACTTGGCAATGCATCGGAAATTGTTTTAGTTTTCCATCAAACGTATCCGAACAAACCCGGTCCTTTAGACTCTCTTTAGTCCTCGCACAGTAACCGACGGCCTCCGGTTCTTCAAACATCAAGTCTCACTAGTCGATGCTTTCAATTTTCAATTTTCAATTCACGTTTCAAAAAAAAAAGGATAAAATCAATTATTATTTTGCTAACTACCCAAAGTACCCTCTACTACTTCCCCTTCCTCCTCGGCCTCCGAAGCTCTTGCTTCACCGACGGCAACCGATATTCCCTTCCCTCCAGTTTCCTCCAAGGCCCTAACCGGCTCAACTTCGTCCGAACTAGGCAGCTCGAGATACTGCTCGAGCTGCCCCCCGACCCACTGTAACATGGCCGTCTGTTCTCCAATAGCCACCCCCAGCAGTCGCATTTGCTCTTGTAGGAGCCCCTGCTGTCACAGAGACTCGTTTCACCACCAAGTGGTCTCCGAGAAGTACAACCACATAAGGCGGTTCTGTTCCTCCATCGCGTCTGTCTGGCGCTCTCCGTAGATCACACCCACGTCGGCCCCCGGGTAGGTACAACCAAGTTTTTGACTCGCACACTCTTGACATGTGCGGCCCCGACCATTCGCCTGAGGATGGCAAGCTCGGTTCTGAGCAGTGCAGCGGTTACACCTAGGATCGTTTTCAGGCCCCGCCTTGGGGACTCCTTTTTGTCTCTATCACTAAAAGTCAGTAACAGCAAAAAAATATATATGCATAAATACCTTCGGGCTCGAAGGCCCCGCAGCCTCATCCTCATCTTCCTCGTCCTCTTCATCGGAGACTGATGGTGATACTGCCTTTCGCTGAGAAGAAAACATTAGTAGAGATTCGCAGTGCGGTATTTCTCCTAACTTACCTTCCCTTCTCGTTTCTTTCTCGCCTCCTCCTCTCGGGCCCGACTGGCCTCCTGCTGTTTTTTCCTCGCAAGATCAGCCTCCCGACGCTTGCGCATAGCTTCCACCTCCGCCCGTCTCTTCTCCTCTGCCTCGGCCACCTCAATCGCTTTCAGCTCCTCCATCTCCTTTCGTTCCTCCTCCTCGTGTGCCTTTTTCCTCGCCTCAAGTTGGCGACGACGTTCTTGTGCATTCAGCGTCCCACTCGGACCCGACACAGGAGTTACCGTCAGCCTCACAGGGATGGTCTTCGCCCCAGTGTTCATTGACATTGTGTTTTGGAGGAAAGATTGAAGAGTAAAGCGCCTTGCAACCTCCCATTTCTTATATGCGAAAATTTTACCGGTCACATGACGTTCTGACACACAACCCGTAACCGACGTTGTTTTACGTACACGATCTAGATTTTCGGCCTCCTTGGGATTTCGGCCAAATGAGGGGATACTGTTATGACTGTGTCGTAACCCTTCGCAAGCCGATGGCCCCCGATGGAATACCCTCGTTATACGTCTCCGACAATACAAAACCTCAGAAGCCATCGGACCCCGACGCTGACGTATGCTCTCCGGTCAATCAAACCTGACTACGCCTTTCTGTCTGGTTATGTTTTGATATGTCCCTTTCATCATGTTGATCCGTCTCACCTTATGTTCCACATATGTCTAACTATATTTGTAGTCCTCGAACTATTTCCTTTTATCGTAATTTCCATTCTCGGTTATCATCGGCCTCCGAACTAATCATAAACTTCCTGTTCCTAGTCAAGCTTATTGTTAATGCCGTTTTCCGCCCTCCTCCCCATTAGTACTTTCTAGATGCCTGTTACTTGTATATGTACTCGCTGTAATTGTAGTTACTAGGCAATCAGAATATCGACTCAGAATACCCTCATACGTCTGTAGCAGTCTCATACTAGAAGAATCTCCCTTCCGCCTTCGCGTGTGCTCGCCCACTCTCGGCCCCGACCCCTTGGCCCGACACTTGACTTGTCCTTCAGTTCCGATCGGTATCTTTCCGAAAAGTTCTTCTTAGGATTTAGTCTTCGCCTGTCCGAAATTTAAGGACAACCTACGGATATTTGCAAGGGCGCAGCACATAAGCTGAAGCCAAGTCCTCCCGATCGGTCCCCGTCGGCCACCGACATTAGTCAGTTTCTAGTTCTTAACAGCCCTCACAAATATCCGTCAGGTGTCCTTAAATTTCGGACGGGAGAAGACTAGTCCTAATGAGTACCTCACAGTAAGTCACCGATTGGGACCGAAGGATAAGTCGAGTGTTGGGCCAAGGGGTTGGGGACCGAGAGTGGGAAAGCACATGTGTAGGCGGAGAGTGGGATACTTAGTATAAGACTTCTAGAGATGAATGTGGGTGTTCTGAGTTGATATTCTGATTGACTGTTATGACCGTGTCGCAACCCGATGGTCCCGGAGGTTATTGCCACCTATCAACATTTCAAGTTAGCATTCAAGTCACTGCATCGGAAACTGTCAGACTCCCGACACTGATGTATGCTTTTGCGGTGATCAAACTCTGTTTATGCCCCCATCAAAATATACTCGTACTATCTGGTTAAACTCTGATACATCCCTTTTTATTATGATGATCCGTTCTACTCTATGTTTCACATATGTCTATATATACTTGTAACCCTCAGACTATTTCCGTTTCTCGTAATCCCACTCTCCGTTATTTCATGGCCTCTGAACTAATCGTAACCTTCCCATTCCTAGTCAAGTTTATTTGTCAATACCGTTTTCCACTCTTCTCCTAGTTAGTATTTTCTAGATGCCGAATACTTGTATATGAACCCGCTGTAGTTGTAGTTACTAGGTAATCAGAATATCAACTCAGAATACCCTCTTACACCTCTAGAAGTCTTATACCAAGTATTCCACTATCTGCCTTCACATGTGCTTGCCCACTCTTGGTCCCTGACCCCTTGGCCTGACACTCGACTTATCCTTCAGTCCCAATTGGTAACTAACCGAGAGGTACTCATTAGGACTAGTCTTCACCTGTCTGAAATTTAAGGACACCCGACGGATATTTGCGAGGGTGCAGCACATAAGCTGAAGCCAAGTCCTTCCAATTGGTCCCTGTCGGCCTACCAACATTAGTCAGTTTTCAGTTCTTAACATTGACTAGTAACTACAACTACAGCGGATTCATATACAAGTATTTGGCGTCTAGAAAATACTAACTAAGGGAAGAGCGGAAACATTACTGACAAATAAACTTGACTAGGAATGGGAGGGTTATGATAAGTTCAGAGGCCGTGATTAACCGAGAGCGGAATTACAAGAAAAGGAAATAGTCTGAGGGTTACAAGTATATATAGGCATATGTGAAACATAGAGTAGAACAGATCTTCATAATAAAAAAGGTCATATCAGAGTATAACCAGATAGTACAAGTATATTTTGATGGGGGCGTAAATGGGGTTTGATCACCGTGAAAGCATATGTCAGCATTGGGTGACTGACGGTTTCTGATGTGATGACTTGAACAATAACTTGAAACATCAATAGGCAGCGATAACCTCGGGGACTGTCAGGTTGCGACATGGTCGTAATGTTAGAATATAAGAAGCTCATTAATGTAATCTCATATCTCATCTTGAATTGGTCTTCAACGTCAGCGCCAAGGGTGTGGCTTTGAGTTCAGAGGTGTTCATTAACTACAAAATAAAAATAGGTAACTGTTCGGATCTGCAAGCCTGGGGGACCACAGTGCGATGACTCTCAACACTTGGAGCGAATGCCACTAAGAGTTGAGCAGGTAGAAGTTAACCGGTGATATAGCTAGGTTTCCAGATGAGGTCCTACTCTCATCTGGATGTAACTATATACTAAGATATATGGTCTGTGCACTTGGTTTGACGGAACTAAGGGAACACTAAACTAAATATAGCTAATCACATGTGTGAACCAGACCGGAAACATACATTCACAATACGAGGTATGATATAATACTAATCGTAATCATCATACTCTAACAGTAACGTCGACCTCAGGTGCGGATTTGAACTACAAATAGGGTACATTGTGGAATGGACACTGTTCTCATTTATGTAAGCGTTGGCCCGAGCCGCCTGTCGTCAATGGAAAAGTGCTCAACACGTGGGTGGCTGTGCGCGTATGATGTTTTATTTATTTATTGCCCCCTACGATGGGCGATGATGATTCTGACAGATTAGCGTCTATTAAAGGCTAAGGGCCGGAATCACGAGGAGATAAGGAAAACATGACTGAAGGTGGGTCTGTCATTCAGAGGACAGGTCTCACCGTCTCGCCCCCCAGTCTACTCAGGTACCTCTATCTTATATAGTCGTCCACAAGGTAAGAGCAAGAAAATGACTTTGTAAAGAGATTTCAATGGCAATCACCCACATTGATAAGCCTCGTGTGGGCACACTGCTGAGCTACCATTTTTGAACTACAGCTTGAGGCTCTGAGCTGCATAGCACTTTGAATCGGAACTTGTTGGTTCCTGACGTGCTGAGCTCTTTATGGGTAATTATCTCTCACCTAGTGTATCATCTCAGGAGTCACATTGAGAGTTTATAAGGCAATGAGTGTGGCTAGAAGTGGCGACCTGTTCAACCTGAGGGCTGAAGGCGACATGACCACCCTGAGACGTATGTGTTTCTTCACGGTAATCGTGGTGGAATTGTTGGTGTATGTAAAATCCCAGAATGTGCGTGCAAGAAACCCCCTCAATTTTCTTTGGCTTTAATCTATACCTGTTATTCCACTGTAGTTTCCCACTTGCTTCCAAGCCAGCTGGGTAGGTGACTGGTACGAGACCTTCACAGAATGTCATTGTCATATTTTTGAAAACAGACATTTAATATGAAAGGACAGAGTCCCTGTTTAGGTAATTTTGTAGCAGTGCACTCTCGTATGTCGTCACTGAGGAAACACTCCAGTCGCCTCCGTCCTTGAGAATGCATGTGGGGGGGGCCGTATGTCGTCCTACATTCTCCGTCATTAAATGTTTTTAATATGGGACATCTTTAGCCTTTAATATTGACCCCCTCCAACCTAACCAACCCTACGCCCCACCGGCAGTCGATTCCGCCAATCCATGCACATGCAATAGCGTCATATATTCTATGCTGTCCGCTTGTGCTATCTGTCAGGATGGTGAGATCACTCCGTGAGTATTACAGACGACTTTATATATATAATCGCTCTATAACACTGTCATCGTAGATGGCCAACTTTCATTGAGTTTTGTACACCCAGCATTGTGACTAATAAACAGTAAAACAACATACTGGTATATGATGCTTCCAACAATACTAATGAGATGTAAGATATCCCATGCCTCTTCCCAGTGGAATTTCCGTTCCTGCTTGGGCATACATGGATGTCGCTGTAATTCTGGACTCCTACATCTACGAAAGACTAGGGACTCATATGACCTACATAGGGCCACGGGATTTTCGACGAAGTCGCTGCTGAGGCACAGTCTGGACAAGCCCCTGATTCTTCTGCCGGCCCAGGCCCGACATCGTCCTTTGTCTTCCCAACCACTCCCGGGGTGGGCTCTCCGCTGCCAACCACACCCTTGATGGATTCTAATTCACACCATAATAATGTCGGAGAAATAGTGGGCGGGGTTCTTGGCGGTATCGTGGACCTTTGTGCCATAGTGATTGTTGTGATTTATGTCGTTCGTATACCCCAAAAAATCAGGAGGGAGGATGGAAGACCTCAACAGGTTGTGCTGCTTCACCCCCCTGCAGCCCCGCCGACGCCAGGTGAAAAGCTTCAAATGAGGTCTTCTGTCTCCCCAACCGGACCTCCTCCGCCCGCCCCCCTCAAGTTATATGTAAGTAATCTCGACAACCACTTCACTAGTTGCGTCTTTTTATGTTACAATATACCACATTTAGGACCCTTCTGATCCGTTGTAAGCCTGGCGCCCCAGTCTTACTCATTGTCCTTTTGTTCCACTCCTTTGTTCTCATTGTCCTTTTGTTCCACTCCCTTGTTCCACTCCCTTTGTTCTACCACGTGATCACAGCATATAAAGCCTAGGTAGTTTTCCTTCTCTTTCCTTACTGTACGCTGCACTTGCCTGTATCCTGTCTTGTTCTGGACAATACACCGTGGTCCTGTCAACTCGTGTGACCGCCAGTGATCCCAATTGACGATGGGATTACATCCGTCCACCTTTCCACCGTCCATTGCCCACATTCCCCCCCAAGGCCTCACTGGTGCCCAGGATGTGCCTAGCTCATTTATTCCACCTCCTGATAATTATAATTCAAGAGTACAGCAAGTTTAAATCATGCAGGGTTTTGGTGTAGTTGAGACCTGTATTACTATTCTATGACAGCTTTCTACATTTTTTGAGCTACCATTTCCGCACACTACGGCTTAAGCTGTACCCAGTGCACAATGTGCGGCCGTGGAGCTTGCGAATTAGTGCAACTCGGGATGGCTGACTAAGTATACACTGGAAAAAGCTCCGAATTGTGGATCTTTGCGCAGGGCTGAGGAAGTATGATGCAACCCCGCCACTTAGTTGACATCAGTTAAGGATCCATAAACCCTGAAGCCTTGAAGTTTTAGATCTTTAACCGAGTTAAAGTCATAGTTAAGTATCCATAACCCTGAAACCATTAGATGCTTAGCCGACTTCAACCGGTTAAGGATCCGATGTGTATTTTGCCGGTTTTATGTCACACTCAGTTGAATGTCTGGATCTGGGCCAATTTCCGGTGATGCAATAGGACTTAAAAACCACTGCCAATTGTTGCTCTATCTATAAAATAGTAAGCACAGTAGTTGTTAATCCATAAAATATTAAAAATAGTTGACTCTATTGCAATACACAATATACAAGGGTTTAATAAGCTTGTAATAAAAGTACTTGTATCTCAATATCTTGTGTCAGTTAGTGTAGCACCTCCTGACAATATAGGTTGGATGCTCTGGGAGGTGTATGGTGGTTCTGACACACATTAACCTCCAAATGCATGGTCCACAATTAGCATCTTCATATGAAAAGTTGCAATAATTGGTGGACTCCCCCTATAAAAAGGTGTGTTTCATCATCAAATTTAACATAAAATGTGTTCCTATTGAAAAAAAAAGAAGAAAAAGACAAAGGATATTGGAGGGAAGGAAATTTGTCTGCTGCACTCTACACTGTCGGCAGTATCAAGATTGGAAGAGCTAGCGAAACAAAAGAGGAAAAACTCCAATGTGATATCCAGGTTCTACTGAACAACTTGACATCTGTTCATTCGTACAATTTTCGAGTCCGAGACTCTCACAAATAACACGAAGAGAATGCAATTCGGATCATTGAAATCAGGTCTTTAGGGGAGCGGGAAATAAAAGTGCTATCGCGAATTTCTTTGTGATAGGTTCTTATAACGTTATGTGAGGGAGACCATTTTACTTTACTTCCCAAACGGGACTGAATCTCCTGTGGTAGATTGGGGCAGCCGCTCGTTGGACAATAATAAGAGTGTGCAACCTGTTGTCCAAATGTGAGTGCCGAACACTGCTTATCATGGCAGTAAATTATATCTAGACGGAGGATCGATAGCGTCTGCTACTTTACCAAAAAAAGACGCAAAATGGACCTCCAAAAGTCATTTTTGATTTGCTAGCTCTGATCAAAGTCGACCACTTTGTACTTATGTGTGTGAATATTTCGGTTTATTTGCACCGAACGCACTCTAGCCTTGCCGATCGACGTGCTGCCCACCTAATCAATCTGCCCGCCCAGCCCGGGTTTACATAAGTGAGGTCAATGGCTTTGCGATGATTGCGTAGATGTTAGACTACTTGACATTATGATTCTTGACCTCTGCAAACATAGGCGTCCTTTCATAGAGTTCCATTATATTTTTTGTGTAAAACAATTGTTTTTAATGTTGTCTTCCCTTTTTATGCAGTGTATCTAATTTTCATTCAAAGATAAGTATTTATTACATTCGAAACACTGTTCTTTGCTTTGGATCTCATGATTCTACCAACACCAACTTATTGGGAAGTCATAATTTACACCTCTGGAAGCCTGTCGTCAAATAGGCTCACTGGGTCCGGGTCACACGGTTGATAGGACCACGGTGTATTGGATGAACTAGCGAACAGTCTGCATGGCAGGCAGTGTATGGTAAGGAAGGAAAAGGCAAACTACCTAGGCTAATCACGTGCCAAGAACAAAAGGGACAGAACAATAAGAGTGGAACAAAAAGAGAATGTGTAAGACTGGGGCACCAGGCTTACACCCCTCCCCACACAAAAACAAACCTACTACTCCAAATAACTAAAACTAAAAGTTCATGCATGCAAGGCTGGATTGTCACACTCATGACCCTTGTTACGACCGGACAATCCCACTGGACTCCGGGCACTAACTCGTACACCCCCACACGCTACAAGCACCAATCGTCTGTTTATAGGATTTCCTGCCCAGACTCGTTACGTTCGACCTCATTAAGACACATCAGTCACCGGACTTCCCCTGGACCCCGTCTCTGTCTATGTCCGTCTTCATCCCACGCATCAGTCACCGGTCCCCGCTTAGAATCCCGTCACCGCTCTAATCGAGCCCCGTTCCCGTTTTAGTCAAATGACCTGTCACGATTTAGGACTCCGCTCCGTTCCGTCCTGTTCCTAACACCAATTTGGTGTTTACTATTCCCGTTTTATGTTTTGCTCGTTTCGTCTCATTATTACTGGATTCAGTATGTCATGCATTCCACGGTCTATATAAACTGGCAGATGTTGTACATACAATCCAGTCAGAAAATTAGCTTAGATTCCCCCCAGTAATCTAATACATTTTCCTCTCTAAACCCTACTCTTATCAGACCGCTCGCACTAGTCGGAGCCCACGGGCTCTGGCGTATCTATCTCTCTCGACTATCTCGATTCACGACTCACGACTCACGACCTACGACTCACGACCCACAAACCCCTGCCTGGACTCCCCGGGATTCCCGTCTGCCTGTCTGAAATTGGACAACACGATCTAGCGAGGGCGCAGCCTATAAGCTGAAGCCAAGTCCTACCAGATATCCCGCGGGTTTCTCCAGAAACCTGCCCTGTCTGTGTATCCTAACAACCCTCCCCACACAAAAGCCGACCCACTACCTCAAATTCAACCCTGGTGGACCTCCTTCACAAGTATGGAACTTCAGGCAGCAGAGTCCATGAAACCGGTCCAAAAAAACGTGCAATGATGACGGAAATTGATATGGCACCAAAAAAAAAAACAAAAAAAAACAAGGGGACCCAAAATAATGGCTTCTAATTGTCAATTCTTCACATAAAACATTTCTCCAAAATGCAGGTGAGTCTTTGGAAAATGAGGGATCCAATGGTCCAAGAACCAATGGTTGCAGCATCAATCCTGGTACACAAAAGGGAACTGGTAGCGGCACTAACCACAAGAAGGGAAACAATTGCCACTTGACAGCAAAGGGTGCAATGTGCGACAATTGTGGGAGCAGGCTACATAGGAGTTGAGTGTGTTGGTGTATGGAATAGGACTTGAACAGTGGAATGGCAGCAATCATCATGGTAATGGTGACACAGTGATGTGCAATGGTGAGGACCTTCCAGCACCTCCGATTTTCATTCTGGGTTGGTGGTGCTTACACAGGGGGGTGCTCGACGATGGTGCAGGGTGTGCGGGGGTGCGTGTATGTGTGCAGTGTGCAAGGGTGCACGGCAGCACAGATGTGTGTGTGTGCACGCATATGTGTGGGGGTGCACATGCAAGGGTGCGCAGCAGTGCATATGTGCATGGGGAGCACATGCAAGGGTGCACAGTGGCACGGTATACATGAGGTTGCAGCACATGGATGGGACAAGGGAGTGTGGAGCCCTAGGGAATGTGAACGAGTGGTCTGACGAGTGAATGGTGGTGATGTAGATCAGGTTTGACCAGGAAGGTAAGAAGTTGGTTTCTTTTGGAAGGAATGAATGAGATCCAGTGGAACGAAAGAGACAAGGGTCTGGAGGGCCAAACACAACAAAGTGCTGGATGAGAAATAACAAATGGCCGGTATCAAAAAAAAAAGTGGAAGCCTGTCATCAAATAGGCTTACTGGGTCTGGATCACACGGTTGATAGGACCACAGTGTATTGCTCGATGAACTAGCAAACAGTCTACATGGCAGGCAGTGTATGGTAAGGAAAGAGAAGGCAAACTACCTAGGCTATATATGCTGTGATCACATGCCAAGAACAAAAGGGACAGAACAATAAGAGTGGAACAAAAAGAGAATTCATAAGACTGGGGCGCCAGGCTTACAACCTCACTATTTGAGCCTCATGCTAGAGTAAGGGATAGACGGTGGTACTTGTGCTTCATAATTAGCACAGTTCTTATTTAAGTGTTGACTTGAGCCGCTCTGCTGGCAAGGTATTCCCAAACACACGGGTGGCTGTGTGCATTTTTACTGTATGCGTGTGACAAATTCTGACAGATTGGCATCCATTAAAAGCTATGAGGTCTGGGTCCACGAAGATGTGAGGAAAGCATGACTAAAGGTAGTTCTGTCATTCAGAGGACCAGTCCATCCCTTGGGGTATTAGGAGTACTCAGGCAACTCTATCTTTACTCATAAATAGTGGCCCTCGAGGTAAGAGCAAGAAAACAACTTTAGAAAGATATTGCTATGATAATGACCCACATTGCTAATCCTCATGTGGTGTGTACACTGCTGACCTACCATGGTTGCAGCTTGAGCTGCATAGCACTTGTGAATCAGAATTTGTTGGTTCCTGGCATCACAAGCACTTATGTGTCATTATCTCCCACCTCTTGTCTTAAAATTCCTGTTGATAGTTTATATATAAGGGAATGTGCATGGTTAGAAGTAACGATCCGTTCAACCTGAAGGCTGAAGGTGACATGATCACCATAGGATGTGCGATCCTCTTTACAGGAACTGTGGCGGCATTGTTGGAGTATGTCAAATCTCAGAATGTGTGTGTGCAATCCTCCCTCAATCATCTTTTTGAGTTTAATCTATGCTGGCTATTCCACTGTAGTTTCCCACTTGTCTCCAACTGAACTGGGTAGGCGAATGGGTGCAATACCATCACAGAATGTTCATTTAATGCTTTGAAAACAGACATTCAATATGAAAGGACAGAGTCCCTGTTTAGGTAACTTTGTAGCAGTGCATTCCCGTATGTTGCGACTGAGGAAACAAGCCAGTCACCTCTATCCTTGAAAATGCATGTGCGGGGGGCCGTGTATCGTCTTACATTCTTTTATATTATAGGTTTTTGATGCGAGACATCTTTAGCCTTTAATATTGACCCTCTCAAGCCTCACCAGCAGTCCGCTGCACCAAAAGCCAGTGCCACCAATCAATGCATATGCAGTAGCATCACGTATTCCATGGCATCCGCTTGTGCTGTCTGCCAGGATGGTGAGATTACTCCGTGAGTATAACAGACGACTCTATATATAATCACTATAATACTGCTATCGTAGATGGGCGCTTACATTGGCTTTTATGCACCTAGTAATGTGACTAATAAACAGTAAGACAACATACTCGTATACAGTGCCTCCTCCATACTCACATATGTATGATATGAGATATCCTATGCCTCTCCCCAGTGGAATTTCGGTTCCTGCTTGGGCTTACATGGATGTTGCTGTTTATGAACTCCTTCATCGGCTTGAGGCCAAGGATTCATATGACCTACATAGGCCCACGGGAATTTCGACAATATCGCTGTAGAGGCTCAGTCTAGACAAACTCCTGATTCCTTTGCTGGTTCAGCTCCAACATCCTCACGACCATCCCTTTCATCTGGGATTTTCAGTACTTCTATAACTACTACTCCTAGTATTTCAATAATGACCAGTCCAGGAACTTTAACAACAACTGTCTTTCTCCCATCGCCTCCGATGGGTAGCTTTCCACTACAAACCACGCCTGCCATGGATTCTAATTTGCAACATAGCAGTACCGGAGCAATAGTGGGAGGGGTTCTGGGGTATTGTTGGCATCGGTGGCATAATTCTAGCCATAATTTATGTCCATTGCAAGTCCAGACACATCAGGAAGGAGGCGGTGAAGGATGAAAGACCTCAATAGCTTGTGCCACTTCAACCCCACACAGTCCCACTGATGCCGGGCGAAAAGCTTCAGATGAGGTCCTCTATCTCCCCGAGTGGACCTCCATCTATCCCTCCTAAATTATATGTAAGTAACTTAATCCACGACCTCACCAGTTGCACTTTGCAAGTTCCAATAATTGCCTTCAGGACCCTTCTGACCCATCCACCTTTCCGCCACCAATTGGCCAGCTTCCATCCCAAGGCCTCACTACCATGCCATATGCATTCGGGTACACTGTGTTGGATTTTGGGAATCTGATATGTGAGCAACAAGGAGCATGGACCATACACCTATATTAGTAAGCAGTTACTGGGCATATAGATATAAGGACAATACATGTATTGTAGTCCTTATCTGTTTGTAACAAGTGTTATGACCCATTCCCGGATGTTTCAATATCTGACTCCCAATCTCCAACTACGGAACATCATAGTTACCATATCTTCCGCATTCTTCCCTTGTTCCACATTTGGTAATTTGTCCGTTGACAAGTATTCACTTGTTTGTCTATTATATTCCCATTTCGGAATATTGTCTCCCCGATATGTCTTATTGTATTTCCATTTTAAGAATACTCCCGTTTCCATCTTATTATGGTCTTAGTTTGTAGTACAATAATGAGAAGACTTATATTAGTTTCCGCAAATTTGTACTTTACCTTAGATCTGATATCGACTTAGTTTCTTATTCCCTCTCCCGTCTTTCTGTATGCTCGATATTCAGAACTCTTCGGAACTCTGAATATCCACATCTTCCATCATAAGTCTCACCTCTAAAATTAAGTACTTTGAGCTAATGCGTGATTATTTCACATCGCATTTTGTCATTGTTGGAGTTTGAAATGTCATGTGAATATCATGTGATTTCTCACACATTGTGAATAAGCACTGAGTCACCAGTAAATGACACATTAATTAAAAAAGAATAAAAAATAGAAATTTCATAGCTCTCCCAGTTTATAAGATAAAATTACGAAATAAATTGCATAATTTTAAGATAAATCAGGAGAATATTGTACAATTTTATCGTCACGATATAAATACATTTAAACTTTCTTTTTTCACAATTTGTTAGGGGAGATTGGTTAAAAATTAAAAACTTAGAAATACATAACAACTCTACCTGACTCTACAACCTTTCGACAACTCAACTATCAATCACCACTCTGGACTCCCCAGGTTTCCTGTCTGTCAGTCTGAAATTGGACACAACAGTCTTGCGAGAGCACAACCTGTAAGTTGAAGCCACAGCCTTGTGATGTATCAGTCTTATTTTAATAATATTTCACTAGAAAAGTATAAGCTATGCTTTTCTGTTAAAACAACTTCTTAAAATAGGAATAAAAATTCACTGATTCAGAATCTAGATTCAACTTCGATTCTAGCTAGTTTTTATATATTTTATACTATTTATCAAATAGTAAAAATATTTATAAACAGGTCAAAAGATTAGATATAGAATAAAACACTATTTGGCTAATATATGCTTTATTTACACTAACCTACAGAATCTACTGTAATACTAACTTATCAGGATCTTAATGTAGGCTTAAGGATCTTGCAAAGATATTCTCAGCATTTATTTATGCTCAAAACTGGGTAGAAATTAGAAATGTATTCCTAATCTCAACAATGATAACCAAAATTGTTTATTACTTTAATTGATAGCCAACTACTCAACTAAGAGGTGGTGTTAAGTGCCGTGTCAGGAACTTATTCCGGAACTATCGGGAAGTCACCGGGAAGTCGGGAACTACTAGATAGGGTCAGGACGTCGGCTTCAGCTTATGTGCTGCGCCTCTACGCAAACGCTCAATGTCCTTAATTTCGGAGGTGAGACTTATGATGGGAGTTACGGATATTCAGAGTTCCGAAGAGTTCCGAATATCGAGCGTACAGAAAGACGGGAGAAGGAATAAGAAACTAAGTCGATATCAGATCTAAGGTAAAGTACAAATTCGCGGAAACTAATATAAGTCTGCTCGTTATTGTACTACAAACTAAGACCATAATAAGACGGAAACGGAAGTGTTCTTAAAATGGAAATACAATAAGACATATTAGGAAGGCAATATTCCGTAACGGGAATATAACAAACAAACGAGTGAATACTTGTCAATGCACAAATTACCAAATGCGGAACAAGGGAAGAATGTGGATGATACGGTAACTATGATGTTCCGTAGTCGGAGGTCGAAAGTCGGAAGTCGGGGATCGGAAGTCGGGAGTGGGAGACCGGAAGTCGGATATTGGAACATCCGGGAACGGGTCGTAACAGGTGGCAAGGATGAACAAATAAAAGTCAACAAGTCAAATTGAGGACAGCAGATCAGTCAACAACTCAGATTGAGGTGACAAGGGATCTGATTGGACCACAACTCTGATAGAGGTAGCAAGGGTTTCCAACAACTCTGATAGAGGTGGAATTAGATGTCCAACTGTCCAGATTGGGGTGGAATAGGCTGCTTGCTGCAGTGACACACAGATGTGGTGATAATTGTTGATAATAAGTTATATTTCACAGCTGGAGCAGAGCTCCTTATATACATTTTAATCTGAGACATTTTAGAAGGTTCTAGAAGATTAACTAATGTCATTCTGAGACAAATGATGTCATTTAGAATTTTCTAGAATTTTCTAGAATTTTCTAAAAGATTACAGAAGAATCTAACTACTTCTAAGACATTATAGAATGTTCTTGGCATAATAGAATATTCTACAATATTCTATCTACTTGTATATACCTATTTCCTTCTGAAATACTGCAGGAGTCTTCACTACTTTTATTGTAGCATACATGCTGATGTAATATTCCCACGCATCATGCACATGTCACGTATGTGGTAATGTAGGCGTCACTTTAGTTCAGCACCTGTTTATGTAAGCAAAAAAGTGACCTACTCGCACTCCTTTCTGTGCTTCCACAACATAGATAATCTGTAATTAAAGCCCAGGGAAGTGGAGTTGGGATCCATTCCTCCAGTTCTCAGGTTTAAAACTTGAAAAATAATTCACCCTTGCCAACTAGTAGGACTTACAAATTTTAACTTTTTTTTTGAGTCTCTGAATGCTTAAAAACTCGTTTCCATGTGATTCTGAGATTTTCAAAATTTCACAAGTGTCAGTATTGGCTGCTTACATAATCATCATGTGATATATTGGGCAGCCTTGTTTTAAAGGCCTAAAATTGGGAAAGAAAACTGTATTAAATTCAAATATATGTACTTATCTTACTTACATAAAAATTCTCCTAAGAAAAAGAGGGTATAGCTGCACATGTACTTGTACAGTAAGCTGTACACTTGATCACAGGCCACATTACATAAGCAGCACAGTGGCAAACACATGGTTGCACAGTTCTACTACCATGCCTCAGAAGTCTAAAGCTGCACAATCTCGCATCAAAAACCTTGGATCCAAGGCACAATAAAAGCCCTCAGTGACAATCAAGGATGTCCCAGATGATGATGACTTCAATTGCAAACCAGTTTCTCTCAATCTAGATCAAAGCAATGAAAGGATGTATGAGGAAGCATTTATTGTGGATGAAGAAGATGGATCTCTCACCTTGGTAGGCTTTCTTGATGACTTTGAGGAAGAACCTCTACTAGATCTTGTTCATGATTTGGACTCGGATGATGAAAAATGATGAAAATCCTAGAGATAATTATCCAGGGATTCAAGAACTCTCTGACCTGGAACAGTTCTCAAGGATACTTGCTGAGGCACAGAGGATAGCAGTTGAGGCTGAATATGAGAGGTCAAAGGAAAACAGGCGACCAAAGAAATATCTCAAAAACTCTGCACGAACAAAACAAAGGCATAAACAGATTGGAAAGGACCTAGAGAAGCAAGGTTACCTTTCCATTAGGACATGTTTTGCAAAAGCTAATGCTGCAGAGAGTGAGGTTAATGAGGTTGCTAGGGGGCAGAATTCTGAGTCAGATGTGGAAATGGCCACCCTTGACAAAGATCAAGAGAACATATCTGCTGGAAAAAGTGACTCAATGAGCTTGATCTTATGGACTGCTGTGGTTATTGTTCTACTGACCAAATATTATCAGTCAATTGAAGAAATTGAAAGACTGGTTAACACTGAAATATATCCACCTTCCAAAGCTCATGAAAAGGTTGAAGAGCTCCTTCAGGCGCTACAAGAAGGCCAAAAACCTGGGGACAACACTCTATCCACAGAATCCGATATCATACTGGATCAATTAAATTACAAGGACTTCGGCAAGCCTGTGCAGCACTGACTGTGAAGAGCAAAGATAAGAAAATTGATGTTCTCTTTCAAGGACGGCTTACTGGGATGGTTGGGACATTGAACCTTTATCTTGACCCACAGCTCTCATATACCTGGCACGAGGCTTCTCTTATTGCATCAAAATCACAAGGCCATGGAGTTAGCCATGCACACAATCTGCAAACATGGATACATCAGTTCCTGGGTTCTGGAAAATTACCTCTTCACAGATATGGAAAGCTATGGGGTACCCTTCTTGATGATAAGGACTTTTCACAAGCAATACAGATTCACCTGTCTGGAATTGCCAAGAACAACTATATCCAAGCTCAGGATATTGTTGATTTCATGCAGACACCAGAAATGCAAGAAAGGCTTGAGGAGATTGGTTCCAAGAAAAAGAAGATATCAATATGTACCACACAACAGTGGCTCCACAGGATGGGATGGCAATATAGGAGGAAAAGGAATGGTATGTATGTTGATGGCCATGAGAGGGAAGATGTTGTCAAATACTGGATGGAATTTATTGAATGGTGGAAAGTCTATGACAAGCGGATGTATTCATATGATAATGATGGAAACCGTGAAGGTGAACTCACTGGATTGCCTGTCCCATCTGGCCAACATTTCCAGCTCATTCTTATCACCCATGATGAATCAACATTTTATGAGACTGACCATCAGAAAACCATGTAGGCCCATCAATCAGTGCCATTAAAGAAGGGGGAAGGTGTTTCTCTCATGGTCTTGGATTTTTTGACCGTTGAATGGGGAAAATTGCAAAGTGAGGATGGCATGTAGTGAGTTAATCCTGCACTCTAAATTTTGAATTACTATTTAATCTATGAAATGCAGGTCAGCACGCATTGTCTTCAAAGCAGGAAAAAATCGTGATGGCTACTTCTCATCTAATGACTTGATCACACAAGTTGACACAGCCATCGATATTTTTGAAGGATGGACAAATGGGTTTGCAACAGGCCTGTTCATTTTGGATAATGCACCGAGCCATCAGAAGCATGCAGATGATGCACTTTCTGCAAGAAAGATGCCAAAGTATCCATCTGCAATCTGGGTTCATCGCAAAGGAGGCTCTCGCATGCGAAATACTGTGTTACCAAATGGAGACACCCAGTCCTTTTATTTCAAAGAGGACCACCCTACAATGCCTGGATGGTTTAAAGGCATGGAACAAATCATCTGGGAACGAGGCCTATGGAGGGAAAGTGGCTTACTTGCACAATGTGAAGGTTTTAAATGTGTACAAGGAAAAACTGACTGTTGCTGCCGTCGCCTTCTTTTTACCCAACCAGACTTTGTGGCACAAAAATCTCAACTTGAAGAGTTCATCACATTGTGGGGTCACATCTGTGACTTCTACCCAAAATATCACTGCGAGCTTAATTTTATTGAGCAGTATTGGGGTGCAGCAAAGTTCCATTACCGAAACACCGCCAAAACCAATAACATTGTTGAGATAGAAAAGAATATGCTTACATGCTTGGATGATATCTGTTACGACCGGACAATCCCACCGGACTCCGGGCACTAACCCGTACACCCCCACGCGCTACAAGCACCAATTGTCTGTTTATAGGATTTCCCGCCCGGACTCCATTACGTCAAGACTAGTTACGTTCGACCTCATTACGACACATATCAGTCACCGGACTTCCCCCAGACCCCATCTCTGTCTATGTCCGTCTTCATCCCACGCATCAGTCACCGGATCCCGCTTAGAATCCCGTCACCACTCTAATCGAGCCCCGTTCCCATTTTAGTCAAATGACCTGTCACGATTTAGGACTCCGCTCCCGCTCCATTTCCCGTTATGGGTTATGCTTTGTCAGATTTGGACTCTGCTCCGTTCCGTCCCATTCCTAACACCAAACTTGGTGTTTACTATTCCCATTTTATGTTCTGTTAGTTTCATTTCGTTATTACTGGATTTGGTATGTCATTCACTCCATGGCCTATATAAACTGGAAGTTGTTGTACATACAATCCAGTCAGAAAATTAGCTTAGATTCCCCCCAGTAATCTAATATATTTTCCGCTCTAAAAACCCTACTCTTATCAGACCGCTCACACTAGTCGGAGCCCACGGGCTCCAGCGCATCTATCTCTCTCAACCATCTCAACTCACGACCCACAACCTCCGACCCATGACCCCTGCCTGGACTCCCCAGGATTCCCGTCCGCCTGTTTGAAATTGGACAATATGATCTAGCGAGGGTGCAGCCTATAAGCTGAAGCCAAGTCCTACCGGATATCCCGCGGGTTTCTCTGGAGACCCAGCCTGTGTGTGTATCCTAACAATATCCCTTTGCTTCAAATCAGAAGGTATTTCTCTTATTCTTCTGCCCACTATCTGATCTCATTGTTTTCCCATGCTAGATGGGAAAAAAAAAAATAGGTCTGCCTGGTTCATATCAGGTTATGATCTCGGACTGTCAGGAGTGGAGACTGCATGGGTCAACAAAAGATACCATGGCCATCGTACATTACCTCCAATCATCCTTGCACAAGTACAGCAAGCTCAAATTAATATGCCTGTACCATTATAGTGACTCCAATTCATTTTTTGACTTCATAATAAATTTTTCAAAAATTTGATTCGCAAATTTGGCCACTCTTGGCACTTAGTAATATGATTACATAAGGTGCTGAACTAAAGTGACGCCTACCTTACTTGTGACTGTCAGC
The DNA here is from genome assembly GCA_015178975.1 of Hysterangium stoloniferum. Taxonomy (NCBI): domain Eukaryota; kingdom Fungi; phylum Basidiomycota; class Agaricomycetes; order Hysterangiales; family Hysterangiaceae; genus Hysterangium; species Hysterangium stoloniferum. The sequence continues at coordinate 575,080 of WHVD01000018.1, forward strand.
CGTTTGTGATGGCTTGTCGCATGTGTGACAGCTATCGGGTTTGTGACACATGTCGGGTTTGTGACAAATGTTTGTAACAATTGTCATGTTTCGTGACAATATTCTCGTGCATCATGCATAAGCGCTGAGTCATTGACATGTTAATCAAAAAAGAATAAAAGATAGAAATTCCGTAGCTTGCTCAACTTATAAGATAAAAATACAAAATAAATTGCATAAATTCAGGATAAATCAAGACAATATTGTACAATTTTATTGGCACAATATAAATACATTTAGTTGTTAATTTCCGCAATTTGTTAGGGGAAGTTGGTTAAAAAAAAGAATAACCTAGAAGTACATCACAGTCCTACTGGTATCTGTGGGTTTCTCCGGAAACCATTTGATAAGCCAGAATTCACCTCTTAACAATTCACTAACTTGAGGTATGGGCCTTGAATAATCCAGGTGTTGGCAGGGATTTCAGCAAGAGATTTGTTAGAATTATTAAGTGTTTAATAAGCCTAAAGAGTAGCTGAGAGGCTGATAAAACTTAGATGATTAGCTAAGTTCAAGAGTGATGACAAAAAATTCCAAAATCTGCAAGTGTAGGTGCTTGCAGTTAATATATCAGACTAAGGCTATTTTTGTCCTTAGGATGATGAGATAAGCTCAATGCTGGTGCAGTAAAATATGTGTGATAAGATGATTTTTATTGGAACCTTGGCCCACCTTATACACATTTTGATAACTAAATAATTAACTATTTATTTATTTCATGAGCTCATTATTTAGATTATAATGATCTCATGTTTTACTTATTTTTACCCATTATTTTTGTTATGACTCCCCTGCTGAGACAAGGGTTCCAACCTTCTGCTTGAACATGAAGATTCAAGGCCACTTGTGAGGGGTATGCCTTTACCATGGTTTCATTACAGTGAAATACTTCTTTCTTTTCATTTATATTTTACACATTTTATTCATATTTTTCTATCCTTTATATTCTTTGACTATGGCACCATTTCATTAGTTCGAAGCCTGTGTATACTTGTGGGTGCACTTGAATATTATTCTCCCCAAGTTTCAAACTGAAAAAGGGTGTAATTGTGGCAGAGGAGCTGATTCTTTGACAGAGGTCTGAATGTTAAATAGCAGGAAATAAGAAATTCTGAGTATAGGAATAGCTTGCCTCATATATATATATATATGGTGAATACAAAATATTATATCTTACTTCCTCGCCTGTTATGGAGTTACATGGCAATTTATTTTTGGGACCAAAGCGGAATTTTTTTATTGATTTTCAAACTCCGCACTATGTACCTGAAATAGCTGTAAATAACGCGCGCTACCACGCCAGCCGGGTTTCGGGCGCCTATTGAAATGGAGCACATTTACGTCGACCGTTGTTGGCGTTTGAAGCCCCCAACTGACTCAGGCCATGACTCCGCAGTTTGCACAAGATCTTAGTTACGCCGAATCACAGAGACCGTTTGTCTCAGGTATTAAATCGCAGTTTACACTTATTCTAAACTGAGGCACGCAAACAGAACAAGGGACGACTAACCGTCGAGCTTCGTCTACTAAGATTCCCTCCAGTCGCGATAATGGCTTAGAAAGCGAAGATGATAACCCTCATAGCAAGCACGTTAGATCTGATTCAATCATATGGTCATTATATCTGAAGGAAACGGAAAAAGAGGATAAAGAACTTGCCAACTCATTGCAAGTTGGTGTCGACCAGCTTCTCATATTTGTATGTTGAATACGATTTCTTTTCTCTATTACCATTCTACTAATTCAGAGTTTTTCAGGCGGGTTTGTTTGGGGCGATTCTTTCCGCCTTCCTGGTCGAAAGTAAGAAAGATTTGCAGGTAGATCCTGTTCAGGAAATCCTTCAGGCACTTCAAAATCACTTCGCTGTAACTGCCTCTCAGCCTTTTGAAGTCTCCAAATCATCCCTTATTGTCAACTATTTATGGTTCGCGAGTCTGGGTCTGACTCTCTTTAGTGCTCTTTGTGCTGTACTTGCAAGAGAATGGCTGGCGAAGTATATTCCTGTATCACCCGGACGTCACTCAAGTGATGCATGCCAACGTCTCCTTCGTGTTAAGAGAGCACAGCAATGGCGCCTCGAGTCAGTTGTTGCTGGAATCCCGCTTTTCATTCAACTGGCTCTCTTCCTTTTCTTTGCAGGTCTCGTCTTATTCACCTGGAATACAAATGTGGCTTTAGGCGTTCTTATGCTGTTTTTGACCATATTTGCAATCGTGCTATATATACTTGGCACCGTTTTTCCTTTGTTATCCCCCGCTTGTCCCTTTCAGACAACAGCGTCGCGGTTTTTTCCAGTCATCTCTGCAAATGCCAAGTATGACGCGTCCACATCAAACTATTGTGGGTCTTTGCCACGGACAGGAACCTATACATTCAGAATTTCACAATGGTCAAAAAGCCTTTCTCGGTTCTTCGCCGAATTGTATGGTAAGCCTCCACGGGCCGAACTTGAAGCTGATGTCCTGGCATCGACGATTGCAAAATCCACATCAGAGGAGGCAGTTAACGAGGCACTTAGGGCTGTGGCAGGTGCTAAACAATGTGAACGGTTGCGAGTTGCCTTGTGTCAACTAGCCGTCGCGGAGAAATTATGCAAAATTTTAGAGAACTGCTTTCACCGCCCCGCAGGCGTTGTCACTGTATGTGATGCAGCGCTTGCAGAAGTTTCTCTCCTTGCAATGTCACGAGTCCTATCACCGCCAACAGACAAACTCATGAACAAAGAGTACCTTACGCCCTTCAAAACACTCTTACAGGTTGGGGGGCCATTACATCGGTTGGACAATTTAGATCCTTGTGTGAAGACATTGGGGTGGGCGGTTCATATTGGGATTCGGGTAAACATGGATGATGATGATCTAGAGGTGCCGACAGCCTCACACATTGAAACAGTCGCCACTATGGGTTCAGCACCATACGAGCGAAGGACGTTAATGACGGCGACTATTGATGGAGCACTGTCAGAAAAGAGGGGTTTACTTATAACCTGCGAACGGTTAATATTAGGATATTGGCATCTTCGTAGGGTTTTTTCCATGGCTCAGTGAAGAAACTAATTGATGACCAGCGGATTGCCGGGAAATGCTGAAAAAAAGGGGGTTAATAGCAGGTAAACTGTACCTATCCCATGAGTCGAAATACATATACCCAATTATTAGCACAACAGGAAAAGAAGAAGAGTGGCTGAGGAAAGTGGCTGAAAAAGAACATCATAGCGAGGAACGATTACTATTGGAATGTGGTAAGAAAACGCCAAGTAGAGGACGAGTACGATTTAATATGCACCGGTGTGCAGCTAGGTCCCCAACTGGCGTCGTAGGTGCCATTCCCAAAATTGTGGGACTTTTGAAGAATTCCAACTATTCGGTTCGATCAAGGACAATATCGACCCTGGAGGAGGTTTCAGGACAAGGTTTGGTGTGTGATAATGTAGTGTGAATACAGCTGACATTTGACCACAGCCGAATTTCGAGCCGTCATTGCGGATGTCATTCCCTATATTATTGCACTGTTGAAGGATTCTGACTCTGGCATTCAATCAAGCACACTATCGGTCCTGGGGAAGGTTTCAGAGCAAGGTGCGTTGTGTGATGATGGGATGGGAATCCGGCTGACACTTGATCATAGCCGAATTTCGAGCCGCCATTGCACCTGCCATCCCCTCCATTGTTGCACTGTTGAAGGAGTCTGAGTTTAACGTTCGATCAAGCGCACTATCGGTCCTAAAGAAGGTTTTAGAGAAAGGCGCGGTGTGCTATACTGGGATGGGAATCTAGCTGACATTTGGCCACAGCCGAATTTCGAGCCACCATTGCGGGGGTCATTCCCGACATTGTTGCACTGCTGAAGCACTCTGACTCCGACCTTCGATTACGCGCAGTATCGGTCCTGGGGAAGGTCTCAGAGCAAGGTGCGGTGTGTGATACTGGGATGAGAATCCAGCTAACACTTGACCACAGCCGAATTTCGACTTGCCATTGCACCTGCCATTCCCCACATTGTTGCACTGTTGAAGGACTCTGACTCTGACGTCCGATTAAACGCATTATCAGCCCTGGAGCACGTTACAGAGGAAGGTGCGGTGTGGTAATAGAATGTGAATCCACCTGACATTTGACCACAGCCGAATTTCGGGCCGCCATTGCGGGTGTCATTCCCGACTTTATTGCCATGTGGAAGGATTCTGGCTGGCGCGTTCCAGAAGGTACAGTATCGGTCCTGGGGAAGATGTCAGAGCAAGGTGCGGGGTGTGATCATGGGATATGAATCCAGCTGACATTTGACCACAGCCGAATTTCGAGCCGCCACTGCGGGTGTCATTCCTGGCATTGTTGCACTGTTGAAGCACTCTGCCTTTGACGTTCGATCAGGCGCAGTATCGGTCCTGGGGAGGGTTTCGGAGCAAAGTACGGTGCGGGATACTGGAATGAGAATCCAGCTGACATTTGACCACAGCGCAATTTCGAGCCCTTATTGCGGGTGTCATTCCCGACATTGTTGCACTGTTGAAGGACTCTGACTGGCGCGTTCGGTCAATCACAGTATCCTTCCTGGGGAAAGTTTCAGAGACAAGTGCGGTCTGTGATACTGGGATGAGAATCCAGTTAACACTTGACCACAGCTGAATTTCGGGCCCCCATTGCGGGTGTTATTCCCGACATTGTTGTACTGTTAAAGGACTCTGACTGGCGCGTTCGATTAAGCGTACTATTGGTCCTGGGGAAGGTCTCAGAGCAAGGCGCGGTGTGTGCTACTGGGATGGGAAACCAGCTGACATTTGACCACAGCCGAATTTCGGGCCGCCATTGCACCTGCTATCCCCTCCATTGTTGCACTGTCGAAGGACTCTGAGTCTGACGTTCGATCAAACGCACTATCGGTCCTGGGGAAGGTCTCAGAGCAAGGCGCGGTGTGTGATAATGGGATGGGAATCCAGCTAACACATGACCACAGCCGAATTTCGAGCTGCCATTGCGCCTGCCCTTCCCGACATTATTGTACTGTTGAAGGACTCTGACTGGCGCGTTCGCTCAAACACAGTATCTTTCCTGGGGAAGGTTTCAGAGCCAAGTGCGGTTTGTGATACTGGGATGAGAATCCAGTTGACATTTGACCACAGCCGAATTTCGAGCCCCTATTGCGGGTGTCATTCCTGACATTGTTGCACTGTTGAAGGACTCTGACGGGCGCGTTCGATTAAGCGTACTATCAGTCCTGGGGACGGTCTCAGAGCAAGGCGCGGTGTGTGATACTGGGATGGGAACCAGCTGACATTTGACCATAGCCGAATTTCGGGTCGCCATTGCGGGTGTCATTCTCGACATTGTTGCGCTGTTGAAGGACTCTGACTCTATGGTTCGATCAAGCGCACTATTGACCATGGAGAAGATTTCAGAGCAATGTGCGGTCTGTGATACTAGGATGAGAATCCAGCTGACATTTGACCACAGCCGAATTTCGAGCCGCTATTGTACCTGCCATTCTCGACTTTGTTGTACTGTTGAAGGATCCTCATGATCACGTTAGGTCAAGCGCAGCATCGGCCCTAGTGAAATTTTCAGAACAAGGTGATCCTGATTCATTAAATCTTGTTGAAGGATTTGTCTTAAGACTCCATAGGAGAGTTTCTCCCTCTCCTCAGGGTTGACATACTTGCGGCGGTAGGATTATCAGATAAAATGCAACCGACGCTGCTTGATTCTGGTGCAATCGCACTTCAAACCATTTCCATTCCCTCTGTTTTTCCTTCTCATTCTGCGCGATATCGCGGTAATCTCACAAATGTGCCCGATAAACGAGACCTTTCCGGATTGCCTGCCCGTCGTCTATCGTCAATTGTCGATCTCTTGCACAGTACTGATAGTATTTCGCGTCATGAAGCCATTAGGATTATTCGATGTGTAAAAGTTACATGTATGTGAAGAGAGGTCATATATTATTCATTGACTAATTTCCATACCACTTATAAAGCGCTAAATTTTTACCTTTCCTTATCCAAATTCGACCTCAGAGCCCAAGAGGGAAAGATTACTCTGCTTGAGGTGGTCACTGCTCTGCATATGTTTGGTATGTGCACAAATTCTCCTTCAACTGCCACGATTCATGGACTTGCAGACGCATTTGGACCCGCCATTACACACGCCATTGCCAACATTGGTGCACTGTTGAAGGACACTGACTCTAACGTTCGATCAAGCGCAGTATCGATCCTCGAGAAGGTTTCAGAACAAGGTGCGTTGTTTGATACTGGAATGGGAACCCAGCTGACATTTCACCACAGTCAAATTTCGAGCCCCCATTGCAGGTGTCATTCCCGACATTCTTGCACTGTTGCAGGACTCTGACCGGAGGGTTCGATCAAGCGCAGTATCCGCCCTGGGGAAACTTTCACAGCCAAGTGCGGTCCGTGCTACTGGGATGATAATCCAGCTAACATTTGACCACAGCCGAATTTAGAGCTGCCACTGCGGGTGTCATTCCCGACATTGTTGCACTGTTGAAGCACTCTGACTCTGGCCTTCGATCAAGCGCAATATCGGTCCTGGAGAAAGTTTCAGAGCAACGTGCGGTGTGTGATAATGAAATGGGAATCCAGCTGACATTTGACCGCAGCAGAATTTCGAGCCCCCATTGCGGGTCTAATTCCCGACATTGTTGCACTGTTGAAGCACTCTGACTCTGGCATTCGATCAAGCACACTATTGGCCCTGGAGAAGGTTTCAGAGCAAGGTGCGATGTATAATAATGGAACGGGAATCCAGCTGACATTTGGCGACAGCCCACTTTCGAGCCGCCATTGCGGATATCAATCCCGACAATGTTGCACTGTTGAAGCACTCTTACTCTGACGTTCAATCAGGAGAAGTATCGGTCCCGGGGAAGGTTTCAGAGCCAAGTGCGGTCTGTGATACTGGAATGAGAATCTAGCTGACATTTGACCACAGCCGAATTTCGAGCCCCCATTTTAGGTGTCATTCCCGACATTGTTGCCCTGTTGAAGGACTCTGACTGGCACATTCGATCAAGCGCAGTATCCGTCCTGGGAAAACTTTCACAGCCAAGTGCGGTCTATGATCCTGGGATGAGAATCCAGCTGACATTTGACTACAGCCGAATTTCGAGCTGCCATTGCGGGTGTCATTCCCGACATTGTTGCATTGTTGAAGCACTCTGACTCTGGTCTTCGATCAAGCGCACTATTGGCCCTGGAGAAGGTTTCAGAGCCCAGTGCGGTCTGTGATATTAGGATGCGAATCCCGCTGACATTTGACCACAGCCGAATTTCAAGCCGTCATTGCTGGTGTCATTCCCGACATTGTTGCACTGTTGAATGACTCTGATTGGCGCGTTCGATCAAGCGCAGTATCTGTTCTGGGGAAAGTTTCAGAGCCAAGTGCAGTCCGTGATATTGGGATGAGACTCCAGCTGACATTTGACCACAGCCGAATTTCGAGCCGTCATTGCGGATGTCATTCCCAACATTGTTGCACTGTTGAAGCACTCTGACTCTGGCCTTCGATCAAGCGCAGTATCGGTCCTAGGGAAAGTTTCAGAGCCACGTGCGGTTTGTGATAGTGGGATGGGAATCCAGCTGACATTTGACCGCAGCCGAATTTCGAGCCGTCATTGCGGGTGTCATTCCCGACATTGTTGCACTGTTGAAGGACTCTGACAATGACGTTCGATTAAGCTCACGATTGGCCCTGGAAAAGGTTTCAGAGCAAGGTACGGTGTGTGATACTGGGATGATAATCCAGTTAACATTTGGGCACAGCCAAATTTCGAGTCGCCATTGCCGGTGTTATTCCCGACATTGTTGCACTGTTGAAGGACCCTGACTGGCGCGTTCGATCAGCCGCAGTATCCGTCCTGGGGAAGGTTTCAGAGCAATGTGCGGTCTGTGATACTGGGATGAGAATCCTGCTGACATTTGACCTCGGCTGAATTTCAAGCCGCCATTGCTGGTGTCATTCCCGACATTGTTGCATTGTTGAATGACTCTGACTGGCGCGTTCAAACAACGGCAGTCTCCGTCCTGAAGAATATTTCAGAGCTAAGTGCGGTCTGTGATACTGGGATGAGAATCCAGCTGACATTTGACCACAGCCGAATTTCGAGCCGCGATGGCAGGTGTCATTCCCGACATTGTTGCCATGTGGAAGGGTTTTGACTCGCGTGTTCGATCAAGCGTAGTATCCCTTCTGGGGAAACTTTCACAGCCGAGTGCGGTCTCTGACACGGATGAGAATCCAGCTAACATTTGACCATAGCCGAATTTCGAGCCGTCATTGTTGGTGTCATTCCCGACATTGTTGCACTGTTGAAGCACTTTGACTCTGGCATTCGATCCAGCGCAATATCGGTCCTGGAGAAGGTTTCAGAGCAATGTGCGCTGTGTGATGATGGGATGGGAATCCCGCTGACATTTGACCACAGCCGAATTTCAAGCCGCCATTGCTGGTGTCATTCCCGACATTGTTGCACTGTTGAATGACTCTGATTGGCGCGTTCGATCAAGTACAGTATCCGTCCTGGGGAAGGTTTCAGATCCAAGTGCGGTTTGTGATACTGGGATGAGAATCCAGTTGACATTTGACCACAGCCGAATTTCGAGCCCCTATTGCGGGTGTCATTCCTGACATTGTTGCACTGTTGAAGGACTCTGACGGGCGCGTTCGATTAAGCGTACTATCAGTCCTGGGGAAGGTCTCAGAGCAAGGCGCGGTGTGTGATACTGGGATGGGAACCAGCTGACATTTGACCATAGCCGAATTTCGGGTCGCCATTGCGGGTGTCATTCTCGACATTGTTGCGCTGTTGAAGGACTCTGACTCTATGGTTCGATCAAGCGCACTATTGACCCTGGAGAAGATTTCAGAGCAATGTGCGGTCTGTGATACTAGGATAAGAATCCAGCTGACATTTGACTACAGCCAGATTTCGAGCCGCCATTGCGGGTCTCATTCCCGACATTGTTGCACTGTTGAAGCACTCTAACTCCGGCGTTCGATCAAGCGCACTATTGGCCCTAGAGAATTTTTCAGGGCAATGTGCGGTCTGCGATACTGGGATGAGTATCCAGCTGACATTTGACTACAGCCGAACTTCGATCCGCCATTGCCATTGTCATTCCCGACATTGTTGCACTGTTGGAAAATACAAATTTCCAAACTCAAACAACAGCTGTTGACCTGCTCCTTAAACTAGCGGCTTATGGTGTGTGCCTTGACACGCAATTCAACACGCTCCCCTCACCCATGTTTTCAAAGATTGCCTTCGTAAAGTTATTATTGGCTGTAACCTCGAGCATTATTGTATATCCCTTGTTGCCGCCGAAAAGGATATAGTCGTTTCGGCTGGTGGAAAATTGTTTGTAGCTTTTGCTCAATATGGTAAGCTTTGATTCTTTGCACCATTGACTTCTTTTATTGTCTTGCAGGTTATCTTCCAAACATTAAGCTGTGGATAGTTCTGTCTGCACTGTGCCACCTATATTTCCCTATATCACCTCTAAAACATCGTTGTACACTGATTGTCATCCTCTTGAAATCTTGTAAGTGTTTGTATCCTCTAGTTGTCATAAATCCTGATCTTCGTAGCTTGTGTAAGCCACACTGTTCTTGAAGTTGCTCATATTGTATCCTTCATCATACATTTCATGGAGGATATTTCTTTTGAGTGCATTCAGGCTTTGATTCTGCAAATGGATAGACATGGACTATTAACAACATTGTAGTTTCACAAATGTAGTTTATGAGTGGATGAATGGTGAAAACTTTACCTACTGTCACATATCATTCATATCAGATCCACATGTACATATTTGCTACTTTGTGCCACTTGTTGTTATCCCTTCTGTCAGATGTTACAATTCAGCATACTAGATACATGTTGTGTACTACTGTGGTCCCATAGTTAATGTTCCAGTAATTCTCACTACTTCATTGTCAGAGTGGGTTGCTATAATTCAGTGATTTGGACTGGAAAAGTTGAATTTGCATCTCTAACAATATGTATGATTAACCTGATCTTTAACCTTATACATGATAATCCCTTTGAAGGAGTGTATGTGGGAGGTGTTAGGATCCACACCTTTTTGGACCTCCAATCATCTGTTTTACTTGGTATAGATACAGTAGGGGACAAAACTGTCCCAATGTTTTGTTAATTCTGATTAAATGGTTTATTACTAGTCAAATAAATTTCCTAACATTGTGGAAATATTCTCAGATATACCTGAACATACTAACCCTCACATATCCAAAGATGATGTAATTCGGATGGGAATTGGTATCACAGTGAATATTTAAAAATAACCAATCATTGGAACAGTTTTGTCCCCTGCTCTTTTCACTGATTTTACTCTATCATAACATCCACTAGAGGAATGGAAAATTTCCAAAATAAATCATGTGACATATATTCAATGTTCTAATTGATATGTGACTGTGACAGTCACATTTCAACTATTACTCTCATCATGAAAGCTATTTCTCCTCTCAAAAGAGGATAGGCCATCTCTCTCCTCCAAAATAGACTCTCCAATAGGAATGTGGCCTCTATAATAGGTCTTATCAAGTCTCCTAATAAGTGAAATTGGTCAGGAGATGAACATAGACAAATAAAACCTGAAAGGAGGATGTTCTTCCAAGCTTTCCCCTATTAATTAAAGGAGGATTATACATCAAATCACCTCTAGCAAGTTAGATACTGTAATGCTGTCCAGGCCATATATTATGCAGAATTCATCCTTCCTTCAATCTCTGTAAGCATTCCCACTCCATTCCAACCCATACAACCCCACACCATGATATTTCCACCTCCATACTTGACTGTAGGTTAGGTTGTCCTATCAGAAAGTGGTTCTCCAGCTTTCTTCCACATATATTGATGTCTGTCTGATCCAATCTTATTTATATTGGTCTCATCAGACTACAAGACCCTTTTCCAATCATCCACAGTCCAGTTTTGGTATGTACTTGAAGACAAAGCTTAACCTGCCTTTCTATATTGAGCCTTGAGCAAAGGCCTTTTTGCTTTGACTACAGGGGTTAAAACTGTGCTGTTTCAAGGTCCTCCTGACTGTTTTGGATGAGACATGGGATTCATTGATGGAATTGATGAAGTATGTGGCCTGGACAGTTGTTATGTATTTCTAAGTTTTTTCCGATTTTTTAAACAATTTCCCCTAACAAATTGCAAAAACAAATATTTAAATGTAATTATATTGCGACAATAAAATTGTACAATATTGTTTTGATTTATCTTGAATTTATACAATTTATTTTGTATTTTTATCTTATAAATTGAGCAAGTTATTGAGTTTCTACCTTTTATTCTTTTTTGATTAATATGTCGATGACTCAGCACTTATGCACAACGCACAAAAAGATCATGTGATATTCACATGACATTTCAAACTCCGATGCTGACAAAATGCAATTTGAAATACTTGCATTATCAAGGCGAAATATATATATTATATTATTATAATAAAATATTATTATATTTATAACTAACTAAAAATAAATATAGTAATTATAATAATATAAAGCCGACCACCTGTGTTTATTACACGGTGCACGGGAAAATCGTTACAACAAGTGACAGCCATCACAACAGGTGACAGTTGTCACAAGGTGCGATGGTCACAGAGGCGTGTGATGGTCATACAGGCGTGTGACAGTCACAAGACACGAAGGGTGTCATGCACGTGGCGCACACAGGTCCGAGAGCATTATGTCATCATATATGCTACTATAGCAAAAACCGGAAATTCCCTGGAATATTCCAGTGACTGCCAAAGGAATGGTAGTTAATAGGTACTAATAATAGATAGAATATTGTAGAATATTCTGTAAGTTTCCAGAATGTTCTATTATGCCAAGAATATTCTATAGTGTCTTAGAAGTAGTTAGAACCTTCCACAATGCTCTAGAAAATTCTAGAAAATTCTAAATGACATCATTCCTTCTAGAATGACATCACTCAATCTTCTAGAATCTTCTAAATGTCTCAGAATAAAATGTACATAAGGAGCTCAGCTCCAGCCCTGAATATAATCTTAATCTTAATAAATCAATCTTATCATCACATCAACCTACCACATCTGTGTGTGTCACTGCAGCAAGCAGGCTACTCCACCCCTATCTGGGCAGTTGGACATCTCATTCCACCTCTATCAGAGCTGTTGGAAACCCTTGCCACCTCTATCAGAGTTGTTGGAAACCCTTGCCACCTCTATCAGAGTTGTTGGCCAATCAGATCCCTTGTCACCTCAATCTGAGTTGTTGACTTTTATTTGTTCCCCTTGCCACTTCTTAATTGAATAGCTGGCTATCTTTTATATATTATTTCCACCTCAGTTAGAATTGTTGGTTATCAATCAATAATATATAAATAATCTCATACTATAGTCATCTCTTAATTGAGTACTGATTATTAGTTTTCTCTACATTGTTATTTGTAGTCTAAGACTTCAGTCACCTCTAGTTGAGTAATTTGACTGTTTATTGCATTACAAATAATCCCTGTTCTATTGTTCATTCATTGTGAATCAGCAAAGCATATTCACATAAATAAATACTGAGAATATCCTTGCAAGATCCTAAGACTACATTAAGATCCTGATAAGTTAATATCACAGTAGACCTTGTAGATTAGTGTAAATAAAGCATATATTAGCCAAATAGTGTTTTATTCTATATCTAATCTTTTGACCTGTTTATAAATATTTTTACTGTTTGATAAATAGTATAAAATATATATAAACTAGCTAGTATTGAAGTTAAATCTAGCTTCAAAATCAGTAAATTGTTATTCTTATTTTAATAGTTGTTGTCACAGAAAAAGAACAAGCTTGCACAAGCAGCTCTCAAAACCTTCTTTGCAAAGTAGGGTGCATATATTCAAGTAAACTCTTGACTTCAGGGATTCTAAGTCTATTTAGGCTGCCACTGATTAATATCAAATACTTAAATTATTTTACCTTGCAGTGAATTGAGTATTTGCACATCTTGAAGAGCATTGGACTCCTTTTTTGGAAAATAGTATTAAAATAAGGCTAATACATTACAACAGTATTATCTAACTTGCCAGAGGTGATTTGATATATAATCCTCCTTTAATTAATAGGAAAAAGCTTGGAAGAACATCCTCCTTTCAGGTTTTATTTGTCCATGTCCATCTCCTGACCAATTCTACTTATTAATAGACTTGATAAGACCTATTATAGAGACCACATTCCTATTGGAGAGTCCATTTTGGAGGAGATGGCCTATCCTCTTTTGAGAGGAGAAATAGCTTTCATGATGAAAGTAATAGTTGAAATGTGACTGTCACAGTCACATATCAATTAGAACATTGAATATATGTCACCTGATCTATTTTGGAAATTTTCCATTCCTCTAATGGATGTTATGATAGAGTAAAATCAGTGAAAAGAGCAGGGGACAAAACTCTCCCAATGATTGGTTATTTTTAAATATTCACTGTGATACCAATTCCCATCCGAATTAGATCATCTTTGGATATGTGAGGGCTAGTATATCCAGGTATATCTGAGAATATTTCCACAATGTTAGGAAATTTATTTGACCAGTAATAAACCATTTAATCAGAATTAACAAAACATTGGGACAGTTTTGTCCCCTACTGTAGTTCCCATGTATATTACAAATTCTTTAGTTCAAAAATCAGCTTAGATTAGCTCTTTCAACTTAGGAAACCCTCCTAATCTCTATCCTCAAATATCCCTAGAAACTCTCTTCAGCATTGTATTAAGCTGCATGTAACTTATGGGAGGTTTCCAGAGAAACCTGTGGATAATCTGGTAAGACTTGGCTTCAGCTTATAGGCTGCACTCTCATGAGATTGTGGTGTCCAATTTCAAGGAGGCAGATAGGGAACCTGTGGGTTCCATGATGGGTCAGAAAGTCAAGGTCAAGTGGTCAAGAGGTTAGGAGGCCTGCAGAAGGTAGTAGGTTGGAAGGTGAGTTGGACAGTCCACAGGCTCTGAGAGGATGATGTTGTTGTTCAGAGATGAGAGTTGGGAATTGAGTGGGGTATATGCTGAGTTAATGGGGGTGCTTAGAGTCACTAGGTGTGAAGGTAGTAGTCAATACTGGATGGCCTCTAGTACTAATACCGGTCTTTCCTTTATTCTATATTTTGTTTTATATTTTCTATATTTTTTCCTTATATTTTTCTTCACTTTAAACACTAGCTACACCTTGCATTTAATAGTTGAAGATCTATGTATACACATGGGCGCCTAAGTGCCCACCACCATGTATTTACTATGCAGTCACACTCATGTGACACTACACATTTTTAACCCAACGACCACCACCTGTAACAGATGCAAGTGTTGGCCAGGGTTTCATCTTGACTCTCAATGTCACTTATGTACTCTTAGATTTACTCTTCATAAGGCTTCACACTGTACAGTAACAGTCGAAGCCCTCTCTCTCTCTCTCAATTTCACAACCTCTTGGTACTCACAATCATCTTGACTCTCAACTTTACTCACTCTCAGGTAGGCTTCGTACTATAATAGTTGAAGCCTCCCTTCTCTCAACCCTGTGACCTCTCGATATTCACTCATAAGTTGATAATGACTTCTTCACTACTTTAGTTTCCTGTCACTGTATTACCCTAGATTGCATCTTAGAGGTCAATCTATCTTTCTTCACTACCTGTGTGCTGTTGATTGGATCTCAGTGGTCAATCTCAAGCACTATAGTATCTTACAGATCATACCTCTAAGGTCGGTCTAAGATCACTCATGTTGCATTACTTAGACTTCTATTATCGCTCCCTTATTGTATCTACATCTATTATCAATACCAGGTTTGCACTGTTCATAGTCAAACTAGCTCATACATTGAGTGATAATCTACCCAACTCTTCACAGTGGTGATCTGGGCTGGACCCTCATTCCCTGTGAGCTAAAACTTGATTGATTATGACTGTGGGCGGTGCAGGAGTCTCTAGAATTCCTACACCTACTGGTAAACCCAAAACAAGAACAGGATCAGTTGGAATCAGACTTGCTAGTAATGTTACAGCAAGAAAACCCTCTCTGATGATGCAAGAGACTGATACTGGTCAAGGAGTCCTGCTGAACCCCTCCAAATTTGCAACCACTGATGCTGCCAAGGAAGGTGAGGAAGGTTCTTACTTCACACTGTCAGATAGTCTTGGAATCTATACCCACAATGAATAAAAGCATTTTCACCCTGACCTTCCTGCCACAACAGGTCATATTACAAAACATGTATAAGGGTCAAATCTATTACACTGAACTCACGAATGAAAAGTGGAAATCCTTTTACTCCAAGGAAATCAATGATGACAAAGTTACTGCGGTTGTACACAAGACTACCATACTAGGTTCCCCAGAATGTCGAAGGAAGTGTCCATTTGGTTGAGTAGACTTCACCATATAGCATTGGCGGACACACTTCTCCCTCACGAAAGAACTATCGACCAGCTCTCAGAGCAACTTCCTGAGTGGTCTGAGCAAATAGTCACCATGGAGGTCAAAGGTGGTAAAGGTATAAAACACACTCTATTCAAATGGGTAATCAGTCTAGTAGCCATGCACAATGTCATGCTACAAATCCTATACACAATTCAGAGCAAAGGGGGATCAGTACCTAAGGTTGACTATCATTATCTCTACACCCAGACCTTGGAAAGATCACTATATGAATTCGCCCCAAACCTACCATTCACCTACCACAGTCTACGTCTAAGGCTCATCCGCAGTTGGGAGAAATGAGACAAGATGTTCATGGAAATCCTTCACTCGTATGATAACCACACGGTAGTGCCCCTCTCCCCAGCTCATACTTCTGACACTTTCATTCAGGGTCTTCAAGGATCCCTGAATACCAGATTCCTTCACTCACTAAACTGTGACTACATTTTGGAGAGCTTCTCAGGACATGAGGGAAGAGATATTAGGATGGCTACAAGAGAAGACTATTCCCCCCGTATCTCAAGCCTATCAAGCCAGGTTATCATGCTTCGCCCTGTCAGCGCACTTCTGCACATTTGAAATGTCAACTTCACAAAACACAAATGGATCATGGTTAGCTACCGTTCACCAAAGCTAGGTGCTGTTGTAGACCACCTTTAATCCCATTGCACAAACCAGCATTCCACGCATTGTCATTAACTGTGTGAACTTCACTCATCACATACTACCACTAATTCTACAGTCATTACCATAACAAGAATTTACACTCAAAACTGTAATACCCTGCACACACTCCCAATAACATTGCGACAATCTGGCTGACTGAGGTGCCGAAAATCCCAGACCCATTGAGCCTGAGGATGGCTAACCTGACAGGTCGATTGTGAGCTGGAAAGACAAGCTGTCTTCACCAGAGGGAATGCTATGACTATCATGTCTTGGAGAGATATGTATGGTGCATCAGGATGAAGTCGCAGTGAGGAAAAATTGGACTGGGAAAATTGGATGGTATGGATTTATCATTTGAGGGAGTGGGAATGGGCACTGCGAGTCCCTCATGCTTGAGGGAGTGCATTAGATTTGGGATAGCAAGGGATAGCAAGTATTAGGACTCACATCACAACATGCAGGACTGCACAGCCAGGAACAGCTGTCAATGTCACACGCATCACAGATGGCTCCCGTTAACCACAGCTGAACTGTGAACAATCAAGACCTCAAATTGAGATGACTCAATGTACAAAGACCCGTGGGCAGTTTTGGGCATCGAACAAAGTCCTCACCTTTTAGAGGCACCACCAATCACAACTACTGCCAATATTATAATCAACAACAGCTGCGATAGAGATGGATGCAGAAGTATGGCACACGGGAAACCCAGCAGATGACTGAGGTAGTGGCCAACTGCAGTCTCATCATGAGCCTGAGGGATGGAAGAGCCCTACTGGAGGGAACACTGAACCGGGTGATTAGCTAGACAGGCAAAGGAACATTGGTGATAGGGTGATGAATTGGAAGAAGAAAACCAAGAATTTTACTTCAAGGCATACCACACAGGGCAAGGTGTGGCAACGACAACCAAATGCTCAAGGACAACCTCGACGACTAGGTCTAGTCGACTTGAATGACATACAGGCTGAGGGAAGGAATAAACCCACGGACACCCAGTACGTCATGCAAGACAACATGCTCATCACACTGCAATCACCATCTGCAGTACAAGAAGCGAAAGATGTCACCAAGACAAGTCGACGATCAATGCACCTGCATGGACCTGCTCGAAGATTTTGAGGAGTCCACACACACTGGAATCGGAACCATCAGGTCGAGGCCATCATGTATGCAAACCGTTAGCATATACCTGCATATTCAATCAGCAGCAATGAAGGCATGACTAAAAGGGATGCCAGTGTCCTAGCACTGCCCCAGAACAACTTGCCACGAGATGTTGCTGCCATTGCAGCCTTGCTACACATAGATGATCAGCCCAGGACAGGATGGATGAGAACTTACCTGGAATCTCAACATCATTCAAAAATGCAATGGCAATGGCCATATAGGACCTCAATGATCCACTGCAAATGCTATGGAGGCGAAATGATGAAGGACTGGCCAACGAGAAAGTGTAACACCATGTCAATACCAGCATGTGGGAGATTTGCATCAACATCAAATGCACTGAGCATACCAGTGTCAAATGTTCAATCGAACTGCCACATATCAAGAAAGTGACTGCCCCCCTTTTAACGTCACACCATTTATTGCTTACTGCACATCACATTGGCACTACAACACTCATTCATGTCTACACTCACACAGCGACAATTCTTACAATCCACATTTATCATTGCACACCCATGGAAAGGGCTGAATCACCATTTTACTATGTAACAAGTTTATCCTGGATCGCTATCGAACATCACCACTTGCCATTATCGCTTGTAGATAGGATTTGCAATTGGATTGGGAGTGGGAGTCAAAGTGATGGACAACTATGTGTGGATTCAAGGAGCATATTCGAGAGGGAGATTGTTGTGGTTGTCTCAAGGAGTTCAGGCAGGTGAACTCGGGGATAGGATTAAGGGAGTGCTCTTATTTAGTGTCATCTCCTTGTGCTCGAGGGAGTGTGTTGGATTTTGGGAATCTGATATGCAAGCAACAAGGAGCACAGACCATACGCCTATATTAGTAAGCAGTTACTGGGCATATAGATATAAAGACGATACATGTATTGTAGTCCTTATCTGTTTATAATGAGACTCATTTCGTATTACAATACACTGGTGGTGGTCCAACTGCTCAGGCTCTTCTGGGCTCATTCATTCCTCTTCCTAACAATCATCCTTCTGGGCATATAGATATAAAGATGATACATGTATTGTAGTCCTTATCCGTTTATAATGAGACTCATTTCGTATTACAATACACTGGTGGTGGTCCAACCACTCAGGCTCTTCCAGGCTCATTCATTCCTCTTCCTAACAATCATCCTTCTGGGCATATAGATATAAAGATGATACATGTATTGTAGTCCTTATCCGTTTATAATGAGACTCATTTCGTATTACAATACACTGGTGGTGGTCCAACCACTCAGGCTCTTCCAGGCTCATTCATTCCTCTTCCTAACAATCATCCTTCAGGAGTATGGCAAGTTTCCTGCGGGGTTTTGATGTAATTGAAACAACCTGTATCACCATGACAGTTGTCTAATAGCATTTTCCAAGCTACCATTTCCCCACTGCACCTTGTAGGTCGCGGCCTGGCGGCCCGGCTTGGGCTTAAAATATCCCAGGCCGGGCCCAGAGCGGACGGCTAAGTACTACTCGGCCCAGGTCGGCTTGGACTTTTCAGGGCCCGGCTCAGCCCGCCCACGGCCTGAGGCTGGGCCTTGCCAATCACTACTCTGGGCAATTCTTAAGTTGAGCTATATATATAGGAAAGTATATATTTCTAATATACCGCACAATTTCAAAAATTTGTACATTCTCGAGAAAATTTTATTCTTCTGAGAACTTTAATGGATATTTTAAGATGGAGAATTTGAACATGTGAATGTGTTGTATTATTGTTGTATGCAGTAATTGTTGTATGTGGTATTATTGTTGTATGCAGTACTATTGTTGTATGCATTGTTGCCAGTTGGTAATTTGAAAATCGTATTAGCGTAAATTTCCTATCTAGCCGCTTCTATTCATTTGGGAACTCAAAGACTGTGGGTACGCATGCCTTTACATAGGCAGGTGAGATCGTATTATTACCGCCAATCTAGTAGCAGTAACGGCTCTTCGCATCCCACCAGTATATCGTAATGACGGGTACACCGTGTTATGTAAAGGCCAACATCATAGCATACTAGTAGTAATACAGCTCGGCCTTATGTACATCCAAACACTTGCAAAATTTAAACTTATTGTACTCCAGAAGGATTGTCCGTGGGCCCCGAATGCACATTATGGCATGAGATCTTCATATCGGGACAAAATAGGGGAAGTTGGCCGCAGAAACGTGGACGAATCGGAAGGGTCCTGAATTAATTACTGAGAATTGCGACACGCCACAGTGAGGGATATATTGAGACTACTTACATATGACTTGGGGGGAGGAAGCAACGCAAATTATGACCTTCTTCCACGCGTCACTGCCGTTTTTATCTTCCCCATCCAAATCTGACCGAAACGAGAAATGCCTACAATCACGCCAACGCCACCAATAGCGATGCCAAAATTGGTATTATTATTGTATGTTCTTTTGAACTAGAACCCTTCGGAGGCGTAGTTATAAATCCGGTTGCTGTTGCTGTTGTGCTTTTTGTTGGCGTCGCCACAGTTAATGTGAAGGTATGGGATATTGATATTCCAGTCGGAGCTGGGCCGGAAGAAGAATCGGGAGCTTCTTCAGACTGGATCTCAGCAGCCATAACGTCGAAACTCCCGAGGGCCTATATAGGTCATCAGTTTCCGGCCTCACAGATGTAGAAGTTCAGAATTACAGCGACATCCATGTAAGCCCAAGAAGGAACCGAAATCCCGCTGGGGATGGGCATGGGATATCTTGTGTCTCGTGTTAGTATTAATGGAAACATCGTATACGAGGATGTTGTCTTACTGTCTATCAGTCACAATACTTGGTGTACAAGATTGATTCCATGAAGACCACCTACGATAGCAGTGTTATAAAGCAATTATATATAAGGTAGTCAGTAATATTCACGAAGAAACCAAGCCACCCTGACAGACAGCACAAGCGGACACCATGGAATACGTGACACTGCTGCATGTACATAAATTGGCGGCAGCAACTATTGGTCCATTGTAGCGACCACCAGGGTGAATAGTGTCAATATAAAAGGCTAAAGATGCTTTGCATCAGAGACCTTCAAATAACGAGGAATATTGGATAACGCACGACCCCCGGCGCATACATTCTCAAGGGCGATGGCCACTGGATTGTTTTCTCAGTGATGAAAGAAGGGAATTCGCTGCTACAAACTTACCGAAACAGGGACTCTGTCCTTTCGTATTAAACGTCTTTCCATAGCGTGAGAACAACGTTCTGTGAAGGTGTTTCACCAGTCACCTACCCAGTTCGCTTGGGTGCAAGTGGGGAATGATGACTACAGTGGAACGGTGGGCATACGTCAATGTCGAAGATTGATCCAGTGTCTTGTACGCACCGTTTGGGCTTTGACGTACTCCAAGAATGGGACCACACTTGCCGCGAGGAAAAACGCATGTCTTAGGGTGGTCATTTTGGGTTCAAGTTGAACAGACCACCATTCCCCCACCTCACCATGCACATAGCTTAATATAAACTTTCAGCGCGAGTATCGAGATGAGACCTGGGAAATAATAAATGAAGAGCCTTCGCCAACAAGTTCCGATGAATGTGACATGACATTAGTTCTTGGCAAGAATTTCTGCCAGTCGATAGTCGATATTGTTTGACATCGGAAAGAGATTAATTCCCTCGAATTTATACACCTGATCATTCCGACATGCCTGCTTCCGACGAACGGCTGTCTCGTGCGTCGCGTTTGTTTCACACACTTCGAGAATTTTGGAGTTAATTTGCGGCAATAAGTCCTAGCACCTTTCCCTCACCCCAATCATACCCAATACACTGGGATCCCCCATCAATCGGCGTTGGTGCCTGTTGCTCTTCAGGAGCCTGGCGATTGGAAAACCGTGTGAACGCTCTTAGGAGACATTGCACGTGTTAAAGAACTGGTCTGCAACGATGAATTATGGTGAGTACTCCCTATTGTTAGTACGATATATCATTATTCAATCCTGGTTAGCGACGATGAACCACTGTGGAAATGCTGCATAGTATTCGATACCGTTAAAGTGACGTATACAGTGCGTACGTACCACGTAGGCAGTACCAAAATATACGATAGGTCCAAAACAATGTCAAATGGTGTGACTTGGAGATGGTCAATGTATAACAATGAAGCAAAACGGGGGAGGTGACAGGATCAGCATCAAGAAAGAGTCAATAGACTGTTGAAAGGCTGCTGTCTAATGCAGCCTTACATTGGCATCGGTCCAGACGTTGATAGGACCAAACTGTATTCCTCGAGAACGGCGAGTACGATACACGATGATGACGGTAAGTAAAACGATATGAAAAAACTACTATGCGCGTCTGTGATAACGTAATCAGTATGTCGTAAGCCACCAGGCTTACAACTGTCGCCCTGTTGACGATAAAATTGTTTGACTATTCCTATGCCACATGAGAGTGCCATTCCCGAATACTCCGTTGCACGCCATGTTTCCTCGTTGTGTAGCTGAATTGATTCTCGGCGAGCCGTCCGGCCACTTCTTTTGTCCCTCTCCCCAGCATAGCCTCAGCGACCTTGCTCAGTTAAAATCCACTTGACCTCTTTCTTCCATGCCTGATAATTATCGACATTGAGTGGATCGATAAAATGCAGAGAATTTGACTGGCTGGTAAGTGAAATTATTGACGACTGTTGTTTGATTGGCAATTTAGAGGCTATTCGTTTTGTTGGCTGCTAGCACGAGGCCCGATAACCTGTTGAAAGGCTGTTGGTATCAGCCTCACTCAGTCAGCAACGGACAGGACAAAGTTCTCTTTGTTGATCATAGGGGGAGAACATGATAGCTATCTGGTAGGGGGGTGGAATAACTAACTACCCTCGGAAAGGACTATTGTCAATCTAATATATCTGAATTAACAATGGGATGATGGAAATAAGGTTTAAGGAATTATAAATAGAACAAAAGGATGATCAAGGCAGAGAGATAAAATAATAGATCTTGATCGGGTCAGAATAATGTAGCCAATGTGTGGTAAGACGGGCAGGATTACACCTGTCGTCTAAATGGAGTGAAGACAAAGGATAATATATTATTCAGGTAGCTCTGCCCACTATTTATACTATTCTACATGTGGCAGTTCCGTGTAAATGCTGATTAATATTCCCGTTAATATCCTATTTACAACATGACCTACCTTGAGAAAGTCACACTCCATTAATAATGAGGCAACTTCAAGGTCTAGGATGAATGGCTCATTTTATGCTGCATAGCTGGCCTAAAAGAAGAGGAGGAGAAGCAAAATACAAAAGGGGGAAAGGAATGCTAGATTCTGGTAGGTCAATTGTGTTGAGTTAGTCCACACATGTGTCCCCAAGTAGCAACCATGAGCTTTGTAAATGCTCAGGTTGTAAGAGTGCACTGTATTGTATGCACTGTTAATCATAAATTAGAAAATTAAATGTGCTCTTCTTCGTCTCTACTACTACTACTATGTCTCATTATCAAGGTCAGATGACCCAATCTCTTCCGAGTCATCCTTTTCCACCCTTTTAGCACGCTTCCTCCGAGCCCACTCCTTTGTCTGCACATACTTTGGTTTCACCACCTTCGCCTTTTACTTGCCCTCACCCTTCTCCTTAACATGCTCATCTAAGCTACTGCCAACAGAACTCGAACTAGTTTCTGAACTTGAGCTAGACAAGGTACCGCATGGTCAAGGATGGTCAGATTTTCTTCTGTATATAATCTAAGTGCTTTGTACACAATGCCGCCAAAGTCAAAATCTTGCCTGGGACGGCCAAGTAAGTCCCCAGGGGGATATTGAGAGTGACGAAGAAATCGAAACAAGTTCGCGGTGGGAAATTTTGGCTAGCGGGGATTCAGAGGCTGCATTACTTGAAGTTGAGCTATCCTCTGATGAAGAGGAAATTTATGCGTAATATACATTCATAATATTTTTGAGAATTTTATTTTATTTTATTGGTAGACTATGCCATCTTGTACCGCGGCCTGGGTCCAAGCCGGGACTTTCAGGCCGGGCCGGGCCTTGCCAATCACTAGCCCAGAGATATCGGGTCACCGAGATTTCTTCAAAATACATAAAATATTCTGGGATTGAGAATTTGTTCAGTGGCCGTGTCTCCCAGTGGTGTAAATCAATTAAAGCATCATATGCTGTAGCATTTCTGTAACGATTTATATATTTGTCATATCGAGGACTGTTCGCATCGTTGGATAGAAAGAATTGGCATCCTATGTATACATCTGAAGTGAAAAAAATGCAAGACTATACGGGAAAAGTTGGTTTTTCAGCTTTCTAGTAGCATACCAATACCGGTAGTTGACTCAGTAAAAGCCGGCCAAATCCTGAGGCTGGATGCCGATCACTAACGTCGGTGTGGCTGTGTGCGTATGGTGTTTATTTTATTTTACGGTGTGCGTGTGATCAATTCTCACAGATTGACGTTTATTAAAAGCCATAGGGGCCATATTCACGAGGGGATAAGGAAAGCATGACTGAAAGTGACCGTTTTATCATTTAGTCTCGCCACTCAGGCTACTCAAGTAACTCTATCTTCACTCATAGATAGTCGCTGTCGAGGTAAGAGTAAGAAAACGAAGTTATGAAGAACATTCCATGGTAATGACCCACGTTGATAAGTCTCGTGTGGTGTGCACCCCGCTAAGCTACCATTGTGTACTACAGTTTGAGTTGCATAGCACCTGTGAATCGGAACTTGTTGGTTCCTGACTGCAGGCTCTTTATGTGTAATACTTTCCCACAACTTTTCTCAGCACTACTCGTATTTACATTTTATATAAGGCAATCTGCATGGTTAGGAAAAGCTATCTGTTCAAGCTGAAGGTGACATGACCACCCTGAGACGTGCGTTTTGCTTCACGGCAACTGTGGCTGGATTGTTGGGGCATATCAAAGCTCAGAGTGTGCGTGAATAAAACCTCTTCAATATTATTTTGATATTAAAAATGTATGCCCGCCATTCCATTGTAGCCGTCATTCCCCACTTGTCTCCAAGCGAATTGGGTAGGCGACTGGTGCGACACTTGATAGAATGTTGTTCTCATATGTTGAAAAAAAGACATTTAATGAAAAAGGCCAGAGTCCCTGTTTAGGTAATTTTGCATTAGGGCACTCCCGTATGTTGTCACTACTGAGGGAACAATTCAGTCGCCTCCGCCCTTGAGAATGCATGTGGAGGGGGTCGTACGTTATCCTACATTCCTCACCATTTAAAGGTTTTTAATGCAAAACATATTTAGCCTTTAATATTGACCCTCTCCAACCTCACAATCAGTACGATGGTCCGGCTGCCAATGCTGCCAATCCATGCACATGCAGCAGTGTCACTTATTCCATGGTGTCTGCTTGTGCTGTCTGTCAGGATGGCGATGTCACTCTGTGAGTATCATAGACGAATCTCTATATAATGGCTTTATAACGCTGCTATTGTAGATGGTCGCTCTCGTGGATTGAGTTTTGTACACCTAGTATTGTGACTAATAAACAGTAGGACAACATACTCGCATACGATGCTTCCATCAATACTAATGAGACACAAGATATCCCATGCCCATCCCCAGTGGGATTTCAGTTCCTTCTTGGGCTTACATGGATGTCGATGTAATTCCGAACCTCTACACCTGCGTGAAGATAGTAACTCATATGACACACACAGAGCCATGGGAGTTTCGACGATATCGCTGCTGAGGCCCAGTCTGGACAAACTCCTGATTCCTCTGCCGGCCCAGGGCCAACATCTTCACGATCGCCCCTTTCATCTGGGATTTTCGGCAGTTCAATCACAACCACTCCTGGTCCTTCAACAACGACTACTCCTGGCACTTCAGCAACAACCATTTTTCTCTCATCGTCCAACACGATCGGCTTTCCATTTCCAACCACGCCTTCTGCCGATTCTGATTCACACCATAACATCGCCGGAGCAATAGCGGGTGGGATTGTGGGGGGGATCGTTGGCGTCGGCGCCATAGTGGTAGCCGTGATTTATGTCCGTCGTATTTCCGGACCCATCAGGAGGGAGGCGGTGACGGATGAAAGACCTCAACAGGTTGCGCCGCTTCAACCCCCCCCAGTCCCACTGACGCCGGAAGAAAAGCTTCTGATGAGGTCATCTCCCCCCCCGAGCGGACCTCCACCCGTCCCTCCTAAGTTATATGTAAGTAATTTCGGATAACCACTTCACTAGTTGTGTTTTTCAAGTTACAATAACTACCTTCAGGACCCTTCTGACCCGTCCACCTTTCCGCCGCCAATTCGTCACATTCCTCCCCAAGGCCTCACTACCATGCCACATGCATTCGGGTACACTGATGGTGGTCCAACCGCTCAGGCTGTTCCTAGCTCATTTATCCCACCTAACAATTCTCCTTCGGGAGTACATCAAGTTTAAGTCCTGCTGGGTTTTGATGTAATTGAGACAACCTATAACACTGTGCTATGACAGATGTCTACATTTGCTGAGCTACCATTCCCCTACTACGGCTTAAGCTGGAGGCAGTGTAAGGCCGCGGAGTTTACCGAATTCTATGGGAATTTGTGAAAAGGGTCCCGCATCTGGAAGAATTGTGGATCTTTCGTGGAGGTTGAGTAAGTATGATGCAAGCACACATTGATCCTTCACTGGATTAAAATCGGTTAAGGATCCATAAACACTGAAGCTTTAGATCTTTATCCGAGCTAAAGTCGTAGTTAAGTATCCATAGCCCCGAAACCCTTAGATGCTTCGCCGACTTTAACCCGGTTGTGCCGTTAAGGATCCGACAGATGTGTGTTTTGCGGGTTTTATGCAACCCAGTTGAGTGGTTGGATCTGGGCCTATTTCCGGTGATGGAATGCCACTGCCATTTGTTACTCTATCTATAAAACAGTAAGCACACTTGTAGTTAATTTGATCCTATGGCGAGAAGAAGAAAAAAAGAAAAAGGATATTGGAGGGAAGGAAAGATGCCTGTTGCACTCATTGTACACTATCGGCGGCATCAAGTTCGGGAGATCTAGCGAAATAAAACGAAAAGGACAAAGAAAGAAAAATCTCCAATGGGAAATGTTGGCGTACTGAATCACTGGACATTGTTCATTCGTTCAATTTTGGGAAAATAAAAGTCGCAGCCCGAATTGCTTTGCGATAGGTGCCAGTAACGATATGTGAGAAAGACCATTTTATTTCACAAACAGGACTGAATCCTGTGGTAGATTGTTGGCCTACTTATCGACCGAGCTGTAATAAGTGAGGTCATACTAATTATTTTTGCCGCTTGCTTCAAGCAGGCCAACCTCACAAGAGGAACTCCTTCCTACCCAATCTTCCCAGCCTCTTGTTTTAATACGAGCAATAAGGAATATACGGTCTCGATAATAAGTATGAGCAAGAACAAGAATAGATCTCTATCTCCGTTCATAAAGTAATTTACCCCCAGGACTTTCTTTAACATTCATATTTGCAGTTTAATGAATTGTTAAAGATAAAAAGTTGTCAAAGAAAGGGTTAGAAGTGCATCTTACAATATCAGTTGGGCTTGCTACTTGGTTTTTTGAAACTGGCTTCGAGGGTCTTTGTAATCTATTTTTAGCAGTTTATATTTACCACACCAATGAGCGGAACTTCTTGGCATAGCAAGCCTTCACAGTTATCACACGTCTCGTCTAGGCACTCGCATATAAACCATGTTGCATAGGTTAGGAGTGGTGATCTGACCGACTCATGACTACCCTCCGCCTGAGGCTTAGAGTCAAACGCGGCCTGCCCTTCAACTTCACGGCAATTGTGGCCGCATCAATCTTTTCGGGGCCGGGTTTTGCCAAGGCTCAGAGTGTGCGTGCGAGAAAGAAACTGCCTCGATTCTTGCGAATTAATCTGCTGGTATGCCTGCTATCCTACTGTAGCCATCATTTCCGACGTGCATCCAAGCGAACTGGGTAGGTAGGCTAATAAAACGCCTTGGGGAAGACTGTTCTCACGGTTTTAAACAGACGTTTAATACAAAAGGACAGAGTCCCTGTTTCGGTGAATTTGGTATCGGCGCACTCTCTTATATGTCGCCACTGAGGAGACAATCCAGTCGCTTCCGCCCTTGAGAATGCATGTATTGGGGGTCGTACGTTGTTCCTACATTCCTCGTTACTCTTTTAGAGGGTTTTGAGAAACATCTTTAGCCTTTCATGTTGACACTCTTCACCCTGGCGATCAATACAAGGGACCTACTGCCAATGTTGCCAATTTATGTATGTGCAGTACCGTCACATATTCTATGGTGTCCGCTTGTGCTGTCTGCCAGGATGGCGTGGTCTCTTCGTAAGTACTATATATATATATATAATCGACCTATACACTGCTATCATAGATGGTTGTCATGGATTGATTCTTGTCCACCAGGTACTGTCAATAATCAACGGTAAGACCACGTAATACGATACTTCCGTTAACACTGACATGTGGCATAAGATATCCGATACCTCTCCCGAGTGGAATCTCGGTTCCTGCTTGGGCTTACATGGATGTCGCTGTAATGAATTCCCTACATCTGCGTGAGGTGCTATGGACTCATGACTTGCATCAGGGCCACGGGGAATTTGACGTTGTCGCCGCTGAAGCCCAGTCTAGAGAAGGAGGCCCCGATTTCTTTGCCGACCCAGTTCAAGGTCTGGCTAGAAGAAAGGGCTTCACGCTCACTCTGGGCAATAAACACTTTTCTGGGAAGGCGTCAGTGGCTTTGCTTCTGGGCATCATCGCTGGTGCCTGTAGTGTCGTTGCAGGCATTGTTTCGGTCATTTTTGTATGCATTGCTGGGTGTTGCGCGGCCTGCAGTTGCAGGAGGTGACAAGTCGTGCGCCGGCTGCTACCCCCGAGCCATCTATTCCTCTTTCTGACCGTCGTACTTTGGGGATACGGTTTAAATTTTGCAGGGGTTGTTGTTTTCGCGGGATTGTCATGTGACATGTGTGACTAGTGTTAATATTGACTTTTGACAAGGAGTACTGGTACCAGTACCCCAATAAGCCGACTGTATGACCCTGCCCACACTCATGATACCTTAGAATACTGCTTTTAGGTGGCTTGTTTAGTTGCACAATTACCGTTTACCGTCTATGATATCGTTTTATCGTTTTTATGTGCCGGGCAGTTCTTGTTATATCATCATGTTATTCGAGGAGTTTCCACTTGAGCCCCAGGCTCAGGGCAATCCAATATCTGCATGTGTTTAAAACTTGGAACACATATATAAAGCCCTTGGCCCCTACTACGTGTGAGCATGCCTTGACCACTGGCATTGGCAGCCTCGACTTGCAGCTCAGAGGACATGACTTGGCACGTGTTTTTGGCTTGTTCTCTTTTTCAAGTTGGAAGGTTGATGTTGGCGTCTCGTGTTTATTCTCATTCGTGTGTACTATATCGCGGTTAAATATTAATATGCTGTATGTTGAATTAACGATGTTCTGTAGTTATTGTTTGAGGAGTTTCGACTGACATTCTAGGGTATTTTCGAGGAAATGGCAGCAAATTTATAGCACTGGAGCCCTCGACCCCATTACGATGCATGAGGCATGATGAGCCCGAGTTGGACAGCTCCACTAGGACTGTTCAACATCCATGTAAAGTGTGCTTCCATTCCTAGCGTTGTCAGCAGGAACGCAAGTTCATAGTTGCAACATGAGTTCATATCGTGTCGAATCATTATTATGATACTGGTGCACTGCAACCTGCAGCCTGTGTCGCATTGCAGCACAGCGCAGTCAAGCGGTGGCTTTTGAGGAAGGACGGCCCTGGACCCAGACACCGGGGCTCCGGAGAATGAGGTGAATGGCGTATTCCTGCATGCACAAGAGCGCTGCCGAGGTGCCATTTGGGTCTACGGAAAGGGCGGTGTTTCATAATGGACAATGAAGCACAGTTTATGCATGGTTCAGAAGCAGCCCATCCTCGCTTGAATCGGAAGCTCTGCTATGGTTTTAATCACCCTCAATTGATCTCCACACGAGTGAGCAGGCATTCCACTTTACCTCGCGGTGAACACACAATAAACGTCAGGGCTTTCATTTAGGCCCCCGCGCGTCAGTTTTTCGATCACGGTATGACGTAAGCGACCTTTTACCCGCAGTGCCCAGTCAGCGGTGCCACCCAAGCACACAACACGCACGCGCACACGCACACCCCATACAAGCCACGGACCACGACCACGACCACAAAACTCTTCTTCTCTAACGACCATTTCTAACGACGACTATTTTCAACACATCTCACCCATGGACGCTGACGTTCTGCTGCGCACTGGTGAAGCATCCCGCTTACGCCGACGAGGGGCACTCTATGGCCGCCGTCCCACCCCACCGTCGTATCTCACCCTCACGTGTGGTGCCGCGATGGGCGGGTGGCGGTTCAAGTTTCTAGCGAGCGAGCAAGAGAGTACTAGAGATCCGTTTTTGATTGCACATAGGACGCCGACGCAGCTGCGGCTGCAGCAGGAACAGGCCGCCAAATTGCCAATTGAGTGGCCGACTACAGGGTGTAATGCGCCGTTGACGGAGCAGGGGTATACGTCGTCGAGTAGTAGGGTCTATAAGGCGGCCAGTGGCACGGTGAGGGGTGTGCTTCTTGTAGAGGCGCTGTATTTGGATGAGGAGCAGAAGGGGCTTGTTGAGGGACTCATCTGCGAGTCCTTTGGTGCGTATAAATGGAGTCCTTTGGCTTGTAAGGAATGGTGCGCATTATCATTGTCTATTTATTTATTTATTATCATTAATTTATTCGCCAGTGGTAACATCGTAGGATTCCGCTACGCACCACACGGCGCATCCTACAGCCGCTCAGGAAACCCCACTTCCAGCTCGGCGGCAGACTATCCTTTCTCTGACACAAACGACCCAAACCCAAGGGAGGGATACGCATTCTTCCCATCAGACGTCACCGCCTCAAACCCACTCATTTTCCCGCCTCAGAAAACACCACAGTTGCAGTCCCGGCACACATCCCGCTCACACCCACACTCCCAGTCCCACCCTGGTCTTCTCCCCACACACCGTCCCCGCGGTTCCGACACCTCCGCGTCAGACTTCTTCGCCTCGCCTCCACCCGATGTAGAACCTGAACTTGTTAATCACGACACCCCAACCTCCCGACAAGTGCCCTACTTCGTCCCCGAGGATAGCCCTCGTAGTCGTAGCCGTCTCGACATGTCTCCCCCGCCTGGTCATTATCGCGTATACCCCAGCATCTTTGAAGGTCATTTCGAGTATCACCCCGTGCCTCTGCGGGGTGAAGTCCCTTCGTCTTCTTCGAGGTATGAAGAACCGGAGCAGTGGCCGAGAGTGGAGAATGTGAATGCGGAGGAAGATGTGGTTGGGGGGTGGGGGCCCTCGCCGCTGGAAAGGAGGCGGGCGAGATCCGGTGCTCCGCCGTGGAGCTCTGGGGGTCTGGGAGGTGGGCTGGGGCTGGGGCTGGGGCTTGGTCCTATTTCTGTGCCTGCGCCCGCGCCTGTCCATGCACATGCACACGCACCTGCGCCTGATCCTCGACCTCGGCTTTCTCCCGATGGTGTTCAAGCGGAGCGTCTCGATGATGTTGTTGTTATCCCCATTCCTGTGCCGGCATTGCTCCCTTCGTCTTCTCGCTCATCATCGGCCCCAGTTTCGGTCGAGTCTCAGGCACCATCCTCGTCCCCGAATACGAATACGAACACGGGTGCACACACGGGCACTGCTGCGGAGGCCGTTGCGGGTTTATCTGTAGTCCCGACTGCAACAACTGCGGTTTCGTATCCTCCTCCGCACTCCCCGACACCTTCGGAGGCATTGTGGTTGTCTCCCGTGGAGTACACACCACATCTACAACCGCAACCGCAACCGCAACCACTATCACCGCCGCCTCCGCCACCGCCACCATCGAGACTCACACATACACATACTCAAGATGCAGAGGAACCCGGTGCTATGACTATGACCAGGACTGCAGCCGCTGCGACGCCGCCTGTCGTCTCATTCCCCGCTGCTGGCGCTGGCGTTGGCCGTGCGCCTGTGGCGGATGGTAATGTGGATGGAGCGGGTGGCGGTACTCGGGCTCGTGCTGCGCGTCGGCATTTGGGCCATACAGATGATAGGGATTATGATGATGGTGATGGGGAGGGACTGACTTGGGCGCAATTTCTTCATGATGCGCATGTGCGTGGGCTGCGGCGGACGGCTGCGAGCGCGAGCGCGAACGCAAACGGAAGCTCAACGACAGGGTCAGCTGCAACCTCGACCGAAAGGGACCCTGTGCCTGCTACATCCGCATCGCGGCATTCCAATTCCAGCTCCAACGCCAGCTCTCCTAATGTCGAACCCGGCACCGTCTCGGGCGTACATCGTCATTCCGTCCACACCGAGATTCATGCTCGGAGTCACGAGCGCGCTGATGCCAGCGACGGTGGTGTTCACACTCAGCCCGGCTCTTCCTCCTCTTCCTCGTCTTCTTCTTCACGCCGGCACTCGTTAGCGCGTTCTCCTTCTCCGAATGCCACCTTAACGTGGACGGTCACGTCAGCCCCGACGTCAACGCTAACCTCACCATTGGCATCAACGTCAACGCTAACGCACACCTCAGAACCACCGTCGCCACCATCGCTGTCTGTTGAGCCTTCCCGTGCGCCGTTGTCTCCCGGAGCACGAACGCGCCGAGCATCCGTGTCCCCGCTTTTGCCTGTACACTTGCCTTTGCCCCCGTCTCCTTCCCCGCCTCATGTGCACAATGGCGATATCGACGTCCGGGGTGGACGGATAGGTGGACGTGTAGGAGGGGTTGACGGGGACGGAGACGCAGGAGACAGATCCCAGAGGGAGGACTTCTTGCGCGCCATGCATGAGAGCTGGAATATGTTTCCGGCTTTGTATGAGACCCGGCATAGAAGGAGTGGGGGTGGGTGGGGGGACGGTGAGATGGTGGTAGGGGGAGGAGGGGGTGGGGATGAGCTTCATGTTGGGGATGTTAGTGCGATTTCGGATTGGGGTGGGGTGGGCGATGAAGCTAATGGGGCGGCGGAAGAGCTAGCTTATCGGGAATCCTTTGATTATACGGAATGGACGGGGGAGGGGGAAAGGGCAGGGCAGGGGTGGCCGTGGCCTGATTCGCAGACGGATGGCGCTGTGACTTGGGCTTCGGTTGGAACTGAAACCGAGGCTACAGCAAGACCGGCGAGGCAGGGTTGGCGAGACTGGCATCCAGATTCGGTCGAAACCGAAACCTGGACTACAGCAAGACCAGGGAGGCGGGGTTGGCAAGACTGGCATGCGGCTGGGGAGAATGAGAATACGGAGCGCGCGCTTTCGGGGGGTATGGTATGTGACGCTTTCAGCTTATTTTGTCTTGCAGAGAAATTTGTCCGCTGATCATATTGTTGTTTTTTGTATCGTAATTTTTTAGGACGCACGCACCCCACGGAGGACATCAGTATCTACATCTGAGTCTCTACAACCCCAAAGCCACACACATCCCCCACCGCTGACTATAAATCCAAATCCGACTTCGACTTCGCCCTCGTCAACCCGTGCACATGCGTACCTCGACGCACGCACAACGCACGCTAACACCGTTATAGCCCGTACGAGACGTGTCCGCCTCGCAGCGCAGCAACAGCGAGAGCGGGAACGAGAGGGAGAGCGACAGCAGACGTCTCTCCTACCACAACCACGACAAGGGCCTTACTCGCCACCCACAGCGCAGCTACAATCGCTGCACAATTACCGCCACTCCAGCACCGCCATCCAACTCGCGTGGGCGCAACTTCACAATCTGAGGTTTGATCCTCGTATTGACGAACAGCGGGGGATGACGGGACCCGTTCCCGCGCCTGCGCCTGTGCAGGTGCGTGCGGATGTGGATGGTAACGCGAACGCGAATGCGGAGTCCGAGACGGAGGTGCATGATGAGGTGGTGGTTCACGGTGTTGGTGCCACGGCGTCTGTGTCAGATGAGGATGCTCTGGCGGAGGTGGTCAATGTTCTCCTCGGCGGGCGGGCGTTTTCGGATGTGGGTAGGTCGGGGGCTGAGGTTGTGGCCGTGGCCGACTCTGCGCCTGTGGCTGTGCCCGAGACGGAGGTCGAGTCGGGGACGGGGACGGGGACGGGTGTGTCCTCCACAGGTACGAATACCCCTGAATTGAGCGCGGAAGGGGGTGGGTCTGTTCGGCCTATACCTGCTGTTGTCCAGGATCAAGAAACGACTTCTTTAGTTCAAGTCCCAGCCCAACCCGGACCGCTCGATGACTCGCCCGCTCCGCCATTGCTGACACCATCACCCACCACATCCGCCCTCGAATTAAACACAACCCTCTCCATTCCACTCCCACTCCCGTTCGCGCCTCCGGGGCATCACGCTATTCTCCCGTCAACACCTACGAGGCTTGCGCTGTTACCTGGTATATCCCCGCCTTCGACGTCGACGCCGGCTCCTTTACCTGTGTCTGATGATGAAATAACTGTCTTAGCATCGGCATCGGCACCAGAATCAACGGCGGTAGCACTAGCATCACCGACATTAGCACCGGGACCATCGACATTGGCGTCGGCACCATCGACATTAGCACCGGCGCCGCCGACATCCGCACCGGCGCCATCGACATCCGCACCAGCACCACCGACATCTGTACCGGCACCACCGACATCTGCACCGGCACCACCGACATCTGCACTAGCACCACCGACATCTGCACCAGCACCACCGACATCCGCACCAGCACCACCGACATCCGCACCAGCACCACCGACATCCGCACCAGCACCAGCACCACCGACATCCGCACCAGCACCAGCACCGCCGACATCCGCACCAGAACCACCGACATTATCAACACCATCAGCACCACCGACATCAGCCTCGCCACCCGCCCCACATCTCATCGCCAATATCACAACACCCACAAGGCAAAGCCTGGCCTCACGAAGCGCTTTGTCCGTGTCGAGGGAACGCGTGGAGAGGGAGAGGGGTGAGTCCATGTCCAGGGGTCGCTGGGGGAGGGAGAGCGGCGATTTTAGAGCGGCGTGGGCTGCGGCGCCAAGGATTTCGAGGGAGAGGAGCTCGGAGAGAGGGGAGGAGCGGGGGAGCGTGGCGATAGGAGAGGGAGGAGGGAAGAGTCGAGAGCAAGATTGGAGAGAGAGGTGACTAGGTCAAGATCAAGACCGGCGAGGGAGATGTCGATGTCGAGGCCGGCGAGAGAGATGTCGATATCAAGGCCGCCGAGGGAGATGTCAAGACGAAGGTCTGTGATGGATCTGTCAAGACCACGATCAGAATCCCGCCCACGACCTCGCCCACTACGAGGGATGACGTCGCCACTCCCAGTCGCGAGCCATTCGGGTGCGCGTGTGCAGCGGTCTCCATCGTCCGTTACACCAAGACCAAGATCAATATCCCCATTAGCTATCGCCCTTACAGTGCCCTTTGCCGTTTCCCCTGCGCCTCTACCTCGTTCATTCTCGTCATCCCCAAGACCTGTGACGCCACCTCCGCATGGGGCGACGTTTACTTTTCGTGCGAGGTCTCGTTCACCTTCCCTCACACCGGATAACGGCCGAGCTGAAAGATCAGGCGACAATCACAATCAGCCTCAAAATCGAAGGCTAACAGAACAATCCCTATCACAGACTCAGACTCGCCGTACAACGTCTACATCCCCACCCCGCCGTCACGGCTCTGCTCCCCCTCTTGCTCGACACGCAACCTCGCCACTCTACATTATCTCTTCCCATTCTCGCCATACACATCCACCCGACCGAGGGGGCGAACGCGAGCGTGAACATGAACGAGACGCCGTATCCCGTCCCCCCCGAACACGAAGCGCCTATCTTCGGGAGGGAGGCTCAGAATGGGGAGGTGGCGGTCGACAGGGGCACACTTTTGGTAGGAGCCAGAGCCAGGGTCAGGGTCAGAGTCGGGTTCAAGTTCGTCGATACTCCGTGGAGGGAGAGGCACAGTCGCAGTCACCACCTTTCCGGTCTAATTTGAGGAGATCGAGTTTGAATTTGGTCACAGTGAGTTCGAGATCCGAATCCGGATCGGGTACCGTGAGCCTGAGGGAGAGTGAGAGTGAGGGGGTCCATCCGACAATGGCGGTGTTCATCCCCCCACTGCCTTCTACCGACTCGGAAGAGGATCGTGAAGGAGGGGGTGAAGGAGGAGGGGGTGGGGATGTGGGGAGAGCTGCGAGACAGGGGAGGAGGCGGGAAAGGACGCTGGTTACGAACAGGACGGGGATGGGGGAGAGCGAGAAGGAGGAGTAAATTATCATCGCCATCGACGTAACGAACGCGGCGCGACTTGTGACTTGGATTCGGGTGGGACTATTATCTTTGTTTTTCCCTCCACATTCCCCCTTTTTTCGTCCCCATCTCATATCTTATCTCATCTTTCATACGCACAATCGCTGTTCTATCGCTATCATCCATGCACACTCGTCCATCAGACGTTTTCATTTTCATTCACTTACATCCATGCATCCATTTATTATCGCTTTCTTTCGCTTTTATCCCATTTCATCCTTGCATATGCTTTGACTCGGATGCTGTGTATCCTTAGAGAATCGCAATGTATCTAACCTTCGCACAAGGTTACTAGTGTTCATTATCACGTCCTGTCTAAGCACCAGAAAATTTCTCTGCGAGGGAACAAGAAGGTAGAATTCAAGGATTGTTGTATCAGTCTATAACTACAAATCATGCACATAGTTTTAAGCACAATCGGTTTACATAAGCTGATGATGAAATGACAACCACTATTTGTCTTCACTGTAGGACACTTGAATGAAGCGTTCTAGGCACTTCATTTAAATGTGTAACACTATCAGTGTTCAAAGACTGATTTAAAGCCGTTAAGCGATTGGTGGATTTAAGAAACTGATTCACAGTGCCGAGGTTCAAATTCTTGACATTGGAATACTAAAATTTACGGAAAATATAAAGTTCACTAAAATGTTTAACTTTTTGAAGATGCATGGCTAATTTTATTCTAAACAGACACTTTTGAAATTGACCATTTAATGCTTCGGGAGCATTCTCATCGCCTGAATGTCCTAAACTCGTAATATTCTTAGTCTCAGGTTCCATCATGGTGCTAAGACTGAACTGAGTATACTGTGAAAGTCAGGACTCATCTGGATATATTGTAAGGATCATGTTAACTTTGGGAATTCGGTAAACGAGCGGCAAGGACTCAGGGTATTAGTAAGCAGGTTACTAGGCTATATAAGGATGAGTCATGTA
Source organism: Hysterangium stoloniferum (assembly GCA_015178975.1). Classification (NCBI taxonomy): domain Eukaryota; kingdom Fungi; phylum Basidiomycota; class Agaricomycetes; order Hysterangiales; family Hysterangiaceae; genus Hysterangium; species Hysterangium stoloniferum. Next base: position 611,660 of record WHVD01000018.1, read on the forward strand.
TAGTAGTACTCATCCGTTTACAACGAGTTAACTGTTACCTACTCAGATAAATGGAAAGTTATACGGTCTAAGAACAGCGCCACTGAAAACTTAACAGATCGTGCACCTACACTTGCAGAATCTTGAATCTTTGTCAGCAACTCTTGAGCTTAGCTAATCATCTAAGTTCCCCACCCCTTCACAGTTATTCTTAGGCTTACTAAATACATAGTAAACCTAATAAGTATTCTTACTGAAATCCCTGCCAATACTAGATTATTCAAGGCCCAGCCCTAAGTTTATTGAATTAATCAAGTACAAGCACTCAAATAATCCAACACAAATTATTTTCTCTATTAATAAATTATTTAACACCTTGTTAAATATCTAGTAATAGTTACAAATAAGCATACAAGATGTTACGACCGGACAATCCCGCCAGACTCCGGGCACTAACCCGTACACCCCCACACGCTACAAGCACCAATCGTCTGTTTATAGGATTTCCCGCCTGGACTCCGTTACGTCAAGACTCGTTACGTTCGACCTCATTACAACACATATCAGTCACCGGACTTCCCCCGGACTCCGTCTCTGTCTATGTCCGTCTTCGTCCCATGCCGCTTAGAATCCCGTCACTCACCGCTCTAATCGAGCCCCGTTCCCGTTTTAGTCAAATGACCTGTCATGATTTAGGACTCCGCTCCCGCTCCGTTTCCCATTATGGGTTATGCTTTGTCATGATTCGGACTCCGCTCCGTTCTGTTCTGTTCCTAACACCAATTTGGTGTTTACTATTCCCGTTTCATGTTTTGTTAGTTTCGTTTCGCCATTACTGGATTTGGTATGTCATTCACTCCATGGTCTATATAAACTGGCAGATGTTGTACATACAATCCAGTCAGAAAATTAGCTTAGATTCCCCCCAGTAATCTAATAACATTTTCCGCTCTAAAACCTCACTTGATTCACATTGCTCGCACTAGTCAGAGCCCACAGGCTCCGGCGCATCTACCTCTCTCAACCAACTCGACTCACGACCCATGACCCCCGACTTATGACCCATAACCCCCGACTTACGACCTACGACCCACGAACCCCACCCGGACTCCCCGGGATCCCCGTCCGTCCGTTTGAAATTGGACAACACGATCTAGTGAGGGCGCAGCCTATAAGCTGAAGCCAAGTCCTACTGGATATCCCACGGGTTTCTCTGGAAACCCGGCCTGTGTGTGTATCCTAACACAAGAATCCGAAGCTTTATATCAAGTTCTGCTAAGTTACTGCACATATACTCAGCTTCTAGCCCCTATTCTCAAGGAATAGTTCTTTTATTTGCTAAAAGAGTCATATATTGTTCTATTGAACCTTTCAATAATCAAAGTAAGCATTGATTTGAGTTGTTTAAGCTTAATAGCACAGCTCATTAATCTATCAGTATTTAAATTACTGGACCTTTGCTTGTTTTATTGTTGAAGCTCTGTGACACTATAGCATATATTGAGCTATCTAAGAGAAACCCCTGAATACATTACAGACCATGTATTGCCATGGTCACCTTGCTAATGACTGGTTTTAAACTGCACAGAAAGTGAGTATGCTTATATGGTTATATGCAGTGAAGTTAACCTTATATGATTTCCACATTCTGAAAAGAATGTAAATTCCCTCCGAGTTGTAATTACATACTTCATTCACTCACTGCAATTTTCTGCCTGCTTGGACTTGATAGGCTGTAAGTTGGAATATTCTGTAGATTTGGTTACTAAGAAATTCTAATACCATATTTGTAATGCTCAAACCAGGTTCATGTGAGTGTCTCCAAAACAAATATAGTATGCTTATTAAAAACTGTGTTTGAGATAGGCTGTAAGCACTACCTATCCAAAGTTTGAAAACCAGTTCATGATACTTTGGGTTCATCTTACCAACAGACTGTATGTGTTGTCTGTGTCACAACCATCACAAGTCACAACATTGTCACAAACATTCAAAGGTAATATTTGACAACTCTTTGACTCATTGAATTTGACTCAACAAACCCGAACATTATTCGACAACATTGAATCTCTTTCAACATGTCTCATTTCAACATCATGAATGATTTCATTATTAGATCATAATATAGTCATAACAATATGAAGAAAAGCATAAAATGGCCACGAAAGGAGTGAGGGAAGTCAGTTGAAATATTTGTAAATTAGTCATATTAATAATCTAACTCATCATAACCTCTTCAACAATACTTCCATGAGTTCCCGCAACTGGTAATAGCCTCTTACTTCATTGACAGGGCGAATATATACTTTGTCGAATGAGGCTTTCGAGTTTGATCAATAGAATATTATTTGACTTTATTGAAGAATAATCAATTCATGACAGTATATGTATTTCAACTATCAACTGTTGATGAAGCCCAGGACGTGATCTGAGACTACCAAAGCATCGAGTACTACAGCACTTCAGTCCATGGCCCCCATTCCTTTGCTGAGAATTATTTGGCCATTGCAAATTCCAGTTTCTCCTTTAACCAAAACTCGAAGAGCTACAATGTCTTCAATTTGAGAACCCAAAGAAATTTGAGAAGAGCCAATCTTGCCAATTCAAGAAGAATCTGAATCTCCTTTAATGCCTTTACCCGAGTCTCCTCCACCTCCCGAAGCTGTTATGTCTGACAATGAAACAATGTTATGACATTTCGGAGATGTGCTCAGAAAAGTATTGAAGGACCAGATGTCTTTGAAGGAGCCTGAAATCACAGTGAATAAGCCTGAAGAGTTTACCGGAGAAGAACCTTCGATGTTAAAGAATTTTATCACTCAATGTGAAATGGTTTTTCAATCTCGACCAAAATCATTTGAATCCGATCAATCAAAAATTATGATGGTAACTTTGTATTTCCAGAAAATGGCTCAAGAGTGGTGGCAACCTTATCTATTAAATCCTCTGATTCCTCCTCCATCCTTCCTTGTGGATTATCTCAGTTTTCTAGATGAATTATATGCTCAATTTGGAGAAATCGATGCAGAAGGAGAAGCCAAAGACAAACTCGACAATCTTCAAATGAAAGCTCATCATCATGTTGCAAAGTATTCAATTCAATTTACAAGTCTCGCTGCTCAAACTCGATATGACAAATTCACTTTACGATGACGATTTTATAAAGGACTTCCAAATCAAATTAAGGATGAAATAGTGAAGCTTCAAGTTCAACCCCAAAGTTTTACTGAATTACAAATGGCAGCCCTTTGATTCAATTCTTACTATTGGATGCGAGAAAATGAATGACAACGTGAAACAGAATCAAGTTCGACTCCATGAAGATTTGGAAGAAGACAATCAATGACACCTTTGACTTATCCTTCAACATCACGAACACCTTTGACTTCAAAACTGACAACTTCGACTTCAAGAACATTTAGGCCTTTGACTCAAGTGAAACTGTCTTTGACAATTTTAGGACCTGATGGACGATTACTTCCTGCTGAATGAGAGAGAAGATTTAAAGAAGGATTATGTATATTATGTGGAGAAAAAGGCCATTCAGCAAGGGATTGCCCAAAAAGAAAAACTTGTCAAATTGCAAAAGGATGAATCGTTGAAGTTCAATATTCGACAGCTCAATCTGATCAGTTGAATCAAACATCGAATGTTAAATCGGAAAATTGAAAAGCGATACTCTTCAGGCATGTGAAGAGTATCGAAGAAAACTCAATCAAATCAAAAAAGATTCCTGTGTAATATTATGAGTGGTAACAATTTCTGATTCTTGAATTATTGAACTTAAATTGAAGAAAATTCTGAAAATAAAAGCATTAATTGATTTAGGATCTAGTCACATTTTTATGGACAAAACATTTGCGGGACAAAACAATCTACCTTTCATTCAGTTAAAAAATTCGTTATTATTAAAATTAATTGACAGATCAATTCCGACATCAGGACAAATTACGTATATGACTACATTACAAGTTTATTTTCCATCTGGGCAAACTCAAGAATTACAATTCTTCTTAACCAATCTCAACTTGTCTTGTCAAGTGGTATTAGGACTTAACTGGCTGAAGCAATACAACCCTGCAATTGACTGGCAATCTGGCCATATATCGTTCAAACCTACTTCGACACCTTTGACAAATCCGAATCTGATTCAACCGTCAATTGAAATGTTATCAGAAGAGAAGCATGCTTCGACCTCGGTGAGTCATTCATCTACATCTGAGAAAATCCATGAAGAATCAAAATCTGAGACTATTAATCTGAACATCAATATAGTCAATCAGAAGACATTCTTACAAGCTGCAAAAGCAGAAGATTCTCAAACCTTTGTGGTTTCTATTCGTGATGAATCTTTCAAGACTTGTAAGGCCTCTGGTGCAAAAACTACAACTTCGACTTCATTCGACATACTGAATGTTCTGACCAAATATTCTGATTTCTTGGACATCTTCAACAAAAAGGAAGCTGAAGCTTTACCTCAACATCGAAGTTATGATCATGCTATCCCATTAGAAGAAGGAACTACTGATGGGACTGATCTATTTGTTATCTGAGACAGAACTTCAAGTGCTACGAGAATATCTCCAAGAAAACCTTTTGAAGAAATTTATTTGATCGTCACAATCTCCCGCCAGCGCACCAATTTTATTCATCAAGAAAAAAGATGGAAGCCTACGACTTTGCGTCAACTATTGAGGACTTAATAAAATTACTCAAAAAAATCGATATCCACTTCCTTTAATTCCTGACCTTTTGGATTGAATTCGAACAGCGAAATATTTTATGAAAATCGATCTCCAAGGTACCTATAATTTGTTAGGATTGCTCCAGGTGACAAATGGAAGACAGCCTTTTGGACTCAATATGGATCTTTTGAATATTTGGTTATGCCTTTTGGACTATGTAACACTCCAGCAACCTTTCAACAATCAATGAATGAAATATTTTCAGATTTACTTGATATTTGGGTAATTATCTATCTCGATGACATACTAATATTTTCTAACAATCTTGAAGAATATTTACAATATGTTTGAGAAGTTCTTCAATGGCTTCGACAAAATCGATTATTTGCAAAACCTGAAAAATGTGAATTTCACAAAACTACCATCGAATTTTTAGGATATGTTGTTTCTCCTCAAGGTGGTATATATGGATCAAGAAAAAATCAAAGTTATTCAATATTGGCCTGAACCACAAAAAGTCTGCGATATTCAATCATTTTTAGGATTCACGAATTTCTATCGAAGATTTATTCCAGTTATTCTGAAATCATTTTACTGTTGACTCGACTTACTCGAAAAAAGGTTCAATGGCATTTCAACAAAAAATGTCAACATGCATTTAACTATTTGAAAAAAGAATTTACTACAGCTCCGATTTTAATTCACTGGAATCCAGATTATAAACCTATACTCGAAACTGATGCTTCTGATCATGCCATAGCTTCAATTTTTTCTATGCAGACTCCCGATAACGAAATTCATCCAGTCACTTACAGTAAGGGACAAAATCCAATGATTTTTAGGTGTGCAAAGATTCTTGAATAACTCAAGAACCACTGTAGCTACAGACCTAAGATTTGGGGAGTGGTTAGGTCTATATGTTGTCTATTTACCCTTAAAGTATTATTACATAACCATCAGTATTTCTTACACTATAAATAAAATACTAATTAAACTGCATTAGAAGGGTTTTGTCCCTGTCACATGATTAACATATAACCATATTGTTTATATGCAAATAAATGCAAATAAAAATCATCTGACCTGTCAAAATTATATATATATACATCTGTTTACTTTCCAATCCAAAAACATCCCCATAGCTCAACATTCTACACCATGAAGGCTCTTACTCCTCCTCAGCTTAGCCATATTCTCACTTTTCTCAATAAGGGCAAGTCTGCTCCTCAGATCTCTGAAATCACTGGCCAGGATCTGTTAAATATATCCAGAATTAATTCTACCCATTGCTCATCACTTACCAACTCATCTGGTGGCTGTTTATGCAAGCTTTCCTCCTCAGATATTCATTATTCTATTCAACAAATCACTTCTCAAAAGGCTGAAAAAGCCACTGAGGTCACCAAACCATTCAAGATATGACTGGAGAGTCTATTTCAGTTAGAACTGTTCATAGGGAATTCAAGAAGGTTGAAATGAGGGCTATGGTGAAGAGAAAAAGGCCTTTACTCAATAAGAGGTATAGGAAGGCAAGGATGGACTTTACTCTGGCACACAAGGGCTGGACTGTGGATGATTGGAAGAGGGTTGTTTGGTCAGATGAGACAAAAATCAATTGTTTGGGGTCATATGGGAGGAATTAGATGTCGAAAAGGGCAGGAGAGGGGCTCAGTGGCAGGCTGGTCAAGGGCATGGTCAGGTTTGGGGGAGGAAATCTGATGTTGTGGAGCTGTATGTTGTGGGAAGGCCCAGGATATTCCACCAAGATTAATGGGAGAGTATGAAGTGGCACCCAAGAGTATTCATGAGTTGTGGAAAAGGGTTCAGACAGAGTCGGAGAATATCCCTGCCTCTACTTGTCAGAACTTGATAGAGAGTATTCCTAGAACGGGTTGAGGCTGTTTTGAAGGCTAAGGGAGGCTATACCAAGTACTAGATTGTTTTATTTGTGTTCTTTTTATACCAGGGACAAAACCCTTCCAATGTGATTTTATTAGTGTTTTGTTTATAGTGTGGGAAATACTAATGCTTATGTCATAATATTTTAAGGGCATATAGATAACATATAGACCTAGCCAACCCCCAAATTTCAGGTCTGTATCTACAGTGGTTCTTGAGTTATTCAAGGATCTTTGCACAACTAAAAATCATTGGAAGGGTTTTGTCCCTCACTGTATCATTCAAGAACCCTTTTGTCCGAAATCAATTACGACACTTATGACAAAGAATTATTGGCAATATTTGAATCTTTCAAAATTTGGCGACATTATTTCAAAGGAACAAAAGAACCAATTGAAGTTTTAATGGATTACAAGAATCTTGAATATTTTGTGACAACTTGAATTTTGTCTCGATGACAAGCTCGATGGGCAGAATATTTATCAACTTTCAATTTAATTATTCGATTTTGACCGGGAAAACTAAATTTGAAAACAGATATTCTTTCAAGATGAAATGACATTTATCTGAATGAACCCGATTACTCGAAAAAGAATCCGACTAATCTTTGACTGGTGTAGAGAGTTCAATTGGAAAGTAACTTATATGGCAATAGTTTCAAGTCACATCACAAGCACAAATCCTTATATAAATTTTGGCACTCAAGACGACTTCTACACAGCCAAATCAGTTTCATCAATCAGACGTGCAAAAACTCCATCATGTTCAACACTGCATCATCCTCCAAAGTAACCCTCAGTTCCTACTCGAAACCAACTCTTCACTCCCAAATAGAACTCCCACCAATAACGTCTCACTTCTCCTCAGCCTCAGAAATCATTCCCAAGCCCCTACCAGCCCACTCAAACTCCTCCAAAGAACACCATCATTTCCTCCATCGACAAGGTATTCGACCTCCATATGCTCCTGACGACCCTGTCTTCATTCGTGTATATGATGACTCCCATGAAGTCTTCCACTATCGATTCAATTGAGTGTTCCAGTGAGATTGTTCCCCACCGTCATCGGGAATCTGTTACATGGCAATGTTCACTCCAATAGGAGATCACAGAGGACCCAAGTTATTTATGACCCCGGTTCTGGAGGGAAGTCAAGTAGAGCCTCATCAAGGTCGTTGTCGATTTGTGTTCCTTGCACGGTTGTGGAGCCTACTCACTACCTGGTTTTAAGTAGTGATTGATTGTGTCTCCCATCCCTATACTGCAAGATTAGGAACAGAATACATCCAATCTTGGTTCATCGATTGGTAGTATCATTAAGATTTCGAAATCAAGCATAGCATTTGAGGGTGACACATAATCATCGATGTTTCATCAGCCATCACTTCTATTACTCCATCTATCCTATTGTCTGACTCAGTCTCTCCTATTGTCTGACTCAGTCTCTCCTATTTTCTGACTCAGTCTCTCCTATTGTCTGACTCAGTCTCTCCTATTGTCTGACTCAGTCTTTCCTATTGTCTGACTCAGTCTCTCCTATTGTTCTATTGTATTTCCCCATTTATCCATATCACATGTCTGATCTCATCTTTTGTTAGTCATTCTCCATGTGGTTCAGTGCAGCCTCCCCCTATTATTGTTCACAGCTTTACTAACACTCCTATTGTGATGACTCAGAGATGACTCACACCATATCGCATCGTTATTGTGTCGTTGTTTGTAGATGTTTGATTTGACCTGTGCTTCCTCATGTATATAAGGGCCTCTCTTTTTCCCACTATTGAACAAGCATTTTGGTTGTATCTCATTTCGAAGCTCATTCTTAAGGACAATCTCTTAAAGTCTTACTCTCAGTCTCACTCCTATGGCCAGTAAGGGATACTATAGTGTCTCTTATTGTTGAAGTTCTACATTCTACGACATTGGGCTTATGTCAGCCTTTTGTATTCATCTTCGATTACGTCATCCAAGGTCCGATCTCTAGCCTCTCGCTCTGAGTGTGTTTGGTTATAGACTGGTTTCAAGAACGACTGTGTCAGTGACCGTCATAAAGACTTGACCGTTGCATGCAGGTTATTAGGTATATTCCTAGTAACAAACTTACACTGGTATTTACAAATGAACAAATCCAAGCTTCCTTATGTGCTGTTACGACTGTGTCGCAACCCTATCGGTCCCCGAGGTTATCACCACCTATCGACGATTCAAGTTACTGTTCAAGTCACCACATCGGAAACCATCGGCCTCCCCAAGCTGACGTATGCTTCCGCGGTGATCAAACTCCATTTACGCCCACGTCAAAATATACTCATACTATCTGGTTAAACTTTGATACATCCCTTTTTATTATGATGATCCGTTTTATCCTATGTTTCACATATGTCTATATATACTTGTAACCCTTGAACTATTTCCTTTTACCGTAATTCTGCTCTCGGTTATCTCACGGCCTCTGAACTAATCATAAACTTCCCGTTCCTAGTCAAGCTTATTGTTAATACCGTTTTCCACCCTTCTCCGAGTTAGTATTTTCTAGATGCCTGATACTTGTATATGAACCCACTGTAGTTGTAGTTACTAGGCAATCAGAATATCGACTCAGAACACCCTCTTACATCTATAGTAATCTCATACTAAGAATTCCACTATCCGCCTTTGCATGAGCTCGCCCCCTTTCAGTCCCCAACCCCTTGGCCCAACACTCAACTTATCCCTCGATTCCGATCAGTAGTTTTCACTGAGAGGTGTTCATTGGGACTAGTCTTCACCCGCCCAAAATTCAAGGACACCCGACAGATAACTGCAAGGGCGCAGCACATAAGCTGAAACCAAGTCCTTCCGATCAGTCCCTGTCGGCCAACCGAGTTTAGTCAGTTTTCAGTTCTTAACACGTGCAACATATTATCTTCCAATAGTCAGAAAAGCTACTCTTATTATGGATACAGATCAACTATTGAAAGATATATTTAAAGCTCAAAAAGAAGATCAATTTACTCTCAACAAAATTTGACAGATTTCTGACAGTACCAAAGATTGGCAACAGAATGAACAAGACTTTTCATGTTTCTGAAACAGAATTTACATTCCCAGCTATCAAAATATTTGACTTCAAATCCTTCAAGCAAGACATGATCATATTACCACAGGTCATTTCAGTTAAACAAAAATGTATCAAACAATATATCGAGATTTCTTTTGGCTGTGACTCTGACAAGATATTCAGGATTTTATTCAATCATGTGTAACATGTACAAAATTGAAAACTTCATGACATCGACCCATTGGATTACTTAAGCAGCTTCTGATTCCTCTTTGACCATGGCATTCAATCTTGATGGATTTAATTGAACAATTACCAACCTTGAATGGTTACAACTCAATACTCGTAATCGTCGATCGACTTTTGAAACAAGCAATATTCATTCCAACTTATACTACAATCAATGCTCCTGAACTCACTCGACTCTTCATATTACATGTCTTTTCAAAACATGGAGTTCCAAGTCATGTAACTTCTGATCGAGGATCCGAATTTGTGTTGCATTTCTTTCAATCTCTTGGAACAGTACTCAATATGAAATTACATTTCACTTCGGGATACCATCCTGAAGGTGATGGACAAACCGAACGAGTCAATCAAACTCTTGAACAATATTTATGAATATATTCCAATTATCAACAAGACAATTGGGCCGTATTACTCTCTTTAGCCAAATTTGCTTATAACAATGCACCTTCTGAAAGAACTGATGAAATGCCTTTTTTTGCTAATAAAGGTTATCATCCATTGTTAGAAATTCACCCTGAAAAAGATCTAGCTTGTGATTATATGACAGATCTCAAAGCTCTACATAAACATCTCAAATCAAATATCCAGAAAGCACAAATACATTATCAAAAATATTCCAACATACATCAAAAAGAGTCATTCAATTTCCCAATCCATTCTCAAGTCTTTGTACAATCTGACTTCATTTGAACAACTTGACCATTGAAAAAATTATTGGAAAAACTATTAGGCCCATTCAAAATCATTTCTCATCCAGGATCTCATTCATATACATTAAAACTTCCCAATCATCTCAAAGGAATTCATCCCATCTTTCACATTTCAATGTTAGAACTGTTTTATCCCAATACTTTCCAAAATCAAAAACAACCTCCTCCTCCACCAATTTATGTTGAAGAAGAACCTGAATATGAAATTCGAGAAATTTTGGATTCAAAATTCAATAAAAGATATAAAGATTCATTACAATATTTAGTTGCTTGGTTTAGGGTACAAAGGAACAGATGAAGAAACTTCGTGGTTAGGATCTCAAGATCTCGAACATGCTTTTGACCTTATTGAAGAATTTCATCAAAAATATCCAAATCTTTCATGACATTAAAAATTTAACAAACTATCTTTCAACACTTATTTTGACATTTATTGGACAAAATCGAAAAAATTTATCAAAATGCCAAAAACATCAATTACATCAAAATTTCAAGTATCTATAAATCTTCAATTCCCTCCTCTCTCAATTTCACCATCTTATCAAACCATGCCCCTCTAAATCTCCCACTATTAACACTAATATCAGTCTCTTCACTAAAATCCCCACTTTCAACCAGTTTCTTCGACAAAACCGAAAAGTCATCCCTGAATGCTTTAACCTCACCAATTAAATCCTCCATTGTTTTTTCCATTTCCAACATTCTTTCACTCATCAATTTCATTTCTTTCTCCAAGTGATTATCCGATCAATTTTCTGACCTTCTCGACTGTCTAGAAAAATTTGACAGTCTCGACATGACATTGTGATGGATATTCTTCCTTTGCCCAAGTTTGCGAATTCCAGGACTGCCATTTTCAATCTCATCGTCCAATTCTTTGATTATGTTTCGACTCTTATTACAATTTCGATGTGGTTTTCCAGCTGGCCTATTTATAGTCCAATAACAAGCCCAATGCAATTGATTGCAGCGATCGCAGTTTGACGAAGCATTTGTTTTCTTGCACACAAAATTTGTATTGAAACACATCATGCAACTAAAAAACAAATTATCAAAAATTGAAAAAAATTCAACAAACCGAAAACCTATGAATTTTGCTTCAAATTCCCATTGCATCCCAATTCCTTTGCGAGTTGCCTTATCAAACGGTTCTTCGCAATCCATTAAATGCTTTTTGGGAATTTCTTCTAAAAAATAACTGATTAACTAATTTAAGAAATCCAAGAAATCAACTTACCAACTGCGTCAACCACTATATCTCTATCTTCAAAACTCAAGAATTCAGATTCAGATTCGAAATGATTGCCTTCTATGTCAGACATTGATTGATGAAGATGAAAATAGATGATGAAAACTTTTTAAACTCCGACCTCATGGGCTCAGTCACAAGGGGAGAATACTGTCACAACCATCACAAGTCACAACATTGTCACAAACATTCAAAGGTAATATTTGACAACTCTTCGACTCATTGAATTTGGCTCGACAAACCCGAACATTATTCAACAACATTGAATCTCTTTTGACATGTCTCATTTTGACGTCATGAATGATTTCATTATTAGATCATAATATAGTCATAATGATATGAAGAAAAGCATAAAAGGGCCATGAAAGGAGCAAGGGAAGTCAGTCAAAATATCTGTAAATTAGTCATATTAATAATCTAACTCATCATAACTTCTTCAACAATACTTCCATGAGTTCCTGCGACTGGTAATAGCCTCTTACTTCATTGACAGGGCAAATACTGTATATACTTCGTCAAATGAGGCTTTCGAGTTCAATCAATAGAATATTATTCGACTTTATTGAAGAATAATTGATTCGTGACAGTCTGCTTAAATGCATTGTCAAGGTCTGCATAACAATGCTTATGCTCTTTGGTTGTGTGGATTACCTACAGACAGTGAGTGTATCTGACTCTGTTGCATTCCATGGCTAAATGGGCTCTGGACAATTTAGGAGGTTAGTTACATACTCATTGTCATGTATAGGTATGTATTGAGTGGTGGATTGATTGGATGTAAATCAGAGTGTATGTATTTTGCTTCTTGTACCAAATTGAGGAAGGGTACTCAATGGAATTTCTGTCTGGGATTGCAGTTGGTGAGGACTCCTTGCCTGTTTGTAATCAGAATTATTATCACAAACTAAACTGATCTCTTGGAACAATTTGGGGGGTGGTCATTGTAGGATGTAATTTTTCTTTTGCCTTTTCTGCCCCTCATGGCTCATCTCCCTTGGCATACTCTTCCCAGTCTGTGAGTTTCTGACTTTGTCCTCCTTCTCTTCCCCTCATGACTCATCTCCCTTGACATGCTCTTCCCAGTTTGTGAGTTTCTGACTTTGTCCTCCTTCTCTGCCTCTCATGGCTCATCTCCCTTGGCATGCTCTTCCCAGCCTGTGAGTTTTGTGACTATGGTGCATCTCCATTGGCATGCTCTTCCCAGTCTGTGAGTTTCTGACTTTGTCCTCCTTCTCTGCCCCTCATGGCTCATCTCCCTTGGCATGCTCTTCCCAGCTGGTGATTTTTCTGACTTTGTCCTTGTCTGCCCCTCATGGCTCATCTCCATTGGCATGCTCTTCCCAGTCTGTGAGTTTCTGACTTTGTCCTCCTTGTCTGCCCCTCATGACTCATCTCCCTTGACATGCTCTTCCCAGGAAGTGAGTTTGTGCTTTATCCTCCTTTTCTGCCCCTTGTGCCTCATCTCCTTTGGCATGCTCTTCCCAGTCTGTGAGTTTCTGACTTTATCCTCCTTGTCTACCCCTCATGGTTCATCTCCTTTGGCATGCTCTTTCCAGGATGTGAGTTTTTGATTTTTTTCTCCCTGTTTCCCTCTCATCAGGCTTCTCTTCTTGGGAGTGATCTTCCTATATTTTGGAATTGTTTTTATTTTCTATTTTTTTGTTCTTTTCATTTATTGACAATTGTGTTGTCCTCATTCTTTTATTCCCTCAGGATTACTACTCCCAACAATGTTTTTTCTCCATCTCAAGACATCCAAGATATAAGGTGTGATAAACTTTGTGAATATCTAGCTAATGGTTGAGAGATAATATATTGTTGTTGAGCAGGAGAGAGGGAGTGCATGATGGATTGCTGGCAATGTGAAGAGACAGTAATATCAAAATTGACTATAGATCAACAAGTCATGTGACCATATTGAATAGAATCAACAAAGACATGTGATTTGGCCAGTTTATATAGTATATATTGTATCAAAATCATCAGCCACAAAACCTTTCCAATGAGCAGGCCTGACTAAACTATTTGTAGCATGCCCAAAAATGCATATTATGTAATAATACTTTAGACCATGATTCTATACATGTTTAGCTATCCAGTGTGAATTTTTGAAATCTTTTGCTATTTTCTCTCCCCTGGTAGCAGTCTGCCAATATGCAAACTCCAAACATTGGAAAGGTTTTGTGAGTCACTGTATGTATGTATATGGGTGTTCTGAGTCGACATTCTGATTGCCTAGTAACTACATTTACAGCAGGTTTATATACAGGTTATTGGCATCTAGAAACTACTAACTAAGGGAAGAGTGGAAAATACTATTGACAAATAAACTTGACTAGAAACTGGAAGGTTACGATAAGATCAGAAGCCATGATTAGCCAAGAGTGGAATTATGAGAAAAGGGCTACAAGTATTTATGGGCATATGTGAAACATGGAGTAGAATGGATGATCATAATAAAAAGGGACATATCAACGCATAACCATATAGTATGAGTATAACTTGACAGGGGCATAAACAGGGTTTGATCGCCATGAAGGTATAGATCAGTGTTGGGTGACCGACAGTTTCTGATATGATGACTTGATCAATAACTAGAAATGTCAGTAGATGGTAGTATCCTCAGGGACCATCGGGTTGCAACACGGTCGTAACACTCTACTTACCACTAGGAAATGTCCTTCAGTGTCCCCAGACATCCCATCAACCATTGTCATCATATATAATTTACTGCCAGCTGAGGTTACATGGGATGGACCCCACAGGTCAATGTATAGATATTCACTGACCTCCCTTTCACAATTATCATTGGCTAGAAAAGGTCACCTGGGATGTTTACTGTTAAGATCTAAGCTAAAAGGGGAAAGGAGGGCTCTAAGTTGGGGGGTCCAATGATTGGAAACAAGCTTATTGGGGGGCTGATGATAGAGATCATACTAGTTGGGAGGTCTGACTCTATAAACATAGTGGAGCTTGGCTTCAACTTATGTGTTGCACCCTCATGTGAACTGTTAGGGTACTCTGGTATTTCAAACAGAGCAGATAGTATGATAGAGCCACTTTTTTTAAGAGTATATATAATTTAAAATGGCATTTTTAAGTATTAACATTCAAAATATAGCTATGTTTTAGTTTGAAGTCAAAATGGATGTTTGTGGCAATTGTCCACTTTTCGTGGCACTCCTCACAGCAGTGCGCGACACCTACACAGTGAGATTCAATGTCGGAGTTTGAAAAAATTTCCGAGCCTCGACAGTCAATATCTGCAAGTCCTGACCCAAAGCACACTATATCATTTGGTGACACTCTGATCAGCTTTTCTACTCATCCACTGTTATTGAGCATTGTTTCTTTCCAGTTATTCTACACTTCTGTAAGGGTTTGGGAATCTCTTACTTTGGAAAGGTACTATCCTTCCTCTTAGATAGTTGTCTTTGTTTCTTATTTTTTATAGCTTGCTCTTTGATTAGGTTGGGAGTACCTGGCTGGTAGATTAAGACAGTGAGAAGTACACCTGCAAGGTATTAGTTTGCTATGGTCTTGGACCTCTTTCACTTATACACTGTGAGTGGCTTCCACTCTAGACTCTAAGGTGTAGGTTTAGTGTTTATCTGTTTTGGTCACTCCAACAGCAACAGATTATATTATACCAGTCAGGGAATTATATATACAAGCTCTAAGTTCTTGTACTGTCTTCTGGTGAACTCTCTGCTGGTAAAGTCTCATATTAGTCAAGAAACACTATCTGTGGACATTTTGGATCCCTGTGTATGTGTATTTTGGAATTCTTGGCTTACTGGATCACTTACACTGTTTACTCGACTTCCTGAAATTTACATTATTCAGTTATTCCTCTTATTTTGGAATTGTCTGTCTTACATATTTCTCTAATGGTATATTATCATAATACTTTTTTGAACTGATTCTCGTGTATTATTTATATAGTTTCTGTTCCATCATTTTCACAAACTATTTGGATTTCATTCTAGGCCTGACATTGTCAATACCAAAGACAATGAACCAAAAATATCTATTCCTGGGAAAGGTATGCCAAGTTTCCCTTAATGATTTCGTTATTTTACAAATTATATATGTAGTTGTTGGACTGTACCATCATGGACCTTATCCACCTAGAATATTACCTGGTTATGACCTGGATGGTATGTACAAGTTATACTCAATTATTTAATACAGAATGATGAATTCATTATTGACAGAAAGCCTTTTGATTATTTTTTGAATCCAAATTATATCAACCCATCTATATTCAATTTCCAAGCCCAGTCTCACACTGTTCCTGATGATATTGCTTCCAAGCCACCAATGCCCAACATTACCATTACTACTCCCTCAGTTCCTTTATCAAAATTACCACCAAAGCCCAACATTACCATTACTGCTCTCTCATCTCCTTTCTCAAAATCAGAGAAATTATTACTATCTCCTAACTTCATGTGTGGGAACCATCTCAAGGATTTACAATCATCTATTGGACCAATGGAAAATAGAAAAGTTAAAGACTGGGATGGATGGCCCAATGGTGAATGGTCATATCAGTTTACACATTCTGAATATGAAGCCCTCAACAAATTATCTGTTCACTGGGCAACCATAGTGCTAGGTGGGGATAAACAACATAATATAAATTCTTTAACTTTAGATGGTGGAAAGCATACAAAGCATAAATGTTTGGGATCATACATTGCAAAAAAATCCTGACTGTGATATTATCATTTGACCTCAGACCAGAGATGCTGGTATTCAAAAGCAATTAAAACATAGTTATGACTGTGGATGGAATTTACATCATATGACATGCAATGTATTGTCCACACATATTCATTATAAAAATGGGATTATGTATCATAATGGTGGGACACATCTTCACCAATGACCCACTCATAAACTCCATCTTCTTCCCAATGAATGATCTCAGCTCCACAAAATATTTCAGGAACATCCAAAAATGGGCTCACTACAATTAGCTGTTGGCATTCCTGGATTTTCTAGTCCAGGTAAATCTGTCACAGAGATATCCCCAGTTCTATTAAATGTTGATCATGTTCAGTATGAGAAGAAAATTGTTCACAAGAGAAATAAGATTATCAGAGGGACTGCAGAATCAGGATTGGAACAGTTGGCTGAGTTTGGATCTCATCATCCTGATTTCTTACATTATAGTGAGGTTGGACCAATGTTACGACCGTGTCGCAACCCTATCAGTTCCTGAGGTTATCGCCACTTATCGACAATTAAAGTTACTATTCAAGTCACCACATTGGAAACCATCGGCCCCCGAAGCTGATGTATGCTTTTGCGATGATCAAACTCTGTTTACGCCTACGTCAAAATATACTTGTATTATCTGGTTAAGCTTTTGATACGTCCCTTTTATTATGTTGATCCGTTCTATCCTATGTTTCACATATGTCTATCTATATTTGTAGTCCTCAAACTATTTCCTTTTACCGTAATCCCGCTCTCAGTTATCATCGGCCTCTGAACTAATCATAAACTTCCCGTTCCTAGTCAAGCTTATTGTTAATACTGTTTTCCACCTTTCCCCCTGTTAGTATTTTCTAGACACCTGTTACTTGTATATGAACCTGCTGTAGTTGTAGTTACTAGGCAATCAGAATATTGACTCAGAATACCCTCATATGTCTGTAACAGTCTCATACTAAGGATCCCCTCATCCGCCTTCGCATGCACTCGCCCACTCCCGGCCGCGACCTCTTGGCCCGACACTCGACTTGTCCTTCGGTCCCAATCAGTATCTCGCTGAAAGGAACTCTTTAGGATTAGTCTTTGCCCGTCTGAAATTTAAGGGCACCCTATGGATATTTGCGAGGGCACAGCACATAAGCTGAAGCCAAGTCCTTCCAATTGGTCCCTGTCGGCCACTGACACTAGTCCCTTTTCAGTTCTTAACAACCAACTACAATCCTTGTACTTCAAACTTCTTGGATGGAGCTACAAATAATGCTAGATGTTGTTCAGTATGATGCTGTCCATGGATTTGTCTCTGATGCTGCACATGGCTATTGGAGAATGAGTGATTGGGTGCTTATAGTATCATCTGTATATTCTTGACATCTTTGTTGTTGGGTTCCAGTTCCCTTCTCAGCAGCTAATGGCACCACTTCCAATCATTATCAAATACACTTTCTAATGCTGTTTCAAAGTATTGCCTCTCAATGTCAGAAGCAGGGACACCAATTAACTGATGAAATGTTTGCATGTGTTGTTGATTTCAGTCAAGCTCAGGCAAATGGCTTTGTGGAGGCTTTTATTCAGTTTTGGTCAACTATGGAAGGCAATACATGAAATAATGAGGAATTAACTAAGGCAGAAAACTCACTTTTGAAAGAATGCTATCAGCATTTTCATACTGGCATCACTTGTCTCAAAAGGATTAGTGGTGTGGTACAACCCCAGCTACAGGACACTTTTGAATCACAAGCTCTAGGTTTGTTAGAGGCCATCAATGCAGAGGCCTTTAAAGCACATGCTGCAGCACTTATACGTGACTTTCCAGGTGTTAAAAACTGGATGGATTGGTGGCAGTAGGACGGACCTTCCCAAATTCTTTTAAGCCATTTAGAACCATGAAAGAAGATCTCTGGGAGCAACTACCAGATACTAAAAATGCTGAGGAAGCCATGCATTTTAGACTTTACAGTGGGCTTGGTTGTAATTTAGGACTTATAGAAGGTCTAGAGGGATTATTTTCATTTGTGAATCTTCTAGAGATGCAGGGCATTGCCAAACAATCAGGAACACCAGTGGCATATGGGACTATGAAACCTTGGACTAAGAATGCTTATCGGTTAGGACAAACTAAAGTCCACTGAAATCCAACTTCTAAAAGATTTCAAAATGATGGTCATCCACCAGATACTGCTAAGGCACTTATTCTTGGTACTAAAGGCAAGAACAAGAAATCTGTCTTGATTCCAGGATACCAATGGAAGGAAAACTCCTGTTGGTTGGATACTTCTCTTGAATTCATATACCAGGCAATTGATCACCATTGGCCAGTATTACGTCAAAATCTTTCACAACTGGATACTCAGTTATTACTCTTATTTTTATACCATATTTTTGAAGAGCATTTGATTACTATTGGTGAGGTATTCAATGGTCAAGAAAGTATATTGATTTCTACCAAACGTGTGAAGAGTTGCTGGATTCTGACTACTCAATATAGGAAGAATATTGGCTATTCAGGCATGATGAGCAAGTATCAACTATCAAGTATGACACTAGAGCTTACTAGACTAACAGTACTAGTAGAAAGACATGATATGCATCACTAGAGCAACTGTGCAGTTGCTTGTGACAGCTAGTGAAGAGAATAGGGGAGTTGACCATTCTGGTACAACTCACCATGTGAGGAAGGAAAGATAATCAACAAGGTATCAATTATCTAAGGAAGAGTGAGAGTGGTGCAAATCGATAGTGGTATCAACGAGTGCAGTAATGGGAGTGAAGGACTTGACCTTCATGGTTCGAGTCCTGAAGCTAACGGTACGCTAAGTAATGCTACTTGCTTAGTAGCTGAGATGTCACCCTGGACACCTCTCGCTGTTCAACATTCTGAGTTGTTACGAGGTGGTGTCTGTTGGGTAAAAAGTGTCTATCTTCCTTGGTGCTGAGCACACCCACAAGTATTGTTAAGAACTGAAAACTGACTAGTGTCAGTGGCCGACAGGGACTGATCGGAAGGACTTGGCTTCAGCTTATGTGCTGCGCCCTCGCAAATATCCGTAGGGTGTCCTTAAATTTCGGACGGGCAAAGACTAATCCTAAAGAGTTCCTTTCGGCGAGATACTGATCAGGACCGAAGGACATGTCGAGTGTCGGGCCAAGAGGTCGGGGCCAGGAGTGGGCGAGCGCACGTGAAGGCGGATGAGGGGATCCCTAGTATGAGACTGTTACAGATGTATGAGGGTATTCTGAGTTGATATTCTGATTGCCTAGTAACTACAACTACAGCGGGTTCATATACAAGTAACAGGCATCTAGAAAATACTAACAGGGGGAAAGGCGGAAAACGGTATTAACAATAAGCTTGACTAGGAACAGGAAGTTTATGATTAGTTCAGAGGCCGATGATAACCGAGAGTGGGATTACGGTAAAAGAAAATAGTTTGAGGACTACAAATATAGATAGACATATGTTAAACATAGGATAGAACAGATCAACATAATAAAAGGGACGTATCAAAAGTTTAACCAGATAATACAAGTATATTTTGACGTGGGCGTAAACGGAGTTTGATCATCATGAAAGCATACGTCAGCTTCGGGGGCCGATGGTTTCCAATGTGGTGACTTGAATAGTAACTTGAATCGTCGATAAGTGGCGATAACCTCGGGGACCGATAGGGTTGCGACACGGTCGTAACAAGTATACACAGAGTTTTGAACTAAAGAAATAGGGCTATACTCGAAGAGTATACAAAATAGAAACATAGAGACAAAATATAGAAAATAGTATTGAGTAATATGCATATTATTCGATAGTCCAACCATAATATGTGCATACCCTTCATAGTGCCCCCTAGTTTGAAGGGATATGCCATACCAAGTGCTGAAGAGCCTCTGGAATGCCATCCCAGGGTTCCTGTGGGGATCCCCCGAGATCCAAAATAGTGTTCCCCCATCATTCTTGTTTTACCCTGAAGGAGTCAGCTATTCTTGCCTGAACCAAATTACTAGAATCCTTATGCAAAGAGTCAACCCAGCATCTGTAGGCCTTCTCCCTGGTGCGAACAATGGAACAAATACCAGCTGATGGAGAGGAAATCCATGTGAGAAGAGGGGCGTGAAGAGGAAGCAATGAAGACATGGGTAGTGGGGCAGAAAGGTGTGGATGTGTAGGATTCTCTGTAGGGGACATTGGAGGGAGGTGGTGTTGAAACAGTTGAATAACCCTTTGCAGAACACCCCTGTGAGTGTGATTGGAAAGTAAACACTAAGGAGACTTTCCCACACCCACAGTGGACTATACTACTAGGTGCTTATCTAAGCACCTATACAGCAGTTACCGACCTAAGGTAACTCACTCAATACTGCATCTACAGTGCTGGGAAAAATACTACAAATCTCAGAAAAATATAGAGATCATAATAGACTATGTTAGAGCTGTAGTATCATACTCTAACAGGAGGGCCTCAAGTAGATCTACCAGGTCAACAATAGGGAGAACATGCAGAATCCAGGGGTGAACAGGGTGATTCAACTAGGATGTGCCAGAACATAGAGAGTTTAATCCCTTGAGCCATCCGTGAAAAATTCTCCCTCTCCACAGGATCTTCAAAGGTGAGGTAAAAGTCCTCCATAATCTCAGATGAGGGAGTGAGACCTTGACAGTCCTTAAGACTCCCCTGAAGGAGCAGTTGCTGAAGTGCCAGTACTAGCTGTGCAAGCACCCTTCTGACAGAGAACTGCTCAGAGGGGTAGTTGATGGCAACTCATGCCCAGAAGGCATTACCAGCAGGCTTGGTTGGAGGGGGCCGATCGTCTGGAATGGGGTAGGAAACTGCTTTGGGAAAGGACTGGTGGCCTTCTGTTTCCCTTTCACCTTTCCGCTCATCTGGGGGATGACAATGTCTGGGATAGCAGGAACTGGTTCGACCTCCATCAGCTCCTGTGGATGGACCTGGGTGGGACTACCAAGGGAAATGCAAAACGAGTATGGAGAGTTGGGAGGGACAGCCTGTGACGGTGGTGATGGAGCAGGTACTGGCATGGCCTTGGGGGAAGGGGGCAAATGGGGCACTATGTCCAGAGCTGAGGGAGAGAGAATGGGGTGGATGATAGGAGGGGACCTCAGAGGCAACGGAGAGTGAGGAGCTGAAGTCGGGGGAGATTCACATATTTGCAACAGTTGACTAGGATAGTAACCCCTCCATACTTTGGATGAGAATCTCTGTGTTTGCCATTGGTTGGGGTCACTGGTCACAAAGTGAACCGTCAGGGGAAGGAGAAACCCTTCATAACAGTCCTCCCCTAGATATTGAACACTATATGTGCCACTTCTGTCCTTGTCCTCATCCTCATCTTTGTCCAAGGAAAAGTCAACTGGTCCCATGTGATACCTTTTTTCTATAGGGCCACAAGGTCAAATGACCCTTTGGGATGAGACCTGACCATCCCCTTGTGTAAGGGTTATGTGACATAATTTGATGTGATGGAGCAATTCTTAATCATAGAAGACAGTACCCTCCTTTTCCTTCCAGCTCTTGGTTCCTGCCATTCTAATTGCAGGGTGTCCTGTTCTCGCTATCATCTGTTTCTACAAAGTCAGCCCATTCTTCTCCCAAAGGAGGAAGAATTGATGTGGAGGTCCTGTTCCCAAGTCATATCCTATCCTCACACCACTGCCATTTGGAGGGAACACCCTCTAGCTCCCTTTGCTTCCTGCCTTGATATGTTTCTCTCATTTGTGAGTTAGTCGAGCCTTATTATGCTCTTCCATGAATTTCTCCTGCCACTGTATCATAACGGTGACTTCTTCCAGCAATGGTCCAAACGGGTGCCCTAATGGCCTACTCCAATCAGTGCTGCTGCTTTCCCAAAGCTTGTAGCTGGAGAAGTTGGTGGGGGAAGAGGCCCTTTAGTACCCCAACTGCTCTCAACATTGTCTGTACGAGGCACTTGAGTAATGAACACCCCACCAGTTGTGGATGTACTAGGTGTGGGAGTCTGGGGAATCTTTTTGAATTTGGGGAGGGCTTGCTTGTTCTGCTGGAATGGGAGCATGATACAGCAATGGAGTTGAAGAGGGGATCACAAAGATGTGGAGGTTGTGGTACAAGAAAGATAAAGATAAAGAATATTTATGTGAATTTACATGTGTTTTTATATTGAATTGACACTCCGCTTGGTTGAAACATGAAATGAGATTCATTGATTGTGACTGAGTATTGGGTAGGCGATTCCACTGCCAGTGAGGAGTCATCCCAACTGGTTAGAAAGAGAAAGAAAAGGCAAATAGATGATTCGTAAGATGACTCACAGAGTGATAGCAAGCTTGAAGTAAAGTGGTGAAAAGAAAGAAGAAAAGATTAAATTCATGGTCCTTAGGCCGCATATATTCTGTTAAATTTTGAACAATGCCTTGTACACTCTCAAAAGTGCTGGAGCATTTCTGAGATTTGCACTATTCAACCAAGAGTTCTCTTCAGGTCTGTAACCTTTCCAGCATACCCTAAAGAGCAGGCAATTTCATTGCTTTTGGTGTCCAACAATAGCTTCAACCTCATATTCCTTGTGGTTTGACTTCAACTCCCTAAGGTTCTCAAGTTGGGGTCTTGGACCAAGGTTGGAGGGAGAGGGTCGATATTTCTGTAGGTGGTCCCGATTGATGACTGGATGCATCTGATACTCCAGGGGAATCTTAAGCCGGAACACTTGAGGATTCAGTTTCTCCAGGACCTCAAATGGTCCAATTTGTCTTTATACTAATTTATTACCAGTTCCCTTGACTTCCACCAGTTCGAGGGAATGAGGGTTCACCAATACTAGATCTCCCTCAGAGATTTCTTCCACAGGCCTTTGCTTCTTGTTATAAGCTCATGCCTGTATCTCTTGGGCTCGAGCTATTGAGTCTCATGCCATCTGTTGGTGATTCTCCAGCTCAATAATCCACTGATCTGCCATAGGACTGTCTGATAGTTCTCTAGGGACTAGGGGTTCATCACCTCCTAGAACTCGAGACATTCCTCTTGGAAGGTATCCCATTAACAGGAAAGCTGGGGCATAGTTCATGGAACTGTGAACAGTTGAATTGTATGTGTAGACTACTACTTCAATCCATTGTGACCAGCTCTCCATTGCAGAAGCACAATAGGCTCGAAGCATCTGTTTGATGGTAGCATTCATATTCCCCATTTGTCCATCTGTCTGAGGATAATGAACAGAAGACACAGTGAGGGTGGTACCGTAGATTTTGCAGACTTCCCTCCAGAACCTGCATGTCCATCTCTTATCCCAATCACAGATTATTTGAGAGTCTGCACATTTTGTCCTTTCAATCTTGGTGGAACCCATACAGGAAACGATAAAGTTTAATCCTTCATTGAATGTATGTAGTGAACAGGTGTCTCACGATTGGGGCCAATTTGTCGAAATTTCATGGCTTCCCATTCCAAGGCTAAGGATTCGTGCCAATGAGTTCCAAGTAATCCCTCTACAATGCCCCAAAGGAATGACCCATGGGATCAACTGAATTCAGTATGATGTTCACAGTCCAGGAGTCATTGATAAGTGCACTGGCTCGAGGCTGCGTCAGGGTTTGAAAGGGAGTGTTAGGTACCCCACTGTGGCACCTCCCACATCCTGAATTCCCTCCATAGTCTGAATCATTCAAGCTCCCGGATGAACCACTAGGGGGTCCTCCTGGTGGCAGAAAAGGATTCGAGGTGACTGGCAGAGAATGGTGGGGATCGTCTGGATTCAGCAATCCTCAACCAACGACCTGACCAGCTATACCCTCAGTGAATGCAGTAGAGAAGGAGGGTCGACCCTTGCTGGCAACTGATTGGTTCCTAATCATGGGCAGTTCGTTGCAGAGGTTGGGGCTATTTGAAGCTCTTTTGAATGTGATGTGAGAGCGATGAATCCCCTGGTGAGGTGTGGGGCTGGGTTTTGTCACGATTTGTCTTTCAATTTCAGTCATATTCAGAAGCTGATGTGGCTGAGGCTGATGAAATGGAGCACAGACTTTAATCCTCTTTTCCTGAAGGTGATCTATTACTTCCGTCCTCATATCCAATGGGAAATCCTCCAAAATGACAGGACAATTGAGTGAATGGAGGAAACGAGTATCAGGAGACCCATTTAGGTTGCAAACGAATGAATTAGTCGTGGAGAGAGGTGAATCAGGTACTTGAATTGAATTATTATAAGGGTGGAGCACCTCCAAAACCATCTTATCAAGTCTACTCTGATTTCGCTTCAACCAGCCCCTTAGAGTGAAGTATGCAAACAATACATTTGGCATGACTCCATTAAGAGACTCCTCCAACATTTGGATGTACATGTACTGGTATTCAACCTTGGTGTTACGACCCGTTCCCAGATGTTTCAATATCCGACTTCCAATCTCCGACTACGGAACATCATAGTTACCGTATCATCCGCATTCTTCCCTTGTTCCGCATTTGGTAATTTGTCCGTTGACAAGTATTCACTCGTTTGTTTGTTGTATTCCCATTTCGGAATATTGTCTCCCTAATATGTCTTATTGTATTTCCATTTTAAGAACACTTCTGTTTCCGTCTTATTATGGTCTTAGTTTGTAGTACAATAATGAGTAGACTTATATTAGTTTCCGCGAATTTGTACTTTACCTTAGATCTGATATCGACTTAGTTTCTTATTCCTTCTCCCATCTTTCTGTATGCTCGATATTCGGAACTTTTCGGAACTCTTAATATCCGTATCTTCCATCGTAAAGTCTCACTTCTGAAATTAAGGACTTTGAGCGTTTGTGTAGAGGCGCAGCACATAAGCTGAAGCCGACGTCCTGACCCTATCCGATAGTTCCCGACTTCCTGGTGACTTTCCGATAGTTCTGGAATAAGTTCCCGACATGGCACTTAACACTTGGGCACAACATGATCCCCACTGAGCAAGACATGAAAGATTTGCAGCACATCATCATGTGTGTGAAGTGCTTCAAGGAATAAAGAGAACACTTCCCACTTGAAAACTGTTCTTCCCCCTTCCATAGTGGATGTAACATCACTTGACCATTCAGGAATTGATCAGGTCAGATCCTCAAGGGTTCCTGGTCATGTGAATAAATCCCACACTGATAAGATGGCCTGATAATGACTTAACCAGCCTGCTACCATCGCCAGTAAAGAAGGGTAATCTGTTTTGTACTCTTCCATGAAAGGAGTAAGCTGATCAGTAGAGATTTGATCGGTGTAGTACATGTCCCACTTCATATCAAGAGGCTCGGCATAAAGCATATGACCGCCAAGGAACTGCTTAAGGATAACCTGTCTCGGTGGGAATGTGAGAATGGGCTCGGATGCTCGGGTAGGCTCAACATTAACTCCAGGGGGGCTCAACTGCCCAGTTGGCAAACGTTCCTCAGGTGCATCAGGGAGGGTATTCATTGACGATTCACCTGCTACTCTGAGGGAATCCTCAGGAGGGGCTGATCCTTGAAAAGTTGATGAAGACTTCCTCACAGTGACATTACAGGGTGGTTCCAGACTAGCAGGTCTCTGATGAGGTATTGAACTGCTTAGGGTTGTTGAAGACCTTGGTGTTTGGTTCTTACCTGTGGTCATCTGCATGCTTAGGAATTAATAGTTGAACAGTAAAGTTTTCTTCATAGGAAAAGAATGGTCTGGCCCGGATCACCACTGTGAAGAGTTGCTGGATTCTGACCGCTCAATATACAAAGAATATTGGCTATTCAAGCATGATGAGCAAGTATTGACTATCGAGTATGACACTAGAGCTTACTAGACTAACAGTACTAGTAGAAAGACACAATATGTGTCACTAGAGCAACTGTGCAGTTGCTAATGACAGCTAGTGAAGAGAATAGGGGAGTTGACCATTCTGGTACAACTCACCGTGTGAGGAAGGAAAGATAATCAACAAGGTATCAATTATCTAAGGAAGAGTGAGAGCAGTGCAAATCAATAGTGGTATCAGTGCAGTAGTGGGAGTGAAGGACTCAACCTTTGTGGTTTGAGTCCTGAAGCTAATGGTACACTAAGTAATGCTACTTGCTTAGTAGCTGAGACATCACCCTGGACACCTCTCACTGTTCAACATTCTGAGTCATTACAAGGTGGTGTCTGTTGGGTAAAAAGTGTCTATCTTCCTTGGCACCGAGTGCACCCACAAGTATACACAGAGTTTTGAACTAAAGAAATAGGGCTATACTCGAAGAGTATACAAAATAGAAACATAGAGACAAAATATAGAAAATAGTATTGAGTAATATGCATATTATTTGATAGTCCAACCATAATACATATGTGCATACCCTTCACAAAATGTGATCAGTTATGTGAACAACTCCTTCAAAAGAAGTTTATTAAAGCAATTAATGAGCCTGATGTTCTCATGGGTTGGTTTGAGAGGTCTATTCAAGAGTTTCATAGCCATTCTTGTGATAATGCAACACTTCCATTTTTTGAAGCCCAAATAATCCAACTCCACTCTTGTAAAACCCAAGAAGAGGCCCGTTATCAACTCATCAGCCTGCCAAAGACACAAACAATTCACTATCTTCAACTTAAACACTACCAGATGGCAAATGGCAATTTGCAATCATGGTTATACTCACAGGTTCTTCCAAGCTCAGATCATACAGATGCTTGTTGGAAATCATTTCAAGGTGAACAGATATGCAGAAGTTTACCCTCTATAATGCAAATCTGAATACACATTCCTATCATGCTTGTTTTGTCCCTGGATTATGAGAGCTTGACAAAGACATGGTGTCTGCCTAAAAAGCTCAAGGCTCCATAATAGCAATGCTATCTATGAGCATGATGGTTTACAACATTCAGGATCCTCAGTAAAAATACAAAAAGGTACCAGATCACAATATCTTGGAGAGAAGATTCAGACAGATTCAGGCATATATCGTGGAGAAGACTTCAGCTACTAAGCGCCGCGCTCGCACGGGATCAATAATGAGCCATTCCATCGATGCAGTTTCTACCCGGTTGGAAGCCCGCGATTGAAAAGATCACATTCTAATATCAGTACGTGTCTTCTAACGCAAGCGCCGATGGAGACTCCAATACCGTGATTGCGGGGTTCCAACCAAAATTTGATTGACCACGTTTGAAAAGCTGGTCTCCTAGTACAGTGTCCCAACTGTATCAGGTCTATTTTTTCTTTTGAATTTTGAATTTGGGTTTGACATTAGCATTTCAAGAGTGCCAAGGAGATGTGTCAGCCCTAACTGCCCGTTTTGGGTAAGCTTTCACTCACATTGACAATTATTACTCCTCATCGTCACCCACTATCATTGTCGCTCTTGCTGCCACTGTCCAATATTGCCGTCATGGCCCCTTACTATCATCTCCACCACTGCTCACTATTATTACTGCTGCCATCCATACCATTGTGGCCCCTTACACTGTCCAATATTGCCATCATGGCCTCTTACTATCATCTCCACCGGTGCTCACTATCATAACTGCCGCTGCTCAATATCACTGGTGATGCCAGATACCGAATCTATGGAATCTCAGCCTAGCATGCACTACAATTGCAATCCTATGGGATTCAATCAATACAGGCACTGCCGTGAGTTATCTTCCACTGTCTTTGATATAATCACTGTTAATTTTTCTTTCTTTCTTTCAAATAACTACTCATAGCATCCTCTGGGGATGAAAACATAAAGCAATGTATTATTGAATACCACCGATGTGGCATTACCAACCGTAAAGAACTCAGCAAGCTATTTCTTGCAGAGCATGGGATCCAGATAAGGTACATCTATTTATTTCATGCTCTATATTTTTGATCCTCAGTTTTTCCTTTCATTAGTGAAGCAACTATTGCTCACCATCGTACCCAGTTTGGCTTACAAGGCAGTGGGGCTACAACAAAGAGTCTTCCAAATACCACAAAGTGGCAGCTTGTTCTTGACCAAATGGCTCAGGATCCTACAAGTTAACAAGGACCACGGGTGGTAAAGGAAGCAATTGCTGCGAGGACTGGGATTAACTTGACAAGGTAAGTACATCTATTGTGATTCACTTCATGTTTTTGATTGATAACTGTTCTTAGGAGTTTTGTTACATCAACTATGCGACTCCAAGACCCAGCCGGCTTTGTGATTAGACAACCTGGCATGAGAAAAATAAACCATTCACTGCTCATCCTGTTAGGCCCTCATCAAGAATGGAGTGGGGATGGTCATAATAAACTAGCAGTGATTGGCTTCCCACTTTGGGCAATACGAGACATATGGTCAGGGGCATGGCATGGTTGGGGATTTGGGTGCTCCCAAACAATCGCTTGAAGATAGCCATCGCATATTTATATCTAAGCCTGATTGAGAAGATGGGCGGTAAGTCTTTTACCTTTTGACCTTCCCAGTGCTGAGTGAATACAGGTATGCCTGTTCAGACAACAACAGACTGTGGGAGTGAGACTGGCAGAGTCTTCAGTATCACAAATGCTTTAAGGTACTGTAATATCTTATCTTTATCTTATCCTTTTCTACTGATGTTTGATCATTTCTAGGGAGATTTTTTCACCTGAGTTGTGTGTAGATGGCCTCCTGCACATTGTTTCTTGAAATAAGTACACAATACAACTATTGAGCATGGATGGCTACAACTTCGTTTCAAGTGGGGCAACAATGTGAATGTGCATTGGGAAGCTGGTGAAGTTATTTATAATCCAATGGATGTACACCACCAGTAAGTCATTTCCACTTCATAATCTTACTCTTAGTACAAACTTGCCAACAGAATCAATCACAGTGTGATGGGGAAAAGCATCAACACACATCCCAAGTCTATCTGTGTTATTTCCAGCCTGTTCGTTCCCAGAGAATTTGGCCTCTTGTATTGGCTTGGGTAGCAATGGTGCTGCCAGGAATGCATTCCATCGTATACTAGGCTCAACTGGGCTAGAACTTTTAGATGAGTCTGTAGCGTCTTTTACTTCATCTACCAATTTCCCAATGAAAGCATCCTTTGTATTCCACCTAAGCACTATAATTTAAACCATTAAATATTAACTTTAATTTATTATTGTTGAGAATTTAGCTTACTGGGTATATTTTTGACACCACTAGATCTAATCCGTTCATTGAATGACTCAGCAAAGTATTCACCCCAGGTTAAAAGTATGAGTTCTGATCCCAACTTGTTGAAATTCTCCTTGTTGAACTGGCAACAAACTTCCTTCCACTCAAAGAGTGCAAAATCCTTTTCTTGGATTTTTCCCTGTGAATCAAAGAAACTGTTATATATCACACCACATGATATGATTTAAGCATACCTCAAAAGCATATTTATAAAGCCCAAAGCCCAAATATCCACCCCTCCGTCCACCACATCCTATGTGCTCTCACCAATTCTTCTGTACAAGAACTGTTTCTATTTCGTCACTTTCTGTGATCTCAATGTCACAAGTACATTGATTGACTGATATTTTAATCCTTTGGAATTTATATGCCATGTATACCACATTTACAGTTGCATAGCAGCTAACATATGCACTGGTATAATGTTTGTTAAGCCATGTATTATCCATTGCACGTGTTTCTTTAGATTAATTTATAAGCATAATAAAATACACAAATATATAAAAATTCAAAACTGACCCTTTTCGGAAGAAGGATGCTTACGCTTTGCTCCAAGGCTTTGTTAAGAACTGAAAACTGACTAATGTCGGTGGCCAACAGGGACCAATCGGAAGGACTTGGCTTCAGCTTATGTGCTGCGCCCTCGCAAATATCTGTAGGGTGTCCTTAGATTTTAGATGGGCGAAGACTAATCCTAAAGAGTTCCTTTCGGCGAGATACCAATCAGGACCGAAGGACAAGTCGAGTGTTGGGCCAAGGGGTCGGGGCTGGGAGTGGGTGAGCGCATGTGAAGGCGGATGGGGGGATTCTTAGTATGAGACTGTTACGGACGTATGAGGGTATTCTAAGTCAATATTCTGATTGCCTAGTAACTACAACTACAGCGGGTTCATATACAAGTAACTGGTGTCTAGAGAATACTAATGGGGAGAAGGGCGGAAAATGGTATTAACAATAAGCTTGACTAGGAATGGGAAGTTTATGATTAGTTCGGAGGCCAATGATAACCGAGAGCGGAATTACGATAAAAGGAAATATTTCAAGGACTACAAATATAGATAGACATATGTGAAACATAGGATTGAATGGATCAACATAATAAAAGGGACATATCAAAAGTTTAACCAGACAATACGAGTTATTTTGACGTGGACGTAAATGGAGTTTGATCATCGCAAAAACATACATCAGCTTCAGGGGCCGATGGTTTCTGAAGTGGTGACTTGAAAACGTTGATAAGTGGCGATAACCTCAGAACTGATAGGGTTGCGACACGGTCATAACAGGCTTCTAATACCATATGCTCTGGTTATTTTCTTATTATCATCCATTCTACCACTAGCATTTAGCTCTTCGTCACTGATCTGTGATTTACATATAAATATAACTGTAATTGCAATTCAATCACAATGACTCACTATGGGCACATCTTCATGCAACCATAATTGAAGTGTGAGATCATTTTTCTTGATATATTTAACTGAAAGGAAGTCTTGATTGATTAGATCTGTCTGCCATTCACCAATACCTTTCCCCCCAAGCTTTATCACATCAACATCCACAAAGTTATGGTCCTGTGAATTTGTTCTATTTACAACAACAAAAATAACTCTTTCCCTACACAATAAATTAGTGGAATTTTTTCATGTATAAATAATATCCTTACCGGTCCCATATCAATTTAATATCATGGTTACTGTGGTGATCATAATAACTCTTCCCATTTGACAGGATTTTGTCAATAACTTCATTAGCATCATCCTGTACATCAAAAGGCTCTTTCTGCATTGGTAGTGAAATCTGTGGTCACCAGACAATTATTTAATCTTAATATGAAAAATACAATCAACTATACAAACCTGGACAGGTTTATTTTTGCCCAGGATGATCTGAGCAAGTGAATGTCTAATATTAATTATTTCTCCTTTGTTTTGCTTTTTCAAAGCCTGAGTCTTCTTGTGGACTTCATATCCTTTGAGAAGGCTATCATTTAAGGGTAGTGGCTTATGCAAACAATACTTTGATGCAGTCTCCTCAAAGTCCAATGTATGCTGAGTCAGGAATTCTGCAAGATCACCTATATCTATCAGTAAATGACAAATTCAACATCATTGTATAATAAAGTATGAGAACATACCTTCAGATAAATGGGGCCCTAAAATTCATAAGTTCATTGAACAACACAAACAATTCTCAAAAGAAACACACTTTTGTCTGCTTTATCTACACAAAAACCACAAATGGGTTCAGCCAAAAATGTATAAATTACACCACATCCATCACATTGTGGCTTTGCCTGTTTTTTTTATCCATCATTTATTAATCTCATAAATGATTAGTACTGAACTCACTAGTATATTTTTTTTCTCGGGTTCAGAAGGGTTTTGATCAAGTTTGCAACATCGACCACACAAGACTTTCTCTTCGAGATTGGGAAACTTTTTAGAACAGCCTGGACAATGAGGCATAGCAAGCAGATTAACAGATAGGCTGTCAATATTTTAGAGGAAGTCCTACATATTATATATACATGTATTTACTATCGCATAATTTAATTTTTAGATTCCGAAATTTGTAGAAAGTACTGGTAAATCCCCTGATTTTATTTAAAACTGCCAAATCACAGTTATTGCAGTGAAGTGTTTCATGTATTTAGTGGCAGTGAGTACAGTGGAACATATGGATCTGCACCAGGGACTTGACCAGTGTACAGAGGTTCAAAATTGGTTTTTTCTGGCCTTGTTATACTACTAAAATTAAATATATTAATATTTTTATGTTATAGAACTCAACTGGCTGAGAATGGCTGGTTTACCCAAAACAGCAAGCATTGGGCTGATGTATCCCCTTGGCACTAGCGCTAATGTCAAACCCCAAATTCAAACTTCAAAAGAAAAATAGACCTGATACAGTTGGGACACCATACCTAGTTAGGAAGAGCCAAATAATTGTTGACACAGCACATTGATATGAGAAGTATGATACAGGACATCAGTGCTTCAGCGCTTATGCATTTTGATGAAACCCAAAATGAAACCAATTCTTCTGTCTGGCTTACAGAACTTAAACTAAGCACTGGGCTTGTATTCCTTATGTACATCAAGGCTTCTCATGAGCCGTTAATAATTCACGGTTGTTCTTCAACATGGTCCACAACAATGATGCTCCTGCTCCCAATGAGTCTTCTCTGCCCTCCACTGTTGATGATATCACTGCAGACTCTCCTCAGTGAGCGCCATTCACACTGCCACTTTTCACTCAGTACTGAAGGTCCACATCTGCGTCCCATAGTATTCGCATATTGGTTTTAGGAAAGGTATCAAATCCCTTGTGTTTTTAACTAGGAGTCTAGTATATTAATCAATGCCCAATTTATTTCAGATGAGATGTGGAAAGTTGTCATTGATTAACAAAGTCTTTGGTGTCGACCAAACATTGAGCACTCACTTTGCTCTAGGTCCTCTTTGTGCTGATCGATCCTCTGAGTAGGAAGTCTCCCATGATGGCCCCAGACAAGCTAACATCCATACTGGTTTTCGTCATACATAGCAGTAACACCCGATTTATCCTAAATTACAAGAAATCAAAACAAAATACAATAAATCAAATTAAAATACGAGAAGTCAAATAAAACACAATATATCAAAATAAAATATAATAGATCAAAAAAAAAAAATCAAAAAAAAAAAAAATCAAATACAACAAATAAATCAAAATACAATATAATAAATTAAAACAAAATACAGTAAAACAAAATAAAATCAATGCTCTATCAATTTTTCTATCAATGTGCATACATTCTGAATCAATTTTCAATCAAATGTTATCAATGCTCAAACATGTTAAGCTCAGGGCTTATGGGTGGGTTTCCAGGGAACCCATGGATAATCTGGGGGGCAAGTAGGACTTGGCTTCATCTTACCTATATGCTGCACCCTCACATGATTGTCATGTCCAACTTCAGACAGGGAAAATGGGAAAATTGGGGAGTCTGGGGATATGCAAGGTTGGGGGCAAGAGACTTGGGGGTTCTGAGACTATGCTATGTCAAGTTGGAATGCCTGCAGGCTCTGATACACTGGGACTGAGTGCTTAAAGTGAGAGGTACCAAGACAGGTAGAATACTACATAAGTGTGTAAGTATATGCATAGCTAGACTATATAGAACTAGCAATTATTGTACTACAAATCCAGCAAGACAAAAAGACAAAGGGCAAACAGGAAACAAGGCAAGGGTGACCATACTTAGGACAAAGGCCGGGACAAAACAGGATCATGCATAGGGACATAATAAACCAGATGTCAACCAGGTTCAGGGGAGATCAGGACAAAGATCCCCAAGCATCTAAGGCTCTGGGATATGCAGGCAGAGCCCAGTTGGTGAGTCATACTGTAAAAGAGAGATAGGGGCCCACAGAGTGGGGTCTGGGTCCTGGAGGTGTCTTGGTTCTAAGAAAACAATGCTCAATTAATTAGTCAATTCTCTTCAATGCTTAACCAAGGATCAGCTATGTTCCATTGGTGCTCATCAATGCTCTACCAAATTTCCATCAGAGTGCCATCAACCCTCAATCCATTCTCATCCATTCTCAATCAATTGTCATCAATGCTACCATTGACAGTCAATTCAACCATTGATGGACATTGTCCCTCTCCAGACCATTGTTCTAAACAAGTTTACATTCTAAAAGAGTTTCCATTTCAAAAGAATTTCCATTGTAAAAACAGTTTCCTTTCCAAAACAGTTCTTACAATCCATCCCCAGATAGTTCAATCTTCTGATATACTTCCCATCTCCAGAACTTTACTAGTTCCTGGACCTTCTGAACCTCAATCCTTGTTCCATATTTCATAACTTGTCTGTTGACAAGTATTCATTCATTTCCTCATTATGTTCCTGATTTTAAATCCCTATCCTAATCCATCATATTGTGATCTTAGTTTGTAGTACACTTACAAGAAAGCCTATATTTATTAGTTCTGCAGACTTGTACTTATGTACAACCCAGATCTAAAACTGACTTAGTTAGCTTATTCCTCTTCTCTTTCTGTATGGTCAATATTCAGAACTCTTCAGAACTCTGAATATCCATAAACTCTCTGGCATAAATCAACCTTCTGAAATCAAGGACACTCTGAGAACTTGCATAGGGGCACAGCACAAAAGCTGAAGCCAAGTCCCAACCCCTACCTGGAAGTACCCAAATTCTCTGGTTACTTTCCAATAGGTTCTGAAATAAAACTTAACAGTATTACAGATCTCAACCTGCAACTTGCTCATCATGTGTTCCAAATATAAAGCTCCCTAAGGACCATCTCTACTTTGATCCCCTTTACAACTCTATACCACTCAGCCTGACATTCCTGCTCAGCCAAGTCAACTGTCTACATCAGCTTCCATCATTGAAGTTTCTGGTGCACCAGAAGATTCCAAGGATGTTGAGGAAAATCCTGATTCTCTGGTCAAACCTCCAGGACAACCTGCACTCCATGAAGACCCAACTATGTTGCTCTTCAAGTCTCTTAAAATTTTTTTGGAATATCTGAAATCTGCCAATGAAACCAAGAACTGTCTCATATAAATGTCAAAGAGCCCAAAACATTCTCCAGTAAAGATCTGAAGAAGTTGAAGAGTTTCCTTCTTCAATATTATTTTAGTTTCTGCAATTGACCTTCTTGTTAAGGTGCATACATGGAGGGTTTCTGGAGAAACCCACAGGAAAGTTATGACCAGACAATCCTGCCAGACTCCAGGCACTAACCTGTACACCACCACACCCTACATGCACCAAATGTCTGTTTATAGGAATTCCTGCCTGGACTCCATACAACAAGACTTGTTACGTTCGACCTCATTACGACACATATCAGTCACCGGACTTCCCCCAGACTCCGTCTCTGTCTATGTCCGTCTTCGTCCCACACATCAGTCACCAGACCCTGCTCAGAATCCCGTCACCGCTCTAATTGAGCCCCATTCCCGTTTTAGTCAAATGACCTGTCACGATTTGTACTCCACTCCTGCTCTGTTTCCTATTATGGGTTATGCTTGTCACAATTTGGACTCCGCTCTGTTCTGTCCCGTTCCTAACACCAATTTGGTGTTTACTATTCCCGTTTTATGTTTTGCTCACTTCATTTCATTATTACTGGATTCGGTATGACATTTACTCCACGGTCTATTTAAACTGGCAGATGTTGTACATACAATGCAGTCAGAAAATTAGCTTAGATTCCCCCCAGTAATCTAATACATTTTCCGCTCTAAAACCCTACTTGATTCACACCGCTCGCACTAGTCGGAGCCCACAGGCTCCGGCGTATCTATCTCTCTCACCAGTCTCGACTCACGACCCACGACCTCTGACTTACAACTCATGACCCATGACCCCCACCCGGACTCCCCGGGATTCCCATCCACCTGTCTGAAATTGGACAACATGATCTAGCGAGGGTGCAGCCTATAAGCTGAAGCCAAGTCCTACCGGATATCCCATGGGTTTCTCCAGAGACCCACCCTGTGTGTGTATCCTAACAGCCTGCCATGAAAATTAAAACTGCATTGCATGAGGAAAGTTGACAGTTTATTAGGGTTCAAGCCAGTAAAAGGTTCCAGTGCATTGACTTTGGATCACATGGGTTCCTGATCTCTTCTCTTTTTTTCTTCCATGACATGAATTGTGAACATATCCAAGGTCTTTGCTAAGTAATTACTGGTGGGGTCCTTGAAGTGGGGACACACAGTAGAGGTTGGATCTGGAATTTCCTGGACCTCTTTGCCCTCACCAGGGCCCATGGATTTATCTGTCTTTTGAACCTTCTGGGTGTTCTGGAATTTCTTCAATATGGGACTCATCCTCATTGCTAGGTTGATTTCTTGGTGTTTGGGTAGTGTACAAAATGAGAGGTGAATGGAGAGCAGAGGGTTTGGGTTAATCTGACTGTTTGGGTGCCTTTCTTCTAGGAGGCATGGCCAAAACAAGCTGCAAGTTCAGATCAGAAATACTGTTAAGCTCAGGGCTGATGGATGGGAAAGCCCACAGAGGTTCTGGGTGCAGGTAGGACTTGGCTTCAGCTTATGTGCTGTGCCCTGGCACAATTGTTGTATCCTATTTCAGACAAGTGAAACCAATGACCCATGGGGTTCAGGATGTAAGAGGTGATTGAGATGGGAAGTCTGCAGACTTGAGAGTGATGGAGAAGGTCAAGTGGGACAACCTGTGGGTTCTAATAATATGCTGGTACAAAGTTGAGATCTAACTGATAGGAAACTAGATGTATGCTAAGTTGATTTTCTGATAGAATTGTAAGTACATACATGAATAAGATAGACTATATAGAATAACAGATTATTGTACTACAAATCTGGTGGGACAAAAGACAAAATGGGTGAACAAGAAACAAGGTAGGGTGTCCATATTAGGGACAAGGCTGGGACAAAACAGGAACATACATACAGAGGGGACATAATAAATCAGATGTCAACCAGGTTCAGGGGCAGATCAGGACAAGATCTCCAAATGTCTGGCCAGTGGGTCATACTGAGAGAGAGAGGTAAAGACATATAAAGTAGGATTTGGGATCTAGCAGATTTTCTGGTCCTAACACAAGTGTAGAAAGTGGTTCCTTCCTTTTCCTTTCAACTTGTGTTACAGACAATCTTGATGCAAGGCATCTCATTATTGCTTGCATCAGTCTCCATGAAGTTATCCAGTTATGTGTTAAAACTGCCTCCACTGTCTCCAAGTTGTTCCAGAGCCTTCTAGCATGTTCCAGAGTATTCTTAGGTTCATTTCTCATGACAGCTGTCAAGCTTGCTGATCTTTAACGTATATAAACTTGTAGTTAGTTACCTGAATAGTAACAACTTTTCTCAGACTTCAGTGTGTCACTGTGTCACTGTAAGTCACAGGTCACATTTAACATTATGTCCTTCTGGAAGAGTGATGGGAGGGGGCTTCCTTGCTTGCTCCCTTTCCCTTAAAGCTCTCCTATCATGTTTGGACTTCTTCTGTGCCACCCCTCTCTACTCAGCCCTTCTTCTTTTCTTCTTTGTGATTTGTTCCCTCTTACTTCTCCTCCTCCCTCCTTTTTTGAGCTTCTTCCTCCTTGGGAGTGGGGAGAGGGAACATGAGTTCTGCAGGCATATTGCAGTCAATCTCAATGGTACCCCACCTTCCTGAGGACAAGGGAAATGAAGTTTTGAGATAGTGAGTTGATGATAAGATGAGAGTTGTTATGAATGAATAAAGGGAAACAAGCATGAGATAGAAAACTTGGATATCATTGTGGCAAGAAGAAATGAACATTTCAGTTGTCAAAGGGACTGCATATAGCTTGTGAGATTCTGTAGAATGACTTGTATGTTCTCAAAAGGGCTAATCATCCTGAAGTTTAGTGCTGTTTAACCATGAATCTTCCACTGGTCCATAGCCTTTCCATTAGACCTGGAAGAATAATCAATTTTGCTGTTTTCAGTGTATGATTGCTTCAACCTTGTACTTCTTTCATCATGCTTTAGCTCTGTGGGATTCTTGAGTCAGTCTCTTTGCCCAAGTTCAGAGGGGGAGAAATGACATTTCTTGAGATGGTCATAATTGATAACTGGATGGATTTGATATTCAGGAGGAACCCAAAGTTGAAATACTTTGGGGTTGATTCATTCCAAAGCCTTGAACAGCCCAATTCATTTTTGCACAAGTTTTCTTCCACTTCATTTGACTTCTAGGACCCAACTCAAAAGGTGCCAGGACCTTCTTGGAGAAGCAACGCCTTGCCCACTCCAAAATAATCCTTGCCATCAAACCTTCCCAGCTTCCCCATGTCAGAAATTAGGAGAACCCATTCATCATTTGGCAAAATCTCACCCGAATTCACTGTGCATGTGGTTTGGGAGTCTTGCTCACCATGCATATGGATTTCCTCAAAATGTCCATGCCTTCGGAATCCACCATTGCTCACTGAAGGGTTTTGATCACATATTTCATTATCATGCTTCACAGCTTGCAGAGGAGTGTTGGAATTTAACAAGCTGATTATATGTTCGTTCCACTTATGTAATCAAAGGTTTGCATGCACCATTGTCAAGCCTTTTGTCTCTCCCCTTTTGTTCTCCCCTTTTGTTCTCCCCTTTTGTTCTCCCCTTTTGTTCTTCTCTTTCTTTTGTTCTCTATTTTAGTATTCCTGTTGTTTAGCAGACATATATAAGTAGCCTAGAGTCCATGTATCTAGCCATTCATTTGCCTTACAGCCAAATAGACAAATGGAACCTTATTGCTCTCTGTTCTCGCGAGCTTAATTCTAACAGTTCTGCCAGATTTTCTCAGGAAATTTCCACACAACATTCCCAATAGCAGGCATTGGATTTCTGAGCTTTTATCTGCATGAGTTGGAGAGTTTGGGGCTTTCCTTCTTTGCAGATGGTGTCTTTAAGGCAGGATGGGAGGATAACCTAAAACTTTAAAAGTTATTTATCCACTAAAGTATATATATTTATATTGTTTGTTGTAAAATTAATATTTAATCAAATTCAGCCTATCAGATAATATTCTGGAGAATAAGGAAATATTAATATTTATCTTGTATCTGACAAAAGTCAGTCAAACAAACATATATAGATTATCCTTTTGGGGATAAATTCCACAACATGGATTGGTTGGCCAGATTGTTCTGGTTAACTTGCTAAACCAAATAAATTTAAATTATATGAACTATATTTGAAAGTTTGCATAATATACAAGAGAATCCATCTTATCCCAAAGATTAAGTCATAACCCAAGTAATTTTGGTTAACTATAATGTTTGTGGACATTTTAAAAGTCATGGAGATACTAGAGAATGTATTTTATCCCAAATATTAGGTAACAACCCAGATAATCTTGTATAACCATGACATTTGTGCATATTTTAAGGGAGTGTACAAGTCTTAAAGATGAAGTTTTGGGTTAATGAAATATAAATCCCTAAAACATGTAGTCATAGCCAGGAGAAATAGTCTCACTTAAAAATATGAGGAGTTTTTCATAAAATTTTGTGTATTCAATGAATTGTGACTATCCTCCATGGAAGACCCATATAGAAATGGTTGCTGAAGGTGGAATCATCCCAACCACAGTGCACAGTGAGGATATTGAACTTAATGAGATAATTGGAAAGTCATTGATTGTTCTTCATCTTGAGGGTTGTAAGTTCATTTTCAGCATCACCAGATTGATTGTAAGGTCTGAAATTAGTTTCCAGTTCTTCAATGAATGTGTCCCAAGCATTGAGCCAAGCTGGTATTTTGTTAGTTAATCTAGAAAGTTTAGGTTCAAACCAGTCCTGAGTGGGGTTCTTGAGGTAAGAGAGTGCAAAGTTGACTTTTTGACTGTCAGTTTTGAATGCAGAAGTGTTACGACCGGAATTCCCACTGGACTCTGGGCACTAATTTATATGTACCCACACCCTATATGCACCAATTGTCAGTTTACCAGAAAACCCACTGGACTCTGTACATCAGACTTGTCCACGTTTGACTTTGTTACTTCATGTATCAGTCACTGGAATACCCACCAGACTCTGCCCCTGTCTATCTCCGACCCTGTCCCATGCATCAGTCACCGGACCCCACTCGGAAAACCCATCAGCCCTCTAACTGAGCCCCGTTCCCATTATAGTCAAATGACCTGTCACAATTCAGACTCCACTCCCGCCCCATTCCCATTATGGTTTTATGATCTGTCACAATTCGGACTCTGCTCCATTCTGTCCTGTTCCTAACACCAAGTTTGGTGTTTATTTATCTCATTTTATGTTTGCTAGTTTTGGTATGACATTCATTCCACAGTCTATATAGTCTGGCAGATGTTGTACATACAATCCAGTCAGAAAATCAGCTTAGATTCCCCCCAGTAATCTTAGTATATTTTCCACTCTAAATTCCTCTTTGAAACACACCACTCTTACTCATTGGAGCCCATGGGCTCCGACCTATCTATCACTTAATCCCCGACTTATCTATCTCAACTCCCTGACCTCCTGACCCACAAACCCCACCCAGACTCCCTGGGATTCCCATCTGCCCACCTTCCCTTTATGCCGAAGTCCCAAAGAGGCTCTAGGCCTAGATAAGGTTCTTGTTGGCTACGTGCATGTGTCAAAAGTCATGTCGGTCACATGTATGTGTCAAAGAGTCATGTGATCTGGAAGGTAAGGTTCAAACACGATGAGCCTATATATAAATTTGAAAAAATAGAAATTTCTTCTTCTTTATTACCCCCATCATCGATACCATGGGACCAAAGCCCACGCTGTGTAAGCCTATGCCAACCGCCAGGCCCTCCATGGGCAATCAGTACCGGGTGCCGCTGTCTGCTGCCCAGATCTTGGCACAGCGGGACGAGCAATGTCAACAGCAAGAAGAGGCAGAACAAGAAGCCCAGGAGGTTGAGGAGGCCCTGAATAGGGAGTATCAGGTGGCTGTGGCCGTGGAGGAGGAGGCTGCGAGGCAGAAGCAGAGGGATGAGGAGGAGGCTGCATGGGTGGCCGCGGAGAAGGCCAGGGTGGTGGCAGAGAAAGCCTGGGTGGCCGCAGAGAGAGCCGCAGTTGTTGCAGGAAAGGTAAGTCCCATAGTTCAACTTGTCGTTTGTGTTTTGACTGACTTGGCGTTTTCAGCGCAAGGCAGCAGAAGTCGAGTCCGAGGGGGAGGGGGAGCCAGAAAGCCCCAACCAGGTGAGTCTTGTGTCTGTGGGTATACCGTGGAGCTAACCGTATCAACAGAAAGCAAGGAAGGCGGCGCCAGTCTGCCCATTGACTCAGAATGACCCGCAGTGTTCTGGTTGTAATGACCGGAACACTGAGTGTAATCATAAGTCCGGCCGGGGCCCAGGGTGTTACCAGTGCGTGCACCTCAAGGCGAGGTGCTCGCTCATTCATGAGCAGGCCGTGGGGTCCGGTTCATGGGAGAATGGCAGGTCGGACGGATACTCCGGTCTGGAGGAAGTCTTGGGATGGATCACTGAGGGAATTGAGGCACAAAACGAGTTTCTCTGGAAGAGCAACAAGGTCAGTGTCATCATGGTGAATGATCTCTGTGCACTCCATGGGGACCATTTTAGGTTCCTGATGGAGTATGCCGGCTTTGTATATGAGGAGCTGGAGGCCGGGAGTTCTGAGGAAGCCAGTTCAGATGAGGAGGAGGTGCCTGCGGAGATAGCAGAGCTACCCAAGGAGATGAAGGAAGCGGGAAAAGCTGAGGTGGAAAAAGAGGCGGGGAAAAAGGATAGCCCCATCAATGTAGATGAAGAATAATAAACTTAATAATTTGAATATAAAAGTAAAGCGTGAAAAAAACATAAAAGTCAAAATCAAAGTCTGCGGAGAGTCCACTTAAGGACTTGACAAGACAGGTCAGAACCTGTAAAAGCAAAGAGAGACATAGGGCGACAGGGAATAATGAAAATGAGTCCAAACGTAACACAGGGTCCGCAGAGTGTGGTCAGAGAGATGATAATGGTCCAGGTTTGAGTGGGTAAGCTGTATGAAAGTCAGTAATGATTTCCATGGCATTACTGAGTTCTGTGGCCAAAATGCATGAAGTTTCTTCATCGGTGCCCTCATAACCCGCCCACTTGACCAAGTAAAGCAGTTTACAAGTGCATCGATGCTTATCAATTTTTGAATCTAAAATCTGTGAGATTTCAAACTCGGGTTCTCCATCAATAATGACTGGAGGAGGCGGAGATTGAATGCGATCTGGGATAGTGTTAGCAGTACAAGGTTCTAACATGGAAACATGAAATACCGGGTGTACCACGCACATGCTATCCGGAAGCTGTAGAGTCCAAGAAACTGAACCTACTTGTGCGATAATTTCAAACGGACCTAAATATTTTTCAGCAAGCTTCTTTGATGGACAGGTAGTCCGGAAGAATTGAGCTTTGACATAAACATGGTCACCAATCTTGAAGTTTGGTGGCGGGATCTGGTGTTTGTCCACTGAATGTTGGTATTCCTCTTGGGTGGACAATATTGCAGTCCAGAGTTCCTTGTGGAGCTCATGGAGGTCCGTGGTGAACTTTTGAGCATGAACAGAAGCGAGATTTCGTTCTGGATGTACTGTAATATTTGGATTATATCCTTTATTTGCAAAGAACGGGGAAATGCCAGTAGTGGCCGAGGATGCATTGTTGTAAGCAAACTTTGCAAGTGGTAACAAGGATTTCCAATTGTCCTGTTGGTAGTTGCAATATACACGGAGGTATTGTTCCAATGTCTGGTTGACGTGTTCGGTTTGTCCGTCACCTTCCGGGTGATGTCCAGATGTGAAATGTAATGTCATGTCCAAGGATTTTCCGAGGGATCTAAAGAAATGAGACATGAACTCTGATCCTTGATTGGAAGTCACGTGGGATGGAACTCCATGCTTGGAAAATATGTGGATAATGAAAAGTTCCACTAACTGCACGGACATAATTGTATCATAAGTAGGGATGAATATACCTTATTTTGAGAATCTGTCAACAACGACTAGAATGGTGGAAAAGCCTTCGGAATCCAGTAGGTGTTCAATGAAATCCATAGAGATAGAATTCCATGGGTGTTCCAGTACCGGGAGTTGTTTCAAAAGGCCATATGGCTTGTGTCGCTGAGATTGGGAGCGGGGACAAGTAGTGCAAGATTTACAATAGTGCTTAATGAATCCATGGAGTCCAGGCCAAGTATATTCTCTTCTTATTAATGATAGAGTTTTGTTGTACCCGAAATGTCCTGAAAGTGGATGATCATGTTTGTATTGAAGGATCCTGAGGTGGAAGCCGTCGGAGTCCGGTACATAGATGCGATCGTCAAGTCTAATGAAACCATGTTGATCAAGACACCACCAGGGTTGACCGGGGTCCACGGGATTGTCAAGGTGAGCTTTAGTAATTGGGTCAAGTGGAATTGCCGATAGAATATCTTGATGTAACTTCTCAATATCCATAATGATAATTCCACAGACAATGGGATTGACGAGGAAAGTTGCACGGACCAATGCGGTAAGTTGTTGATTCGTGAAAATAGGTTTCAGGTTGTGCAGATTTACCATTGCATAGTTGTTGCTCCCCTCTTTAGGATAGATGTCCCATCGTCTAGTTAAAGCGTCGGGTTTGCCACTGAGATGGCCAGGTCGAAAACGGATAATCATGTTGAAAGCAGATAGATACAGTGACTTACAAAATGTATCCAATGTTTTGTAGTTTCAGCTTATATATGCTATATCCCAGTAGATAAAATAG
This sequence comes from Hysterangium stoloniferum, assembly GCA_015178975.1. NCBI lineage: Eukaryota > Fungi > Basidiomycota > Agaricomycetes > Hysterangiales > Hysterangiaceae > Hysterangium > Hysterangium stoloniferum. The sequence continues at coordinate 655,546 of WHVD01000018.1, forward strand.
TAGAAATCACCAGAATATTTGTGAACATGACCTATCATGTATATATTTATATGGTAGAAGTATATTATGTAATATCCATATATGGAAACACTATGAATATTTTAATGGAGAGGGTTCATTGGATACGTTTTGTAACTGACAGGTTCTGGCATGAAAACCATATGCCTATGTTGATTGTTTGCATTTGTTTATGTTTTTCAACATGTCATGTGATAATTCTATACTACAGTATAAGTTGAAGGGCTTTCTCAGCTAAGATTCCCTCAATTCTAACCATGCATCCCCTTTCCACTGCTGCCCAGTATGAGATCCTTTCTCTACTTGATGCTGGCCATTCTGCCAGACAAATTTCAGTTTCTACTGGCTATAGCTATGCTACTATCTCTAGACTTCATTCAAAACACCATTCCCACCTTTCTAAGTCCTCTGGTGGTCACCCTTCCAAACTCTCCACAGCCAACATCCATTTTGCACAACGCCTTATCAGCTCTGGAAAGGCTGATACAGCTGTAGATGCAACAAAGGCACTTTGCACTATCACCAACCAGTCACTCAATCCTCAAACAGTGCATCATTGACTCAAGGCAGCTGGGATGACGCCTGTGGTAAAGAAGAAAAGGCCTCTTCTTTCTAAGAGGCATAAAAAGGAGAGAATGGATTTTGCTTTGGCATATCAGGATTGGACTGTGAAGGATTGGAAGAATGTGGTGTGGTCTGATGAGACCAAAATTAATAGGCTGGGGTCAGATGGCAGGAAGTGGGTGTGGAAAAAGGCAGGGGAGGGCTTGAGTGACAGGCTGGTTGAGGGAACCCTGAAGTTTGGTGGTGGATCTTTAATGGTTTGGGGGTGCCCAGTCTTAAGGACTATGGTAAATCTGCCAATGGTATCATCTTCCAGCAGGACAATGACCCCAAGCATACCTGTAAGAAGGCCCAGAATTGGTTCCAAGAAAATGGTTCCAGGGTTCTCTCATGGCCAGCACAGTCTCCTGACTTGAATCCCATTGAACACCTATGGAATCACCTGAAGAGGAGGTTGGCAGGGTATGAGAATGCACCCCAGGGGATGGAAGAGTTATGGGAGAGGGTGGTGGATGAATGGTACAAGATTGATGAAAAGGTGTGTCAGGATTTGATTGAAAGTATGCCTAGGAGGGTTTCAGATATATTAAAGGCAAAGGGTGGCTACACTAAGTACTAAATACTAGTAATTTCCTGCCTAAATGTGTCAGTTACAAAACATATCCAATGAACCCTCTCCATTGAAATATTCATAGTGTTTCCATATATGGATATTACATAATATAGTTTTACCATATGAATATATACATGATAGGTCATGTTCACAAATATTTTGGTGATTCCTACTATTTTATCTACTGGGATATAGCATATATAAGCTGAAACTACAAAACATTGGATATGTTTTGTAAGTCACTGTATTCAGACCAGCGGGCCTGCTGGTGGGTCAAAATTTTTGTGGTAGAAAAGTATTCCAGGTTTTTGTGATCTGTTACAATGTCAATAGGAGCTTCTGAACCTTCCAAATAGTGTCGCCATGCTTTGAAAGCTGAAAAGATTGCCAGGAGTTCTTTATCATGAACGTCATAGTTGAGCTCTGCTCTGGTAAAAGTCCAGGACAGAAAAGCCACGGGGTGGACTTCTCCATCGGAGTCCTGGATAGACAGAATGGCTCCAAGTGCATAATCCGAGGTGTCCATTTCAACAATGAGTGGGAAGTCCGGTTTCCAATGCGACAGAATAGGAGCTGTAGAAAAAGAATTTTTTAAGAGATTGAAAGCTTTTTGACACTTATCATTAAAATTCCACAGGTACCCTTGCATGTAAGATGGGTAAGGGGTCCCGTGATGTCGGAATATCCACAGATAAACCGTCTGTAAAAATTGGCAAAGCCGAGGAAGGATTGTATATCTTTAACTTTTTGGGGTTCAGGCCAATCTTTGATCATTTGCACTTTAGTTTCATCCATTCGGAGTCCATCAGGTCCCATCATGAAACCCAGGTATTCCACGGAGTCCGTGTCAAAAGTACATTTTTTACCATTTGCGAATACACCATGTTTTCTGAGTCTCCGGAGAACTTCACGGACTTGTTTGTCATGTTCCATGGGATTCTCAGAGTAGATAAGAATGTCATCCAAGTAAACAATGACGCATACATCGAGCATGTCAGAGAAAATGTCATTGATAAAATGCTGAAAAACAGATGGAGCATTGGTGAGTCCAAAGGGGATCACTGTTAAGTTCCCGAACAAAGCTCCACAGATAGTCTTGTGGAGGTTTCTCTGGTAACTATATTCCGAACCCACACTTTCTGGGTAATAGTCCTGTGGACTCCCCGGGTAATAGGTCCGGGGAGTTTTCGGGAATATTAGTAGTACAAGGGAGTGTCATATCAGAATAGTTACCAGAGAATGGGTATGACTGAGATGGACTTGGCTTCAGCTTATAGGCTGCACCCTCGTACACTCATTTGGGCATCCATATTTCAAACTGACAGAATGCATGCAAGGAGATATAGATTCCGGAGTTCCCATGGGAGTTCCGGGAATCGAGCGTGCAGACAGACAAGAGGACTAGAGACTGGGATTGAAGGGAAACTTGTTCAAGGGTCAAACTTGTTCAGGGAAAACTAGTTCGAGATTGAGACTGGATTCTAAGTACATGAATATAGCAGACTTATATAGACTGTGAAATGTAATAATACCAAATCCAGTATTAATGAGAGGCAGAACTATTAAACATAAAACGAAACAAGTAATTACTAAACTGGGAATTAGGGATGGAATGGAATGGGAGCGGAGAATGAATCATGACAGGTCATTTAACCATAACTGGAGCGGGGCTCAGTTAAAGGGGTTCCGGAAGTCCGGTCGGAGTCCGGTGACTTGGTGCACAAGATAGTGTCGGGTATAGACAGGTTTGATGTGAAGGAGGTCCAGTGGAGTCCGGTGGGTTTTCCGATGACTGGTGTGTGAGACGCAGAGACAGATCATAACAGGAGCAGGGTTCTATGCTCTGTTAGAGGGGTTCCAGGAGTCCGGTGACTGGTACATAAGACACAGAGTGTCAGGTGTACATAGAGTGGAGTCCAGAGTCCGGTGGAGTCCAAGGACTGGTGTATGAGACACAGAGGGTTAGGTGCAGACAGGTGGGGTGCATACAGAGAGTCAGACATAAACAAGTTGATGTGCAGGCTCTGGTGGGAACTCTGGTTGTAACTATACAATATAGAGGGTCAGGAGCATGTAGGATGGGGTCTGGGGGCCCAGAGGCTGGCGGGTTTTCCAGTTCCTGACAATCACCAACCACTCAAAGGCCCAATAATGAGTTCTAAAAGTGGTTTTCCATTCATCGCCCACAGCAATCCAGACCAAATGATAGGCATGTTTGAGATCTATTTGGTGTAAATCCGGGCATTCCGCAGAGCATCGAGCAGATCAGATATAAGTGGGAGTGGATATTTATCCTTTTTGGTGACAGCATTGAGTCCTCTAAAATCAACACATAGTCGAAGGGATCCATCCTTTTTTCTGACAAACAGAACAGGTGCTCCAAAAGGAGACTTTGAGGGTTGAATAAAACCTATGGACAAATGTTCATCCAGGAAATCATGGATTGCGGATAGTTCCATGGATGAGAGCAGATAAATATGTCCTAGGGGTGGCTTGGCGCCATCTTCAAGATCGATTTTTAAGTCATATTCTCTGTGAGGCAGAAGCCGGTCAGCTTTTCGCTTGCTAAAAACATCCACAAAGTCATGATATTTCTCTGGGATGCCTGTTAGGTCAGCAGCTTGCTCAGATTCAGATACCAGGGTTGAAAAATGTCCAGTTGCTTCATCAATTTTTAAGTTGATAGTGAATGCCTGGGACCCATCCATTTTTGAAGCCCTAATAAAAGCTGCAGCATTAATCAGAGAAATGGACAGAGGTGCCGTGGGTTCCAGGGAAGCCATTGGTGCTGTAGGGATCACAGGAGTCCTTGAGACTGCAGGTGCCAAGAAGGCCATGGGTGCCATGGAGGCCGAGACAGGTGCAGTTTCCTCGGCTGCCATGGGGGTCTGGAATGTTATACTGTTAGGTATCCAGTCAATCAATGGATTGTAGCTGGTAAGCCAGTTGTGTCCTAGGACCACCGAGCAACTTGAGTCTAACTGGGTCACATAGAAAGTGACCCATTGAGATGTTCCACATGGGAAACTGATGGGTAAATCACAAGCTTGGGTAACAACCGAATTACTCATGCCATCAAAGAGGTGGAGGCCAATGGGATTTATCGAATACGTTGACAAAGAATTTTTTTGCATGAATTTTGTATCTAAAAAACAATGAGTCAAGCCTGAATCTATAAGAGCTGAAAAAATGAATTTCGGAATCATATTAGACATAAGTTTAACAAAAAATGAATCAGAATGTGAAAGAGTGGATGTGTTGAGACGAGTCAACTCTTGAATGCACGGAGAGGCAATGTTAAGAACTGGAAACTGACTAATGTCGGTGGCCGACGGGGACCGATCGGAAGGACTTGGCTTCAGCTTATGTGCTGCGCCCTCGCAAATATCCGTAGGTTGTCCTTAAATTTCAGACAGGCGAAGACTTAAATCCTAAGAAGAACCTTTCGGCGAGATACCGATCGGAACCGAAGGACAAGTCAAATGTCGGGCCAAGGGATCGGGGCTGAGAGTGGGCGAGCGCACGCGAAGGCGGAAGGGGGATTCTTCTAGTATGAGACTGCTGCAGACGTATGGGGGTATTCTGAGTCGATATTCTGATTGCCTAGTAACTACAATTACAGCGGGTTCATATACAAGTAACAGGCGTCTGGAAAATACTAATGGGGAGAAGGGCGGAACACGGTATTAACAATAAGCTTGACTAGGAACGGGAAGTTTATGATTAGTTCGGAGGCCGATGATAACCGAGAGCGGGATTACGATAAAAGGAAATGGTTCAAGGACTACAAATATAGATAGACATATGCGAAACATAAGATTGAACGGATCAACATAATAAAGGGGACGTATCAAAGTTTGACCAGACAATACGAGTTATTTTGACGTGGGCGTAAATGGAGTTTGATCTTCGCGAAACATTCGTCAGCTTCGGTGCCAATGGTTTCCGAGAGGATGACTTGAAACATTGACAAGTGGCAATAACCTCGGGGCCGATAGGGTTGCGACATGGTCGTAACACCAGCCACATTTACCATGGACTCCTGGAAAGTTAATTATGTATATTCTTACCTCCTTTTGGTATCCCTCTCAAAACTCCTTCACATTGCTCTCATTGGTGTCTATCCGTAACTGAGGATTACATGATGTGAATTCTGTTTTGTCCTTCTGGTTTGTAGGGTCTCCTTCATTGCTCCAAAGGGTTCTGTCAATTCATGCAGGGTTGTGAAGACTGCTCTTTTAGCTGGTTTATTTTCCCCAAGGTTTCTCATCAGTTCCTTTATTAAGAGAGGTCAAAGTAATAACTAGTAGGTTGTCTCTGGCCAGGCTTACTGAGGTCAGTATTTAAGGGAGTCTGGAAAATGGGTTGATATTGCTGTTCATTTGTCTTGTGAAATGTAAAATGTCCCAGCCAGGGTATGCAGCCTATATCACCCTCCATGTGGCTAGTTGATTATTAGTATTTGCTGCATGATATGTAATGAGGAGTATGTGCTCACTCTTCAAAAAGAAAGTGGACTAATCCCTCTTTTGCTGCTAGTTCTTCTTGTTCCCTGGTGGAGTAGTTAAACTGGCCTTGTTGAGTGTGTGGATCCAGTATGTGATAACATATTCTACCATAACCTTGGTATCTGTTAAGAACAGAAAACTGACTGTTGTTGGTAGACCGATGGGGACCGAACAGAAGGACTTGGCTTCAGCTTATGTGCTGTGCCCTCACAAGTTACCATCAGGTGTCCTTAAATTTCAGGCAGGTGAGAACTAGTCCTACTGAGTACCTCATGGTGGGTTACTAATCAGAAGCTGAAGGATAAGTTGAGTGTCAGTCGAGGGGTCAGAGACCGAGGGTGGGCAAGTGCAAGCAAAGGTGGAGAGTGGGATACTTTAGAGTGAGATTATGAGAGATGTAGATAGGTGTTCTGAGTCAATATTCTGATTGCCTAGTAACTACATTTACATCAGGTTTATATATGAGTTATCAGCATCTAGAATCTACTAACTAAGGGAAGAGTGGAAATACTATTGACAACTAGACTTGACTGGAAACCAGAAGGTTACGATAAGATCAGAAGCCGTGATTAGCTGAGATCAGGATTACGAGAAAAGGAAATAGTCCAAGGGTTACAAGTATATATGGGCATAGGTGAAACATAGAATAGAATGGATCATCATAAGTAAAAGGGGACATATCAAAGCATAACCAGATAGTATGAGTATAACTTGACAGGGGCGTAAATGGGGTTTGATCGCTGTGAGGGTATATGTCAGTGTTGGGTTACTGATGGTTTCCAATACAATGACTTTGGCCAGTAACTTGAAGTGCAGGTGGATGATAGTAACATTGGGGGCTGTCGGGTTGCGACACGGTTGTAACAGTATCCTCAAGCCCAAGAGTCTGACCAAATTGACCTCATCCTTCTTGGTTTTGTACACATGAATGAATGTTGCTACATCTTGTGGTTGATCAAATTCCAGCTTCACTTGGGTGTATATGTATATTTGTGTCCTTCCAATCCCACAAGGTCATTTCATGAACCTGTTGGAGACAACATCCAAGGGTATAGTCTGAAGCATCTGTGTACTATTGACTGGTTAAGGCTGCCTTATGACAGCCTTTCACTGTTTTTTTTGGCATTGACATCCCACCACTACTGCACACTGCCTTGACACTGTGAAGATCCATTCCTGGAGACTCCACAGAGTATTTCCTGGAACTCATATCAGGTTCTGAACTACCTTCTGACTAGTATCAAGATCCAGAATCCACTGGAGCCTGACCCTCATCCCTCAGGTACCCTTCACCTCAAATCCCATTCTGGTATTCTACCCTCAACTAGACACTTTCTGTTATGACCTGGAACCTGTTGGACTCTGCCCATCCCCAGCTAGTATCTCCAAGTGTCCTTGATCATTCCCAACCCAGACTCCAGCTGGACTCCTTGTGTTTGTTCTAGATACTTTGGTCTGTGGTCCAACTTTCACCAGATCATCCTTGTCACCTCTCTATGCCAATGTTCTGACTTGCCCGGAACCTGTGGCTTTTCCGGAAATATGCACACTTAGTCATTATAGTGTTAGGATCCATTTCCAGATAGTATCAGATATCTGTGGATATTCCAACTCGCTTCTTTTGTCCCACATTTGGCAATTGACTGGTTGACAGATGTTCATTCATTTGTTTATTGTTCTTGCACTTATTCCCTGATCTGTCTCCATCCTTGTATCCTCATTTATCTGACTTGATATTGTATACTTAGTTTGGAAACAGTTCCAAATAGCTTTTATTATACTCCTAGATACATATGTAGTACAATTACTGGAACAACTATATAGTCTTCCATAGTCATGTACTTACACTCCAGTTTTAATCTCAAATTAGTTTGTATCTCATTAGTCTTATCCCTTCTGTCTTTCTATTCACTCAATATCTGGAACTCTCCAGACTCCAGACATCCAGAGCCCCCAGGAACTCTGAGTATCTGTAAACACTCCAGATATATCTGCCCTCTGAAATATTGACACCTGAGTGAGTGCATGAGGGTGCAGCATATAAGCTGAAGCCAAGTCCATCTTGTACTCTGGTAATATTCTGATACTCCCCAAACTAATCCCCAGGAACTCCATGGACATATTTCCAGGAAGTTTTCGGAAATTCCACCCCAGAGATCTGGAACTTAACAGACACCCACACCATGCCTCAAATGTGCAGAAATGAGAGGGAGAACTGACCTCAGGTTACCTCCACTCCTCATGGGCTCTTCTGAAACCACAAACCCCAACCTTGCACCAGTGTCACTGTGCAGTGTGCCACTGACTCCACTACCCTTGGATGACTCCACTGACTCAGAAACTGACAGAGAGCTTAGTACTCAATCCTTCCAAAAGCCAACAGAATCCTCAGACTAATTCCATAAGATGCCCCAAGCTGACAATGCCCACACCCTGGCAGAAGTCAAGGATAGCAAACTAAAGGAGTATCCAATGCTCACAGCAGGATGCTATACCCCTCTTTTGCACCAGACCTGGTGCACTGTGTGCCATTATTATATGAAATTTGGTGGAAAGAAACTGGCCAAAATTGTCAGCTATGTCACAGATGCCATGATGGAGCTTTTATGTCTCAGGTCATATCACCCCTGATTGTGGAAAAGCAACAACAGTGTTTTCCTCACCTTTAAACAGCTTTAAGTTGTGTTTTGAGAGTGACTGGGGTGAGTGTGAAGCTTCTTGCTGAGGTAGTGAGTACAGCATTCAGATGTTCCATTTCTATCTTCTAGTTGATAAACTTCCAGTGCCCTTGATGTGTTGTAAGTATCTTTTCACAGACAAGGTGGCCCCAATTCTTTGAGGTATTTGTCCAGGGAGAGGGCACCAATGTGAGTTTGGTCCCCCTGGTACCACACCATCAACCTCGGTTCTTCCACCCTTTGTTCTTGGGGATAGCTTCCCAACTTCCCCAGTGCCTAAGTAATTGAGAAAATGTATATAAATGAGCCTACTATTGTATTGTTATGTTATGACTGGAAAACCCACTGGACTCTGGGCACTACCCCGCACCTTACACACTAGTTATCAGTTAACTGGAATACCCGCTGGGACCCAGACAATGAACCTGCCCATGTCCAACCTTAGTTGTCTCACGAATCAGTCACCAGAATACCCACCAGGACCCATGCACGTCATACCTGTCTATCTCTGACCCTGTCCCATGCATCAGTCAACCAGACCCCACTCAGAAAACCTGTCAGCTCTCTAACTGAGCCCCATTCCCATTATGGTCTAACAACCTGTCACATTTTGGACTTTGCCCCCATTCTGTTCCACTCCTAACACCTAATTTGGTGTTTACTTATCTCATTTCATGATTACTAGTTTGGATTTCATTATTACTGGATTTGGTATAACATACATTCCACAGTCTATATAGTCTGGCAGATGTTGTACATACAATCCAGTCAGAAAATCAGCTTAGATTCCCCCCCAGTAATCTCAGTACATTTTCTGCTCTATTCCTCTTTTTGAAACACACTGCTAATTACCTCATTGGAGCCCATGGGCTCCAACCTATCTATTGCTCAACCTCCGACCCATCACCACCTGACCCCTCGACCTCCACAGGATTCCCACGATTGACCCTCTGACCCCTTGACCCACCAACTACTCCTGGACTCCTCAGGATTCCCATCCACCCATCTGAAATTGGATGCCATGATCTCACGAGGGTGCAGCCTATAAGCTGAAGCCAAGTCCTACCAGCTTTCCCACAGGTTTCTCTGGAAACCCTCCAATAGCTTTGTGCACTCCTTACCAGTATTTTCTAACTGAGACTCACAGATTGTCAATATGCCACCAAGAAGAAAAGCACCTATACAGGAATCATTACCTGGACCTTTAACTCTTCATTCCCCACTTACTTTGTATACCAGCCAGACACTCACGAACCAGCCAGACACCAGCAACCAAAACTCCACACAATCCAATCAGAAGAACAATAAAAACTCTTCCAACAACAACAACAACAATAACAAAGGTCAGCAGTCTGGAAAGCAAACTGGAAATCCCAACCTAACAGGCAAGCTCAGACCCAATGGCAAACTTATCCCACCACAGGAAAGGCAGCAGCATATGGACAACAGCCTTTGTCTCTTGTGTGGAAAACCCAGTCATCCAAAGACTAAGTCATAACCCAGATAATCTTGTATAACCATGACATTTGTGCATATTTTAAAAGAGCATACAAGTCTTAAAGACATGTAGTCATAGCCAGAGAAAATAGTCTCACTTACAAATATGAGGATTTTTCCATAAAGTTTTGTATATTCAATGAATTGTGACTATCTGTTATGACCAGAATTCCCACTGGACTCTGGGCACTAACTTATATGCACCTGCACCCTATACACACCAATTATCAGTTTACCAGAATTCTCACCAGACTCCATACATCAGACCTGTCCATGCTTGACCTTCGTTACTTCATGTATCAGTCACTAGAATACCCGCCGGACTCCATCCCTGTCTATCTCTGACCCTGTCCCACACATCAGTCACCGGTCCCCACTTGGAAAACCCATCAGCCCTCTAACTGAGCCCCATTCCCATTATAGTCAAATGACTCATCATGATTTGGACTCTGCTCCCACCCCATTCCCATTATGGTTTTATGACCTGTCATGATTTGGACTCTGCTCCGTTCCATCCCGTTCCTAACACCAAGTTTGGTGTTTATTTATCTCGTTTCATGTTTGTTAGTTTATTTTTCATTATTACTGGATTGATTTAAGAACATCCACTTTTAGAGCAGAGATAGAATTACAAGTCTCATGGTAAGTAAATTTAATACAGAGGTAATTAACAAAAGTCTAATTGTCCACACGCGGTCCCAAAACGAAAATTCAAAACGGCATCAAAACGGCGCGAAAACGGCCATTGTGATACTCCCAATTGTGGAGAAGGCTTTTTACCCCCCCCCCCATAAATTTCGGGGGTCTCTCGAGTCGAGAATTTGAGCTAGTGTTATGCTCAGTATTCGCCCCACTCAGACATCCTTAGATTTGCCTCTGGTAGGTTGCATGAAATTAAGGGTGTTGCTTCAAGTTGTTTTTTTCATAGTATTTTTTTTTTAGTAAAAGAGTTTGTATAAGATACTCGAAAACTACGCCTTTGGGCATGCAGACTCTATAAAGGCTGACCCAAGTTCACCGCGTGACAAAGAAAATATTGAAAACTTGCGCTCATCTAAGTAGAGACCGACTCATAAATGCGATAACGCTCACACCGTCACTACTGGACTCATAGCGACGTAAGATTTATGCTGCGGAAACGGTGTAACTTAGGGGATGACTTTGTGCCCTGAACATCAGCGCAATGATTTCACTGCTTCCCGTGCGGGAAAGGTAAATCTTGGATAATGGGCGGCGGTGAGAACGGCATGATGTAACGCTTCCATCCCTGCATCCACTATGCCTCAACTGATGATATGTTGTATCCTTGTCTTCTCTATATTATAGCTAGAAATAACCTGATATATTTCAATGATGTGGCATGATAGTTGTTGATTCTGTTAAATGAGTGGAGAGAATGATTCACTGTAGCGTATAAAGTGATATAAATTAACATTAACAAAACAGTGACAAATTTCCTGATGGCCTGAGAGTGGCTAGCTACAGGCCAGGCTATGGCAGATACTAGATGATCTACTTCAAGGGCGTTTTTACATAAAATACCGCTTGGCCTGTTTATACAAATTGGCTAGGACATGTACGCATTTCCCAAATTTCCTGATGGTGCACAAGTGCTACTAAGGAATTAACAGCATCATTTAATGTAACCCAAAATATGAGTTTTGAACAACCCTTTCATTTGATATCTAATAAAACGGTTTATGAGATGCAGTGCACACTGCCAACAAAACAAGGGCGGGCACAGAACACCTTTGGCAGCCTGATAGATTTGACTTGATTTTGATCTTTATGTTCGGACGGGTGGCAAGGCTTCTCTGATCTTTAGTTTCGGAGAATTGTATTTGTCATGTACGACAGGCAGTAGTGTTCTCGGCGCATATCTCCAATATATACCATGATCCAATTTCTCATTTCAACCGTACGTTGCTTGACCTTGGCGGACGAGCAAGGCTTATGTGAGCGCTGGAGATGGATACATTATCAGGTACTTATACAGCTCATTTACACACCATGCCAGTTCATGAAATCAATATATCATTCCCAGCCTCGTTGTGCGTTCTGGTTTAATTTTCTTGCGAACGCAAACCCTGCACATTGACACATCCACAGTTCCAGCGCATATATTTTAAATCGCACGCCATTCCCTCACCTTCGCCAGGGCTCCGACCGGTGAAATTTCTAGAAATATCTCACTTTAAGGTTTAATCTTGCTTACCAATTTGAAAGAGTTTCATATTGTATAGCAGGACATCGAAAGGTAGCAACGAATACTTCGATTCAGTGTGCGTGGTCGAAGACGTCGATGTGTGTTCGTCCTCCAACTTTCGGAAATACCCTGAACACTACTGCGGTGGTGCCTGAAGAATATGAGCGGTTCTCCATTATGACTATGGGGCCTGGGCCTTTTAGCTGTTGACGTCGCTGATGCACGCTGCTTGATCTTGGTGATATACAGGGCTGAAAACGGGTAAGCAGTGATGCATAGGCAGTTGGGACCAAGAGGGAGGACCGGTAGCAACGGGAGCAAGTGCCAGTGAACCGCAGTGACAGAAGGTCTCTCGGCAGTGTCACGCAGGTTCTGTTCCGGCCATGGACCACCAAAACACGCACACACGCGCTTAGCAAAGGCTCCAAGGCCCACGGTTTGACTGTTCCTCTTATTTAATCGTTGCCGCATCTGAGTTTCTGGAATTTATTTGGGATGTTTGTGAACATAAAAGATTATCCACGCGTCGACTGTCAAGGGTAACGGCGCTATGACGGCGTTATGACGTCCAGAGTGCGAACTTTAGTTTTAATATTGACCTAGATAACGACCCAGACACCGAGAGTATTCCCTGCTACCCTGCTTTCATGTCGCCGTTGAGTAGGTGCGGTGTACGTCGGTTGGGAGATCGATGTAGAAATACCTCGGCAACCAGTGTGGAAATACCTCGGCACCAGGGTTAACGTGGTATGTCAGACAAGTCAATCTTTGCTTAGTCAGACTGCTAGGCGGTATTCAATTCCCGTCAAAATATAGGCGCAAGTGGCCGCCTTTTCGTTCCGCCTTTTCACCTCAAATTCTTTATTTGCATAATTCCTGTCCCTATATATATAAGAGGCCGGTAATATGTTCCTGTCCTTCAATTCTTCCCTGTTCCTCACTTTGAGCAATGTCGACAACCACTTCGATGCCTGCTCCTCCTACCTACATTCACTTTCAGGCTCTTCGAGAACGAGTCGCGTCCCATCCTAATACTCCCGTTTTCAAACTCCCCAAGGAAGGCGCATTAGGCAAGGAATGGGTCGATGTCTCCTACACCCAGTTTCAGGCCGACATTGAGCGTACAGCCCGATACTGGCTTGGCCAACTCGCTCCTCTTAATATCCCAGCACGTTCAGTCGTGGGCATCTGGTGCGTTGCGAACAATTATCAAGTTTCTTTTAAAGCCGGTGCTGACTTGATGAAAGGCTTCGTGGCTTCACATACGCCGATGTTGTCACCATCTACGCCCTCAGCCGCGCCGGATTCGTCCCACAAATGTTCGGTTTCGAACTCCCCAACACTCGCCTCGTTTTCCAGCTCCTCTCCAGGTATCAAGGAAAAGCGTTCATCCACGACCACGCAAAGTCCGAGCTTCTCCGCGACTCTGGCACCGATGTTCCCTGTCACACTGCCGTTCACTATTCCACCATTTCCGACGCCGACGTCGCCAACATCCGTCTTCCTGAGCTTCCTCCAGCCAGTGATGAGGATTTCACTTTCATTTATCACACCAGTGGATCAGTCTCTGGGATCCCCAAAGTCGTCCCCAAGACGAATAAATGGCTTTCCACCATCCAACACAAGTCTGCTGCTGCCTTTGCTATTGGTGACTACGACACTCAAGACGTCTATATCTGGACGTAGGTCATGCTTGATTTAATCTCTTTTCTTTTTCTAACCCCCAAATTAGTGAATCGTTTTCACACTCGATGGAGATCTGTCGTATGTATTCATTGTCCTTACCCTCCCCCGTTGACCAACCCCATCTAGTGCTACAACTCATCTTCCACCGCGCCGGTTGTCTCATCCAGCCCACCCGCATCGACTTCAACTCGGAAGAGCTTGCCGCGATGATCAATGTCACCGGCGTCAACCGTGTCATTCAGTTCACCGCCATCCTCCGCAAACACCTCGAAGACGCTCGCCGTGACCCCTCCCTCTTACAACTCTTCAAGCAGATGAGGCAAGTTACCTACGCCGGCATGCCCCTTGAGACTGAGCTGGAAGAGTGGGCTGTTGGCCAAGGAGTTCCTATCACAGTACGTGTCCCATCTCCAGTTCAATGCACAGCGTCTCTATGCTAGATTTCTCACCTCCACCCTATATATAGAACAACTTTGGCTGCACGGAATGCGGTACGCATTTTCCCCCATCATAATGCGCGCCTAACCGCTCACCCCCACTTTGGTCGCGCCCCCACATCAGGCCAGCTCTTCACCTCGGTATTCGGCGACCGCCGCCTCCAGATCCTGCCCACGATCTCCTTCAAATTCGTCCCTGTCGGCCCGACATCGATTGATGGCGCGGACTACGACCGTCTCCTCGAGCTCTGGATCCTCCCTGACTCGCCTGACCTTCCCGTGGCTGAGCTCCGTACGCCCGATGGCGGATGGCGAAGCGGCGATCTGTTTGAGGAGCCGGAGCCGGGGAGGTATATCTTCCGTGGGCGGGATGATGATTGGATCAAGAGCCTTTGGAGTGAAAAGATCGATACCAGGTCTGTTTGCTTTCTACCGCCGGTTTCTGCGTTTCTCCTCTTGAGGCTGACGTGGATGGATGTGTGATGTATGTGTGGTGTTCACAGGGCAATTGAAGACAATATCTACACCACTTGCTCGGATATCGTCGGCAACTGCGTTGTGGTGGGCAATGGCCGTCCCTTCCCTGCGCTTTTCGTCGAGCCGAGGGTCCCCACGCCGGAATCGGGCCACGCAAAGCTGAAGCTGGAGATTCTGAGACGTACTTACGAGTTCAACTCGTTATTGTACGTCGTGTTTTGCGCCGCCTTCTCTTACAGCGCGCATATCATTTAATTAAGCGCTGAACGTGGGTACATTAATATAGATATCTCCACGAACGTATCCAAGACCCCCGCATGATCAAGATCGTTCCTGCGAAGTCTCTTCCGCGTACGGCTTCTAAAGGGAACATCCGGTAAGCCTAGACAAGCCACTCACCACCAAAAATTGCAACTTAAAAGCTTCTCGCTATGCTTACCCTACCTACCCCACATGAACTAACCACGCATGCATGCATCGCTCTTTCTCTTCCTCATTCTCATGTAGCCGTCGTGCCGTAGAACAAGATTTCGCAGCTGACCTGGAGGCGATGTATAACTCTGTCCCCGTCGAGGAGGTATTCGAGGCCGTGCTAGAAACCGCGTCGTCGAAGCCCGTCCTTGCCCCCGTCGACAAACGTGCAACGGGTCCAGTTGGAGTAGCGACAACTACAAAAGCGGTCGGCGGCGTTATCCCCGTGTCGGTCCCGGTCCCGGTCCCAGCTTCCCACGACGACAACGACCCTCCCTTCTGCGCGACATGTGCGTGCTCCCACCATATCTACACCACGCCGAGCACGCGCGAGCCCGCTCGAAAGGCTACGGACCGCGGGTATGCGCGTGACGAGGAGGAGGAGGAGGAGGGGCACGTTGTCGACTCTGGGTTTGCGTCCGATGCGACGCCCGAGTCTTCGTCCCCGAAGAAGGAGCGGCACGATGCGTTCCCGGATGTTGTTGCTGCGGCCGCCGCCGCGACCGTCGCTTTGCCTACTCTTACTGCTACTTCTGCTGTGCGATGTGAGACGGGGGTGAGTAGTAGTAGTAGTAGTAGTAGTAATAGTGGGACGCAGCAGCTGCGCGGAGTCGTGGTTGCTGCTTGAGGGTTTACGGCGCCTTTGCACGCGTCCCAACTTGCCTTTTTTTTTCACATTCAACATTTCTTCTTATTCTTTCTTTCTTTCTTTCTCTTCTTGTCACTAACTATTCTATTTTCCATTCTAAATACGTCATCACTCGCTTGCCCTTGCCTTTTTGTTTCTCGCAGACTGGACGTTAGTTTTAGAGTGCACGTGGTTGGGGTGGGTGGGTGGCAATGAGGATTATACTAAACTAAACTTGCACCATCCTCTAATGGAGATGGTGGTGACAAGATGGGATAGAGTGCGAGCGACGTAGCCATGCACGCATGGATGCGTCGTGGGCATCGTTTTGATTCTATTCCGTGTAGATTAGCGAAAGATTAAAATATCAATCAATCGAATTTACATTGCTGCAATTTCATGAAATAAGACAAGGGAGTGGTCGAATATTATATGTTGTATCAAATATGGGGTCGTGGGCTTTCAGACGAAGTTGTTGTAATATCCCATAGTTGTAAACCTTCGGTCACGATAGATAGATACGTTTTAGCGGCTTAGAGATAGATGGACCAGAGTATGCCGTCAAGGTGGTAGGTACCAACTTTGTAGTATTACCGTGATGCGATTCCCGATCCAGCTAAATATAACACTGACGTTACAATTCTTAGTTAAATCCTGAAGTGATTTGGCCATACTTATTATCATGTCTTATTGTTTGTTCGTGAGTCTGGGCAAGCAAAAGAGTTACATTGTGTCGCCACCACCTTTGGCGCGATCCAAAATTGATCGGGCCGTGCTCAAGCTGGTGCAAGCGAAATACAAGAATCGTAAGAAGTATTCCTAGGGAAAGCGGAAGGGTGGGTGCAAAATAAACAGAACTCGAAGTCTTTGGAGATTATCGAGTGCGGAATTAAGACGAGACGAGATGCGAAGAAAGGGAAACAAGTACCTATCGAGTGCAGAATTAAGATGAGACGAGATGAGGGATATGGGAGATGATGTGTAGTATATATAAAAAATAGAACAAAAGGTGATAGACAATAGGACAAGGGAACAAAGAGAACAATCGAGTGGTAGCGTGATTGCGCATTGTCAAAGACATATGTCACATTCCTCCATCAGAGACCATGTACAAATAAAGTTGTCCAAGACATGTATGTGAACGGGTGAGCTTAAAATAGAATATATACATACAGCTGTTAACTACAAGCACAATAGACAAATAAAAAACTACAGTAAATTAACTATTCAAAAAAAAAAAAAAACATTATTCAATAAATGACTGCGATAACCGTTCGAGGCGGTGCTCTGAGGCTTGAGAGACAGACACTGCTGGGCTGATCCTCTATAGGGGACACTCAAAATCCTTCTCAGTGAGGTGAAATTTAAGAAATGGATTTTGTTTGCCACAAAATTTCAAATTGATTTCCTTATAAGGAAATTAATAGAATCTTGCAGTGCACAAAATCCATTTCTTAAATTCTAACAAAATTTGACATCCCTGCAAAGGATTTTGTGGTGCTCCAAAAGTGGTTCACCCCAGCAGTGAGAGGGATCGAGTGCGTGGATGTGATGCAAGACCATAGGCAATGGGTGAATGCAAGAATGACTGCGCGTATGTTATTGGTGGTTCAAGATCAGTGTCGAGAACAATATTGTAGGATCGGAGCGCCGTGGTACCATAGAAGAAGAAGGCACCAAGAGGAAAGGATCTATGCATATATATATATTGTGGAACTCTTTGGGATATGGTGGAGTAGCCATGGATTGAGGTACCTACCGGTCTCGACGGTTCTTTCGATGTTCATGTTCTGCCTTCAAGCTCCCTGTTTGGGTAAAATAAGTTCAAAGAGATTGTTTCGATAGATAACAGGTCCTCGGAACATACTCCATTGGAGATGCACACAAATGTGTGGTTCATTGTCCAGATAGCTTGAAACAGTGCATCCTGGAGAGAAAACTGGAGTTTCGACGCTTCATCGCCACTCACACTTATTATGCAACTTATTCGTCCATGTCAAGCAAAGTGGCTACAGTTGAACCTTGAGGCCACTGGAACAAAAACTTGTCATTTCATTGTAAAGAAATATACTGAACTGTTCACCTTCAGATAGAACCAGAAATTATGAGCCATGCTGGTGATCGTGCAGATTCTGGCACTGTGAAAACTTCTGGACAGTTGAAAATGGAATACTCGGTTTAAAGATTTATTGCCCCAGCAATGTATGTGCCTCACACCAGAATTACTACATATGGCTATGACACATCCACTGGCAGTCAATCAAACAAGATAGATGAGACAGTGTATGGAAATGCAGAAAATTTTATTTTGCAACTCATTTTGCTTAGGAACAATACAACTAGGTGTGTTTCATTTATTTATGGAGAGTTCTTATTGAATTATGGCTACACATGTCCCATCACCTTCCTTTCACACAGATTAACTGGCATTATTCTTAAATTTATAGGTGTTCAATTTTGGAGCATTTTGGTGCTCTGAGTCATGTGTGGGAAAGTGTCTTGGGTTTGCTGTCTTTACCTTTAGAGACTTCATCCTTGGTGCCTCCAACACTGGCATCCCCAATAATGGTGTCCTGACAGATCATACCCAAGCTATTTCCTTTTGGGTCACACTCTCCCAATCCATTTCAATGGCTCTCCATTATTCTTTGTATTATTCCCTTGGTGTTACTTGCCTTTTCACACTCCTATTGTTTTTATCTACTCATACTTTTGATCTGCCCCTTGTGTGGTCCATCCCACTCTTCTGTCACTCTTCATAATCCCATTTTTAGAACTCAGCCATGTTCCATATCACTCATCCATTCTAGTTTAGTATAAAGTCCCTACCTGTATTCTACTATGCCTCAGTGTTATGATCCATTCCTGGATACTTCAATCTTCTGTAATTATCTGTAACTTTCCAACCTGACTTCCATCCATGGAACATTTCCAGTTCCCATACTTCCAAACCTCATCCTTATTCTGCATTTGGTAACTTGTCTGCTGACAAGTATTCATTTATTTGCTTGTTGTACTTCTGTTTCAGAATACTTTCCCTAATTTGTCTTATTGTGATCCTAGTTTATAGTACAATAATGAAAGAATCTATATTAGTGTTATGACTGGGCCCACCAGGACCCAGACCCCATTTTATATGTGTTGAATCTCTGTATTGTACAAATGACACACCAGGTGCTGCCTGGACATTCCAGACCCCTTTGTTCTCAATCCGTCTTTCCCCATTTGTCATCTGGTTTATTTTACCACCATGTTTCCCTATTTGTTTGACATCTGGTTTATTGTGTTATTGTACTCTTGATATGTCTTTTTGTATGTCTAAGTTAGTAGTACGGAGGATAGTCACAATTTATTGAATATACAAAATGTTATGAAAAACTCCTCATATTTTTAAGTGAGACTACTTCCTCTGGCTATGACTACATGTTTTAGGGGTTTATATTTCATTACCCCAAAATTTGATCTTTAAGACTTGTATGCTCTTTTAAAATATGCAGAAATGTCATGGTTATACAAGATTATTTGGGTTATGACTTAATCTTTGGGATGAGATGCATTCTCTAGTATCTCTGTGACTTTTAAAATGTCCACAAACATTATAGTTAACCAAAATTATTTGGGTTATGACTTAATCTTTGGAATGAGATGCATTCTCTAGTATATTATGCAAACTTTCAAATGTAGTTCATATAATTTAAATTTATTTTGTTTAGAAAGTTAACCAGAACTATCTGGCCAACCAATCCATGTTGTGGAAGTTATCCCCAAAAGGATAATCCATATATGTTTGTTTGACTAACTTTTGTCAGATACAAGATAAATATTAATATTTCCTGATTCTCCAGAATGTTATCTGATAGACTGAATTTGCTTAAATATTAATTTTACAACAAACAATAAAAATATATACACTTTAGTGGATAAATAACTTTTAAAGTTTTGGGTTATCCTCCTACAATAATCCACTAGTCTATATAGTCCAGTAGTTGTTTGTACATACAATCTGATCAGAAAATTGACTTAGTTTTTACTCATCTCTTGCACTTTGCATATTCTTCGAACACACAGGTTTCCCATCTGCTCCTGTTTGAAATTGGACAATGTGGTCTGTGAAGGTGCAGCACATAAGCTGATAAGCTGAAGCCAAGTCCTTTCCTGGAACTTCCACAGGTTTCCCCTGAAGACCTACCAGTGAGCCCAGTGCTTAACAATTAGTTTCCACAGTTCCCAGATCTCGAGCCATGGATTTTCCAGTAATATTCCAAACACTTTCCAGAAATGTCCCATGGAGTCCCCAGGTAATAGTCCAGGGAGTTTCTGGGGATTAGTACAAGGAGTATCAGAATAATTACCAGAGTACTGGGATGGACTTGGCTTCAGCTTATGTGCTGCACCTTCGTACGCTCATTCAGGTGTCCATATTTCAAGCTGATGGAACACATACAAGGACGATGTAGATTCTGGAGTTCCTGGGGGAGTTCTGGAAATTGAGTGTACAGACAGACAAGAGGAGTAGAGACTGGGTCAGGATGTATTTGGGGTGTAACTAGTTTGATATTTAAACTGGATTGTAAGTACATGAGTATGGGAGACTATATAGACTTTGAAAACTAATCTATTACAAATCCAGCAGAAAAAGGATAAATGAATAAACATAAATTGAGGCAGGCAAAGAGCATACTGGGAGTTAGGGATGGAACAGAATGGAAGTGGAGGTCAAATCATGACAGGTCATTTGACCATAACAGGAATGGGATTATATGGTCTGTTAGAGGGGTTCTGGGAGTCCAGTCAGAGTCTAGTGATGGGCACAGAGAGTCAGGTATAAATAGGTTGACATGCAGGTCCAGTGGAGTCTGATGACTGGTACATGAGATGCAGTGTTGGATATACAATAGACAGGTTGATGTGTTGGTCTGGCAGAGTCTGATGACTGGTGCATATAGGGTGACATGTGGGTCCTGGTGAGTACTCTGGTAACTGTACCTTGGGTATGATATAGAGAGTTGGGTGCATATATTGTAGGGTGGGGTCCAGGTCCCAGTGGACTTTCTGGTCCTAACAGTACCCTCCCTTTAAGGCCAAAGTCCCATAGAGGCCATACATAGAACATGATAAAGTTTGTTGGGGGTTGCAACTAGTGCAAGGCAGTGGGATTCAAATCAGAGTCTGGGGGCAAGACAGAGAGCCCACACAGGGTAAGTGATGGGTCCATGGGGAGTTCTGGGTGTTGAAACAGTTGAATAATACTTTGCAGAACACCCCTGTGAGTGTGATTGGAAAGTAAACACTAAGGAGACTTTCCCACACCCACAGTGGACTATACTACTAGGTGCTTATCTAAGCACCTATGCACCAGTTACTGACCTAAGGTAACTGCACCTGCAGTGCTGGAAAAAATACTACAAATATCAGAAGAATATAAAGATCATAATAGACTATGTTAGAGCTGTAGTATCATACTCTAACACTGGGAACTGTGAAGAGTGGTGGAAGTTCTAACCATTCTATATATGAAGAATATCAACCATTTAGGTATGACATGACAATGTATTGACTATCTAAGTCTAATACAGACCAAACACATATTGACTGTTTAGTTCAATACGGTCGAGTGAATTAGCTATCTAAAGTAGAATAGAGAGCTAAAACGAATAAAGGAGAATTGACTGTAAAGTATGATTCTGAATGACTGCTTGAGTGTTGAAGAGAATAATGAGAGAGTCAAATAACAGAGTAGTGTGGATGTAGTCCCCACAGATTGAGATAATGGTTCGAGTTTCGACTAGTATAGTTCGAAGCTCTGATTGCACTAGTAGTTAAAGCCCATTTGTGACGGTTGAGACGATACCCCAATCACAACTTACAGGACACTAACTGGGTGTCTGGGTAAGTTGTGGTTACAGGGTAAAAAGTGTCTGAGTTCTAACTACTGATGCTAGAATACATAAGTCTGGCACATATACACCCACAAGAGTCAATGTACTGAATGCATAGGCCGTCAAACTAAATATATGTGTATGATAAAATAGAGAGAAAATAGAAATAATAATGGAGATATAGTGTGGGCTCTTCTGGACTATATTTTGGAGTATATTTTGCAGTATCTCTCACTGTGAAGAGTGGTGGAAGTTCTAACTGTTCTATATATGAAGAATATCGACCGTTTAGGTACAACACGTAGTTGTATTGACTATCTAAGTTCAATACACGCCGATAAGTATCGACTATTTAGTTCAATACGTCCAAGCAAAGTAACTATCTAAGTAGAGTAGATAACTACAACGAAATAAAGGAATCGACCGTAGGTATGATCCCGAGTGACTGCTCAGGTGTAGAAACGAGTAATGAGAGTCAAATGATAAAGTAGCGTGGATGTCGTCCATGCGGATTGAGATATAGATAAGGTTTTGACTGGTACAGTTCGAAACCAAGAATGCATAGATAGTTGAAGCCCGTCTGTGACGGTCGAGATGATACCTCAATCACGACTTACAGGACACCTACTGTGTGTCTGGGTAAGTCGTGGTTACAAGGTAAAAAGTGTCTGAGTTTTAACTACAGGTGCTAGAATACATAAGTCTGGTGTGTATGCACCCACAAGAGTCGATGTACTGCAAACATAGGTCGTTGAACTAATTATAAGTGTATAATAAAATAGAGAGAAAATAGAAATAATAAAGGAAATATAGTATGAGCTTATCCAACTATATTTCCCGAGTATATTTTGCTGTACCTCTCACAGTGCCCCCCAGGTCGAAGAGCTATGTCAAAGGAGGTGGCGAAGGACGCTTGGAACTCCTCCCCATGCATCCTGTGACGAACCTCCAAGGTGTAGGATGGCATTTCCCCAGGCGAGACGCTTGGTGCGAAAGGAAAGAACAATATCCTCCCGCTTCGAAACATCATTGGCGGATGTCAACCCATCCAGCTTCTGGATCAACGAGACCCAATGACTGTAGGCCTTCTGGTGCGTTCGAATGATGGCGCGAACACGATCAGTGGAAGCGTCTGTAAGGTGGGCAATAAGAGGAGGCCGAGGGTGTAATGATGATGGGGTAGGAGGGAGAATTGGTGAGGAGCTCACATCTCTGGGAATGCCTCCTGAGGTGCCAGAGTCCAACAACAGTTGCTCCAACAAGTCGACGAGGTCCACAGCTGAGTGGATTGGTGTATGCTCAGGAAGAACACAAGAGGAGTTGACAAGCAGGGACCGAAACATGGAAAGCTCCACTCGTTTGATATCCTCCGCTAAATGCAGCTGTTCCTTAGGGTCATTGACGCATAAGTAAAACATACTCATATGGTCCAACAATGTGAGAGACCCGCTATACCCTTGAATATGCCCTTTAAGAAGAGGGTGCCGTAGACTCGGTCCTAGTCGCGTCAGCATGTGTCCCACAGTGAAGATGTCTGAGGGGTAATTAATGGACACACGCATCCAACTTGACTGGAAGAGACATGAGGAGCCAGCCATATCCCGAGGGTGTGAGGGAGAGGGCGGCTGTGGTGGGGGGCTGTGAATGGGGTCGGCCGAGGAAGGGTCAATGACCAGGGGCTCGTCGGCGTGAACACAGCTTTCCGCTTCCCTTTTGCCTTTTCACTTAAGGGGGGAGTTTCCTCGAAGACATCCATTGCTGGGGGAGGTTCCTTGGAGACCTCCGTGACTGAAGGGGGTGCCTCGAGGACTTCCTCCATAGGCGTCGCGAGAATTTCCGGGGTAGGGTGATCAACATCCATTAATGAAACATTAGATAGTTGAATGGGGCTCCCCAGGGAAATGCAAGGGGAGTAGGGAGAGGCAGGCGGTGGACTCTGTGCTGATGAGGAAACAAGGGAAGTGTCCAACACCACAGGGAGCAGCGGTGTCGGGGTAGAGTGGGTGACGACAAGAGGGTCAGGTGACGTGCAAGGGGGTGGGGTTGGCTGTGGTGCTGGAGAAGGCTTGGATGCGGGTGAGGGTGGTGGTAAGAGGGAATGTCCCATGATGGGGAGGGGTAATGATATAGGGGGAAGAAAAGGTAGGTCGGTGGATGGTTCAAGACTTCCCGGCAACTCTGAAAAGGGTGTGAAGCACTGTAGTGGGGGTACAGAAGAGGTGTGTGGAGGTGGGGAGAGATGAGTGGAGCTGGATGGCATGGCAGAGTCAGCTGGATGATACCCCCTCCAAACTCTGATGGAAGTCGGCAGTTTTCGTCATTGGTTAGGGTCACTTGTGAAGAAGTGGATGGTGTCAGGGAGTAGAAAACCTTCATGGCAGTCAGCGCCGAGGTACTTGCTGTCGTAGGTGGGGTAGCACGATTGATCGTCCTTTGAATCAGATGAAAGATCACCGGGCCCCATCCGGTAGGTTCGTTCCTGAGGTCCACGGTGTGAAGGGGGTCTGGGAGGTAGTGCAATTCCGTCCCCACATTGCAATACAATGTTTTGTAGTTTGATCCTTTGCACCTTGTCCCAATCGTAGAAGGTGACTCTGTCTTTTCCTTTCCTGCTTTTCTGTCCTACACTCTGAACGCAAGGCGTGCCCCTGTCGCTGCAATCTGTCTCAGCAAAATCTGTCCATTTATGACCCGAAGGGGGAGTGATTATTGAAGGGTTGTTGTGTCCTTCCATTCTCCTCCATTCCTGTCATGTCCACCTCGAAGGGACATTATCCCTAGCACCCATCGTCCGCTGTCCTTCTAAGTACTCCTCCCATCTCTTCCGCTTGAGCGTTTTCAATTCCTCTTGGACTTGTGCAGAGAAAGCCTTGGACTGCTGTTTTTTCCTGATCTCCTCTTTGGTAGAAGGGAAAATACTACGAGAAGGTGGGGGGTTTCACCCCATGTTACCGAAGGAGCCCCCCAAGTACCAGGGGATGGGGGTGTAGCTTTTGAAATGGAGTCCGTTCGCGTATGGTGCGTGGACGATGAGGTCTCCTCCATGTGCTCGACAATTTCTGTTCGAGGGGGTGGGGAAGGAGGAACTGTCATTTGGGGTCAAGGTACTCTTTTGAAATTGGGAAATCGAGGTCTGGGGAGAGGAGCGTATGGAGTAACGTTCCCTGAGTTGGTGGATGTTCCCGCCATGTTGTCCTGCACGGCAGAGGGTATTGACAAATACCTTCCAGAATTAACTGTGGAGTGCTCGAACTTTTCAGTACAAGACAACGTGGTAGAAGTATTAATAGGTTGGGGTCACGGTATTGTTTTGAAATTGGGGAACTTGGGTTTAGGTTGTTGCTCCTGCGACATAGAGTACTGATTTGAGAGGTTGATGTGGAGGAAAGAGATAGGGGGATGAAAATTTTCTTTAGCGGATTTACGTATTTTATATTAATTTCAAACTCCACTCGGTTATTGAGGTAAAAGCCCGAGGGGGATGAAAGCGAGAGGTAGAGCTAGAAGTAAATAAACATTGTTGTTGTCATGAGAATGTGAAACGATTGTTAGATTCGATAAATAGCTTTGTATGCTCTAAGAAGAGTGGGGGCGTTACAAAGGTCGTTGCTGTTTAACCAGGTGTCCTCCTCAGGTCCATAACCTTTCCATCAAACTTGGAAAAGGAGTCGATTTTGATGCTTTTTGTGCCCTACTATAGCTTCTACTTCGTACTCCCCATCATTATGATTGAGTTCCTGAGGATTCTCAAGTAGCTCCCTGGATCCGAATTCCTTAGGGGAGAGGTGGTACCTTTTAAGATGGTCTCAGTTGATCACTGGGTGCAATTGATATTCCGAGGGAATGTGAAGTTGAAAGACTTGAGAATTGATCTTCTCCAAGACCTCGAACAGCCCTATCTGTCTTTGTATAAGTTTCCTTCCAGGTCCTTTGGCTTCGATGAGCTCGAGGGAATGGGGATTGATCAGAACATAATCTCCCTCTGAGATATCTTCCACCAATCTCCTTCTCTTATTGTAGCTGCAGGCTTGTGTTTCTTGTGCTCGTGCAATAGAATCCCACACCACCTGCTGATGGTTTTCCAATTCTAAGATCCATTGGTTGGCTAGAGGGCTATCCGATAATTCTCTGGGAACCATGGGGTCGTCCCCTCCTAGACAGTGAGATATTCCTCTTGGTAAGTAGCCCATCAGCAAAAAGGCCAGCGCATAGCTTGTTGAGCTTTGAACCGTCGAATTGTAGGTATGAGCCACTACTTGAGTCCATTTAGACCATTCCTCCTTCAAAGAGGCGCAGTACGCTCTGAGCATTTGCTCCACAATAGCATTAGCGTTTTCCATTTGACCGTCGGTCTGAGGATGGTGGGACGAGGATACTGCAAGGGCACTTCCGTATACTTTGCAGACTTCTCTCCAGAACCTACAGGTCCACCTCTTGTCTCGATCACAGATTATCCTTGAAGGCAGGCCGAAAGGAGTGGCTACCTTATTCACGAAGATTCGCGCGAATCCTTCTGCAGATAGATCTGAAGTGGTGGGCTCATAAATTAAAAAACACGTGAGTTTATCCACAGTGACGAAGATGGCTGAGTAACCGCTCTCTGCAGAAGGAGGCAATCCCATAATCAGGTCCATCGAGACAACCTCAAACGGCCTTAAGGGTACATCTGCGGGTTGAAGAGCTCCTTGTCGAGCGGAATGATCGACTTTAGTTTTCTGGCATATGTCACAGCTGCGAGCATATACCACACAGTCATGCAACATCCTCGGCCAGAAGAAACGGTCCTTCATCAGCTGAAAGAGTCTGTGACCGCCTGCGTGAGCTTCTTCAAAGGGGTTATCATGTATCAGCTTGAGTATGGTTGATGTCATGCTGCTAGGGATGCAGATTCGACTTTTCCAGTCTGAATCTCGAAAGAACAATAGCTTATTCTTGCCGATGAAATAATGCAAAGGGGTAGCTATCATGTTCGGAGAAATAGGATCGGCAGCATAATGATTTTTCAAAGCAGGATCCTTCTGGTATCCATCATGAAGTTCCTTAGCGTAATTTTCGTCGATTTCTATAAGCAATTGGGGATTTGAGAGAGTGAAATTTGCCTCATCAAGTTCATCATTCCTGGGGAGGTTGTGCAAATCCCATTTCGTTTGGGGGACCTCTTCCATCGTTCCGACTGGGTCAACTAACTCGTGGGGAGTGAGAAAGATGGCCTTTTCCACTGGTTTGTTCTCCCATAACATCTCGTTGTCAGTCCAGTTGTAAGAATCCGCTTCGATTGGTAAAAGGTCGTCTCTCATGGGGCTAGCACAATCAGGCACTCGGGGAAGTCTAGACAGTGGGTCAACATTGCTGTGTATCCATCCTGCTCTATGTAAGATTTCCAGACCAGGGTATGCAGTGTATACCACCCCCCATGTGGCCAGTCGACGATTGGTATTCTCGTAAGATCTGGCCCATTGCAATGCCACATGGCAGTGATCAGGAGGATATGTTCTCCCTCAATAAAGGGCTGGAAATGGACTAGTCCCTCTTTAGCAGCTAACGCCTCATGCTCTGTGGTGGAGTAATTACACTCTGCTTTCTTGAGCGTACAGCTCCATAGGCGATGATGCACTCAACCGTGACGCTGGTGTCATCAAAATCTGAGGCCCAGGAATCCATCCAAGTAAATTCTGGCTCCTTGGTTTTATAATGAGTGACGAAAATGGGCATGTCTCGTGATTGATCAAAGGCTGCTCTTGCTTGGGCATATATCTTTGTATCCTTTAGGTCCTTAAGTGTCATCCTCTGTATTTGTTGAAGACAACTTCCCAGCGTGAAATCTGAAGCGTCCATGTATAACTGATAAGGCATACCGCTCACAGGGTGTCCGAGTACAGGAGCAGAGCTCAATGCAACCTTAATGTCTTCAAAAGCTCGGGCATGTTTGGAATCCCAGGTCCAATGAACTCCCTTTTTTAAAAGGTTGAAGAGTGGAGCAACCGTCCAGGAGTAAAATGGTATGTATGCAGAAAAGTACAAGACCATTCTGAGAAAATGTTGAAGATCTGCTATCCTAGAAGGTGTAGCTAGTTCTAGTATAGCGGCGACTTTTTCTTGATGGGTCAAAAAACTGAGTCTAGACACCTTATGTCCTAGTAAGAGAATTGAATTATACCCAACATAACACTTTTTAGGTGAGAGAGTGATTCCCGCTGCAATTATGGCTTGCAGAACCTGATCTAAATGCTCTAGATGATCGTCCCATGTCTTAGAAAAGATCACGATATTGTCAATATAAACTAGGCAGAATATCCAAAGGTAAGGTGTGAGTACAGTCTGCATAACTCTTTGGAATATAGAAGGTCCGTTAGGAAGTCCAAAGGGCATTCTCCTGAATTGCCACAGTCCTTGATGGGATCTGAAAGTGGTCTTCGGTTTGTCTTCCTCTAACATCTCAAGTTGGGGTAAAGCCGGCTAGTGTGTCAAAGGAAGATAGGACGTTGGATCCTGAAAGCGCTTGCATGATTTCCAATTGGCATGGTAGTGGGAATTTGTCGGGAACTGTTAGACTGTTCAACTTCCTATAGTCAATTACCACTCACAGTTTCCCGTTGCGGTAAACAACAAAGGCTGGCACCCCCCAAGGACTCTTGGACGGTTCGATTACTCCCTGTTGAAACCAAGTATCCATTTGTTCGTCAATGACCTTCCTATTAGCTGGGGAGGTTGTAAACATTGACATTGAGATAGGTTGCGCACCTTCCTTTAACAGAACGTTGACTTTGACATCTACTTGTCCTAAATGTCCGTCTACTCCAAAGGCTTGGACATTCTTAGTTAATACTGACTCCAAGTGGGAGGAGACGTCAGTAGGAATGTCAGGTCCTAAATTAACCAGTTTATGCAGGTCCTCCACATGAAATGTTTCCATGGTGGCCACCTCTGACATTTTAGGGCCTGCTGGGTCGAAATCGTCTGTGAATTCCCATTCTGGGTGCTGTCCAAGAGATTGAGGATTAAGGACATGCTCCTCTTCTATTCTTGATAAGCTTTCTACTAAGTGAGCGATCTTGGTCGCTGTTGACTGCATTGATGCCTTCTTGGTCGGAGATCTAGGTGTTTGGGCCCATTTGTTCGTGTCGTGAATTAATCCAACAGTTTCCCCTCGTCTAATGATTCTTGGTGTCAGAGAGGGGTTAGCGAGAGGTATCGTGGCACTTTCCCTAGAGATAGCAGTAGTGGGAGCAGCTAATATACTTCCATCATCATTCTGCAAGACAACTCCCTCGACTATTCATTGGTCACCGATAAGGTCTCCAACAAAGATTGGTACTAGTCGAGCGGATTCCAGTTCTATAGTACAATCCTGCAAAGCCCGTGTGACTCTTTCAGTACCCACCCCTTTGTCTGGTTTGGAAGTCAATTCACGTGAGTCATTGGCTAATTCCTCAAGGGGGATCTTGCTAATCGAGAAGGTTAAAGGCTGCAGTTCCTTGGAAGAACTGGCTGGGATGGACCCCATCCTCCCTGGTAGAATCAATCTAGAGCCCAGCGGTTGGTCTCGTAGTGTCCCGAGCTTGTAGTTCACGTGAAAGTCCTCTCTGAGAAGAATCGGAACAGTCATAGTACATTTCAGCAGTAAATCTAAGGAGCACACCGGTGTCGTCTTCGAGATAAATGGGGAGACTGACATATCCTAATACTTTGGCATCACCGGTAAGTTGTACGAGGTGCAGCTTGAGTCCTTGTTTGAGCTTGGGGTGGTCCTCTAATTCCTTATAGAAATCCTCCAAAATTAAGGAGAGGTCGGCCCCAGTGTCCAGCCTAATTTTAATAGGATTAGAGGCTTCTGAGTTTCCTACACATCTGAAGATGTGTAATGCTGAGATCCCAATACTGGAATATCCACTCGGGGGGTCCCTTCTGTGGTAAATAATGGTCGAATCCTCCTTCATGAGTCAACTGGATCGAGGGTATTGAACTCTGGGTCTTTTGCTTTCTTTTCTTGTAGCCAGTTTGATGTTCCTCCTGACGCATCTACCGTTAGGTATCTCGGACGTAGCATTCAGAAGGGAGTCATCCACTTCAGAGTCTGACTCGTCACAAGGAATTAAGTTGGGTAATTGTCCTGGATTGAAGGGGAAGTTCTCCTCCTCCAATCCCTCTGACTTAGAGGGATCCTCAATAATGTAGGTCTGACTTATTTCCTTAGATCGGTTCACAAATACTTCCTCGTCGATGATTTCCTCAATGGTGGGGGGTTCAGGTCGTGATAAGGCTCCCGTCTCAGTCAGACCTTTCCAGTTCTGATGATGAGCACCTAGCCAATCTCTTTTCTCGAGAAAATCACAGTCCAATATAGAAATATAGACTTGCGATGCCTCATTCTCATTTGAAGATGGGTTCACGTCTGAAACAACGTCATCCTCTGTTTGAGGAAGGTAGACAGAAATGAAAATTGATTCCTCATCAATGTTATGTACTTGTCCCTGTATGCTTAATCCATAAACCATTTCATAAGCTCTCTGATCCTCCGCCTCCTGAGTTGGGTTCTGCACAGAGCATTTGTTAATAGAGACATAATGTGACATCCTACCAGCATGAGGGCAGTCAATCTTAAAATGCTCTAAACTCCCGCAAATCCAGCACTCCTTCAGAGGTTTAGCGGCACTTTTCTTGTCGCTTCATTTGAAAAAGAACTTGCCATGCCTCTTACCCTGTTTCACATTAGTTCTCCTAAGGACGGTTTTGTCTTCGACTTCGCCAAGAAGGACATGGCCTCGACTAATGGGGTCGATTCCCCCAGAGTATTCTTCCTCATGCTGGGAATCCGACTCTTCCTGTTAGGCGATCATGACTCTGGGCTTCTGAAACTGGTAATGCTCTCGATGTGTTTGGACCCAAGCATTGATCAGAGCCTCTTGCAGATTGTTAGCATAAGTCTGTAAGCTCATGATGTCGTCAATGGGTTGTCCTTGTAGAAGGTAAAGCCATTCCATGGGTAGCATGAGGATGAGTCTACATGTTTCGTCCTTTCGATTTTGGTGGAAACCATACAAGAATTTATAAAGCTTAATTCTCCATTGAATATAGTGAACAGGTGTCTCTCGATCGTGGCTGATTTGTTGAAATTTCATGGCTTCCCATTCTAAGGCTAAAGGCTCGCACCAACGAGTTCCAAGTAATCCCTCTACGATACCCCAGAGGAACGATCTGTGAGATCGACTGAACTCAGTGTGATGTTCACGGTCTAAGGTGCTCCACCAGATCTTGGCATTGCCGGTGAGTCGTCTTGGCAGAGCGACTCCTAACAATGTGCTCATGGAGTCTGAGATCTCCGAAAGACTCATGATATCCATGATGTAGTCCAAGGCCTTGGATTGAGTTCCATCATTTTTGGGAAGGTCAGACCATTTTATCTTGATGTCGTTGGTGTTCAGAGAGATCCTTTTCTCCTTGGTAAGTCATCGATAAGTGCGCTGGCTCGAGATTGGGTCGGAGTTCGAAAGGGAGGGTTAGGTACTCCTCCATGATGCCCCCCATGTCCCGAATTCCCTCCATAGCCTGAACTACTAGAGCTCCCAGACAAACTGCTAGGGGGTTCTCCTGGTGGCAGGAAGGGATTCGAGGAGATTGGCAGGGAATGGCGGGGATTATCTGGGTTCAGAGATCCTCGACCAGTGACCTGACCAGCTATGCCCTCGGTGAACGCAGTAGAGAAGGACGGTCGACCCCTATTGGCGACCGATCTATGTCTAGTCATGGGTATCTCATCACCAAGGTTAGGATGATCTGAGATTCATTCGAAAGTGACGTGAGAACGATGAGTCCCCTGAGGAGGTGCCAGGCTGGTGTCACGAACGTACAAGCTCAAATTTCGATAACATTCAATTTAATATTTCTTCGACATTTCTTCGACATTCCTTTGACTTTCCGACTCGACTTCCGATTCGACTATTCTTCGACAATATCTTCAACTTGTCTCAGGTTGATGTCATTGATGATTTCACTTTGATATCATATTATCATCATAGGTAAATGATATATAGTATATAAGGGCAATGATAGGAACGAAGGAAGTCAGTCAGAAAACCTGTATTATTTATATTATTACTGTATTACATAATCGTCGAACTTTTCCGAGTCCTTCTTTGACTTATTTATTCGTAAGCCTCTGTGTCCTATCTTTGCCTCAAATACTTTGTTGAATGAGGCATCTTTATTCGATATTGTTGAATATTCTTCAATTGTTTATTCGACTTTATTGAGTAAAATTTGATTCATGACAGCTGGGTTCCTTCAAAATTTCTCTCTCAATCTCGGTCGTATTCAAAGGCCGACGAGGCTGAGGTTGATAGAGGGGAGTGCAGATTTCCATTCCCTTTTCCTGAAGACAGTCTGCAACTTGCATCCTCATATCTGATGGGAAGTCTTGCAAAATAATGGGACGATTGAGCGAATGAAGGAAACAAGTGTCATGAGACCCATTCAGGGTACAAACGAACGAACTAGTTGTGGAGATGGGCGAATTGGGTACCTGGATGGAATCACCATAAGGGTAGAGCACTTCCAAAACCATCTTATCGAGTCTCCTCTGATTTCACCTTAACCGACCCCTTAGAGTAAAATATGCAAACGAAGAATTCCGAGTAATCCCGTTAAGAGATTCCTCCAACATCTGGATGTATATATACTGGTAGTCAACCTTGGGGATGATGTGATCCCCACTGAGTAGGACGTGAAGGATTTGCAATGCATCATCGTGTGCGTGGAGCACTTCGAGAAATAAAGAGAACACTTCTTGCTTAAGAATTATCCTTCCTCCTTCCATAACAGAAGTAACCTCACTCGACCATTTGGGAATCGAGTGGGTCAGATCCTCAAGGGTTCCAGGTCAACATGAATAGATCCTGCGCCGATAAAATGGCCTGATAACGACCTAACCAGACTGCTATAGTCACCGGTAAAAGAGGGTAATCCGTATTGTACTCCTCCACAAAGGGAGTAACCTGAAATGCAGGAATTCGATCGGTGTAGTACATATCCCATTGTAAGTCAATGGGCTGAGCGTAAACCATATGGCCCCCAAAGAATTGCTTGAGGATGACCTGCCTAGGTGGGAACGAGAGAATGGGCTCAGGAGCATGGGTAGTCCCGACATTAGTTCCAGGAGTGCTCAACTGCCCAGTTGGTGGATGTTCTTCATGTGGGTCTGGGGGAGTATCCGTTGATGGTCCGGCTGCTGCTCCAGGGGAGCTTCCAGGAGGAACTGGTTTTTGAAAAGTCAACGAAGACTTCCTCATGGTGACGTTACTGGGTGGTTCCAGACTTGCAGGTCTTTGACGAGGTTTTGAACTACTTGGGGTCATCGAAGATCTCGGTGTTTGGTTCTTGCCAGTGGTTATTTACGTGCTTAGAAGCTATTAGTCGTAAAGTATCATTTTCTTCATAGGGAAAGAGCGGTCCAGCCCGGATCACCACTGTGAAGAGTGGTGGAAGTTCTAACCATTCTATATACGAAGAATATCAACCGTTTAGGTATGACACGTAGTTGTATTGACTATCTAAGTTCAATACACGCCGATAAGTATCGACTATTTAGTTCAATACGTCCAAGCAAAGTAACTATCTAAGTAGAGTAGATAACTACAACGAAATAAAGGAATCGACCGTAGGTATGATCCCGAGTGACTGCTCAGGTGTAGAAATGAGTAACGAGAGTCAAATGATAAAGTAGCACGGATGTCGTCCACACAGATTGAGATATAGATAAGGTTTTGACTGGTACAGTTCGAAACCAAGAATGCGTAGATAGTTGAAGCCCGTCTGTGATGGTCAAGATGATACCTCAATCATGACTTACAGGACACCTACTGTGTGTCTGGGTAAGTCGTGGTTACAAGGTAAAAAGTGTCTGAGTTTTAACTACAGGTGCTAGAATACATAAGTCTGGTGTGTATGCACCCACAAGAGTCGATGTACTGCAAACATAGGTCATTGAACTAATTATAAGTGTATAATAAAATAGAGAGAAAATAGAAATAATAAAGGAAATATAGTATGAGCTTATCCAACTATATTTCCCGAGTATATTTCACCATACCTCTCACACTCACAGTGCCCCCCAGTTTGAAGGGATATGCTATATGGAGTCCCAGAAAGTGTCTGGGATGTCTCCCAGGTGTCTTGTGTGGAGCCCCCAAAACTGCAAGGTGCTGAGAACCCAGTGTTTGAAGAGAGGTTGGAGGGTTTAGGGGCAATAAGGAAAAAGAAAAAAGAAAAAAAAAGGGGGGGGGGGAAATGGATCCTCAAAAGTTTAGTGGTTGAAAAATATTCCAAATTCTTGTGATCAGTAATGACATTGACCAGAATTGCAGAACCTTCGAGATAGTGCTGCTAATGTTTGAAAGGCTTGAAGATAGCCAAAAGTTCCTTATTGTGAATGTTGTAATTGAGTTCAGAAATTGAAAGTGTCCAGGAAAGAAATGTGACCAGGTGAATTTGCCATCAGAATCTTGGATGGAAAGAATTGTGGCAATTGCATAATTGGAAGCATCAGTTTCCACAATAATTGGAACATCAGGTTCCAATGAGAAAGAAAATTGAAGGCATTTTTTAAAGTCTGAAAGTGTTACAACTGGAAAACCCACCAGACTCCAGGCACTAACTTATATGCATCCACACCCTACACACACCAGTCATCAGTTTACCAGAATACCCACCAGACTCCAGATGACAGACCTGTCCATGCTCAACCTTTGTCACTTCATGTATCAGTCACCAGAATACCCACCAGGACCCACACCTGTCTATCTCTGACCCTGTCCCACATACCAGTCACCAGACCCTGCTCGGAAAACCCATCAGCCCTCTAACTGAGCCCCATTCCCGTGATGGTTAAATGACCTGTCACATTTTGGACTCCACTCCTGCCCCATTCCCATTATGGTCTAATGACCTGTCACATTTTGGACTGTGCTCCACTCTGTTCCATTCCTAATACCAAACTTGGTGTTTACTTATCTCGTTTCATGATTACTAGTTTGGATTTCATTATTACTGGATTTGGTATGACATACATTCCACAGTCTATATAGTCTGGCAGATGTTGTACATACAATCCAGTCAGAAAATCAGCTTAGATTCTCCCCAGTAATCTCAAGTACATTTTCTGCTCTAATCTCCTCTTTGAAACACACTGCTATTTACCTCATCAGGGCCCACAGGCTCCAACCTATCTATCACTTGACCTCTGACTCATCTCCACCTGACCCCTCAACTTCCACAGGATTCCTGCAGTCAATCCTCTGACCTCACAACCCACCAACTACTCCCAGACTTCCTGGGATTCCCATCCACCTGTCTGAAATTGGACAACACAATCTTGTGAGGGCACAGCCTATAAGCTGAAGCCAAGTCCTACCAGCTTTCCCATGGGTTTCTCTGGAAACCCTCTGATAAGCTCTGCACACACCTCTTAACAGAATGGTGGAGCAGCATTTTTCATCAAAAACCCATGGTTGAGATTTACAGGTAAGTCAAGTGAGTGGTATTGTAATATCTGAATAGTTCCAAATAAATTGATGGTAGAAATTTGCAAAGCCCATGTTTTTACTGAAAGATTCTGAGGTGGAAGCCATCAGAGTCTGGTATATATATGTGATCATCAAGTCTAATGAAACCATGCTGGTCTTGAGACCACTGGGGTTGATCAGGTCCATGGAGTTGGTGAGATGTGCCTTGGTTACTGGGTCTAGTGGAATTGCTGATAGAATATCTTGATGTAATTTGTCAATATCCATAATGATATTTCCATGCATTACTGGATGAATGAGGTAAGTAGCACAGACTGATGTGGTAAGTTGCAAGTTTGTGAATATACATAGGTTTCAAGTTGTGTGGGTTTACCATAGCATAGTCATTACTCCCCTCTTTGGGGTAGACATTCCATCATCTAGTCAATGCATTGGGTTTTCCACCAAGGCAGCCAGGTTGACAGTGAAAAGGGGGGAAAGGAGTGGTAATCCCAAACCATATCCATGATTATGCCCTGTAAAGTCCATATAATAATTATGCTAAAAAATCAAAATCAACATTTCATCAACTGAACTCAAGTTACTTTTAGTACTGACACAAATTGGAGAACACCTGCAATTAATATGAGCAGGGTCATAAGGAACATTTAGGCTCAAATGCCGAGGTATTCCAGAACTATCAGAAAGTCACCGGGAACTTGGAAACTATCAGATAGGGTCAGGACGTGTTAAGAACTGAAAACTGACTAATGTCAGTTGGCCGACAGGGACTGATCAGAAGGACTTGGCTTCAGCTTATGTGCTGCACCCTTGCAAGTTACCGTCGGGTGTCCTTAAATTTCGGGTGGGTGAAGACTAGTCCCAACGAGTTCCTCACGGTGAGTTACCGATCAGAACTGAAGGATAAGTTGTGTGTTGGGCTGAGGGGTTGGAGACTGAGAGCAGGTGAGCACACACAAGGGTGGGGAGTGGGATACTTAATGTAAAGCTTATGGAGATGTAAGTGGGTGTTCTGAGTTGATATTCTGATTGCCTAGTAACTACAACTACAGTGGGTTCATATACAAGTTATTGGTGTCTAGAAAATACTAACTAAAGGAAGAGTGGAAACATTATTTTGACAAATAAACTTGACTAGGAATGGGAAGGTTATGATAAGTTTGGAGGCCATGATTAACTGAGAGCAGGATTATGAGAAAAGGAAATAGTCCAAGGGTTACAAGTATATACAGTGACTCAAAAAACCCTTCGCATGTTTTGTACTTCAGACCTATATTCCTGATAACTCAAAGAATAAAAATGCAACAATATCAAGAATATTTGTGAATATGCTCTATCATATCTAGATTATGGAAGTATGGTGCCATTACATAAGCTCCAAATATGGAAATATTACAAATATTTATATACAAGAGACTCATGCGAAGGGTTTTTTTGCTGGCAACTTTATGACTATAAATGCTTATAGTCATGTGACCTTGTTGATTGTTTACCTCCAATTAGGTTCATATCAACAAAATCACGTGATGTCACATGACCATGTTGTACTGGAGTATAAATATATCACCTTTAGCAACTAGTAATACCCCAATTCCCAAGATGTGCACTTTGTCTCTTGCCAGCCAGAATCATATCCTCTCACTGCTTGATGCTGGTCATTCAGCTAGCCACATTGCAGTTTATACTGGTCATAGCATTGGCACAGTCTCAAAGCTTCGTTCTAAGCATTGTTCTCATCTCCCTAAGTCCATTGGTGGTCGTCCCCCAAAGCTTTCCCCTACCAACATTCACTATGCACAGCACCTCATCAGCTCTGGGAAAGCTGACACTGCTGTTGATGTGGCCAAAGCTCTTAGGAGTGTCACCAACCAGTTCATCTGCACCCAAACTGTGTACAATAGTCTTAATATGGTTGGGAATGGCTCAATAACCCTTCTAATGTTTGGTACTTCAGATTTACATCCCTGATAACTCAGAGAATAAAAATGCAAAAATATCAAAGATATTTGTGAATATGGTCTATTATATCTATATTATGGAAATACAGTGCCATTAAATAAGCTCCAAATATGGAAATACTACAAATATATATATAGGAGATTTATTGGAAGGGATTTTTTGTGAGGTTTGGAGAAGGATTTGTGATGTTATGGGCTACATGCTGTGGGAAGGACCTGGGTATTCTTTCAAGATAGATGAGAGGATGGATGGGGACCTTTATCTTAATATTATAGAGAAGGACCTTCAAGCCAGCTTCAGCTATTATAGAAAATATGTGGGTGATGTCATCTTTCAGCAAGATCAGGACCTTGAACATACCTGCAAGAAGGCCCAGACTTGGTTTCAAGATAATGATTTCAATGTTCTCCAATGGCCAGCACAGTCTCCAGACCTCAACCCTATTGAACACTTGTGGGACTATGAAAAGAGGAGGCTAAGGGATACTGGTGTTGTGGGAGAGGGTGGAGGAGGAGTGGAACAAGATTGATGCAGAGGTGTGTCAGAATTTGATTGAGAGTATGCCTAGGAGGGTTGTAGCTGTGTTGAAGGCAAAGGGTGGCTATACTAAGTACTAAATATAAGTAGTTTTGTGGGACAGAGTGGTCAGCAAAAAAACCCTTCACATGAGTCTCTTGTATATAAATATTTGTAATATTTCCATATTTGGAGTTTATGTAATGGCATTATACTTCCATATTCTAGATATGATAGAGCATATTCACAAATATTTTTGATATTTTTGCATTTTTATTCTTTGAGTTATCAGGGATATAAGTCTGAAGGGTGAAACATGTGAATGGTTTTTTGAGTCACTGTATGGGCATACATATGTGAAACATAGAGTAGAACGGGTCAACATAATAAAAAAGGGATGTATCAAAGTATAACCAGATAGTATGAGTATATTTTGACAGGGGCATAAATGGGGTTTGATTGCTGTGAAGGTACACATCAGTGTCAGGTGGCTGATGGTTTCCAATGTGAGAAACTGATTAGTAACTAGAATTGTCATAACCTTGGGGACCGGAGGCTTGCAACAGAGTTGTGACATAGTCGTAACAGGATGTCAGCTTCAGCTTATGTGCTGCTGTGAGGTATCAGCATTATCTCATAATTTTCTCTTAATTTTCTGTGAATTATTTAATATTTTCTCAAATTTATTGTATTTTTATTATATTTTTATTGTGAAATATAAGAGGCATCATATGATGAAATATGGGAGGTATTGAGACTCCGAATGTGGGTGTATGGTACCTCCCAAACAGGATGTGCAGTGACAGCCTGTTACCAACTTCTTTCAATATTCCCACACTGAAAAAAATGACCACTGCAGGCCAAAATGGCAGGGAAAAGAATGCAGGACAAACACTATCCTTTGATATATCTGTTGTGGACCAGTCTGCAGGCCCCTCTGTAAATGATTCTCCATCCTAAACCTTTGATATCCCTGTGATTGGTCTCAAAAGTGGCTGTGAGCATTTGCCTACAGCCAAAGAAGTGAAAATAAATTTGAGAAATCTTCCAAAACAAAAGCAGGTAATTCAGGACAGTAATAGTCTATCATTTTAAAATATCATTAATATAATATTTATATATACATATATCTATTGTTAGTACAATCCTAATATAAATAAATAATAACAGGTTTTTCACCGTTTGATACCTGGGCCTGGGTGATTGAAGTAACACCTTCACATGTATATCCACTTCCAACTCATAGTCAGAGGTTGTTGTGCTCAACCTATGCATCAATGTAGATTGTAGTACTTTCATTCTTCTTGGAGATCCTTTTTGTCTAGTCTTTATTCAGGCTCTAAATTTGCAATTGGTGAAAGGGGGCCATGCCCTCCTTGCAACTTTACCTTCCCCCCCCCTCTTTACCTTTTCCTCTAACTTCCATACCCTCTCCCCTTCCCCTCTCAACCCTCCTGCCCCCCAACCTGCTGCTTCTAAACCTCTTTCACCCCTCCACTTTGCTTTAGGGTACTTTCACCCCTGACCACTATGTATCTTAGTTATGCAATGTGATATACAAATGTATTAAAAAGAAAGGGGGGGGGGGAATATCCATCACATACTTAAGGTTCCGATGGCTTTATCACAGAAACTTTGAAATAGCAGCCACCCTTATCAAGACTGACCCATCTTTTGGGGCTGTAGGATTTTATTATTTTTGACCATGCAGCCCCCCTGGATGCAACTAAATTTACATGAATGGATGTCTGCCACTTCCAATCAAGAAATGGAGTTTTCTTCACTGAAAACTTGGCTGGACTATCTATCGGGATGAACTAGTTAGAGAGACATATTTTGTCTCACACACTGGCAAGAGGGACATGATGTTTTCTGGTCTGGATGGCAGGCTTCTAGTATTACACTGAAAACCTGTTTCCTTATATACGGACTAGTTTGAAGGAGCATTCGGATGGCATCAGAGATGCAAACTACATACACAATACCTCCATCACCAGACAAACATTGGATGATATGATATCTGTGAATAGCACACACCCTATTTCACGGTCACCTGAGGTCCATGACAGACCTGGTAGCAAACTCCCAAGGCCCAATGAAAGATACCAATATTCTGTTTTCACAGTGCTCATAAGAATCTCCCAACACCTTCCAGATTTTTCTGTGGTCATGAACCCAGGACCCTCGTGCTCACTCCCAAGGGTTACTGTTTTATACAATAGAGCAACAGAGCTGTCCCTATTCTGAAGTAGATGATGAATTGGAATATGGCATCTACCGCATGGTGAAAGGTGACCTGCCAGTGGAGTGCCAATGAAATCACAGCAGAATGTACATAATGATATATCCTTGACTAACAAAGCACCCCACTGCAAGTTGGCCCCAGTTTGTTCTGGTGGCCTGCCATTTGATTCAAGCCTGTGAAACTAGCTTACAGCTCATAGAAATCATAATACAACCTCCCTATGTTCAAGATGACTAATACTATTTGTGCAGTGAATGGCATTCTAGCTTGGGCTACTTGCTGTGGGTAATACTGCCAAAGTTCATCCACTCTCAAATGGTTGCTAGCTTGTGGTAGACCACATAAGTTTCTCCCAACTTCTGGGATCATGTTTAGTTCTCTTGGTGAGGTTCACCATCTACTGTCACAATAGAATCAAATATATTTGCTAATAATGTGAGATGAGCTCAGTAGTTTGAGAACAACTTGTTGCCACCATAGTCTGTGTGGTATTCTGTGATAGTAGAAAACCAGACAAGTAAGGTAAGCAGGAGAACTCTTTTATTGCAATAACATAGTAATAAGTAGTACACACAGCGATTGAATACAAACATCCACTCCAATGCACAACCTCTCTGAGAAAATTCCTTCCTTTAATTCCATCCATCACACCACAGTACTGTTAGCCCACATCAATGGGATACTATCGATCCACCTCACAATAAGATCAGCTGCAGCCTCAGATTGATCAAAGGGAACCATGTGTCTAAAATAAACGGGTGGGGGAGACATGAGTCAAATCCTGGGCAGGCAAAAACACCAGACAACCACATACCCCACCTCATTCACTACTACAAAGGTATAGTTGGTGCCGACAGAGTGAACATCACCTGCCTCTTTCCCACTGCTAAGTGTAACCCATTTGCTGGTCTGTGTTTTCTTGAAGGCTTTTGTGAAGGGTGGGTGACCATCGAGGTTGTGTACCCATGCCTCATTTCCCTGTACAGCACATTTTAGAAGCTATACACAGATTCTAAATATATATATATATATATACAATGAAATTGCACATGAAATCTAGAGTGAGGAAACTTTTGAGCATTTTGTTCTCTTCATTTTTCAAAAGATGGTAACATGTGACATACCAGCTTTGCTGGCATACACCAGCAGTCTATCAAAAGTGGAACGAGCAATTCAGCTGCATTGTGCACAGAATCACCCTGCAGCATAAACGTGAGATTTACTTCTATATTACAGTCTGAAAACCAACAGGGAGAGGAGAAGGTTGGACACAATAAACCGAGTGTTAACTTTACAGGATACATACCCTCAATCCTCATAGCACAAGCTATCTTTCTTCATGTTGCATGTACGCCTGACATCATCGTGTTGTGGTTAGCCCAAAATGGAACCCCTTAGTAAGGGTGTCACGCCACAGCCCGTTTGGGAGGTACACCACAACCTGAATTGGATGTGGGAAACCTCAGGTTTTTCACCGTTCAATACCTGAAATATAAGGCCTAATTCCTTTTAACTTTGCATAATAATAGCATATATGAGCTCATATAATGCTATTATATCTTATTTATTTTATTATAATTTTTAACTAATTATTTATATTTTATTTACTTAGTTATTGCTTTTTGGCACCTTGCTGCAGGCTTGTCTTTGGAGTCACGTGACTTATTAGATAAGCCTCTGGTGTCGGGATATCACACAAGTCACAAATGTGACTGTAACGACTTACTCGAGTCATAATTTGATTCCACCGACTCATCAAATGCTGCTGTCCCGGGACCACGGCCTTGAACCTTCATGTTCAAGCCAAAGGTTGGAACCCTTGTCTCAGAGAGGGGAATCACATGGTAAATAAAGGGTAAAGAATAAGTAGAATATGAGGGTATTATGACCTAACTAATGACCTCATAAAA
The DNA here is from genome assembly GCA_015178975.1 of Hysterangium stoloniferum. Taxonomy (NCBI): domain Eukaryota; kingdom Fungi; phylum Basidiomycota; class Agaricomycetes; order Hysterangiales; family Hysterangiaceae; genus Hysterangium; species Hysterangium stoloniferum. The sequence continues at coordinate 697,355 of WHVD01000018.1, forward strand.
TAAATAAATGGTTAAATATTTAGTTATCAAAATGTATATAAGGAGGGCCAAGTTTCCAATAAAATCATCTTATCACACACATATTTTACTGCACAGCTCAGAATCTTATCTAATCATCCTAAGGACAATAATAGCCTTAGTCTGATACACTAACTGCAAGCACCTACACTTGCAGAATCTTGAATCTTTGTCAGCAACTCTTAAACTTAGCTAATCATCTAAGTTCCCCCAGCCTCACAGCTACCCTTAGGCTTACTAAATACATAGTAAACCTAAAATAAGTATCCTTACTGAAATCCCTGCCAATACTAGATTATTCAAGGCCCAGCCCTAAGTTTATTGAATTAATCAAGTACAAGCACTCAAATAATCCAATGCAAATTATTTTCTCTATTAATAAATTATTTAACACCTTGTTAAATAACTATTAATAGTTACAAATAGGCATACAAGAATCCGAAGCTTTATATCAAGTCTCTGCTAAGTTACTGCACATATATTCAGCTTCTAGCCCCTATTCTCAAGGAATAGTTCTTTTATTTGCTAAAAGAGTCATATATTGTTCTATTAAACCTTTCAATAATCAAAATAAGCATTGATTTGAGTTGTTTAAGCTTCATAGCGCAGCTCATTAATCTATCAGTATTTAAATTACTGGACCTTTGCTTGTTTTATTGTTAAAGCTCTGTGACACTATAGCATATATTGAGCTATCTAAGAGAAACCCCTGAATACATTACAGCTGCACCTCTACGCAAACACTCAGGAGTCCTTAATTTCAAAGATGATGATCATATTAAATGCAGATAGGTATTTGGACTACCAGGCTTGCCAGCAGGTCAAAGGTTTTGTGGTCAAAAGATATTCCAGGTTTTTGTGATCTGTAACAACATCAACTGGAATTCCCATGCCCTCCAAATAGTGTCTCCACACTTTGAAGGCTTCAAAAATGGTGAGAAGTTCTTTGTCATGGACATCATAATTGGGCTCTGGTCCAGTAAAAGTCCAGGAAAGTGACTGGGTGAATTTCTCCATCAGATTCCTGGATAGATAGAATGGCACCCAACACATAGTCCACACTGATCTTCCCTCAGGAGTATGTGTGTGAAAGAAAGCTAGCTACAAAAGTGCCCTTGGTCACATCTATCTACTTTAAACTAAAAGGACTATTTAATTATTTTACTGAACACCCAGTTGTTAGCTTTTTGAGCCTGATCCCAGGATCACAGGGTTGACTACCTGGATATTTTCTGGAGAACTGAAAGCTGTCTCAAAATGAGAACCAGCCCCAACAGTTGGTGTTCCTAACTAAAAAGGTCAGAACACAAGGGAGATTTGTTGACAGTGCACAGAGCCTGAGAGGTTGATAGATGGAGGAATGGGGAATTGGATGTGGGGAGTTATTGGGAGAGAGAAAAAAGGAGAATAGATTTGTTGAGAGAGAGAGGTAGAGATGGTAGAGTTGTTAAAAGAGTTTCAATATTCTGTTAGGGCAAGACTAACAAGGCTACCAAACACAAGATAGAATATAGAAATATAAAGTGAAGAGGGGATAGCTCAATGACAGGGGAGATCACACTTGTTTTAGTGGGATTCTTAAGAGATTGGAACTAAAGACTAGCTACATATGTACATGTCCCCTATTTATACTATTTATTTATTATTTATGAGAAATCAAAGGAAAGTGCATATATGTACATATGCACCGCTATTGAGCAAACTGGCATTTTGGTGCCTAACTGGTGCTTTGGCACTTGCATTGGCACTGACTTTGTTTGCAGTGGCAGGGCACACATTTGTGCACAGGGACAGCATTAGACACAGTGCTTTACACTGTGTGTCAACCAGGCTGTGGGCAGCAGCGGTGGCCTTGCAATGGTGACAGTGGCCTTGCAATGGTGACAGTGGCCTTGCAATGGTGACAGTGGCCTTGCAATGGTGACAGTGGCCTTGCAATGGTGACAGTGGCCTTGCAATGGTGACAGTGGCCTTGCAATGGTGACAGTGGCCTTGCAATGGTGACAGTGGCCTTGCAATGGTGACAGTGGCCTTGCAATGGTGACAGTGGCCTTGCAATGGTGACAGTGGCCTTGCAATGGTGACAGTGGCCTTGCAATGGTGACAGTGGCCTTGCAATGGTGACAGTGGCCTTGCAATGGTGACAGTGGCCTTGCAATGGTGACAGTGGCCTTGCAATGGTGACAGTGGCCTTGCAATGGTGACAGTGGCCTTGCAATGGTGACAGTGGCCTTGCAATGGTGACAGTGGCCTTGCAATGGTGACAGTGGCCTTGCAATGGTGACAGTGGCCTTGCAATGGTGACAGTGGCCTTGCAATGGTGACAGTGGCCTTGCAATGGTGACAGTGGCCTTGCAATGGTGACAGTGGCCTTGCAATGGTGACAGTGGCCTTGCAATGGTGACAGTGGCCTTGCAATGGTGACAGTGGCCTTGCAATGGTGACAGTGGCCTTGCAATGGTGACAGTGGCCTTGCAATGGTGATGGTGGCCTTGCAATGGTGATGGTGGTGGCAGCCTTATGTTGGTGCCATCATTTGGCCATACCACTAATGCATTGCATTGTGGTGCAGCAGCATCGCTTTTCATGTGGGTGGCAGCACAATTATGTAATCGCACTTGCGCCTTTGCCTGTACTTGTTTTGTAGGTGCATAATAAAATAAAATAAAATCAATACCCTGACAGTCTAAGGGATCCATCCTTTTTTCTGATGAAGAGAACAGGTACTCTGAAAGGAGAGTTTGATGGCCAGATAAAACCTATGGACAAATGCTCATCCAGGAAATCCTGGATTGCAGAAAGTTCCATGGAGGATGGTGGGTAAATATATCCAAGGGGTGGCTGGGCCCTATCTTCAAGATCAATCTTTATGTTGTACTGTCTGTGGGGCAGAAGCTGGTCAGCTGTTCACTTACTAAAAACATCTGCAAAGTCCATGATATTTCTCAGTTCAAAAAAGCAGATGTATTAAAATAGGTGAACTCAAGAATGCACAGAGAGTTAACACAACCCTCAACCTCCACAGAGTCCAGAGGGTTGCTTACTCTTTCTTTGTCTTTGTATTGGAAGCCAGTTTCTCCTTCAATGGGTACTCCATGGAGGAAGTATTGGCTGCATGACCCTTGGAGTTAGCCTTCACTATCAGGCATTCCAGGACATGATGACCAGGTTTTCCGCACAAAAGACAGATGTTGTTGTCCATACAATGCTGTCTTTCTTGTGTGGTCAATTTGCCATCAGGTCCAAGTTTGCCTGTAAGGTCGGGCTTCCTGGCAGATTTGCCAGATTGCTGACCTTTGTTGGTATTGCCAGAGTTGTTATTGTTGTTGTTGTTGGAAGATTTCTTGTTGTTCAAGTTACTGGTAGATGGGTTGTTGTTGTTGGTTTTATTCACCGTGGACTTGTTGGATTTGTCCATGGGAGTTTTGCAGGCAACTTCCACTCAGCATTCCCAATAACATGCATCTGCATTTTCAGCTTTGAGGTGCATCTGGGAAAGAGTCTTGGGTTTTCCATCCTCACCTTTTGAGACTTTGTCTTTGAGGCAGGAATGCAAACCTGAGTAGAACTGATGGCAGAGTGTGGAATTGCCCCATTGACAATGCACTGCAAGGTTATTGAATTGGACAATATAATCCATGATGCACTGGTTGTTCTTCATGTGAAGGTTGGTGAGGCTATTCTTGGCTTCTCCAGTCAGGTTGTGCAAGCCAAAATTCATTTCTAATTCTTCAACAAATGCATTCCAATTGTCAAGCCAAATCAGCTCTTCCTTGGTAAGTCTTCTAAAAGCCAGTTCAAACCATTTCAATGCAGATCCCAAGAGGTAAGAGAGTGCATAGTTGACTTTCCAGGAGTCTGTGGAGAATGTGATGGGTCAATTGCAGAAAATTGAAGCAACATTGCATGAGGAAGGTGGACAGTTTGTTGGGGTTGGAACCTGTGAAGGATTCTGGAGCATTGACCTTTGACTGCAGAGGTTCCTGTTCTTTCATTCTTTCATTCTTCAAGCAGGTGAGTCATAAACTTATCTATAGTACTTGCAAAAGTGGGGTCCTCAGTGTGTGGTCATTCCATAGTTGGGGGTTTTTCAATACCTTTGCCCTTGTCAGGGGCCACAGGCTCTTCCTCATGCTTGGAAGTATCTGGATTCTCTGGTATTTCTTCAAAGTGGGATTCATCCATGGTGTCTGGGTTGTGTCTGGAAGTGGTGACTGGAGTGTAGTGGGCTCTGGTTGTTCAGATGGTTTCTTTTTTGGAGGCATGATCAAGACAATCTGTGAGATGTGATCAGAATATACTGTTAAGCACAAGGCTCATGGGTGGGTCTCTGGAGGAAACCCATGGAAGTTCCAGGGATGGACTCAGCTTCAGCTTATGTGCTGCACCTTTGCAGATTGCATTGTCCAATTTCAAACAGGAGCAGACAGGGAACCTACAGGTTCCAAGAATATGCTAGGTGCAAAAAACAAGTGGATGCTAAGTTGATTTCCTGATTGGATTGTATGTACAAATAACTACTTAGCTATATAGACTAGTAGGTTATTGTACTACTAATTCAGACATAACAAGAGTACAATAATAAAATAAACCAGGTGTCAAAACTAATCAGGAACAAAGATAAAACTGAACCAGATGACAAATGGGCAAAGACAGATTGGGAACAAGGGATTCCATAATGTCTGTGTGGGGTCCAGTGTGTCATTCATATGATATAGAGAGTCAGGTGTATGTAGGATGGGGTCTGGGTCCCAGTGGGCTTACCAGTTGTAACAAGTTCAAATATCAACTTAGGTTCCCCTGCTCTCTACTTAATCTCCAACAAGAAGCCCTAGGCCAGCCAAGACTCTTACCCCTCAACCCTTAGCATTCTGGCCCTGTTGACTTTAGTTCTGTTATGTACTATTCACTTGTTTCAAAATACCAGAGAAATCTGACAGTTCATGTGAGGGCATATGTTACGACCCGTTCCCGGATGTTCCAATATCCAACTCCCGACTTCCGACCTCCAACTACAGAACATCATAGTTACCGTATCTTCTGCATTTCTTCCCTTGTTCCATATTTGGTAATTTGTCTGTTGACAAGTATTCACTCGTTTGTTTATTATATTCCCATTTTGGATTATTGTCTCCCCGATATGTCTTATTGTATTTCAGAATACTTCTATTTCCATCTTATTATGTTCTTAGTTTGTAGTACAATAACGAAAAGACTTATATTAGTTTCCACAAATTTGTACTTTACTTTAGATCTGATATTGACTTAGTTTCTTATTCCCTCTTCTGTCTTTCTGTACGCTCGATATTCGGAACTCGTTGGAACTCTGAATATCCGTATCTTCCATCATAAGTCTCACCTCTGAAATTAAGGACTTTGAGGGTTTGCGTAGAGGTGCAGCACATAAGCTGAAGCCAATGTCCTGACCCTATCTGATAGTTCCCGACTTCCCAGTGACTTTCTGATAGTTCTGGAATAAGTTCCCGACATGGCACTTAACAGCATAACATATTACATTGAAGCCAAGTTCCACTTGATTTGTAGAACTGGAACTCCCAGTTGAGTATGTACTAACCTTGCAGACCCCCAACATTCCATTCCCCTTTAGCTTTAGACCTTAGATCTTAACACTTACCTACAACAGTGTGTTCATTTAGGTAGGGATACCATAGCTCCTGTCTGGCATTTTCCAGTCTGAAATACAAGGTGTATTTTTTTGCAGAAGACTTCATCTTTTGTGTCAAAAGCTTCAGTCCTGACCTGGTAATCATTAATCCCAGGATATTTGAATACATAATAATCCTATATTTCCTCAGCTTGCCACCTAGTTCTATGTAAGTCAAAGTCTTGTCCTAACATTTTCAGTGCTAATCATTATTATCTGGCACCTATGTTAAATAATCTGAACATTTGGCCTTAAATATTAATGGGCTGCTTACATATAAGCAAATGAAGTCTTCAGTGTTAGGACTGGGAAACCTGCCAGGACCTGGAATGCACCCTATAAGTATCTGACTCTCTATATCATGCAATCTCACCACCAGACTCTGCCTGGATAACCTGAACCCCATTCTATATGTGCCAACTCTCTGTATCTCAGGAATGATGCATCAGACCCCACCTGGACATTCCAGACCCTCTTGTTCTCAATCCATCTTTGCCTGTTTGTCATCTGGTTCAGTTAACTGCTATGTTTCCCTATCTGTTTGACATCTGGTTTATTGTCTCATTGTACTCTTGATATGCCTTTTTGTATGTCTAAGGTAGTAGTACAATAATCTACTAGTCTATATAGTCCAGTAGTTATTTGTACATACAATCCGATCAGAAAATCAACTTAGTTTCTACTTGTCTTTTGCTCCCTGTGTATTCTTGGAACCCATGGGTTTCCTGTCTGCTCCTGTTCAAAATTGGACAATGTGATCTGCAAAGGTGCAGCACATAAGCTGAAGCCACATCCCCCCCAGAACTTCCACAGGTTTCCCCAGACACCCACCCATGAACCCCACACTTAACATTCAGCCAAAACTCCAAAGTGTTGCATAAATTCATTTCAAGTCTTCTACAAAAAGTACATCCTGTAGTTTGGTCAAGAATACCTTCTGAAGGTAGGATCTCCTTATGTAGACCATCATCCCTAACCAAGAAGTAAATTCAGGCAACTCATCTGCAATTGTTCAAAGAGCATTATATACATTCACCTGATGGGACATTAGTTTTGAGAACAATACAGTGACCTCAAAAACCCTTTCCATGTTGACCCCAAATGCAGTGTTTGAAGAACACTGCCTTACAGTGTGGGAATTACACTTAACTTTGGTGGAGTCATACATAGTACATCCTCTTGGCTACAATATTGCTCGCTGGGTCACATGATTCCAATCACAAGGCATAGAGATATGATTAATTTAAAGCAGCAATACCATGGAAAGGGTTTTTGCACTTTTGAACTGAACAGGGTATTTACATATTATCAGTACTTGGTATAACCACCTTTTGCTTTAAGCACTGCCTGAACCCTTCTAGGCATGCTTTCAATCAATTTCTGACACTCCTCAACTGGTATTCTATCCCACTCCCCTTGAATTCTTTCCCACAATTCATGAGTTCCATTGGGGGGGTTTTCATGCTCTGCAAGCCTTCTCTTGAGACAACCCAGAGATGTTCAATAGGATTCAGGTCTGGGGACTGTGCAGGCCAAACCATAGTCCTGAATTCCTGCTCTTCTAGCCAGTTCTTGACCAGCCTGCAGGTATGCTTAGGGTCATTATCTTGCTGAAAGATGATGTCAGAAGGATTGAGACCATAATACTCCAGGGTTTGCTGGAGCTCATCCTTCAAAATTTGAAGATAGAGATCTCCATCCATCCTACCATCAATCTTGCTAGCAAAGCCAACTCCCTCCCCAAGTCATACAACCCCACATCATAAGAGAACCTCGTCCAAACTTCAGAGTTCCCTCTACCAGCCTATCATTAAGGCCTTCACCTGCCCTTTTCCATCCCCATTTACATCCATCTGACCCTAGGCGATTGATTTTGGTTTCATCAGACCATATAATCTTCTTCCAGTCCTCCATAGTCCAATCCTTGTGAGCATAGGCAAAGTCCAAGTGAGCTTTCCGATGCCTAGTGGAAAGAAGGGGGCATTTTGACTTGACCACAGCCTTCATACCAGCTTTCTTCAAGTGGAAGCGAACTGTACTGGCAGAGAGGGGCTGGTTGATAATGTTGGTAAGGGCTTTGGTCACTTGGACAGCATTTTCAGCTTTGCCAGAGGTGATGAGATGCTGAGCATGTCAAATATTTGTAGGAGAAAGCTTTGAGGGACGACCCCCAATAGCTTTGGGAAGGAGAGAACAATGTTTGGAGCAAAGTTTGGATATGGCAGATGGGCTAACACCAGTTCTCTTGGCAATAGCTTCACCAGAGTGGCCAGAATCAAGCAAGGAGAGGATGGTATTTTGTTGAGTAAGAGAGAAGGATCTGACCATGATGGTGGTTAGGAATCAAGAAGTGTGGAAGTGTGAGAACTTTTTTAAACTCAGACATACTATTTACATGTATGTACCAAAAAATAATAGCCATTATTCTATGATTTGACTGAGATCCTAGTCATCAGTTCAAAAGTGCAAAAACCCTTTCCATGGTATTGCTGTTTTAAATTAATCATATCTCTACACCCTGTGATCGGAATCACATGACCCAGGGAGCAATATTGTAGCCAAGAGGATGTACTATGTATGACTCCACCAAAGCTAAGTATAATTCCCACGCTGTAAGGCGGTGTTCTTCAAACACTGCATTTGGGGTCAACTTGGAAAGGGTTTTTGAGGTCACTGTATGGAGGGTGTTTATAATTACTATAATCTCAAATATTTACTAATAAAAGTCTTATTTTTACAAAACTCCATCTTTAAATAGTGATATCTATTCTGAAACAATTATATCATCAAAAAACAACCATCAGAAATAGTTCTCCATATTACATCTTATACAACCCATAGTTATTTAACAAATTCTATTGTATATAATTTCCTTCCTTTTACAGATGTCTACTAATACTTTTATTAGTACTTTGTCTTTTAAAAGCTGTAATGTAGTTATTTCCTAGTAAAATATATGAGATGTCATTGGAAATTTTTCATCCTATTGCCTTCTTTATTAAGTGAAATTACCTATATATTCTGGGTATGTTGAATCAAGTAGAAATCTGTTCAGATTGACAGATCCATTCCGAAGTAATACATATGTATTTAGAGGTGCCAATGATATACATATGCATGGAATGGACTATCTAAAGGTATCTACTTTTTAAAAGTATTAGTGTTTCAAACTACTAATTTTTTTTATTGTCTACTCGTGTCCAGAAAGATTCTTTAGTTTGTAATGTATGAGAGAGTTTAAAACTTTTTGAAAGTTTTAAAAACCAAATTATGTTTGAATCACATCCCAGATGTTTAAATGACCTTTAGAGTATATTAGAATTTGGTATACTTAATAGTTTTCAGATATCCTCCTATGTAATATACATATAATGACACAAAACAATATAGGACAATTGGCTATGTACATATGTACATAGACCCACCCAGGAACAGTCAAGAACCTCCAGGTGAAGAAAAACTGATCCATGGAAGAAGCTGAGCTCATCCATCATTATTTTGTAGGCTTTCAAGCATCCACAGCCTAGACAATTCACAAAATTGAAACATACCTAGGACATTCTTGTTCATTATATTGAAGACCACATCACTGTCTCCAGTACCACAAGAAATTGCTTTCTGATATACTTTCTTCACATCATCGACCAAGGTCCTAGCTGAGGAAGCCATATAAGACTTAGCAGTCTCCTGAAAGTCCAAATTTGGTGAAGCATCAAGCAAATGGCAACTGATGACCATGGCAGCTAAGAATTATGTGTTAAAGGGGGAAACAAGTTTGAACAAGTAAATGCAAAATACCAATGCTAAGCCAGACAACCTTGCATTGGGGTAAACAAGAACATGACTGATAAGTTAAATAAACCAATGGGAAGCATTAGCTAGATATTCAAAAAGTTATCACACCCCATATCTTGGGTGTGTTGAGATCAAGAAAAAGCATTGTTGGGAGTAGTAATCCTGAGGGAATAAAAGAATGAGGACAACACAATTGTCAATAAAAGAAAAGAGGAAAAGAAAAATAGAAAATAAACATCATTCCAAAATACAGGGAGATCATGCCCATGAAGAGAAGCCATGAGAGGGAAACAAGGAGAAAAAAAATCAAAAACTCACATCCTGGAAAGAGCATGCCAAGGGAGATGAGCCATGAGAGGCAGACAAGGAAAGTCAGAAACTCACAGACTGGAAGAGCAAGCCAAGGGAGATAAGCCATGAGAGGCAGACAAGGCATTGTCAGAAACTCACATCCTGGGAAGAGCATGCCAAGGGAGATGAGTCATGAGGGGCATACAAGGAGGACACTATCAGAAACTCACTTGCTGGGAAAAGCATGCCAAAGGAGATGAGCCATGAGAGGCAGACAAGGAGGACAAAGTCAGAAACTCACTTCCTGGGAAGAGCATGCCAAGGGAGATGAGCCATGAGGGGTAGACAAGGAGGATATAGTCAGAAACTCACAAACTGGGAAAAGGATGCCAAGGGAGATGAGCCATGAAGGGCAGACAGGGAGGATGAAGTCAGAAGCTCACTTCCTGGGAAGATCATGCCAAGGGAGATGAGCCATGAGGGGCAGACAAGGAGGACAAAGTCAGAAACTCACAAGCTGGGAGAGCATGCCAAGAGAGATGAGCTGTGAAGGGCAGACAAGGAGGATGAAGTCAGAAGCTCACATCCTGGGAAGAGCATGCCAAGGGAGATGAGCCATGAGGGACAGAAAAGGAGGATAAAGTCAGAAGCTCACATTCTGGGAAGAGCATGCCAAGGGAGATGAGCCATGAGGGACAGACAAGGGACATAGTCAGAGACTCACTCACTGGGAAAAGCATGCCAAGGGAGATGAGCCATGAGGGGCAGAAAGGAGGAAAAGGTCACAAACTCACAAAGTGGGAAGAGCATGCCAAGGAGATGACCCATGAGGGGCAGATGAGGGACATAGTCAGAAACTCACTTGCTGGGAAAAGCATGCCAAGGGAGATGAGCCATGAGGGGCAGACAAGGAGGAAAAGGTCACAAACTCACAAACTGGGAAGAGCATGCCAAGAGAGATGAGCTATGAGGGACAAACAAGGAGGACAAAGTCAGAAACTCACATCCTGGGAAGAGCATGCCAAGGGAAATGAGCCATGAGGGGCAGAGAAGGCAGAAAAACTTACATCCTATAATGACCACCCCCACAATTGTTCAAGATGTCAGTTTAGTTTGTGATAATAATTCTGATTACAAGCAAGCAAGGAATCCTCGCCACCTGCAATCCCAGATGGAAATTCCATTGAGTACCTTTCTTCAATTTGGTACAAAAAGCAAATCACATACACTCTGATTTATATCCAATCAATCAACCACTCAATGCATATCTATACTTGACAATGAGTATGTGACTAACCTCCTAAATTGTCCACATCCTACTTAGCCATGAAATGCAACAGAGTCAGATACACTCATTCTCTGTAGGTAATCCACACAACCAAAGAGCATAACCATTGTTATCCAGACTTTGACAATGCATTTAACCAGACAAAACATACAGTCTGTTGGTAAGATGAAAAAATATCATGAACTGGTTTCCAAATCTTAGATAGGCAGTGCTTACAGCCTATCTCCAACACAGTTTTTAATAAGCATACTATAGTTGTTTGGAAGAGACACTCACATCAACCTATTTGAGCATTACAAATATGACATTAGAATTTCTTAGTAACCAAATCCAGAGAATATTCCAGCTCACAGCCTATCAAGTCCAAGCAGGCAGAAAATTGCTGTGAGTGAATGAAGTATGTAATTAGAACTCAGAGAGAATTTACATTCTTTTCAGAATGTGGAAATCATATAAGGTTAACTTCAATATAACCATATAAGTATGCTCACTTTCTGTGCAGTTTAAAACCAGTTGGATCATACTCTTATTAGTGTGCATCAATCATTTGTGCATTGGATGTGCATACTTACATCCTGAGTCATCCACAAGTCATTGAGGCACTAAAAGAACATGCAGTACAAAAAGACTCACCATCTGTCACATTGTAGTTTACAGAAACAGTTATGAGCCATTATATGAAAAACTGGGCAGACACTCACATCCTATCGGTAATATACCCGATGAAGCTTATACAGCCTTGAAACAACAGCAAGGGCTTACCACCTGTCAAATATGTCAGAAGTCAAACAAAAATATGAAGAAGCCATACTCACAATCTAAAAGAGGGCAGTGGATGATAAACTAGCTTGAGCAGTATTATAAACATATTTGCTAAAATACTCACCACCTGGAAACATAATAATAATTCAATGATTGTGAATAGAAAAAGTGAACTGCAATGGAATTGTGTTACATACATTCTGTGATGGGCAGGGAGAAGTGGAGATCAACATAATGATAACACTTCCCAAGGTAGACCTACCTTCCGCTGAGAAGCAATGATGTTAGGTTAGATAAGGCAATCACAATCACAAGCAAGATCAACTCACAAACTAAAAGGCCAAGATACTGGAATCAATAATCTCCGGATATTGTCAACATATGTATGGACACTCACACTCTACCAATGAAATATCAGGGAATGACATGATAAGAGGATAGCATACAGTCACTCACGGGCTGTTGTTACCAACGTTAAAACATGTAAGAGCAGGAGTTACAACATTCTCGTACCAAGACGTGTGGAAAACAACACATGACCTTGCAGAACAAGGATTTTGCTTGTTCTTCGGAAAATATGCCTGATTCGAGAACAGCTGGGGAAAGTGATATCCATGAATTCAATAGTCCATCTTGCATTGGCCATATCCTCCCTCACCTTGGACCTGTGGTATAATTATCCTTGGATATCCATGTATTGGCAGTCTGCTTTGAAGGCGGAGAACTGGGTAGCTCACCTATTGATAACTTTTTTGATACGAGATTCAATATCGATCCGCAATACCGACAGACAGAACAGTTTCAGAGTGTCATGGTCAAGGGCCTGTGAGGTTCTCACGATCAGCTCATCACAATTAGTACCCTCTTTGTTCATGTCTGAGCAGTATGGCTGAGCGGGTTGCTGTATCATCGACAAGGAGCATACCACGAAGCAGTACGACATAACGAGGATTGTGTTTTACTTCATCCAGTCGTTTGAGGTATTTCTCTTGAAACATGACCTTTGCCAGATTGGGAACTTGCTCTTCAATTTCTTCACAAGAAAGGTCATCGTCATTAAACATTAACTGGTTGCGTGCCACCTGGTCCAGAGCATCCATCTTCGTGAAAATGGCGATAATAGGGACTTGGATGATAATCAGTAAACTCAGCTCATGACGCAGACACTCGCTGACCATTTCCAATGCCGCTCTCAAACAGACTCATTTCTGCATTGGTCATCCCTCTATCGTTGCTAGTTGGCAAGCAATACCTGAACTGCAAAAGTCAGAAATTGGAAAAATAACATAGAACTTCAGCGCACCAAATGGCGTGCAATTGATCCTTTAATTGCCTACCCTTTGCTCGGTTTTCGATAAAGTCCTTGACTTTTTGCAATTCGACAGCACCACCCGCTTCGAACCCGCAGGAGTCATGAAATACGAAGCCGTGAGCAGTTGGATATTGAAACTGGTGTTCGATCTCATGGTTTCCGCGCTAAAAGATTATCATGAGTGCACCACTACTGGAGGTGTAAGTCGATCAAACACAGACCGAGGCCGACGGCTTTAACTTTGAATCGCTCTACATTAGGTAAGTAACAAAAGCACAAAGTAAACTGCATAGGGGATATTGCAGTTAGGTATGGCACAGATCACTTACATTTAGATAGACCGGTTCGCGACCCTGGGCATGGCACACCTTTTCCAGAATGGTTGTCTTTCCAGCGTTGGCGTTGCCAATAACCAAAATTCGAAAGCGTTCCACGTGCTATTTGGATATTAGGAAGGAAATCTGCGATTGTTATGAGCACTCCCTACAGGATTATTGGAATTTTCGAGCTGTCCTTGCGACATGATGTGCCCAATGTTGAATGGCTGAGATGATATGCGAAGCTACAAGGCTCTCTGATCGTGGGGGCCCCCCATCTTTTGACCACTAGATGTCTTGACCACACCCACATTAGGGGGGCGCTGTGGAACCAAGAGTATTCATGGCTCACATCACAACAAGTGGTCATATGCGGCCCACGACCAGTTGGTCTCTTCGCAGGAGCTTTTCTAGACCCCCATGGTGTACAGGTCCGGATTCTGGAAGTACTTCTGAGTCCCAGCGACTCCCCTTGTGCAGTCGGCTACCAGCCAGTGGTCATCAGTGAGGTTATCGAGGCGAACGTACTTAGAACTGGCTCGCCGAAGTGAAAGCAATGTTTTCTATCCTTCTACAACATCAAAGAATGCCTCATATTCGCGTTATGATAATTCAAGGAAGCGTCTTCTGTTTAAAAGGCTCTACATATTGATCAGTTCAGTGTCAGGTCGAACAAAGACTTGAACTCATTCTCTTCAGATATTTGCAGGTGCCGCTGTAATTCCTGATTGACAGTATCATATCCACACGCCAGTGTCTGTCGCCGATCAGAGGCAATGAATATTAGTTTTTCATGAGCGTTGTTGACGTTGCGGGCTCCGGGGGCAGCCCACCTCTTCCCCCACAACTTTACTCTGCATCGAGAACACTCCCCATGGTTCACTCTAAATATTTATCAGGCGCATGGTCAGAGAGAATAAAGAAATGTATTATGGATTTGAATGCTTTTGAAAGGTTTGACAACTTTAAGTATATGTCAGGCACATGGCGTTGATCCTCACAAGGACCACAACGGAGTTGATGAGACCGAAAAGATCCATCGATATTTGAGGTTGAAAGGTATTTGCTTGAAAATTGGGAAAATTGTGGGCTGGAGAGTAAGCCCGAGCTTCTGGTCGACAGGCTATACCCATGCTTGCAGCCCCCCAAATCACTGTTAATGACCAACCAATAGAAATTATCCATCTAATCTTGCGCAGATCAGAAAAAACTGTTGGTATTTATGCTGTTTGTTTCCAGTACAAAGAAAATTATATTCTGGAGATAATAAGGCATACAAACTTTGTACATGTGTGCAAGTCGATCTTTAGCCCATTTAGGAATGTACATGGGTCTGTGGCGGGCGCCTGATGGACCTCCGTTGATAAGACGCATTGAGTGACGTGGCATTAATATATCGTATTTTAATCGTATTATACCGTGAAGAACTGAGTTGGGTAGAAAAGATGTAGCGACTAGAGACTACCTTATCAGTGGTGAATTAGAAGTTAATTGAAAGCACAGGTTCAACACACCTCCCCATATCCTCACAAGGAGTTCGACACGTATGGATGCCATGCGTGACCACCCATCTAGATCTAGGTGAATTTGACGTGAAATCAAAAATTGACCATGCGTACAATCGAATATTTAATTCCTCCGATGTTTTCCCGAGCTCCTGGTACTTTGTTATACATGGAAATTTAACGGTGTATCTCAAGGAATAGTTTCATCATATGAAAGACATTTTCTTCGGTCCTCTTTTCTTAAAAAGATACGAAAGAGAGGGAGGACACAAGCCGGAAAGCCTCGGACGAAAACGGAGGTGATCCGTCCATGGTCTTCCTTTGTTCCGCAAAATTCTATTAACCCTCGTCAGTTTTCACATGAATATAATAACGTGATCAGTATTGCATGGGCTGCCAAGGAGATAAACATTCAAAAGGTAGTGTAGGCGTACATTAAGGTTTAGGTTTCGAAGGCCATTTGTCGATTCGGACCTATGGCAGAAGTGCCTGCCATCACCCAACGGTCCAATTGGGTCTCCAGTGACTATGTAGATAGTTCTTCACGTAATAATGCAATAAGGTTGATTTTATTGATGTTGCCTCACCTAAAGCGCAGAGTATGATCAAGTATGATCACTACACACCCCGACCTTACGTAAGTGGCGTATTACCAAATGGAGGAGGATCGATCTGGACAACAAGGGCGATATGAAGTCTATTGAGAAAGCTTCTTGACCATTCCTGATTTTGACTGGGGCTGACGACACAATATACTACGCGGACACACTCTTCTCGTTCATTGTATTAATTGCCGATACTCGCTGTAAATAAGATCCGTGACATTCCTTATCGCTTATCTCGATGCATTCTTCTGAATATTACAAGGAATAGAATCTGTGCGAATGCTGAGTTTTCTTCTGATTTCATAATTTGTATTGGGTCGCCATGACCGGTGATCTGTGCGCGGAGCTATAACATGGGTCACACAGGTGCAGCTTTATTCTCCATCATCTCAGAACTACTTTGAGCCATTATCACCCTCCAGTAAATCTATCATACAAACCCCCTCACCTCTACAAATCGATGGTTTCTTTGTGTTCCATCAAACCCGCCATGGTCCTCTTCGGAATCATGGTTGCAGTAATCAGTAAATGGTATATATTGAGAGTGGTCCTGGCCGCTTTCATCGAGTACCTGACTCCCAGCATTGGGGCAAGACTGTCTAGCGTGTTGATGGATGCCGTCCCATCAACGCAGTAAGCATATGTCTCATTCTTTCTCCACCGCCACCGCCACTTACACTTATGTTCGCCATAGGGCGTATTTCGCGACTGAGTCGCTGCGTGTGTCTGGGTCCTTCTTCACTGTACTTCTCCGCCACTTGATTGCAGCATGGCAACTCGGCTTCTTGGACAGGATGACGCAATTGTCCATCGCGTTGGAGGGGAACCTTCCTGGGATCGACACTGACGTGAGGTACAGCGTCTTCTACGTCGTGTTCACTGCGTATAGGCTCCTCTCCAATTCAAGCCTGGGTCTTAACGAGGCAAAGAGGTGGCTTCATTTGCTTCCCGATGGCACCCTCACACGCTCATTGTATGCGGTCTGTTATGGGGATGTGTGAGTCACAGTTCCTCTATCTATATATATTATCTTGTGCTCATACAACTGTTCTTTGTTGACAGATTGTATCCACTCGCGACAGAAAGCCTTGCCACAATGGTTGCACGCGAAGATTATACAGGAAAGAGGAGCTTGCTCATCGCCCAGTTCCCAACTGTGTTGGTAAAACACATCGAGGAGACTTTCTGTCCTGAGCTCAAGAGACGGTGAGATTTTAGGCAGTCATGTATACTTGATGTTTGATGATTGATTCTATATTAATCCAGCCATGTTTCGACATTTCGCACCGCACTGCTTGTGTTTTTCTGTTGCGTGATTGTGTTCATGGTACTCATTTTTATTGTTCAATTCTTGCTGCGCCGTCTTGCAAGACTAGTATTCAAACGGATAGCCGTCGTCGTCATCGCTTCAACCGTCCCAATAACCATGTCCATTTCACCCTCACCGCCACTTGCCTCCACCACAGCAGTGCAGTTAGGGCCGGGGTCAGAGAACGTACACGCGAAGCTTCCTACTGCGGCAGCTACACCACTCAATGCTACAGATTTGGGTGCTCCGGTCGTGAGTAGTGGTGCACCCGCTGCGAATGGCCGCAGCGGTGACGCACAGGTCAACCCAGCAAATTCTTCGGATGCCACGAATGGAGAACATGCGGCGGGTATTAATGGCATTGCGCAAGAGGTCGATGTTCAGCACGGCGAAAGATCCGGCGATGCGGTTCCAGGTTCGTGCAGCATCGTTTATCATTTCTATCGTACACTTCTTTAAAATAATATTACTTTTGAAGACCGCGTTGTCAGTCTCGTTCCCCGCCCCCTCCCTGCGGCTCCACTAGGGCCGTCCCTACCAAGTACCTCGGCTCATCACGACCTTTCAAGTCAGGCCGATGGCTCTTTAGACAGGACATCGGCTCCCAAAGAGGTAGACAACTCCATAGGCGGTATTACCATCCCATGCGGTGATAACGATCATCAGGTCAAGGCATTTGGTTCGTTGTGCATCATTCCTTCCTACTATTTTTACCATAACCTTTCCGAATGCGCGATCATTGCAGACATGCCTGTGGCATCATCGGCGACGCTCCCAATAGCATCATCGGCGACGCTCCCAATAGCATCATCGGCGACGCTCCCAATAGCATCATCGGCGACGCTCCCAATTGCATCATCGGCGACGCTCCCAATAGCCGCGTCTATTGACTCCGACGTACCACACCAGGCCGATTCGTCTTTTGACAGTGGGGATACCACGTTGGTGAACGATGAGAGGGAACAGCAAGCCGCAGAAGGTATTAATTCGGCTTCCTTTTCATTATGTGAAGTACTAACATTTGCGCTCCATATAGAAGGATCGATTCCGACGTCTGCACCGCTCAATGTTGACAAGAGACCTGAAACGCCGATAAGGTAAGGTCTATTCACTTCTATTCAAAGAAACAGCAATATAGTTGTATATCAACAGGTCTGACGATGGGCAGCAGTCTATTCCGTAAGTGTCCTTCGTGCCCAAATTTCATAGTCACTATCTCATCACATTCTAGTGTTGGAGGACTCGTAGAAGCCATGGGTTTATTCCTCAAAAAAATGGAGATCCCTGTAAGTCGACATGTGTATAGCTCTCTGTTAACATGGCGCTAATCCACGCAAGCAACAGTTTGACTCCTTCCAGCCTGTTGACAACTCTTCCATGGTTTCTATTACCAAGGCTGAAGACTCCTCGGATCAGATGGCCCATCCTGAGTGTGTATTCCTTCGGTTTGATTATTTGGTCATTGTCACATCTCGTTTCACGCAGACTTCAATCCGAGCAAAAAATTCAGGATGGAACAGATAGGCATGGGAAGGAGAAGGACACTTACCCGGCTAGTTTGGAGGAACGTGTGAGTGAAATTTTACATAGCCGTTCGTGACCATGTTATTGATGTGCCCGTAAAGCAAAGGATCGGGAAAGCAAGCCAAAACTCGGCCTCTGCATTACCGACCACTTCCCCAGCTGAGGAAGCTGCCCCGCATCTGATCGAACCTGGAAGAAGGCGTCGGAATTTGACCCGTGTCAGTGACAATCCCCACAAAACTCACCCTCCCTTGGATCTTTCGGCCTTGGCAAGTGGATTTGATAATGCTGTCCCCGGAAACTTATAAAACTTGATTTCTGTAAACAATATAGACTCCTCGGCCCGCGTCGACCTACTTTGCACATCCATTCCCGGCGATGGAGAGGGTCGCTGCACCGTCACAATTTGTGCCACTGGTGAGTTTCGTCACGAAATCTCGGAAGAATTATCTCACGGCTGCCCCCCCAGTTGGGACCCGTGGCCGGGTCTTCATCGATCCAGACTTCAGAGCCTCATGGATCGCCCCAGAATGTGGTCGCGCCGCCTCCGTCTCCGTCACCGCCTGCGTCCGAAGATCTTCAGGACGAATCCCAGTCCCTTATCCCAACTCCGAGTTTGCGCAAGGCTAGACCGGTTCCCGTCACGAAGAAGGGTGGGAGGAGGCGGAAATGAAGGATCTTCTTTGTTCTTTTTAAGCTTTCTCTCTCTCTCTTTCTCTTTTTCTTCTTTTTCAATGTGTGCATCTTATTTCGTACCTTTCTTATTTTGAGTTGGGGCTCTGAAGGCTTAATTTTCGTCTTTGAGGATATAGTAAGCCCATCTCCGCTATCACAACTCCCAGCTAAACCTGCATTGCATAGCTTGGTCTATAAGAAGTCAACAAGTTAAATAGTTTATGATCCCGAGTTGCGAGGCGGTACGGACCATGATGAGGATGATATGCCACTGGATGTGCAAATGTAAGCCCTTATTCCACTCTTCCCGCACACTTTGTTGATTATATGACTTGCTGGCTGCTTTCTCCCAGACGTTCTGGATGTATGGAGTGTCGTGAAAGGAATAACGGTGGAGGAATCCGTAATGGCTGGTGTATGTACCATTCTATTTCTTTCTATCACTGTCCCTAACGCCGCTTATTGTTACAGACCAGAGGTGATTCCAGGACAACGACAGTTCAGATCGTTCACATTCGGCAATATTTGCAAGAAAATTGGGTCGAGTTCCAAAAGGAACAATAGACAGATCACCCAAAACCATGTCATGTAGGTTTTCCGGGCTCTCCTTGTCATGTGACGCAATACTAACACTCGTATACTCCAGTATATCTGACCACAGGAATTCAAGATGGCCGATAATTGTGATGCCAACCTCCCTTTTAGATTATTTGGTGTTGATATTGGCAACTGTGAGCTGATCGGCGTTCTTCGCACAATTGTAAGTGAGGGTCTTCACCACACCTTTTACTGTTCTCACGTTATACATAGGGTGTCGACATCTTCTATACCAGTCAGCACGTTTGGTGTTGATATTGGCAACTATGAGCTGATCGGCGTTCTTCGCCCAATTAGTAAGTGAGGGTCTTCACCACACCTTTTACTGTTCTCACGTTATACATAGGGTGTCGACATCTTCTATACCAGTCAGCACGTTTGTTGTTGATATTGGCAACTATGAACTGATCGGCGTTCTTCGCACAATTAGTAAGTGAGGGTCTTCACCACGCCTTTTACTGCCCTCACGTTATACATAGAATGTCGACATCCTTCTATGCCAGTCAGCACGAATACGCATTCCTTGCAGCGATACAAGTGTGAGTTGTTGTTCGCTCAATTCACTGTCACGAACTCTTGCTTATACCTAGCCGTTAGCCATTGTGTCCAACTTATTTGCCATTCGGTCTCATTCCTCTTTCGGTTCCGGATGCTATGCTCTAGGATTATTGTGTGAGAGAAGCCATCGTGCTTTATTCTATCCGTTACTGACCTTCGTTCAGACTATCCGGACGCAACTGATTTCATTACCCTTGCAGTTTATACCTCAAAGAACTGACGATGTACTGCTGACGAGGAGCCCATCATACCTCTCTTCTTCATCTTTCATTTTATCTGTTCTTTTTGCCTTTTGCCTCAGCTTGACTTCTCCCTATTGTCTGCCTTTCGCCTATTGTCTTCATCTTGTACTGAATAGCTTGTGTATATTGTAACAAACAGAACACTTGAAATTAACCTGCATCCAACCTACTGCAAGCTAATTTTACTTTCGGCCGCGTGTCACTACCACACCCGTTTACCCGTTTATTGAGGGAGCTATCAAGCTCGTCAAAGTCAATGGTGACTGTTGCCCATTGTCTGTTAAACCTTCTGCAGCCTAAAAAGGACATCGTTCCTTTAACCGTTGTGCTATAAAGTCACAGATTCAATTGTATCCTATTCTCTTTGTCTCGCATACGTATATAATGATTTTGGAAGTACCACTAGAGGCACCGAAGATTTTCAGAGTTCGACGAATCATGCAGTGTCCTCCAAATAAAATTTCTCATGTTTCTAACTTATAGATGTCGACCGTGAGGCTGCCCAAATCCTTCCTTCAGTCGGGATCCGAGTCTGTTAGTCCAGCCTTCAATCTCTGAGCTTATCTTAGCCAGCGTACTTTCTGTGCTGTTGTATTTCTTGCTTCCAATAGTGCACGGTATAGGCTGGATTGCATAGTCCCTTTTAGCTTCACTCCTTCTAAACAGAGTTCTTCCGGTATGTCAAGTCTTAGTAGATTTTCTGGATACCTTCGTCAGCCAGCAGCCTGCCAGCCTGCACCTTCGTTTCCCGCGACACCACTATGCCCTTTCACCTTTACGAAGGTCATCACAGCAGTTCTTCCGTGCTATGGTGCACCTCATGATCATTGATAATTTTTGAGGTCATTACATTGAATATGAGCCAAAAAACATACACATCAAGTATTTCAAGCCAAATCTCACCTTTGTGCAGCCATTTGATGCAGGAATAATCCACTGCTTCAAAGCACATTACTGTGGCATTTTTTGTTGTTGTGAAATTGACCTCCTTGAAGCAATGCAAATGGCTGATGCAGCCTGGGAGGTAGTAACCACTGAGACCATTCAGCATTGTTGGAACCACCAAAATTCAAAGGTTTATTCTTTTCACTCTCTTCATGCAGTTACTAGTTATTATGTTTGCATTTATAAAAGACTGCTCTGAGAAAACTACTTCACAGGTGGCTTCTGATCCTGGTGCATGGGATATCTTGTGAAGATTTGCAAGCAGTGACATGACACTTCCACAAGGAGACATGGCACCAATTCAGCATCTTAGTGATCAATACAAGGATGCTGACTGGCATCCAGCTCTTAAAGTTGTAATGGAAGCTGAGGGTGATGTTTCAAAGGCACATGAAGCCATTCAGGCATTGTCTGCTGCCTGTAGAAGGCCCAAGATCACCATCAAACTCCCAACATTCCTTCCTTCCCAGCTTGTAACAACTGAAGAAAATCTTGGGAGCTTCATCAAAATTCTTCATCAAAAGAACTGTATCTTTGGTCAATTACCAACCATTGAAGAACTAATCAACCCCATTGAAGAAAAAGAAAATAGTGGAGATGAATCTCTCTATGTATTTCTTGGTGGAGACAAGGATATTGTGCAACAGGTAGTACATGAACAGCAAGTGGAGAAGGAGGAAATCATGGAAATTGATGAATCTGACAATGATGATTCAGACCCAACTGGCAATATCAGTTGACATGACACAATAAAATTGGTAAAACAACTGGAACAATTGGTAATCAAGTATGGGACAAGTCCATCTGACAATCTTGAGTTGAATCATCTGCTGTGCAAATTTCATGCCCATTTGGTCCATGAAGTCTCTATTAACTCAAAACAAACCACTCTTGACACCTTGTTCAGGCACACTGTTACGACCAGAAATCCTGCTGGACTCCAGGCACTAACTTATATGCACCCGCACCCTACACGCACCAATTATCAGTTTACCGGAATACCCACTGGACTCCATATGTCAGACCTGTCCACTCTCGACCTTTGTTACTTCATGTATCAGTCACTGGAAAACCCGCTGGACTCCATTCCTGTCTATCTCTGACCCTGTCCCACACACCAGTCACCAGACCCCACTCAGAAAACCTGACAGCTCTCTAACTGAGCCCCATTCCCATTATGGTCAAATGACCTGTCACAATTTGGACTCCACTCTCACCCCATTCCCATTATGGCTTTACAACCTGTCATGATTTGGACTCCGCTCCATTCCATCCCATTCCTAACACCAAGTTTGGTGTTTATTTATCTCGTTTTATGTTTGCTAGTTTAGTTTTCATTATTACTGGATTTGGTATGTTATTCATTCCACAGTCTATATAGTCTGGCAGATGTTGTACATACAATCCAGTCAGAAAATCAGCTTAGATTCTCCCCAGTAATCTTAGTATATTTTCCACTCTAAACTCCTCTTTGAAACACACTGCTCTTACTTGTCAGAGCCCATGGGCTCCAACCCATCTATCACTTGACCTCCGACTTATCTATCTCAACTCCCCAACCTCTCAACCCACGAACCCCTCCTGGACTCCCCGGGATTCCCATCTGCCCATTTGAAATTGGACAAGATGATCTCACAAGGGCACAGCCTATAAGCTGAAGCCAAGTCCTACCAGCTTTCCCACAGGTTTCTCTGGAAACCCTCCCATAAGCTCTGTGCATGCAACTTAACACACACTATGGCAAGAGCCCATACTACATAGACAATGGAATATGTATTCATTATCAATGGTTTCTAATCTAGAGAAAAATATAGTAGAAACAATCTATTACCCTCTTGAAACTAAATCACTGTTGAAATTGTCTTTTTACAAAAAATAATGCTCTAATAAAATAATATTCACATTAAAAATGAGTACATGTCACATATTGTCACATATATGTGACACTTCTGGTGTTGCATAAATCTCATAATGCATTGGCTGAGGGTGGGGATGAGCATTATGCATTATGACCTAATCTACTGTAGTTTAAAAAGAATGTGAATTAACTTATATGATAGAAAGTTAGTAGCTTTCTCAATTTAAATGATAAAAATACCAGATAAATTGTATAAATTCAAGGTAATTCTGGAGAAAATTGTACATAATTTTTCTGTGATATAATTACATTTTAAGTGCTCTTTTTGGTTATTTCTTTGGGGAAAGTGAGGAGAAAAATGGAAAAAACCAAAAAATACATAACACCAACCATTCAAAAGAACCATAGTGTGTATGGAAAGCAGTCTTCACTTGTTGCCTTCATGTTAAGGAGTGCACATGGAGCTTATCAGAGGGTTTCCAGAGAAACCTGCAGGAAAGCCAGTAGGACTTGGCTTCAGCTTATAGGTTGCACCCTCGTGAGATCATGGTGTCCAATTTCAGACAGGTCAATGGGAATCCCAGGGAGTCCAGGAGTAGTTGGTGGGTTGTCAAGAGGTTGGAGGGTTGATTGTAGTGATGGGTTGGAGGTCAAGTGATAGGTAGGTTGGAGCCTGTGGGCTCTGATGAGGTAATTAGCAGTGTGTGTTACGACCGTGTCGCAACCCAATGGTCCCCAAGGATATTACCATTGACTGACATTTCTAGTTATTGATCAAGTCATTGTATCGGAAACTGTCAGTCACCCGACACAGACGTATACCTTCATGGCGATCAAACCCCATTTACACCCCTGTCAAGTTATACTCGTACTATCTGGTTATGCTCTGATATGTCCCCTTTTATTATGATGATCCATTCTACTCTGTTTCACATATGCCTGTATATACTTGCAACCTGTGGACTATTTCCTTTTCTTGTAATTCTGCTCTCAGTTAATTCACGGCCTCCAAACTTATTGTAACCTTCCAGTTCCTAGTCAAGCTTATTTGTCAATAGTATTTTCTACTCTTCCCTTAGTTAGTATTTTCTAGACACTGATAACTCGTATATAGACCCACTGTAATTGTAGCTACTAGGCAATCAGAATATCGACTCAGAACACCCACATACATCTCTCATAAGCCTCACCTAAGTATCCTGCTCCCCACCTCTGTGTGTGCTTGCCCACCCTTGGCCTCTGACCCCTTGGCCTGACACTCAGTTTATCCTTTGGTTCCGATCGGTAACTCACCGTGAGGAATTTGATAGGACTAGTCTTTGCCTGCCCAAAATTTAAGGACACCTGATGGTAACTTGCAAGGGTGCAGCACATAAGCTGAAGCCAAGTCCTTCTGATCGGTCCCCGTCGGCCTACTGACATTAGTCAGTTTTCTGTTCTTAACAGTGTGTTTCAAAGAGAGGAATAGAGTGGAAAATGTACTGAGTTTACTGGGGGGGAATCTAAGCTGATTTTCTGACTGGATTGTATGTACAGTACAACATCTGCCAGACTATATAGACTGTGGAATGTATGTTATACCAAATCCAGTAATAATGAAATCCAAACAAGTAATCATGAAACGAGATAAGTAAACACCAAATTAGGTGTTAGGAGTGGGATGGAATGGGGGCAGAGTCTGAAACGACAGGTCATTAGACCATAATGGGAATGGGATGGGAGTGGAGTCTGAAATGTGACAGGTCATTTGACCATAATGGGAATGGTGCTCAGTTAGAAAGCTGAGGAGTTTTCCGAGTGGGGTCCAGTGACTGATGCATGGGACAGGGTCAGAGATAGACAGGTACAATGTGCACGGGTCCTGGTGGGTATTCTGGTGACTGATTCATGAGACAACAAAGGTCGGACATGGGCAGGTTCAATTTCCGGGTCCCGGAGGGTATTCCAGTTACATAACTGATAACTGGTGTATATAGGGTGTGGGTGCATATAGGGTAGTGCCTGGAGTCCAGTGGGTTTTCTGGTCATGACACTTCAGCAATTTGGACAAGTGTGTTAAGCATGGGGCTTACAGGTAGGTCTCTGGGGGAAACCCACAGAAGTTCTGGAAAAGGATGTGGCTTCAGCTTATGTGCTGTACCATCACAAGATCATGTTGTCCAACTTCAGATGGGTGTGGACAGGAAACCCATGGGTTCTGAGAATATGCAGGGGCAAACTACTAGAGAGGTATGTAGTTGATTTTCTGATCAGATTGTTATGTACAGATATGTAACTACTTGACTATATAGACTTATAGACTATTATACTACTAATTCAGAGATACAAAAAGACATAACAGACATACAATCAAACAATAAACCAGATGTCAAACAGATTGGGAACAAGGGGTAGATGTCAAACAGGCAAGGATGAGTTGGGAACAAGAGGGTCCAGAATGTCTGGTCAGAGTCTGGTGACTGGTTCATACAGTATAGAGAGTCAAGTGCATATACATAGGATGGGTTCCAGGTCCTGGAGGGTTTCCCAGTCCTAACAAAGTGATAGGCATGTTTAAGGTCTATCTTGATGTAAATTCAGACTTCATGGGGCATCAAGTAAATCTGTAATGAACAGGAGCAGATATTTTTCTTTCCATGTTATGGAATTGAGGCCTCAGAATCAACACAGAAGCAAAGGGATCCATCCTTCTTTTTGACAAAAAGGACAGGTGCTCCAAATGGAGACTTGGAGGGTCAGATAAAACCCACTGACAAATGTTTGTCCAGGAACTCTCAGATAGCAGAAAGTTCTGATTGGGATAATGGGTAGGTAGTTCCTGATGTGGTCTGCAGTGACAAACGACAAAGTCGACTATGACTCCTACAACCACGACTCACACTCTGGGTGAGGTATCAAGGATTATCATCATTATTCTCGCTGCCAATCCCTACGATATCTATATTTCCGCTGCCCCACCATCCTTCCTTCCCAAATTGGTCCTAGAGCACAGACTGGACTATTTCTCATCCCCGTTCTGTTTCAAAATTGTATATTTTTCATTTCTGTACTAGATCTCTTCGTTTGATAAAAATAATGAAGGACTGAATTCAATGTGTTCACTATTGAGGATGAGGAAGCTGTGAAAAACCATTATGTCATGAGTTTTATTAATTATTTAATTGACCCGTAGACTAATACCCCCCGACATGCAGCAGACATTCACTAAAAATAGCATCGCTATACATCGTGGTGTCTACTGAAAGGGTTTGATGTACTGGCAGACCATACCATTCCTCTGGAGTCCCTCCATACGAGTCTACGCCATCGATTACCAGTGACCTTTATCCGCCAAATTACCTGTCGTATAAATATCACAGTATTTACTTCAACAAATATATTATAAGGAGAGAAAGAGAAGAGATTCCGTGTCAAACTTTTCTAAACTCTCACCCATCCTGCTTATCTAAGTCTTTTGATCCTTTTCTATCATTTTGCCCCCTAGGTCATTTGTTCTCTACTTCTGAAGTTAGTGTGCTTTTTAAATCTAAAATTTAACACGAAAATTTCTTTTTTCCGTGCTTCCCCTCAGGCAAGTGGGACTGCGTACTAGTATACAAGGGGATCACGGCGGTATATCAAACAAGTTTAATGATTCCACCCGGACCAGCAACACTTCGGATTACAATTTGTAAATCATTCGACGCCATGAATTTGGAGAAGCCTCAGGCTTTCCTTTTACCAGGTAAGATGTATGGCTTGCGCTTGTATCCCGTGGGAGGCTTTATAGTTTTCCTCCCCGATGGATCATGTAACTAATTTATTTCAATAAAATTCCAAGCAGACTTTTTAGGTATCCACACAAGTGCTATTCGGGGTGTATGTTCGAGTACAAGGCAAGACTGTAAATATTTCAAATCACGTTAAACCAATATTCGAATATATCAGGCAAGACCGAGTCCCAAGCAACTTGAACGACACCCTAGACTGATCTAGAATAGACCAATTTAGCTGCATCACTCGTACGCCATATCATTGTTTACGCCAGTCTAATAGCATTTGTCGTAAGGAGCTTTTATGGTTTGGTTTGCCATTTCCATTCTCCCAGCTGGAGAGGGAGCCGTTGCCATTGTTGCCATTTCCGTTGCAAGGGGGAGGCACCCATCCCCGCGAGCTCCATGCCTTTATATTTGGATCATTATACATCTACGACAAAATTAATATGAGAGGTAATTTCAAAGTAATGACACCTACCCTATCCACATCTTCAAGACTAAGTCCCTTGGGCTCGTAAAGGAATAGGTAGACCACAACTAGGAGGAAGAATTAGTCGTACTTATGAAACAGAAAAGCCCAGCCAGACCTGCACCAGCGAGATTGGACGCTATTGCAAGGGAAAATAAGTACGATGGCTTCTATAACGAAATAATCTCCATTACCAGCAAAGACAAAGCCATACTTAAATTGAATCGCCGATGTGATGAAAGGTGTAAAAAACGCTATTAAGAAATTCTTTCAAAGCGAATCTGAGTTATGTTCGAAAAAAGGTAAAAGGGCTTACCCATAGCCAGTTACATGAAGTGGATAAGGAAGCTTGTTTTGCTCTTGATCGTGTTGGGAACGTCTCTCCAATAATAATCCAAACGCCACTATAAACATAATATTGAGTCACTCTTGGAAAGGGAGCGACCAAATGCAAGCTAACGGTGCCCAAGTGCTTGCATAGCCCAAGATAAACAAACATGCAGAGACAATCATCACTATGGCATTCAGTTCAGCGGAATCAGACTGAACCGGACGTATTGAACTTACCAGTTCCAATAGTTTTATCGCCTTGGGGATTCTTTGCTGTGCCAGCCCCAGCAAAAACAAATAGCCAGGCCGCCTGCCATAGACCTCCAATAATGAGGGGCCTTCGGCGGCCAAACTAGCAAGTATGGATTTAACGTCCGAGATAAAATACCATAGTATAGAGACTTTAGATGACCTTTTCCATGATATAAAGACCAAGAAATGTGCACACAAAATTCACGGCACCAAGGATAAGCTGTGTGATAAATGAATCTTCAATACCAACCGCGAGAAAAACAGTTGCTCCATAGTAGAAACTAAAATGTGTGGAGAGTTAGTCAAAGAAGTTCTGAAGATATTAGTATACTTACAAGTAGTTCGCCCCAGTAAGCTGCTGAAGACTTTGCAATGTCATACCTATTACGTATTAAGGTGATGGTCGAGTTAAACTATATTCAGCTCACCAAGTAAAGTTCGATATCGGGTTTTCCTCTTCTCTCTAAAACAATCCAGCCAGGTTGCTTTTTCCATAGTTTTTTCTTGCTCAATCTGTTTGTGAATTGCTCGTAGTTCACTCTGAACTGTGGGTTCCTGGCGGGCTTTCTCCTTTGACAGACCACTAATACGTGCAATGGATCGTGCGCATTTGTCCCAGTGTCCATGGAAAGCACACCACCTAGCAGATATGTGAAGCCAATGGTTGGGATAACAATTTTAAATACATACCGAGGACTTTCAGGCATCAAAAATATACCAATACCAAGCACTCCAGACCAGATGAGGCCGATTCCAACAACTACACGCCATGCTTCAGGTCCTGGAAGACTTCGTGCACCGATTGAGATGGCATATGCAACAACAATTCCAAATGTGATGAACACTGAGATAAAGGCTTGAATATTCTGATCAAAGCCAAAAACCCATGGGCTCACATTGGTAAGTCCCACTGGATGAGAAGTGTTTTATTAATCAGCAGGAAGACGTAATGAGTGAGAACTCACGTTAATGTACCGCGGATTTGAGGTGGGGCTGTCTCAGCCTGATACTATGCCAACGATGAGTTATTTGATACCACGATATAGTGAACACATACTATGGGGACAACAGCACTCAATCCCCCAACCCCAAATCCAGATATTAGACGACCCACTGATGGCATTGCATCAACTCTGCAGAATGAAGCAGAGTGGCGGAACGCACCAGCATACTGATACCATCCTCTCTCTGTTGTAATTTGAATGATTACACCGATAGAGAATATCAGACAGTCAAATGATATGGCCCTTCGTCGACCTACATTGTCAGCAATTCTGAATGAAAACACAGAATAAGTCCCTGTAGAACGCCTCGAAAAATCACTCACGGTGCTCCGACAAGGGCGCCAATGAATGTTCCAACGCTAAGGAGAGCAACAATCAAGCCTGGACAGTGTGTTCGGAAGTGAAATTATTGAGATAGAGGAGTCGACCTACCCTTTCTAACCATTGAAAAATTGCATGATGAGACATCTCCCGGAACTTTACATTGTGAAAAGCGAAGTAGGAAGTCCTTCATGAGTAGAATGTCAGATATCTGGCCGGTGTCATACTGAAAATAGATGTCAGCCCAAGCGGATTTTTGAGACTAACACCATTGTACTCCAAATATAAACTAATGAATAGAATATGTTAGAAGGATTGGAAGGTAATTGGAATACACATACTCCTCCCATAGAAGCCAGCAATGCCAACTCGATTGCTATAATCCCAATTGGCACTCCTTTTCTGTGATGTAGAAAGCCTGCATTAGGATAACCCCTAACGCAAACATCGAGAGCTCACGCGTGAAATAATGACCATGTCATAGTTATGATAGTTTGAGTAAATTAATAGATGGAGGTTGGAATGTAAAAGTAACGAAGAAAGAAAGAAGAGACATTATCAGAACCACTTACGGATGTCGGGCAGGGTAAACTGTTCCGGAAATATGGTATCTCATGGCGATGATGCTAATTCGACGTGCTACATTAACTAACAACTACGATTCTACTTAGAAAGTACACCGGTGTCCGTAACTACATAGATAATGCTTTCCATCTTAAGCTGACGACATCGGCGCCGCGCCTCGCCCCGGGAGGCTGAACCACGACACGCACTCTTATGCTATTACCGACATTTTCTAACTCTCCGTTCCTTATATGAACGAAATTGTTAAGTGTCATATGGGACATTTTATTGGCAATAAAAGTCATACTGATTTCAATAGCATTACAAGCCATGGGGTGTTGATAGTGCGCAAAATGAGATTAACGGGATCGTGCTACCCCTTGTCTTGAAAAGTCCACCATTCGCGAGTAGTGATTCATTACGTATAGTCTATACCAACATTGATCACAAAATGCACCCTCCATCCTGAGACTCCTGTGGACATTGGCAGGAAAAATCAAATCTAAGATGCGGTTGACCGCATCATACCTGCAGGGACGACTAGTCCCCGGATTGTCTTCCAAAGGTTCCAGGTTCCGACTACTTGGAACCAAACTGACGCTCCGTGCACCAGACCGGGTTTGATTGCCGATTGAAAAAACCTCTTTCCATTGCCTGTTGTTGTTGCTGTGTTCACAACGGCCTTGACAACCATCGCTACTGACTCCCTGATATCCCTATGCACACATATCAAATACGGTCGGTACTTGGATATATTCTCGTGACTATGACGTCAACTCCGGCTGCTGGGCAACTCACATGAGGGACCAGTCGCGCGATCGGAGCTCGCCATTGCTAGATTTGGGTTTGTATCGTGGTCAGTTCAAGCTCAGAAACACCACTGCCTCGAGTACAAAAGCCAGTAAAAATTCCATGGTCGTCCGCGAACCAACCACCAAAGAGTCTCAGGTGACTATTCCCGTTTGTCATGGGCAATGGACGTTACGTCTGAGTGAGGGGGGAGCTCATGTGTGCTGCAGGTTGGTTGCAATCTGATCGTCTGATCGATTGAATAAGGTATGAAATTGATTTATCAATTGCATGTAAATATTGCGAATTTGTTATCAACACAACAGTGATTTGGTTGCAACCACTGTCTTTCCTGAATACTCTGGCGTTGTAAGGATTTCTGTGCGTCGACGGGATAATTTAATAAGAACATGAGGCTGCAGACTTCATTAGCAATGTCCACGAAGCACAAGACTTCCTTTGTTTACCTCTCTATTCTAAATACTCACACTTTTAGTAGTTGGAGGGTGGTAATCTGGAGTCGAATCCCATGCTTATCAGTGAATGCCACATGACAATCTGTCGGCGCCGTAGGCCATCAAGGAGCTGAAAGGGTAGACTAGTTATTGTAAATTCTATCTATAGCTCATTAACATTGCAGACTTTAACGCCTTGGTTGTGACTGAAACTCGGAAGTTCCACCATACATGCAAACATTATCGTCTAAATTTCTCAAGTCATGCATGGCCTGTAGATAAAATACAAGCAGTAGGAAGGAACGAATTTGATATAGCGAAGCTGCTGTCGTTATTCCGATACAGACTTTGGAATACCATCGCCCTCGCCCTCCCAGTCAGAATCTGATTCAATATGTGCATTAAACATCTCTAAAATGCTTCCTATTGCACCCCACATGAAGCCTTCTGTAAGTCCGGTACGAATTACGTGAGGGTCTGCTTCCTCAACGAACTGCAATGCGTGCTTAAGAATCGGCTGATCGCAATGTCGGAATCTTGGAAACTTGAGTTGGCCGGAAGCGAGTTCGAGATCGAGCAGAGATGCGGGTCTTTGGATCGCAGCAAATATCGACGCGATTATAGTAACAGGGTAGAATACAAAATCACTATGTTGGAAATACTATTATGAACAATGTGAGGTGCACATTTAGTGGAAAAGGGACTGACCGAAAACGTAACCCGTCTCGTCCTCCCGTCTCGTCGACATCGGTCTTGCACCACACCACGTTATCCACGGCGATGGCAAGTCTCCCATGCTTTTGGTCCCAATGCTGATGAAGAATACCATCTAGTTTCTTAAAGTCGTACGTCCGTTCTGCGATCGTGACCTTGAAGCCATCCGCCTCGCCGATGGCCGAAACACCCTTTCCACTCCACACCAAACTCGTATCGACGCCCAAATAAAAGTCGTCGAGGTGCACGACCCGGCCTAACACAATCGCGCGGAGAATATTCTCGCGAAGCTTGTCAATGACGAATGGCGGGACACTCTTCCGCGCAGTGGCTTGGATGTGGTCGATTCGTACCCTGAGCCAGGTCTGGTCGCGTCGTGGGAGTCGCACGCGAAGTGTGAGACTGTTGCAATGCCCAGAGCCCAGGGGACCACAATGCCGGAGACCTGTCATGTCAACCGTGGCAAAATAGGGATCGTCGAGAGTGGGGATGTGGAGGGCTAGCTTCACGCTGGCCAATCTAGTGATCCACCCTCCTTCTTCATCCAGGCTATAGTATGATATTCCGTGGACAGAAAGGGTTGAAAGGTGCAGTTCATGGATAGATATGCAGCGTAAGGTGTAGACACACTTTCGAAAAGCTCCGAGGAACGCGAAGAATGAACGAGATGGGACAGCGGTTATTCTCGACATTATGCGAAATCCTCCGTTCATGGTCTCTGAGGAGTAGCATTTCTAGTTAGTCTCAATTCGTTCGTTCGCAAGATTAGTCGTGACGGCTGTTCAACCGGAGTGACGGGATCGAAATTGTAAATGATGCTTTGATACTCTTTAACTTGCATATTTTCAAGATCTCAGTTAGTATAGAGGTTAGTATCCGCGCTTGTCATACAATGGTCCGCGCGAGACCGGGGTTCGATTCCCCGACTGAGAGAATATTTTTGGCGTTATTTTTCTTCTCACCTACCCAGACCAAAGTCAAATCCTGGTCCCCTCGGCGTTAATTTCATCGTCTATGTTACTTAGGCACAAGGATGGCTTCTTGACCTGTCATCGCATAATATCGCAGGCATGCTTCCACCATTCAAGTAGGAGGGTTGTATTCTGTTGTGGAGGCAAAATGCTCCCTAATAAATACCAGGGTTATATCCTGCTGTGGGAGATAACCAAGAAACTTCCTGAGGAAAGCCCCATATTGCTAAGTAACTGTCGCTGCGAACAACGTTGATCGGTTGACCGAAGGACAACATACCCCAACAAGTAGCAAGTTTCAAGACCAGTGCATGCGTGCACGTGGCATAGCTGGGATACTAGCCTTCTTTTAAGGCCGTGCTCGGCGGCGGCCTTGTTCCTACCCAGCCAACGACTAAGTGATACCCATATGACCCTGCACGATGCACTCAGCAATGCCGCACTTCCTCACTGATACGCGATATGGCGATGGGAATGATCTCTGAAGAGGATGGATCGCAGCATGGACACGTCAGCGTTTTTTGTTTATCGAGGCTCGTACATCTGCGGTACTACTAACGACCAGGGGCTATGCAAGAGGCGGCGCGTCGATCGAGTACATGTATTAGCGCACGCTTCGAATCGCACACATAAAGGCGGCTCGCCATGTGACGCATTTTTTTCATTGTGAACGCGTCCTCCTTAATTTTACAAGCACAGGCAAGATGATGGTGAAACGCGTTGCATCGTCTGCATTTACGGCGATTTTGGTGCTGGCGGTAGGTTGTGGCTATTGTGCGGCTGCTTCGCATCCGGAGATAGAGCGGACGACGCCGACTTGCCAGCTTCGACACTGCATTCGCTGGCTCAGTATTCACCTGCGTTTCCGCTGGGAGCGTATAAACCCGCGAAAGGGTGCAGCCTGACGCAAGTACATCGTCCCATTCTATATTTAGCCCGCGTTTACTAACGATATAATTCAAAGGTCAACATCGTACGTTGCCTCTTTGGGATCTTTCTTCCCCGATTTCTCTGAGTCGCGCTAGCTTCAACGACACGGCGCGCGATTTCCCACGTCTAGTGCGGGTGCCCGCATCCAGTCGGCCGTGGCGAAGTTGCAGAATGCCACGACGATTGTCGCTGCGAATCTCCAGTTTGTCAAGACGTATGTTTACGACTTGGGGCATGACGATTTGATCTCCTTCGGTGCAGCACAGTGTGTATTAAAATGGCACACGTTCGCGATGCGGGAGTCTTAATTTTGTGGACGTGTGGTTTTTTAGGTCGTTTGACGCAGGACAGGTGGTGTTCGAGCGGTACAAGGGGTTCCTCACCCAGGGCAGTGTACCGTTTGTCCGCGCCTCCAGTGCCCCGCGGGTGATATCTTCGGCAACAAACTGGACGGCAGGTACGCGTTCATATATACCCAATCACCGTGAATAAAATAAAATAAAATAAACTCAATTTGACAGGATTCGTGCACGCAAACGGAGGTCACTTTATCCCGGCTGCCCCTATCATTTTAAATGAAGCTGCAAATGTGAGGCTGGAGTATTTCTGTTTCCCGCTAATGACACTTATTATTATTATTAAATGCCATAAGGATACCCTAGATGACAACATGTGCCCTGATGCCGGCAGCTCAGATCCACAGACGACAACCTGGCAAGACACATTCGGCCCTGCCGTTGTGGCACGTCTTAACGCGGCAGCGCCGGGGTCCAACCTTTCCAATGCGGATATTCCAAACCTGATATCTCTGTGCGCCTTTGACTCGCTGGCGAAAGAAACGCCAAGTCCGTGGTGTCGTGTATTCGATGCCAACGACTTTGCCAGTTTCGAGTATTTTGGCGATCTTGACAAGTACTACGGCACGGGGTGGGTAAAACTCGCAAGCACAGTGTGGGTTCCCGCTGACGCCACATGAGCAGCTACGGGCAGCCCCTCGGGCGGGTCCAAGGGGTGGGATATGTGAACGAGCTCCTCGCCAGACTTACCGGGAAGCCCGTGCAGGACGGGACGCAGACGAATCGGACGCTCGACGCGTCCCCAGGGACGTTCCCACTCGACCGCACGCTCTACGCCGATTTCTCCCACGACAACCAGATGATTGCCATCTATGCTGGGCTGGGCATCGTCCGCCCCGCCGCGGCGCCGAACCCTGCCGTGCCCGATCCCCGTAGGGCCTGGCTTGCGTCCCACCTTGTCCCGTTCGCCTCCGTGTTTGTGACGGAGAGGCTACTGTGCGGGGGGCAGGCGAGCATCCGGATGCTGATGAATGACGCGATTGTGCCTCTGGAGATATGTGGGGCCGGCAGGGATGGGATCTGCACGCTGGATGCGTTTGTTGCAAGCCAGACGTATGCGAGGAACAATGGGGAAGGGGACTTTGAACAATGTTTCGTATAAAAAGGGTCGCTCGGTGTAGAACACAGACCTTGTGATTAATTGGGTAGTTCTTAAATCGACTCTTGGTCAGGAAGCTGATGGAATGATTCTTGCGCGAAGATCATGCAGATTAAACGTTGATAAGCATGCACTAAGCCTGGTTCCTCGTAAAGTGATTACATAAGGTTGCATCTGACTGTCAAGTGCTTTAGGGACCATTCAGTCATTAACG
Organism: Hysterangium stoloniferum; assembly: GCA_015178975.1. Lineage (NCBI taxonomy): Eukaryota > Fungi > Basidiomycota > Agaricomycetes > Hysterangiales > Hysterangiaceae > Hysterangium > Hysterangium stoloniferum. Next base: position 732,844 of record WHVD01000018.1, read on the forward strand.
ATCAAAAACAGCTTAATCACCGTGTTTGTGTCCACAAGTCACCATTCGGCTTCGGAGATCAAACAGGTTCGGAGGCCGAGTACTTTATTGTACCGTGCGACAGGCACGGTAACGGGATGATCGGCTGATTGACCAAGAGGGATATACATACGTCCATTTAATTATTACAATAGAATTCAATCGGCTGGAAATGCTATCCGAATGATATGATGGCCTACGAAGCTGTTTCATAACTACTTGTTGCACAGCAAAGTTGCCAAAGCGTAGTTATGCATCTTGGTGGATTGTGAAAAAAATAGCCCACTTCAGAGTCATCGCCCTTTAGTATCCAGAACATCTCGACAGTTGACAGAATGCCCTTATAGATGAACGCCACAAAGTGATCTAAGCGATGACTTAATCAAGGGAATAACAACTACATTTGGATATCTTTCAGTCTCCGCTCATGTCTCCCCCATCTCCATTTGTTCATTGTTGCCGAGGGTTAAAGGCCACAAACGAAAATGTATTTTTGCGTGCTGGCAACCACGTTTCCCTTTCACTTCATAATACCTCCAACCCGTTGTTTCAACTAGAATAGTCCCACCAACCTCCTAATCCCATCTTCTCCTAGCATGTCACATTCCGACGGCTTTCATGCTGTAAGAACGACTGTCACAGGCGGCGGCGGCGGCGGCGGTTTACGTCCAGTTTCCCCTGTCAGTTCTCGCTCCACCAGCTTCGCCCGAAGCGTTGCCGGTACCACTCGCCCCAATCGAGCCCCTACCTACCATATTTCATTCGCGGGGGAACACGTTGGCCTCGACCTCACACCTGCTCCTCCTCTCCAGCTCAAAGTCCCCAACACGAGCGCCAGAGACAGAGACCGTCGACGAAGCTACCGAATAAGCACCCAGGATATCGCCGTCGTTCGCCCGGTATCCCGTCGCATTTCAACCCTGCCGCCGCCCCCTGTCCCGCCCCCCGGTAAGGGTCGTGGGCGCGATTTCTGGCTCGTGTTCGTTGCTGTATGCTCCTCTACATTTTTAGAGGCACTAGATTTTGTGCGTTATTTATTCTCTTACGTCCTTCACACTCACAGTCCACACAATCCCACAGACTACTGTATCTACCGCACTCCCCACTATAATAAAAGATCTCGACGACCCCGACAAGTTCACTTGGATCGGGGCAGCCTACACACTCTCTTCAACCGCTTTTCAACCTTTATGTGGCGCTTTTGCTGATATTTTTGGCCGGAGACCCTGTATGATTGCTTCCCTGTGTCTCTTCGCTATAGGTAGTGCCATTTGTGGTGCCGCCCAAACGATGGACATGCTCATTGCGGGACGAAGTACGTTCTTCCCTCTCTCATTTTTACCGGTTTGGTTTACGCCTCCTTTTTTTCATCATAGCCCTGCAAGGAGTAGGAGCAGCCGGCATTGGTTCTCTTTCCGACATCATCGTGGCGGATCTTGTGCCCCTCAAAGACCGCGGAACATATATGGGCATCCTATCTGCAATCTGGGCTGTCGCCTCTGCCATTGGTCCCTCTATCGGAGGTGTCTTTGCCCAGAAATTGAGCTGGAGATGGCTCTTCTGTACGTCTTTATTATTTCTTTGGCGCACCGGCACACCCCGAGATTAAGGGCCCACTCTCTCATTTTAGACATAAATCTTCCCCTCACTGGTTTCTCCCTTTTAATGGTCTTCTTTTTCTTAAAACTCAAGAGCCCCCGGGGCAATATTTGGAAAAAGCTGGAACGGGTCGATTGGCTGTGCGTCTAGGTCCTTTTCGACTTTTGTATTTATCATTACTTATTTCGGTGTGTTCTCAGGGGCAATGTAATTATAATAATCGGTGCCACCTTGACAGTCATTGCACTGACATGGGGTGGCATCACGTACCCTTGGCAATCCGCCCAGGTGCTCGTCCCGCTCATTGTTGGTCTCGGTCTCACCGGATTCTTCTTATACTATGAGAAGCGCTGGGCAAAGGAGCCCAGTGTACCCTTCGAACTGTTGAGTAATAGGACAAGTTTGAGTGGGTGAGTATAAGCCCACTATATCTCCGAGGCATTTTTATTTATCTTCGAACAGTTACCTTGGCACCTTTTTCCATGGTATTCTGTCCACTGCTGTCGTTTGTAAGCCGAGCATTTTTCTTCCCTTGAGAAATTGAATCGTGACGTGCTTCCTCGTGTGCAACAGATTACCTGCCTGTATACTTTCAAGCTGTCAAGGGACATAGCCCTACCAAATCTGGTATCGATATGCTGGAGTTGTCGTTGACAATTGCGCCTGTCGCGTGAGCCCCCCGCCGTCCACACGCCGCGTCACTACAGTACTGATCGATCCCTTTTTATTTTATTAGCATCTTGTGTGGTGTCAGCGTCGCCGTCCTCAACCGTTATCGTCCCCAGAATTATATCGGATGGGTGTTATCGATTGCAGGCTTTGCGGTGCTGTCCCTGATCGAGGCGGACACCACAGGCGTGAAGCTGGCCGGTCTGCAAATCACGGCGGCCATCGGTGTCGGTGTCCTGTACGCAGCCGTCACGTTCCCGATCCTGGCACCGCTCGGTGTCAGCGAGAATGCGCACGCATTGGCGTTCTTCCTGTTCGTGCGGACGTTTTCCTATGTAAGTCGCGTTATTGTCATCCGTGCACTTGCGCAAGCTTATCGCATGCTTCCCTTTTCTCTCTCTCTCTCTCAAAAAAAAAAAAAAAACAGACCTTTGGCATCGCCCTCGGAGGCTCTATCCTCCAAAATACGTTGAGCACGGAACTCCCGGCATCCTTCATCGCGCTATTCCCGCCACATACTGACATCGCGTATGCCGCCATCGACATCATCCCGACACTCCCCCCTGACCAGCGGAAACTCGTCACGGAGGGCTTCGCGCGGAGCATCGGGATGATCTGGAAGGTGCTGGCAGGAGTGGCGGGCGGCGGCCTGCTCAGCTGCTTTCTCATGCAGGAGATACCGATGAGCGACGAGATTGACGAGAATTTCACGCTGGCCGACCGGTCGAAGGAGGTGGACCAGGAGGCTGTGTTGGTGAGTGGGAAGACGACGTCGACGCGGAGACCGGAGGATATGTACATGGTGAAGTCACCAAGGACACCGGAGGAGGGGGCTGCGCACTAGGCACACACACGCTCATAATACGATGTCACAGTGGACAGTCTTTTATTATTCCGGTTAACCTGGCCTTGCTGCGTTGATCACAGCCTGTGGGGGGGGGTGAGTGCTCCGGGTGTTATTGCTGGAATTGTTGCTCTTAGGCACGATCGATCATGGTATATTATAATACGGAACAGGACGGTACTGTAGCGCACATATTATGACTTATACAATTATTTAAATATTTTTTTTGCATCGTACTAAGTACAACAAGAGAGCATGGATCATCATCATCATCACGAGGCATTCCAGTAAATACTTTGATCAAGTCAAGCAAGGTGTCGTGGAGTTACTGAGGTGCGCCATAGCACGGAAGAACTGCTGTAATGACCTTCGTAAAGGTGAAAGGGCATAGTGGTGTCGCGGGAAACGAAGGTTGCAGGCTGGCTGACGAAGGCGTCCGGAAAGTCTACGAAACCTTGACATACTGGAAGAAGTCTGTTTAGAAGGGGTGAAGCTAAAAGGGGCTATGCAATCCAGCCTATACCGTGCACTATTGGAAGCAAAAAATACAACAGCACAGAAAGTACGCTGGCTAGGATAAGCTCAGAGATTGAAGGCTAGAACTAACAGACTCGGATCCCGACTGAAGGAAGGATGTGGGCAGCCTCACGGTCGACATCTATAAGTTAGAAACATGAGGAATTTTATTTGGAGGACACTGCATGATTCGTCGAACTCTGAAAATCTTCGGGTGCCTCTAGTGGTGCTTCCAAAATCATGATATACGTATGCGAGACAAAGAGAATAGGATACAATTGAATCTGTGGTAATGACGCGCGTCCAAAAGTAAAAATTAGCTTGCAGTAGGTTGGATGCAGGTTAATTTCAAGTGTTCTGTTTGTTACAATATACACAAGCTATTCAGTACAAGATGAAGACAATAGGCGAAAGGCAGACAATAGGCAGAAGTGCTGAGGCAAAAGGCAAAAAGAACAGATAAAATGAAAGATGAAGAAGAGAGGTATGAGGGGCTCCTCGTCAATGGTACATCGTCAGTTCTTTGAGGTATAAACTGCAAGGGTAATGAAGTCAGTTGCGTCCGGATAGTCTGAACGAAGGTCAGTAACGGATAGAATAAAGCACGATGGCTTCTCTCACAAAATAATCCTAGAGCATAGCATCCGGAACCGTTAGAAGAATGAGACTGAATCGCAAATAAGTTGGTTGGACACAGTGGCTAACGGCTAGGTATAAGCAAGAGTTCGTGACAATGAATTGAGCGAACAACAACTCACACTTGTATCGCTGCAAGGAATGCGTATTCGTGCTGACTGGCATAGAAGGATGTCGACATTCTATGTATAACGTGAGGGCAGTAAAAGGTGTGGTGAAGACCCTCACTTACTAATTGTGCGAAGAACGCCGATCAGCTCATAGTTGCCAATATCAACACCAAACGTGCTGACTGGTATAGAAGATGTCGACACCCTATGTATAACGTGAGAACAGTAAAAGGTGTGGTGAAGACCCTCACTTACAATTGTGCGAAGAACGCCGATCAGCTCATAGTTGCCAATATCAACACCAAACGTGCTGACTGGTATAGAAGATGTCGACACCCTATGTATAACGTGAGAACAGTAAAAGGTGTGGTGAAGACCCTCACTTACAATTGTGCGAAGAACGCCGATCAGCTCATAGTTGTCAATATCAACACCAAACGTGCTGACTGGTATAGAAGATGTCGACACCCTATGTAAAACGTGAGAACAGTAAAAGGTGTGGTGAAGACCCTCACTTACTAATTGTGCGAAGAACGCCGATCAGCTCATAGTTGCCAATATCAACACCAAACGTGCTGACTGGTATAGAAGATGTCGACACCCTATGTATAACGTGAGAACAGTAAAAGGTGTGGTGAAAACCCTCACTTACTAATTGTGCGAAGAACGCCGATCAGCTCACAGTTGCCAATATCAACACCAAATAATCTGAAAGGGAGGTTGGCATCACAATTATCGGCCATCTTCAATTCCTGTGGTCGGATATACTGGAGTATACGAGTGTTAGTATTGCGTCACATGACAAGGAGAGCCCGGAAAACCTACATGACATGGTTTTGGGTGATCTGTCTATTGTTCCTTTTGGAACTCGACCCAATTTTCTTGCAAATATTGCCGAATGTGAACGATCTGAACTGTCATTGTCCTGGAATCACCTCTGGTCTGTAACAATAAGCGGCGTTAGGGACAGTGATAGAAAGAAATAATATGGTACATACACCAGTCATTACGGATTCCTCCACCGTTATTCCTTTCACGACACTCCATACATCCAGGACGTCTGGGAGAAAGCAGCCAGCAAGTCATATAATCAACAAAGTGTGCGGGAAGAGTGGAATAAGGGCTTACATTTGCACATCCAGTGGCATATCATCCTCATCATGGTCCGTACCGCCTCGCAACTCAGGATCATAAAATATTTGACTTGCTGACTTCTTATAGACCAAGCTGTGCAATGCAGGTTTAGCTGGGAGTTGTGATAGCGGAGATGGGCTTACTATATCCTCAAAGACGAAAATTAAGCCTTCAGAGCCCCAACTCAAAATAAGAAAGGTACGAAATAAGATGCACACATCGAAAAAGAAGAAAAAGAGAAAGAGAGAGAGAGAGAGAGAGAGAGAGAGAGAGAAAGCTTAAAAAGAACAAAGAAGATCCTTCATTTCCGCCTCCTCCCACCCTTCTTTGTGACGGGAACCGGTCTAGCCTTGCGCAAACTCGGAGTTGGGATAAGGGACTGGGATTCGTCCTGAAGATCTTCGGACGCAGGCGGTGACGGAGACGGAGGCGGCGCGACCACATTCTGGGGCGATCCATGAGGCTCTGAAGTCTGGATCGATGAAGACCCGGCCACGGGTCCCAACTGGGGAGGCAGCCGTGAGATAATTCTTCCGAGATTTCGTGACGAAACTCACCAGTGGCACAAATTGTGACGGTGCAGCGACCCTCTCCATCGCCGGGAATGGATGTGCAAAGTAGGTCGACGCGGGCTGAGGAGTCTATATTGTTTACAGAAATCAAGTTTTATAAGTTTCCGGGGACAGCATTATCAAAGCCACTTGCCAAGGCCGAAAGATCCAAGGGAGGGTGCGTTTTGTGGGGATTGTCACTGACACGGGTCAAATTCCGACGCCTTCTTCCAGGTTCGATAAGGTGCGGGGCAGCTTCCTCAGCTGGGGAAGTGGTCGGGAATGCAGAGGCCGAGTTTTGGCTTGCTTCCCCAATCCTTTGCTTTACGGGCACATCAATAACATGGTCACGAACGGCTATGTAAAATTTCACTCACACGTTCCTCCAAACTAGCCGGGTAAGTGTCCTTCTCCTTCCCATGCCTATCTGTTCCATCCTGAATTTTTTGCTCGGATTGAAGTCTGCGTGAAACGAGATGTGACAATGACCAAATAATCAAACCGAAGGAATACACACTCAGGATGGGCCATCTGATCCGAGGAGTCTTCAGCCTTGGTAATAGAAACCATGGAAGAGTTGTCAACAGGCTGGAAGGAGTCAAACTGTTGCTTGCGTGGATTAGCGCCATGTTAACAGAGAGCTATACACATGTCGACTTACAGGGATCTCCATTTTTTTGAGGAATAAACCCATGGCTTCTACGAGTCCTCCAACACTAGAATGTGATGAGATAGTGACTATGAAATTTGGGCACGAAGGACACTTACGGAATAGACTGCTGCCCATCGTCAGACCTGTTGATATACAACTATATTGCTGTCTCTTTGAATATAAGTGAATAGACCGTACCTTATCGGCGTTTCAGGTCTCTTGTCAACATTGAGCGGTGCAGACGTCGGAATCGATCCTTCTATATGGAGCGCAAATGTTAGGACTTCACATATTGAAAAGGAAGCCGAATTAATACCTTCTGCGGCTTGCTGTTCATACATCCTCTCATCGTTCACCAACGTGGTATCCCCACTGTCAAAAGACGAATCGGCCTGGTGTGGTACGTCGGAGTCAATAGACGCGGCTATTGGGAGCGTCGCCGATGATGCTATTGGGAGCGTCGCCGATGATGCCATTGGGAGCGTCGCCGATGATGCCATTGGGAGCGTCGCCGATGATGCTATTGGGAGCGTCGCCGATGATGCTATTGTGAGCGTCGCCGATGATGCTATTGGGAGCGTCGCCGATGATGCCATTGGGAGCGTCGCCGATGATGCTATTGGGAGCGTCGCCGATGATGCGGTTGGGAGCGTCGCCGATGATGCTATTGGGAGCGTCGCCGATGATGCCATTGGGAGCGTCGCCGATGATGCCACAGGCATGTCTGCAATGATCGCGCATTCGGAAAGGTTATGGTAAAAATAGTAGGAAGAAATGATGCACGACGAACCAAATGCCTTGACCTGATGATCGTTATCACCGCATGGGATGGGAATACCGCCTATGGAGTTGTCTACCTCTTTGGGAGCCGATGTCCTGTCTAAAGAGCCATCGGCCTGACTTGAAAGGTCGTGATGAGCCGAGGTACTTGGTAGGGACGGCCCTAGTGGAGCCGCAGGGAGGGGGCGGGGAACGAGACTGACAACGCGGTCTTCAAAAGTAATATTATTTTAAAGAAGTGTACGATAGAAATGATAAACGATGCTGCACGAACCTGGAACCGCATCGCCGGATCTTTCGCCGTGCTGAACATCGACCTCTTGCGCAATGCCATTAATACCCGCCGCATGTTCTCTATTCGTGGCATCCGAAGAATTTGCTGGGTTGACCTGTGCGTCACCGCTGCGGCCATTCGCAGCGGGTGCACCACTACTCACGACCGGAGCACCCAAATCTGTAGCATTGAGTGGTGTAGCTGCCGCAGTAGGAAGCTTCGCGTGTACGTTCTCTGACCCCGGCCCTAACTGCACTGCTGTGGTGGAGGCAAGTGGCGGTGAGGGTGAAATGGACATGGTTATTGGGACGGTTGAAGCGATGACGACGACGGCTATCCGTTTGAATACTAGTCTTGCAAGACGGCGCAGCAAGAATTGAACAATAAAAATGAGTACCATGAACACAATCACGCAACAGAAAAACACAAGCAGTGCGGTGCGAAATGTCGAAACATGGCTGGATTAATATAGAATCAATCATCAAACATCAAGTATACATGCCTGCCTAAAATCTCACCGTCTCTTGAGCTCAGGACAGAAAGTCTCCTCGATGTGTTTTACCAACACAGTTGGGAACTGGGCGATGAGCAAGCTCCTCTTTCCTGTATAATCTTCGCGTGCAACCATTGTGGCAAGGCTTTCTGTCGCGAGTGGATACAATCTGTCAACAAAGAACAGTTGTATGAGCACAAGATAATATATATAAATAGAGGAACTGTGACTCACACATCCCCATAACAGACCGCATGCAATGAGCGTGTGAGGGTGCCATCGGGAAGCAAATGAAGCCACCTCTTTGCCTCGTTAAGACCCAGGCTGGAATTGGAGAGGAGCCTATACGCAGTGAACACGACGTAGAAGACGCTGTACCTCACGTCAGTGTCGATCCCAGGAAGGTTCCCCTCCAATGCGATGGACAATTGCGTCATCCTGTCCAAGAAGCCGAGTTGCCATGCTGCAATCAAGTGGCGGAGAAGTACAGTGAAGAAGGACCCAGACACACGCAGCGACTCAGTCGCGAAATACGCCCTATGGCGAACATAAGTGTAAGTGGCGGTGGCGGTGGAGAAAGAATGAGACATATGCTTACTGCGTTGATGGGACGGCATCCATCAACACGCTAGACAGTCTTGCCCCAATGCTGGGAGTCAGGTACTCAATGAAAGCGGCCAGGACCACTCTCAATATATACCATTTGCTGATCACTGCAACCATGATTCCGAAGAGGACAATGGCGGGTTTGATGGAACACAAAGAAACCATCGATTTGTAGAGGTGAGGGGGTTTGTATGATAGATTTACTGGAGGGTGATAATGGCTCAAAGTAGTTCTGAGATGATGGAGAATAAAGCTGCACCTGTGTGACCCATGTTATAGCTCCGCGCACAGATCACCGGTCATGGCGACCCAATACAAATTATGAAATCAGAAGAAAACTCAGCATTCGCATAGATTCTATTCCTTGTAATATTCAGAAGAATGCATCGAGATAAGCGATAAGGAATGTCACGGATCTTATTTACAGCGAGTATCGGCAATTAATACAATGAACGAGAAGAGTGTGTCCGCGTAGTATATTGTGTCGTCAGCCCCAGTCAAAATCAGGAATGGTCAAGAAGCTTTCTCAATAGACTTCATATCGCCCTTGTTGTCCAGATCGATCCTCCTCCATTTGGTAATACGCCACTTACGTAAGGTCGGGGTGTGTAGTGATCATACTTGATCATACTCTGCGCTTTAGGTGAGGCAACATCAATAAAATCAACCTTATTGCATTATTACGTGAAGAACTATCTACATAGTCACTGGAGACCCAATTGGACCGTTGGGTGATGGCAGGCACTTCTGCCGTAGGTCCGAATCGACAAATGGCCTTCGAAACCTAAACCTTAATGTACGCCTACACTACCTTTTGAATGTTTATCTCCTTGGCAGCCCATGCAATACTGATCACGTTATTATATTCATGTGAAAACTGACGAGGGTTAATAGAATTTTGCGGAACAAAGGAAGACCATGGACGGATCACCTCCGTTTTCGTCCGAGGCTTTCCGGCTTGTGTCCTCCCTCTCTTTCGTATCTTTTTAAGAAAAGAGGACCGAAGAAAATGTCTTTCATATGATGAAACTATTCCTTGAGATACACCGTTAAATTTCCATGTATAACAAAGTACCAGGAGCTCGGGAAAACATCGGAGGAATTAAATATTCGATTGTACGCATGGTCAATTTTTGATTTCACGTCAAATTCACCTAGATCTAGATGGGTGGTCACGCATGGCATCCATACGTGTCGAACTCCTTGTGAGGATATGTGGAGGTGTGTTGAACCTGTGCTTTCAATTAACTTCTAATTCACCACTGATAAGGTAGTCTCTAGTCGCTACATCTTTTCTACCCAACTCAGTTCTTCACGGTATAATACGATTAAAATACGATATATTAATGCCACGTCACTCAATGCGTCTTATCAACGGAGGTCCATCAGGCGCCCGCCACAGACCCATGTACATTCCTAAATGGGCTAAAGATCGACTTGCGCACATGTACAAAGTTTGTATGCCTTATTATCTCCAGAATATAATTTTCTTTGTACTGGAAACAAACAGCATAAATACCAACAGTTTTTTCTAATCTGCGCAAGATTAGATGGATAATTTCTATTGGTTGGTCATTAACAGTGATTTGGGGGGCTGCAAGCATGGGTATAGCCTGTCGACCAGAAGCTCGGGCTTACTCTCCAGCCCACAATTTTCCCAATTTTCAAGCAAATACCTTTCAACCTCAAATATCGATGGATCTTTTCGGTCTCATCAACTCCGTTGTGGTCCTTGTGAGGATCAACGCCATGTGCCTGACATATACTTAAAGTTGTCAAACCTTTCAAAAACATTCAAATCCATAATACATTTCTTTATTCTCTCTGACCATGCGCCTGATAAATATTTAGAGTGAATCATGGGGAGTGTTCTCGATGCAGAGTAAAGTTGTGGGGGAAGAGGTGGGCTGCCCCCCTGAGAAGCCGGAGCCCGCAACGTAGTCACCGTTCTTAGACCTTTCCTCAACAGGTGGTCAACAACGCTCATGAAAAACTAATATTCATTGCCTCTGATCGGCGACAGACACTGGCGTGTGGATATGATACTGTCAATCAGGAATTACAGCGGCACCTGCAAATATCTGAAGAGAATGGGTTCAAGTCTTTGTTCGACCTGACACTGAACTGATAAATATATAGAGCCTTTAAACAGAAGATGCCTCCTTGAATTATCATAACGCACGAATATGAGGCATTCTTTGATGTTGTAGAAGGATAGAAAACATTGCTTTCACTTCGGCGAGCCAGTTCTAAGTACGTTCGCCTCGATAACCTCACTGATGACCACTGGCTGGTAGCCGACTGCACAGGGGGAGTCGCTGGGACTCAGAAGTACTTCCAGAATCCGGACCTGTACACCATGGGGGTCTAGAAAAGCTCCTGCGAAGAGACCAACTGGTCGTGGGCCGCATATGACCACTTGTTGTGATGTGAGCCATGAATACTCTTGGTTCCACAGCGCCCCCCTAATGTGGGTGTGGTCAAGACATCTAGTGGTCAAAACACCCTAGAATGTTTTTAAATCCAGTCGTCCGGGCTCCAATATCGTATGACAGTTAGAACTGACACTGATGCACCTAAAAGAAATGTGATGATATGTTGCCTATCAACCGGCTTGCTATGGTCCTGTCTCCGCCGTATGTTGTGGAGCACTTGTGTATCATTAACCCTAATGAGTGCACAAGGCAAATAAAATACCCTCTTACTCATTACGTTAGTTTGAATTGGCTGGTCTGACGACGACAGGCGTTGAACCCACAATTAGCAGGAGAAAACCACATGAGAGTTGCCTTAAGCTTGTTCTCCAAGACTGAGGGAGCTGAATTAGTAGTGATCGGATCTGTAATCTCGTAACCATTTATTGATGTGGAATGGATGCAGCCTTCAAAATGTACTGTATATAGTCATAAGAACCACGGTGTATTTTGATCAATGCCTGCATAACGTACAATTCCTGAGTCAACCTTCCGGGAGCTTCAAGGATGCTCTTCTCGTGGGGCGTTCTGCAGGAAGGGGAACTGATAGCTAAGCTAAAGGGTTACAAACTATTACTAGACTAATTGAGCTTTTTCTAATCTATTCGGGCGACATCTTCAAAATTGTAGAAAGCTAATCGTCGTCGATGGTCAAAGATGTCTCATGCCATTATGAAAACATATGAAATATATCTGCCGGAACATATCTGCTGGAAGATAAGATGTTATTAGTCCTTCGAATGGTGTTGTAATTCCCGGGTCGGGTTATAGCGATTGGGGTCTTAGATTGGGCGTTGTGTCATTTTGCAGATATTTCAATGAACCTATGGGGAGCTGAAAATACTCAATCAAATAACTAGTAATATCTCAGCGTCAGCTCTTAATGGAAGAACTATAGATAAATATTCACTCTTGACAGTAGTTAACCAAAGAGAATCCTTCAGACTTTTCCGTGTAACAGGGCCAAGGTGACTCCTGGATCCAGTCTGGTTCGGAAGAGAAAGATGCTCAACCACAGGCTCTCCTGAACCTTTTATTTTGTACTCTTGAATGGTCTCAAATAAATATACTGTAGGTGGAAAGCGTTTTTGGCTGGTAACAGAGGATGCCTCCGACATACAAGGCTCATTTCGGAAGGGTTCTGTTTGGCAATCGCCTTGAGAAATAATAAGTACAAAATGACAAAAATGGTACACAGTCGTCGTCAAGATACAATGTAACTGAACATTCCACATTTGCAAGCGTTACTTCATGACAAAGTCATATCAATACGACGACTTACAGACATCAAGGAGGGTGTAAGTCATAGGGAGATATCGATAGATTGTGATCTTTGATAAATTGCATGACATGTGGTGAGTAGCACTTCCCTATTTCCCTTGGGCTAATCCAAACGTAACAATTCATCCAGTTCATGGCTGACGTCACAGGAGGATCTATATAGGTGTATCTAGTATGCCATTGAGGTCAGGCGTGAGGTGTATAATTAAGATACTGCAACGTACCTCTTATACACTGGTTGACCTTCAAAAGTGATTACCTCTAATTAAGCAGGAGGCAGATTATTCCACGCCTTGTATTCACAAAAGGGTGCATCTGCGGGTCCAGACTTAATAATAGAGAAACACCGCGTCTTCTGCAAGAGCTTCCTCGAGCTCCTCATTATGGATGTTTCCCAGCACTTGGAATGGACCTACTTCTCTAGAATATGACTTTGACATGTATCTTATGTCACCCAGAGCAATGGGAACATCACTTTGGACAAGTGCCTTACAAGGTCCTAACCACTGATGGGTAAATAATGATATTCCAACTTGTTCAACCATCATATAATGATCATTATCAACAATCGCCTGTATGCTGGTAGTAGTATCTTACATCCAAAAAAGGGATCCGGCCAAGAATCCGCATACAATGTCGACGCCCGGCTGAGGTTCACTGGGATTCTGGTCAGCGTTGGATGTTTTGTTCGTGCTCTAGACCTACAAGTCAGATATGATATCAATTTGACCATATCCAATCTCAGGATCCAGCTGCAATGAGATATTCAGCATACAATGCCCATATATAATGAAAATAGTAGACACTGCATCTGGTATTCCTTCGGTTAATTCCCCACTATATAAGTGACTCTTGAATTAGCGCCTAGTGCGCTGTAAGTTTGTTACTAGGAATATACCCAAGCCTGCATGCAACCGTCAAGTTGTTATGACAGTTACTAGCACAGTCATTTGAATGACCAGTCTGTAACCAAACACCCTTGGAGCATGACGCTGCAAGAAATGCTTCTGTTTACATAATATATGGCGCCCACGATGTGGTCTCACACAACGGCGGCGCTCAAAAATCCAAAGAGGTGGTATTTCTGCGGCTAAAAACGCCCACAACTGCTGTACTACTTAAACTTAAGAAGTGATAAGAAATTTGTTATAGAATTCGAATTCCGATTCCGGCTTAATTACAAGGTCTAAAAGCGCCAGGCCTCTTCACTACACCTTGCTCGCACCCATTTGGGGTCGCCGCGGCGATTAAACAACCAACCCTAGGGGCAGTCAGCATTGATTTTATCTTCGGGGAGGGCATGTAATGTGTACAACGTTGCATATTGTGACTATTGTAGGCTGCTGTGACATTGCTGGATTTGCGGGGAAATCCGGGATGGCCACGAGGCCTATAAGTGTATGGAATGAATATTTGACCCAGACTTAAGGCTTGTGGAACTTTCCTCGGTGGCAGTTTGATGCGTAGCTAATTGTAGCTATGGAAGGTAAACGCTATACTGTCTGGATCTGAAATAGACTTGAGAAAGAACGACACATACACAACAGGGTTGCTCTCTTATAACTCTCGCGCACTGTCGAATTTTGAAAAATAGCCTCTCCCCCTGTCACTGGGCGAATGACTGAATTAACAATTGAGCAGCCATAGCGCTCAGTGCCAATTTCAAATCATCCAATTTAATTATTGTTACTTAAACCAGTCCACAAACGCCCAATAAGAAGACCACTCCTACGACTCGTTCCAACTTCGTACCATAGATAATGGCAGCTCTAGCAGTCCTCTACACTGTCGCAGCCGTTTATGTAGCACGTGCCACAATTTTATCCCTTTTCCATCGAATCAATAGTCTCGCGTTATTGTCTTTTTTATTTCTCACCCACCAACTATCTAATCTGCCGATTTCCGCTGATACCATTCCCTTTTATATCCTTGATTTTGCAATATTTGTACTATGCGTTGCTCTATCACCTGCGCAAGTGCTCCTCTTCCGCCGCGAAGCCCCAGATCGAAAGAAAACAGCCATTACGACCTATCGCCCGAATGGCAATAGTCCGAGCCCAGACGGACATTCTGAGAATACTATTGACGTCGAGTTTGTGCTCTCTTTGCCTTGCTTCGTCATTTCTATAGTAGACTAATCGTCTCGTTTCCTTGATAGTATTGTCGCCGTTCATGGCCTTGCATCAAACCCTGAAACAACTTGGGAATCACGCAAACCATCCCAAAGTCCCAGCGTTCCTGGTACTACTGCCGCCGCCGCTCATGACCCCTCATCGAACCCTGAAATAACGCCCAAATTGTCGTGGCTCCGCGACGTCCTGCCAAACGATATTTTAAATGCTCGTATCATGAATTTCAGCCACAATACAGCGTGGCAAGGGAATTCGCTCAGCAAATCGTTGCACGATCACGCAGATGATTTACTTCGCGCGCTCGAGTGGGAGCGTCGGACACCGGAGGTAGGCAGTAGTCTAGGGACGTTATCACTTAATATGTTCAAAAGCACTTCATATGCAGGCAAAACGTCGCCCTCTTATCTTTATTGGCCACAGCTTTGGGGGTCTAATCATCAAGCAGGTAAGGATCATGTCTTGCAATGGTGATTGTATCTATTAACAGAACAAGGCCTTATTAAATGCGAGCCGAGAAGAAGACAACAATATCCGCAAACTAGTGCAAGGGTTTATTTTTCTAGGCACACCGCACAAAGGCGCCCGGGTTACCTGGATCGGAAAACTTATCTCTGTTTTCGGTTTCTGGAACGGGTCAAGCACTACTCTGCTTGAGGATCTCGAGAGCGGATCCCCCACAAATTGGAAAATGCACCAGGAGTTTACGACCTTTCTAACAAGAGAAGGTTGCGGGCTTACACATACTTTGTGCGTTTTCGAGGCCGTACAAGAATCATTCTACGGCATATCAATTACGCATGTGAGTCGCTACGGGTTTATATGAAATAGGCAGACCCTTACACAATTTGGCTTCAGGTGGTAGACAAGGAATCGGCAGTCATAGACGGGTCACTAAATATCGGATTTGTCGAAAAGCATCGCGGGATCCAGAAATTATCTCAGAAGGATGATAACTACAATGCTATTCTTCTCACGTTGACAAGATGGGTACAGGAAGTCGCAGACAGCAGTCTTAGTAAGTGTCCGCAGTACGGCTTTAGATATCCATCGGATCGGGGTTAATGAATTTATTTTTGATAGAAAGACAGGCGGAAATGGCTCTGGAGAAGACGCAGGAAGAAAAAGGTGAGACCCTCTAGTGTAGGAATGGCTGCCTAGTGCTAATCTTTGTACAAGACTGTCTAAAGTCTCTATCTTTTTCTCAGATGTATTCACGAAGCCATGACATTAACGCCAAACGGCCTGGGAATCGCACGTGGATATTGGACCATGACGACTACAAGCGATGGTTTGACGGCCAGCGGGGCTTGCTGTGGATCAGAGGAAAGCCAGGAGCAGGAAAATCTACGGCACTGAATAATGCTTTTCAGACCGCTAAGGCAGCACACCGCAAGGAAGTTGTAGCTTCATTCTTCTTCTTTCGTCGGGGTGATCCCACCCAGAACAGTCTTGTTAGTCTGTTCCGGTCTCTTTTGCACCAAATATTGGATAAGGATCGCACCGCGCTCGCACAACTCACTGAGAAATACAAGAACAAGCGTACGATTCATGCTGGGGAAGTGACCTGGCATGAGGACGAATTGAAGGATTTCATGCAAACCATCATTACAGACGGCTCAGCAGCACGGTCGATCCGAATATACGTGGACGCACTTGACGAAGCGGCTGAAAACGTTGCTTCTACTGTGGTGTCTTACTTTCGGCCCCTGACTGTTGGTGCTAATTTGAGCATATGCTTCACCTGCCGACATTACCCTCCTTTAGCTTGGGACAATGAGCTGACAATCCTCGCCGAGGAGGAAAATTGTGCAGATATAGAAACCTATGTCCGGGAGAACTTAGAACATGAACTGAATGACGAAAACCAAGCCCAGGAACTCATCACGCTAATCACAACAAGAGCTAGCGGTATCTTCCTATGGGTATTTCTCGTTGTCCGTGAAATCACCGAGTTTCTTCGCGTCGGCAAAACCAAACAGGAGATTACAGAAATGGTTCAAAAATTACCACTCGGGTTGGGTGCCCTTTATGAGGAAATTCTGGAGAAAATAACAGAGAGGAAGCAATCACTGCATTTAATCCAATGGATATGCTTTGCGCAAAGGCCGTTATCATTAGGAGAATTGCGTGCTGTCATGAGCGCCGATGCCGACTCTCCACTCCCTTCAGACTCAGATGAACAGATGAAGAAAAGGTTGACGAGCCTTTCGGGGGGACTTATCGAAGTCGGGGAAGAAAACAACGTGCGATTTATTCATCAGTCTGTCCCCGATTATTTACTTAGACGCGGAGTCGACGAAGAGAAAGGAGAGGAAACAGCCGACTCGGGGACTGAACGCCTTAAGAGCGGATTTGAA
Organism: Hysterangium stoloniferum; assembly: GCA_015178975.1. Lineage (NCBI taxonomy): Eukaryota > Fungi > Basidiomycota > Agaricomycetes > Hysterangiales > Hysterangiaceae > Hysterangium > Hysterangium stoloniferum. Next base: position 749,970 of record WHVD01000018.1, read on the forward strand.
ATCCTTGAGAGAGTTGAAAGCTTTGACAGTGATAAAACGGCCAGTCGTGCTCACTTGCGGCTAGCGAAATCTTGCCTTAACTATCTCCACAAGAAGGTGTAGTTCAAGCTTTAGTGCAACCAACCTAGTTATGACGAGTTCACTTGAGAAGACAATAACTGTGTAGATACGAGTCACCATTAATTACTGTTGAATAAGAAATCTAATAGTGTTGTAACTGTCTTGTATATAGAATAACGGACTGACGATGGTAGGCTCATTTATATACATTTTCTCGATTACTTAGGTGCTGGGGGTGTCAGGGACCTATGCCCAAGAACACAGGCTGGAATAACCTTTTTTCTCAGGTCATATTACCCCTAATCGGGAAAAGCAGCGGCGGTGTTTTCCTTACTTTCCAACAATTATCCACGGAACGGGAGAAATGTCAATAGATTATAAACCTTGACTAGAATGTGCTTTACCCTCAGAAGGTGTCTTCAGCAAGCTGTGACCCTTTACTCTTCAACTCTTAGTAATTTGGCCCTCTGGTTGTAAGGGTAACCCCTGCTGCCTGTGGTACTCACACTAGGCTAGCAGGAGGGAATCCAAAGATATATTAGAACTAATACATATACAAATAACTACCTAATTCACCTAGCAGGAGGGAATCCACAGAGAAACAGTCTAAGGAATTCCTCCTGCAAGGTGTGACCCATAGGCACCCAGTAGTCTAAAAATAACTCTACCTAATACAGAACAGGGGCCTTTCCCAAATGGAACACTAATGCTGTGAGCTTCTAAGTTGATCACCTACTCCTCAGAGCCATGTATTAACCAGAGTAGTTGATATCCACAAGGAGAGGTGTTGGAAGGTGAAGAAAACACCGTTCTGCTTTTCCCGATCAGGGGGCAATATGAGCTGAGACATAAAGGTTCTTCCACCCTTTGTTCTCGGGCATTTCACCCCGACTCCCCCAGTGCCTACATAATTGAGAAAATGTATATAAATGAGGCAACTACTGTATAGTTACGTAGTAGTCTGTTATACTTATCCATGACTCCCTCATAATATGGGTCTTGAATTCTAACAGGTTATGGGCCCCAGCTCGTGCCATATAACCAAGTCTCGAAACACTGTCCAATTGTGTTTTCAAGTCTCAAGACCCACCTTCCACTTTCTGCACAGGTTGTATTCATCTTCGAAATACTCTTCGCAATATTTTCTTTAGGGCTCATTGTTCTTACAATGGTACTGATCACCCCATTATTTTTGGTTGAACCTGGGGACAATTCCACCACAACAATAATCATTCGAAAACACATTTATCACGTCTATCATAATTCTATTCAACACAACTACATCATTTCCCTCCAACCTCATTTTTTTTGGTCTACCCTACTAGCTTTTTTTTAAGCGGCAGTATTGCACAATCTATATCTCTCGATGACTCATTGATTCGAGGACTGGATGCCGCCGTTCAACGATCGACAACTCATATATGTAACGTCTCTGAAATCACGCGACAGTGTGAGGAGGAGTGTTGAGCATCAAGACACCACAGTCGCGTCAACCATCCTTATCGTCTCAGCACTGTCCCTAATTGCGTCTGTCCACCAATTTCTAAATTCTGCCCACATCACCTCGTCATTTCACTGTCACCTCTGACCGAAACTATTTGGTTCTACCTTACACCACCATCCTTTTGTGTCATCTACTCCACTGTTCTACAGTCTCCATCACATTGGTTCCTATCATATAATGGCCACGACACTTATCTTATCTGTCCCTTTGCATGGCTGTGGTGGCAACAGGAAGAGTAGTGCAGTGAGGAGGAGTGAGAAGAGAACACCGCACCATGGATGGAAGCGGCGCCCCTTTGTTTAGGTTACGACGCTCAGCAATCATCTATTCAGCATACCATGGAGCCTGAGCCGTTCATGGACTTACTATTCTTAGCCTGGCACGTAGTCGCATCCGCTTCATTGTCTCATCGTCACCACATGTTTTGACAGCGTCTGCGCTCAATGTGCTAACTTTGTCACCTTATCTGGCCTATCCAATCGGCGATGCAAGGACGTCTGCTATCACGACAGCGTCCATTTCAAACACTACCCACAACATTACGATGCATAAACGTCGTTTTATTATCGCCTCTGTGCGAATTTTTAGTGTGCCAATACGCACCATCATCTTACATCGCCTCTGAGCACAATTTTACAAACATTACGATGGATAAACGTCGCTTCATTATCACCTCTGTGCGAATTTTTAGTGTGCTAATACACACCATCATCTTATATCGCCTCTGAGCATAATTTTCACCGTCATTTTTCTGTCAGCTATATTTTCTTGGAACTGCCTGTTCCAAAGTCTACCGCAACCACTCCTCAATAGGAACTAGGTAATTTCTGGGACAAAATTTATGGCAAAAATTTATAGAGCTTAAACTTGAATTCTTTCGGAACCGCCTGTTTCAAGTTGATCGCGACCACCTCTGTCTGGCCGGTGACGAAACTTATGGCAATATAGCTCATTTTTATGGAACTGCCTGTTCCAAGTTGACCGCGACCACCTCTGTCTGGCCGGTGACGAAACTTACGGCAATATAGCTCAATTTTTTATGGAACCGCTTGTTCCAAGTCCACCGCACCCACCTTTGTGTGACCATTTCGGCGACAAAATTTATGGCACAATTTATTGAGTATAAAACTCATATTTCATTTCCTCGACATTCAATCCTTCTATTTTTTGACAGGCGTATGCATAATCAGGAAACAACAATCTATGCCAGCTTAATGGCACATTTATAGGGCGTATGTATAATCAAGAGGCAATACCACTTTTCAGACCAAGACCTTAATACTGTAACAGGGCAGGAAGCTTCGACATCTTGCCTTATGAATTTATTTTAGGCCAAATCTGACTCTGGAATACCTTCAATAATCTACTACTTTTTATTACTTGTCTAGCAATGCGTCGGTCCTTATACAAGACCTACACGGGCCGAAGAGGAGAATTTTGGACCTACGTTATACAACCCAGCAAGCTCTATTTTGGACCTACGATATATGACCCAGAAAGCTTTATTTTGGACCCACGTTATACGACCCAAAATTCACTTCAAATTTTGTACCCTCGTCGGCGCACCAAAGCTATGCGATTCAAGGAGGAGAATTTCAGTCCTGTCATTACATCGACGTTCGTACAGACCTATGCCAGTCGAGGAGGAGAATCTAGTCCTACATTATGCGACTCAGAAAGCTTGTCTGGCCGATGACTGCTACACCTTTCGTGACCCGACAAAGCAGATAAAAAAGGGAAAACTCAACTTTTATTATCACGACTATTTCGTGGTGTATCAAGTCCTACAACTAAAGTTATCATTTTCTTTTTGGGGGGCAGCATTCAGGCTTACTAGTTTCAAAAAAGAATGGACTGGAGAGTTTGAAGTGGATCATGGCCAGCTACCATTCACGACTTGAATTCACTTTCAATTCCGATCACAACCACCCCCGCAGCACATTGGATCCTATGTATCACAATCTCACTTTCCGAAGTGTGGTGGCAATTTCCCCAAATTTATTATCATCCATTCCATTATCTCAACTTCCTTCGACATTCACATCTCACTCAATATACTGAAACCATCCATGACCGACATATTCACGAAGGCCCTGGAAGGTCCACAATCCATGGGACTACGAAGACTACTTGGTCTACAATAAGACAGCGGTAGAAAAGCATCGGTGAGGAGGAGTGTTGGAAGGTGAAGAAAACACCGTTCTGCTTTTCCCGATCAGGAGGCAATATGAGCTGAGACATAAAGGTTCTTCCGCCCTTTGTTCTCGGGCATTTCACCCCGACTCCCCCAGCACCTACAAAATCGAGAAAACATATATAAATGAGGCAACTACTGTATAGTTACGTAGTAGTCTGTTATACTTATCCATGACTCCCTCATAATATGGGTCTTGAATTCTAACAAGAGGGAAAGTGGTGAAAGGCATGGAGTTGGATTGTGGACTTGGGACTTCAATAAGATGAGAAAATGGTACTCCATACAGTCTGTGACAGAGGGTCCCCTGGCACTGGTCAATTTAGCTAAGTGTTGATCCTTGCTTCTATCATACTATCCACTCTGTTTGAAATACCAGAGCACCCTAACAGTTTGTGCAAGGGCACAATACATACATAAGTTGAAGCCAAGCTCCACTACATTTATAGAGTGTTAGGACCAGAAAACCCACCAGGCTCCAGACCCCATCCTATATGCACCCGACTCTCTATACCAGGTCCCAGTTACCTGGAAAACCCACTGGGCTCTGGACACTGCCTTATAAGTACCTGACTCATGCATCAGTCATCAGACAACCCACTGGGCCCCACACTTGTCAAACCAACCTATGCCCAACTCTGCCGGGACCCACACACTTCAAACCTGTCTATGTCTGACTTCATTTTCATGCACCAGTCACCAGACTCTGCCCAGGCAACCCATCAGCTCTCTAACTGAGCCCTGCTCCCATTATAGTCAAATGACCTATCATGTTTCAGACTCCACCTCCATTCCATTCCATCCCTAACACCTAATTTGGTGTTTACTTATCTCGTTTCATGATTACTTGTTTGGATCTCATTATTACCGGATTTGGCATTGCATACATTCTACAGTCTATATGTATAAACTAGCTAATATTGTACATACAATCTGATCAGAAAATCAACTAAGTTTTCAGACTAAGTCCTCCCCCAGTTACTTAGCACATACCCACTCCATCCCCATCTCACAATGCTATCAACCTTGTCTGAGCCTGTGGGCTTTCCAACTAGGTCCCCACTCCATCCCCATCTCTCATATCACAATGCTCACTATTGACCTCATTGGAGCCTGTGGGCTTCCCGACTGGTCTTTTGACCTATCAACCCTCAACCTATCAATTACACCCAGACTTCCTGGGTTTTCCATCCACCTGTTTGAAATTGGATGCTACAATCTCGCAAGGGCACAGCCTATAAGCTGAAGCCAAGCCCTACTGGATTATCCATGGGTTTCTCTGCTAAGCTCTGTACGACCCTTAACATACATAGAGTCAGACTGTTACAACTGGACAATCCCACCAGACTCTGGGCACTAACCTGTACGCCATCACGCCCTACACGCACCAATTGTCTGTTTATAGGATTTCCTGCCTGGACTCCATTATGTCAAGACTTGTTAGGTTCGACCTCATTACAACACATATCAGTCACCGGACTTCCCCTGGACTCCATCTCTGTCTATGTCCATCTTCGTCCCACGCATCAGTCACCAGACCCCGCTCAGAATCCCGTCACTGCTCTAATCAAGCCCTGTTCCCGTTTTAGTCAAATGACCTGTCACGATTTAGGACTCCACTCCCGCTCCATTTCCCGTTATGGGTTATGCTTTGTCACGATTCGGACTCCGCTCCATTCCGTCCTGTTCCTAACACCAATTTGGTGTTTATTATTCCCGTTTTATGTTTTGTTAGTTTCGTTTCATTATTACTGGATTTGGTATGTCATTCACTCCATGGTCTATATAAACTGGCAGATGTTGTACATACAAATCCAGTCAGAAAATTAGCTTAGATTCCCCCCAGTAATCTAATAACATTTTCCGCTCTAAAACCCTACTTGATTCACACTGCTTGCACTAGTCGGAGCCCACGGCTCTGGTGCATCTATCTCTCTCAACTATCTCAACTCACAACCCACGACCTCCGACCTACGACCTACGACTCACAAACCCCGCCTGGACTCCCCGGGATTCCTGTCTGCCTGTTTGAAATTGGACAACATGATCTAGCGAGGGTGCAGCCTATAAGCTGAAGCCAAGTCCTACCGGATATCCCGCGGGTTTCTCCGGAGACCCATCCTGTGTGTGTATCCTAACACAGACCTCCTGACTAGTACAATCTCTATCAGCCCCCCTGACTTAGAGCCTTCTCCTCTTTCCACTTAGATCTTAACAGTTCAGAAAGGGATAACTGTTCAGGGATTGGGATTCACTCTTGGGAAACAAATGACCATTGGGAACTGAATGACTCTTGGGACACAAAAATCAGAAAATCAGTTGATCTTACTGGAATTGATTTAGAATTGATACAGCATTGATGAAGCATTGATGGAGTATTAATGGAGTGTTGATAGAACATTAATAGAGCTCACTGCCCTCCTTCTTCTGCTAGCCAACCTTTGATTGAGAAGAGCATTGATTGAAATTGATGAGCATGGATAGAGTGTGGATAGAGTATTGATACAGTGGAGATAGAGCATTAATTGAGCACTGATTGAGAATTGTTTCAGTATTGTTTGAGCATCAATGACAATTGATTGAGAATTGATAGAGCATGGATAGAGCATGGATTGAGTATGGATGAGTATGGATCAAGAATGGATGAGTATGGATTGAGTATGGATGAGTATGGATTGAGAATGGATTGAGAATGGATTGAGAATGGATTGAGAATGGATTGAGAATGGATTGAGAATGGATGAGTATGGATTGAGAATGGATGAGTATGGATTGAGTATGGATGAGTATGGATTGAGAATGGATGAGTATGGATTGAGTATGGATGAGTATGGATTGAGAATGGATGAGTATGGATTGAGAATGGATGAGTATGGATTGAGAATGGATGAGTATGGATTGAGAATGGATGAGTATGGATTGAGAATGGATGAGTATGGATTGAGTATGGATGAGTATGGATTGAGAATGGATGAGTATGGATTGAGAATGTATGAGTATGGATTGAGAATGGATGAGTATGGATTGAGTATGGATGAGTATGGATTGAGAATGGATGAGTATGGATTGAGAATGGATGAGTATGGATTGAGAATGGATGAGTATGGATTGAGAATGGATGAGTATGGATTGAGAATGGATGAGTATGGATTGAGAATGGATGAGCATGGATTGAGAATGGATGGAGCTTTGATGGAGCATGGATAGAGCATTAATAGAAAATTGATCAGTGTCAGGGCAACACTTGGACAGGTAACAAAGCTACCAAATCAAGAGATAAACCACAAGGATCTCAGTTAAGAGGTAGATGAAATGAGAGAGATGAAAGTAAAGGAATAAGGATCAATGGCTTATGTAGGTTCTCACTTGTGACTAGTTGGAATCCTAAGAGATTGAAGCTTGAGGCTAACTACTGTACATGTAGGGTATTTATATACTACTGAGGATATCTAGAACATTACATAGCATAATAGCATTGTACAGCATCACTGCATCACTGCAGAAGTTGTGGCACCCTGACATCACCCTTCCTTCAAGAGGCAACACCTTGACATACCAAAATGTGTCTCTAACTCTGGTACTATAGTTGTCCAACGGAGTGTAACAATTTGTGTTGTATACAACAGTTAATGTGTTCACCATGACATGATCCTTTAAACTGAGTTTGACTCCCACGACTTTTTCATCTTACATGTGAGTATTTTTCATGCCTACCTTGTGATTTATGCTCATACACTTTTGGATTTGTAATAATATCCAACTTGGTCTTCACTCTCATGTACTATCATCCCTTTCCTGTCTCTTACCCATCTTGCACCATTATCTTACTTTCCCAACCAGTTTCCCTGCTAATCCTTCAACTTGCCATTTCATATTGATTGTGTCTATACCTTTCCTCTTTAATCTTCATCATTAGCAAGATTGCATGGTACTTCAGAATCATAAGTTTCATGACAAGTTTCAAATGTAACGACTTATTGATTGAAATACAACAGTGAAATAAAAATACACTATACAGTTATATGACATTTAGTTTAGTACACTTTGTAGCTGGCGGTGGTTGGTGATGTTGAGGCATGTGCTAAGTGAGGTCACGTTACGATTTGGGGGCCCACGGCGCCCGTGGAAGCGACACGTGTTGGTTGTTGCATATTTGACGATCTGGCTCGTCTAGCTGCTGGGAAGTGCAGGACCATCCAGCAGGCTGCGGCAAAATATGCATGCTAATTAGGTAGGAGATCAGCGGGCTATGCGGCAAGCTAATTAGGTTACACAGTGAGTACAATTTTGTTTCGGAGACTCAAAAAACCTGTTTACAGCGCACGTTCGCATAGCGTGGCGAGTACTATGAATATCAAAAGGCAACACCGCCCTCCTTACATAACGCCTCTGTGGCCGTCATACCCATACCAGATTCAGGAATTCCTCTCTAAGGTTCGAAAGTCAAAGTAGTGAGTAGCAGGGTGGAGAAATGACTCTTAATTCGGCACCCATTTTGGTCGTGCTATGTTGTCTCGTTGGCGCATGGAAAAAGACTGATCAGGCCGTCTTCATCGCCCCTAAAATATCATTGCCAAATGAAATTGTACATTCTTGGGCCCAATATTCCCCCGCCTTTCCTGTGGAAATATACCAGAGACCGCATGGATGTGACATCACTCAGGTAAGAGTTTAAATTTGAAAATTTGAAATACTATACAGGAGTTCTAACGTACTTGATTTTAGGCCAACATAGTAAGCATTGTCACTGCTCAGCATACCTCTGTTGTTTAATAGAGCTTTATCTAGCTTCAAAGGCATGGCGCACGATTCCCTACATCAGGAGCAACCACAAGAATTCGTTCCGCTGTTTCAAAGCTCCAAAGCGTTACACCAATTTCGAATGAGAACCTCCGCTTCCTTAAAGACTGGGTTTATGATCTCGGCCAAAACGATTTGATTGAGTTTGGGGCACGCCAGTGAGACGTCCTTCCATAAACGTACCGTTGAATGCGAGCTCTTACTTCTATCTCAGAGGATTTGATTCTGGCCAAGAAGCATTCCACAGATACACTGAGCTTATCTCTGACGATCACCTGCCCTTTGTCAGAGCATCAGATGGTGACCGGGTGGTTTTGACAGCAACAAATTGGAGCGCAGGTTCGTTGTGTATAGTCGTCTCCGGGGTCCATGGATCCACAACGGAAATTTAGGATTTGCGGAAGCTAGCCACGGAATCTATATTCCACCGCCACCCCTGTTGCTCAACGAAGCAGCGAATGTAAGTGATCAGCCATTGACGCCTTTACCTCACCATTCACAATGTCATAGGACACGTTGGATGATAAGATGTGTCCAAATGTGGGTGAACCCGACGAGTACACTACCCTTTGGGAAAATACGTTCGCGCCTCCCATCAGGGATAGACTCAACGCAGCTGCTGTTGGAGCCAACTTGTCGAATGCAGATATCCCGAGTCTGATCTCTCTATGCTCATTCGACACTCTTGCAAAGATGACACCTAGTCCATGGTGTGGAATTTTTGTCATCCAGGATTTTATGGAGTATGAATATCATGGCGACCTAGACAAGTATTACGGTACTGGGTGAGCACATACACACCTTTGAGATCCGATTATGATTAATGATTCGGAATAAGATACGGTCAATTACTTGGTCCAGTTCAGGGAGTAGGCTATGTAAACGAGCTTCTTGCACGTTTGACAGGAAAACCCGTCTCCGATGCCACGCAAACAAATTCAACACTCGATTCCTCGCCCATAACCTTCCCTCTTAACCGCACACTCTATGCCGACTTTTCGCACGACAATCAAATGGTTGCTATTTTCTCTGCCATGGGAATTTTACGCCCCCAAGTCCCGCTTGATCCCACACTTCCCGATCCTGACCGTTCATGGATTATCTCGCAAATGACGCCTTTCAATGGGAAGTTGGTCACTGAACGACTCCTTTGCCACGGCGTAGGATCTGTGCGACTTTTGCTCAACGATGCTGTGGTACCGTTGGACTTCTGCGGCGCAGGTCCAGACGGCATATGCACTCTTGATGCCTTTGTGGATAGTCAATCATATTCGAGGAATAATGGTGAAGGTGATTGGGAGAAATGCTTTTCATGAACTTTGTGACTTTACCCAGGTTTATGACACAAAGTTGCCATGTTTGAGATGCACTGGGGAAAGCGATACTTTTGCCCTTTTGCGTTCTGATTCGATATTTGCAAGTGGAGAGTGTCTTTCAGGGCCGTATGTTTATCATTCAATCACTATATCGAGTACTAGTGAAGCCATGCCTGTAAATCACCGATGATACTTCAAATTCATACGTGAAAAAAAGACTTTGAGAATATACTTCTAATTTTCACCCAATATCTGATCGTGAACACATCGCTAGCAGACAATTTCATGGTCGTTCAGCTACCTCGGTTAATCTTTGAAGGCAAGTTGCTTGGTTGTCTTTGCTATATCACAAATTCGAATTCTCCTGTAGCTTTTAACAACACCACTACATCTGTTTGCTCAAATTATGGCAATAGAATACGCGAATGAGCGAGCATTCCACCTTCCGTCACCTTGTCCCATATATTCTAACATAAAACCATTTACCATCATCAGCTAGCATTTTCGCTGTAATGGGTGCAAGTAATGTAAGCGTCCACAAATGCGTCAGCATTGCTCTAGATACGTTCCAATATAAAATTACTATCTATCAGTTAACATTTTTTCCCGAATGAAAATGGCTGATATAAATGTACACAATGAGGTCACAAGAACAACCCAAAGTGCAATAGCTAAAGCTTGTTCATATGACCCCCTCACGACTGAACGTAACTCGGGATCGAGAGTATGGATATATTCGAGGGATTCACGTACACGGCGCACGATCTGCTGTCACGCATGAGAAGAGGGGCAGCTGAAGTAATATAATTTACAAACTTCGTCGACATCCACACCTCTACCGGCTAGCTGTTCAACTAGGTAAAGTCGAAGCTTGTTCTGAACCACAGCGCTGCCCACTGCAATTCCTACCACGCCTCCTAAACTTCGAAATAGGTAGCTCCCTGTAATCAAATAAATGGATTACACGATTAGAAAGGAAATGATCTGTTTACCTGCTGTAGCTACTGCCTGATCACCCGGCGTAACATTTGCTATTAGGGCTATCAACGTGGTCGTGATAGCAGCGCCTTTGTCCAAAGGGTTAGAGAAGAGTGAGCTCTAGATATCGGGGCCACTAACCACTTCCCAAGTTTGCTGTAGTCTGGCCTAGATTGCATTATTTTAAGAAGCCTAGAATGACCTACCAAACGGGGAGACATACCAACAACGATTCCACCCAGGCTCCACGTTTTGGATACGGCAGCCATCACGACCATCAACGCAGAACCGATTATGATAATCATTGTTGTCACGAGAGTCAGAGTCCTATACTTTCCAGTGCGTTGCATTATAATTCCTGCGATAAGGCTACCAGAAACTCCAGCAACAATGGATGGAATAAGAATCGCTCCCGCGCCAGACGAGGTATACCCGTTGACGGCTTGCGCGTATAAAGGAATTAAAAACAGTGCAGACATTTGTGCGGCAACCATGAAAAAATTGGCTAGAAAACTTCCAACAAGACTGGGATTAACCATGATATGTTTTGGGGCAAAAGGTTCCTTTGCCAATGAAGGTGTTGATTCAACCAGCGCGAAGACAGTTGTCATTGCCACAGATGTTATGAGTGGACCATATGACCAAGGAGAAGCCCATGAATCATTACTTCCACTGTCGAGGCCTAAAAGAAAAGTAAATACGGCTGTGATGAGGGCCATAGCACCCAGGAAATCGATTCTGCGAAGCTTATCCGAAAGTGACGCTGCATTCACCGTCGTTGCGGGAAGATCGAGGGTAAGCGATACTGATAAAAACGCTAGTAGAGTCACCGGGACTTGCAGAAGGAATGCCCTACAGTTTCTCATCAGTATGAAGGATGAGGGAGTAAAAAAGCCTTAGCAATGTACCATCTCCAACCAATGCTATCAGCAAGAATTCCTCCTAAGGGGGCTCCACAGGCAGATCCGGTTGAGAATATAATACTTAGAATACCTGGAAATTGTCGTATCAAATGGCAACTTACTAAGTAGACAACGGAAATACCTTGCCAAGTTCCCCTCTCTCTCAGAGGTACAATATCTGAGATGAGAATGGAAACGACACTGGCGATGATATCCGGCGTCGCGATACAGTTTTCAGCAAAGTAACACCACTATTTGCGATCATTCTTCACTTACGTCGTCATTCCGCCTCCTCCTAAGCCCGTGAAAATTCGGCCAGCTATAAGCTCTGTCATGTTTCGGGAAAGACCACAGGCAAGACACCCTATCCCAAATGTACTGTATGCAAATAATAAACAAGACTTCCGTCCTATTAAGCTTGATCTCCAGCCATTTTCAACTGGTCTATTGAAAGTGGCTCACCGAAAATATCGCTAAGCTTTCCATATAAAGGTCTATGGGGTGCAATATAAGGATAAGGTGAGAAAATGATCGACTAGACATCGAAGATGCATACTGGAAGGCGGTTAAAGTGAGCATGTAGCCCGTTGCGATCCAGCTTGTATTCTGAAGCTGTTTCAAATCACTGCCGATTATAGCGTATATCGATGCCACAATAGTTCCATCCATTGCAACTAGGAATACACCTAGAGATATGGGAATGAACTGACCATCAATGATAACTATCCGTCAGAAATGAACCATTGGGCATTAATCACAGCACTTACAACTGTCAACACGTTAACTTTCGGTCTTTCTTCATTATGAGCAATATTTCCGTGTTCATCGACTTCTCCGCCTTCTGTATAAGAAGGTATCTCTGACACAGTACCGCTACCACTAGAGGCCAGTAATGGTCTGGTTTCTTGGCTGGACATCAGTGCCAGTAGGGTATATGTTGAGTCCCAGTTGTATTTTGGTGTATTCCAAACTTAGGTCTAACAATATTGGCCTAGAGGTCACACTCGAGCTAACGTGGCTCCGTTCGATCTACAAGCCAGTTTGAGCAAGCGAACAACTCGCGATCACTGCGGTGTTATCACGAAAGCAGTAGCGGAGAGGCCCGGCAAAACAAGTCAGTCCGACTCGACTATCTCCAATCTCGTTTCGGGTTTCGTATCACGAGAGTTTGAATCGCAATACTTTGTGGTACTAGGCAGACTTGAAGGCAAGCGGTCAGGTGGACAAAGTCTATTTATAACCCAGTGTCATATCAGTAGCGACTCACTATAGCTTATAGCAGTGACGTTTACTATCCAGGAAGCACACGCTGTCACGTATCGAACGGTGAACGGCAGTTTCCACGTCCAATTCCAGTGGTGCTACGCCTCCTAAACGGTGTGATGCGACAGCCTGACCAAGGTATTCAATAAATACAATACAATACAATACATATTAATTAATAATAAAACTTACTGAAGCTTATATTCTTTCTTTGGTATATTCTCCAGTCCTCACCATGTCACGGGAACCCCGCTTTTTTTATTATTTTTAATACATTTGTATACCGCATCGCATAACGTAGATACATAGCGGTTGGGAGCAGGTACCCTAATGGTAGGTGGATAGGTATGTAGGTAATAGGGCGAGTAGGTGTGGGTATGCGGGTCAATTGTAGAGTGGGAGGAGGGTGAGAGGGCACACGGGAACCCCGCTTCGTCACTTTGGCATAGTCCTCCTGTATACTTAACACTGCCGCACTCGTCGTCAACGACGATGAGCTCGCTTCTAGCACTCCTGGCCCCTCCACAAGGGCGCACTTGGCGCATTGTAGGATGTTATATGACTTAATTTGTTGATAAATGCTAGATAACACAACGTGTATTTATCAGCTAGTTATACCTGTTATATTGTCAAAAAAAGAAATACCACCTCCAAGTAAACTAATCTCAAAAATTGGAGCTGGACTTACATTACAGTAAAGTAACGATAATAAAACAACTGTATCCTTATTAATCTGTTCATATTAGCCAAAAAAAGCCAAGTTATATGGAATCCCCATGTTCTCTTCATCTTAAATCACTTCACAGCCTATATGTACCTCTTGGGACTGTTGAACTTCTCATTTGTTACTCAAATTAATATAGCATACTGAAGCACTCTTGGCCTTCCTCTGGCTGCCACTGTCTGGAAAAGCTTCTTAGGCTTCATAGGGGAAGGGGAGGTCTTGGGATTATCATGCCTGTGCACAGGCTGCAAAGTCAATTATTTTTGGGATATAGCATCATAATAGTGATATATAATGGTTTGATAGAATCAGTATCAATCAATTCGGCGCTTTTGGCCCTTTGCCAACTGCTTGCTCTGGAGCTCTGCAGGATTCTGGCTGAACACTGCAGATTTCTGGATCAAATATATAGAATATGAGAGTATACTGGTAAAACAACAGGTATTTCCTGGCAACTTTATGCTTTACCAAGGCTAGGATATGCCAGGTAGTGCCTGTCCATCATATTGCACTTTCAGCCTTCACTCTCATCTTTCCATATCCCCCATTACCCTATTTTAATGCTTACATACATACATGCCTTTGCAGGTGACATGTAGGCCACATAATCCCTGGACACTACCAGCATGTGCCACCTTCCCTCCCCCCCCTTTCCCCTCCCTTTCCCACCTCTCCACCAGTACTATCCTCTATACTTATGGGGGACACATAATTTATAGTGGGAAGGATCTATTATATCAATGGTATAAAATTATTCTATCTGTTTGCAGGGCCCATTATCCCCTGAATTTACCTTATATGTAAATGACCATCACCACATTACTCTCCTTTATTTATTCTCTGTGAATATATTTACCTTGTTTATATCTTCACAAACTCTTTTCATGGCATTTGCATTGGGCATAAGGGTGCACACTGAATCATATTTCTACTGCATGTTATAATATTTTACTGTTCAGTGTGTATGGTACAGCCTAGGGATAATTATGAATATGCATCTATATTTACTTCAAGTCCTGCAAAATCCTTGAAGAAAAAATAGCCACAACAAAAAGTTACTGGCACATGCCTGCAGCTACTAGGCAGTTAAAGCCAGGTGCACCTGCATTTGAATAGTCCATAAAATATGCTCTATTTGTATTCATTGAATAAGTTGAACGTCTCCTTTAAAATATGCACAAATGTCATGATTAACCAAAATTATTTGGATTATGACTTAATCTTTGGATTGAGATGCATTCTCTAGTATCTCTGTGACTTTTAAAATGTCCACAAACATTATAGTTAACCAAAATTATTTGGGTTATGACTTAATCTTTGGGATGAGATGTATATTATGCAAACTTTCAAATGTAGTTCATATAATTTAAATTTATTTGGTTTAGAAAGTTAACCAGAACTATCTGGCCAACCAATCCTTGTTGTGGAATTTATCCCCAAAAGGATAATCCATATATGTTTGTTTGACTAACTTTTGTCAGATACAAGATAAATATTAATATTTCCTTATTCTCCAGAATGTCATCTGATAGACTGAATTTGATTAAATATTAATTTTACAATAAGCAATATAAATATATATACTTTAGTGGATAAATAACTTTTAAAGTTTTGGGTTATCCTCCTGAGTTATTTGTTAATTTTCACTTTTTTAATGTTTTGTTAATATTCTTTTAGGAAACCATCTGATCTTTTGCTTAGTATTTCATATCAAAGCTTCTTCAAAACATCCAGGACAATTTCAGTTGAGTTTTGGATGATTCTGTTCATGTTTTTCATTTTTATTTATTTAAATTTCGCGTTTTTAATGTTTTTTTAATATTCTTTTAGGAAACTGTCTGATCTTTTGGTTAGTATTTCATCTCAAAGCTTCTTCAAAACATCCAGGACAATTTAAGATGAGTTTTGGATGATTTTGTTCATGTTTTTCATTTTTATTTATTTAAATTTTGCTTTATTAATGTTTTCTTAATTTCTTTTAGGAGACCTTTTGATTCTTTGGTTGTTATTTTATCTCAAAGCATCTTCACAATATTCAGGACATTTTCAAGTGAGTTGTATGTTATTTTGATCAGGTTTTTGTTTTTTTCAATATTTTTGGAATATTTTAGAGAGATATCTTATTTCTTTGATAGTCTTTTCCTCTTACAACATCCTTCCAATATCCGAGACATTTTCAATTTTCAAGTGAGTTGTGAATTCCCTTATATGATGTTATTCTAAATACATCTTCTTTTCACTTTTCTTTAGGGTTTTTTACTCACTGCAGGTATGTAAGACATGATACAAGTCCTATTTAATCTTTCTGATGCTTTTGGACTAGACTAGGAACACCAGACATATTACAAGTGAGTGTTTAAATGATATCTTCATATTTTAGCATGTTTTTAATTTTCTTTGAGTATTTTAGATTCTTTTGACTTTGTTAACATTGGTTCACTCCAGTATAGCTGGAGTTCCTCACATACAATTCAGAAGGCATTTTATAAGGGTATCTTTACAATATTTTCTATGGTTACTTGGTATTGACTGAATATTGTCAGGTTTCACTTTTTTGCTTATTGGTAGCTTGCATAGTAATGTAAGTCTATCCTATTCTTCATTCAATGTCTAATCTAGCCACCATTTTAGGGATTTACCTTCTGAACCTTCTACACCTGAACACAATCAGCAGAATATACATGCTCAGGACCATCAGCAGTGTTTAGTAATGACCCCACACACTGAGTATCACCACCTGAGACATGATGGTGTTTCTCAGCAGCATGCTATTCCTGCTCCTGTACCATTTCTCTTGGCCCCTCCTGCCAATCCTTTGCCTAACAATCAGCAGAATCCATTTGCTATTGCTGGATCATCATGTAATATTGTCCCTCCTGCCAATCCTCTGCCTAACAATCAGCAGGATCCATTTGCTATTGCTGGATCATCACGTAATATAGATGGTCCTGCTCTTACTCCTGGCACTGTTGTAGCTAATATACATGCACAATTGGCAGGTGGACCACAGCTTGCATCATCATCTACTGCATTACAGCATCCTGTTGCAGTGGGCAGGAGAGCAGTGAAAGACTTATTTGATTAGGCTGCTAGGGTCTCTGCACCTCCCCCTCTTAATAATAGAAGGTTATAGGGGAGAAATGTAGCTCCACCTCTCCCTGAATTGCCACTTCATATTGGCAGAAGAGCAGTCACTGCTTTACAAGTTCAGGAAGCTGCCCTTCCATTACAACAGGCACCCTCCCAGAATCCTCAGATTATTCCTGCTCTTCCTATCTTACCTTTAGATCATGTTCCTATTCCTCCTATTGTTCCTGTACCAATGCATGAGGATGTATTACCATTACCACATATTCCTGAGCCTGCTGAGCCTGTTCCACCTGGACCCCCTGGGCCACTCCCCTGGCCAGGTGCCCAATTGATGAGGATAATCCACAGCTGCAGCCACATTATCTGGGAACAATGACTGTATTGTGTTCAAAATGCAATGCATTACATTGGATGGCAGAGCATCTTCAGCATTCCTCTAATAACAATCCTCTTTTTGGAGGTTGTTGTCTATCTGGAAAGATCAGATTACCTATACTTGAAGATGTCCCTCAACCATTACATCATCTACTAGAGAATCCTGAGGATGCAGATTCTAAAGAGTTTTGTAAAAATATCTGGGCATATAATTCTGCTTTAGCATTTACTTCCCTGGGTGCTACAATGGACAGGTCATTGCTTGATGGGGAACGTGCTCCTTTTGTCTTTAAACTCCATGGGGAACTTAGATATAATCATGGTGCTCTGATTCCTAATGAGGGTCAGACTCCTTCCTATGCTCAGCTCTACTTTTATGAAGCAGATTCTGCATTAGAGCATAGGTATATATGTAACCAGGACAAAAGAATCAATGCTACAACCCTTTCTGGATTACAGGATATGATGTCAGAATTCAATCCTTTTGTTCACAACTATAAACAAGCTATGTCACATCTGAGAGACCAACCAATCACTCCTCAGCTCCAGGTCAGGTTGACATATAAAACTCATACAGATTCAAGGTGATACAACATTCCAACAGGGGATGAGTTGGCAGTCATTCTCCCAGGGGATGATACTTCTACTGATAGAAGAGACATTGTGCTTAATCATCAGGGTGGAGGATTAGAAGAATCTTTGAAACTAATCCTTTGTATGATCCACTCCATTATGTACTATTCTTTCCAAGAGGAGAGTGAGGCTGGAGCTGGGATATTTCCTATGCAAATGAACCACTCCCTGCTGAGATAGTCCCAGCCCCCGGAGCCATTGAGGAGATTGCTCCAGAGCCAGAACTCCTTGAACCAGCTCCTGAGGAGATAATACCTGACTTGCCAGAGGTAGTGATTCCTCAACCTGAAGTAGTTCCCCAAGTTGTACCTCTCCCACCTGAGCAAATAGATATTCCAGTTAATGATGCTATACTGCCTCCTGAGCCAGCTATGGAGCAGGATGTGTTAGAGTATGATACTATAGCTCTAACATAGTCTATTATGATCTCCATACTTTTCTGATATTTGTAGTATTTTTCCCAGCACTGTAGGTGCAGTATTGAGTGAGTTACCTTAGGTCAGTAACTACTGTATAGGTGCTTAGATAAGCACCTAGTAGTATAGTCCACTGTGAGTGTGGGAAAGTCTCCTTAGTGTTTACTTTCCAATCACACTCACAGGTATGTCTTTACAGTTGAATATCCTTACACTCACAGGGGTGTTCTGCAAAGTGTTATTCAACTGTTTCAACAGGATGAGGTGCAAGGAATTACTGAAGAACTTGAACCTGAACAAGTGACAGAGAATAGGCAGAAGGAAAAGCAGACAAAAGTCCCAGATAAAGTATTATGCTTATTGACTCTTTCAAAGAATTGGTGAAGCAACTACAATTCTGAGGGGTGGAAAACTGCTTCAGCAATACATTGTAGATGCATGGGCAGCAGCAGAGCAAAGCAGGCTATCATGGATAAGACAAAATCAAGGCACTTTATGAGCTGAAATGTACCATCAGGTGGTTGATGCCTTCACAGTACAGGATAATAACCAGCAACCTGAGCCAAATGAAATTGGAAGTAGATTTATACTGCCAGCAACCTTCCAAGGTAGCAGTCAGGATATGATGGAAAATTTGCAAAATTCACTGGCTATATCATGCAAATATGGCAATGCAAGCATGTTTATTACTATGACAGCCAACCCCAAATGGAGGGAAATAACTGAAGCACTTCTTCCAGGGCAAACTGCAGCCATCTTTCCAAACTCCATTGTTGTATGATCATGTCCTTTGTATATGTATATACTTGTGAATATATTTAATGGAGTGAACATTAAAAGTCATCTCAACATTGATATAACATTTCAGAATGAGAAGAAGGGCAGCACAGTAAGGGACAACATGTCGATTGTCTAGCTCATGACCTCTGACTTTATGTTTTCTGCCATCATTTCTACAGTGGTACTTTGAATCATGAAAAGGCTTGGGAAAATGCTTTGTGCATTTGTTATCTTTGATACATTTTTCACCACATACATGAGTCATGAGCTCAGATACCAACTTGTAAAGCTTTGGTTGCTCCTCTTGATCTAGAAACTCTGCAGATATCATAGAATCAACTTCTACAGGAATCCAAAGCTTTGCCCCCTCTTCAAACCATATGAGCAAATGCATATGAGGGAGTCCACACTTCTGAAATTTGATGGTATGGACATGGGCCACTGTTTGCCAAGGTAATTTTTCTTCATAATGAGCTGAAGCAAGTGTGCCTTTTTCAATGCAAAAAAACATGACACTATATCTGGGCTGATACCCGCTATGTCAGTGCACATGAAGCCTTTTGGAGACTTTTGGAAAATGAGATACATACTCAAATACCTGCTGTTATAGCCCTCCCTGTACATTTAGAGAATCAACAGTCAGTTATCTTTGATGGCATGGAGGGTCCAGAAGAGGCTTTGGATGCTGCCCATTGTTCCAAAACCAAGTTGATGGCATACTTTGAGGCCAATTCTAAAAATACAATAGGCCTTAATGGTAGAGCAGCCAATTCACTTCACTATGTTGAGTTTCCAGAATTTTTCACATGGAATTCAAAAAAAAAAAACAGAAAATGGAATACAAGGAAAAGGGATTTGCCATTGGGCATATTTATTTTGCAGGACCCTCAAGTGGCCCAAGGTTCTTCCTACATACTTTACTCACAGTTGTCAAGGGGGCAACTTCTTTTGAAGATCTCAGGACCTATGAAGGACAGGTTTATCCTTCCTTCCAAGCAGCCTGTATGGCATGTGGTCTACTTGAAGATGATAAAGAATGGAAGTTGTGTCTTTGAGAGGCAAAGGCTATGCAGACTGGATCTCAATTAAGGAGACTGTTTGCTACTATTTCTCAGCCAATGCTTTCCTTCTGATCCAGCTGGACTATGGCATAAATTCAAAGAAGATATTTGTGATGACTTGGAATACTTTCTTCAGACACATCTTAATGAGCTTAATGAGCCAAACCCATCTGCTGAGACAGTCTATGACTTTGGCCTCTTTAAACTTGATGAGATTCTTTGTACAAGTGGGAAACCACCCTCAGAGTACCTTTATATGCCTCAATTTACACAGCCATGGATACAGAGAGTGGGGAATCGATTCATCAATGAACAGAGGGCTTATCACCAGCCAACTGAGCAAATAAAAGCAGATATATATATTGAAAAGTTGAATGAGGGCCAGAGGATTGCATACAATCAAATTATGGATGCTGTCATTGCAAGGCATGAAACTGGAGTAGATGGAAAGCTTTTCTTTTTGAATGGACCTGGGGGTACTGGGAAATCATTTGTTTGGAATACTTTGGCACATGCCTGTAAAGGCAAAGGACTTATTGTGTTGCCTCCTCTGGCATTGCTTCACTTATTCTGAGTGGTGGGCAGACATCTCACAGCATGTTTCAAATTCCCCTTGAAGTTGATGAGAAATCTATGTGTACAATGAAGAAAGGCTCAGATAAGGCCAATCTAATGAAAGAGGTCAGCCTTATTATTTGGGATGAGGTTCCAATGCAGAATCGCTTTGCCTGTGAGGCAGTAGATTGGAGCCTTAGAGATATCCTTAATAAGGATATTCCTTTTGGAGGCATTACAGTAGCTTGGGGTGGTGACTTTCAACATGTATCTCACAGTCTCACCTTTGGCACAATGTCAAGATTCTGTTTTTGACTGAGAATATGCATGTATGTAGATCCTACTGATCAAGAGAGTGCTGTTTTTGCTCAGTGGATTTTGGATATTGGACATGGAAAGGACATGCCTCTTAATCATATGTTTAAAGTCCCTGAACACATGCTATGTGGACCAACAATGGATGATTTAGTCTCAATTATTTATCCAAACATACATGATCCTGAGGTTCTTACTGATGAGTTTTTATGGAGCGGGCCATTCTCTGTCCTCAAAATTCAGATGTAGATCAAGTCAATGATATGCTCTTTGAAAAATTTCCAGGGATTGGGCAAACCTACCACAGTGCAGATAGTGTCAAAGATGGAGCCAATGAGACATTATATCCTCCTGAGTACTTACAACTCAATCAACTTTGGAGGATTGTCACCAAGTAAATTGCATTTGAAACCTGGAGTGCCATTGATGCTGCTTTGAAACTTGGATCCAGGACAAGGACTCTGTAATGGAACAAGACTGTGGTTAATACAAATGACTCACAGAATACTTCAAGTAAAGATCATTACAGGACTTTCAGCAGGAGAGCTGGCATTCATCCCTCAAATAACAATTATTCCAACTACAAAACAAGTGCCATTTGAACTGCATCATTGCAGTTTCCAAGCATTTTCTATGACTATCAATAAGTCACAGGGTCAATCTTTAAAATTAGTTGGATTGGATCTGCATAGTCCTGTGTTCTCACATGGATAGTTTTATGTTGGTGTTTCAAGAGGGACAAATTGGGGAAGAGTGAAAATCCTACTCCATGACACTGATATGACTGCAATTGTAGTGTTTAAGGATGTTATTATTGATCCATGAGTAAGTATTCAGCAAGGTTCCAAAAAAAGACTGACTTATGTTTTTTAGGTTCAGTGAATTTATAAATAAATGTATATAATGTATATAATTCTGAATAATGTAAAATTTAATCACTTTAAAATAAGTTTCTGAATGAATAAATGGGAAACTGGAATGTACAGAAGTGGTCACAGAAGGTAATACAAACAGCTAATGTAGTGTTTTAAAGACATTATTATTGATCCACCAGGTCGCGAAGTGACCAAGTAAAGGTGTGGGGTGGTAGCATGGTGTGAAGAGTGGTGGAAGTTCTGACCGTTCTATATATGAAGAAATGAGTAGAATGGGAAGAAGGATGATTTGAGTGGAGGCCTCAACTGTTATAGTTCGAGGCCAAAAGTGTTCGCTAGCTCAGATAATGCTACCTATGTGGTAGCTGACACGTTACCCTGATCACTGCTCATTGTAGACCTAGTTTGTGTCTTACGAGTGGTGGTGCTTGGGTACAAGTGTGTCTATCTCTATTTGGCACTGAGAGCGCCCACAAGTATACACAGAGCTTTGAACTAATGAAATGGTGCAATAGTCGAAGAATGTAAAGGATAGGAAAATGTGAGTAAAATATGTCAAATATAAATGAAATAAAAGGAGTGTTTTACTACAATGAAACTGTGGTAAAAGCATACTCCTCACAGTGCCCCCCAGTTTGAAGGGATGTGCTATACGAAGTTCTGGAAAGTTTCGGGGATGCCCCCAGGTGTCTTGTGTGGAGCCCCCCCAAACTGCAAGGTGCCAAGACCCCAGCATTCGAAGAGAGGTTGGTGGGTTTAGGGGTGGTGAGGGAAGATATTGATGTGGAAAGGGGGGGGGGGGAATGGATCCATTCTGTTCCTTCCAGTCCCTAGTCGAGCACTCCTCCAGTCCTCAAACAGCAAATGGACTACTTGATAGCCTTCTAGACACTGCCACATTGTCTCCTTCCAGGACATGAGGCATATCTCATAGTAGATGTCCTATAGGCAGACAGGCTGTCATGTAACTCGTTGGGCAATGCATCTTGGGGTTAGGAAGGTAAGCTATCGTTAGAGTTCATTGGAATCATCTCCTCCTTAAATGAGTACCAGAGGAGGTTCATGATGCTTCACTGTGGCCAGATAGTGTAAGACTTGGGATTAGGATCTTCCCATGCTGCTAGTCTATGAGACCTAGCAGCATACATGATGCTGTGAGCCTTCCTGGCCAGGATGTATACCCTATACCCCCTATACTGCCCCCCATTTGTGATATTGTTGTTCCACAGCAATCTCGCAAATTAACCATTGTTGTGCACAGGTAGATTGCAGTCTGTGTTCCCAAAAGGTCTAGCCCATGGCAGGTCTAGAAAGTGTCCAGGAATGCTTCAAGTAGGTGGGCGAGTCTGGAGGAAAAAGAAAAAATCACGAAATTGACTGAGTTCAGTACAATTGTGATAATGGACCCAAATATGGCACCGAGGTTGGGTCACATAGTTCTGTCCAGACATATCTGATCTAGGTGTTGCCCTTCAATAACTGCAAGTTATTGAACCTTTTGAAGCTAGTCGACCACTGACAAAACTAAAGTGGAGGGGTGGAGGGGAAAGGGTCCATGTGTGTTGGTGAGAAGTTGTCAGGGCACAGTGTTGCAAGGTGTTGCACACTGAACCCGAATCTGTGAATGCCTCATCAGAAAGCATCGCACACTGAGCCTGAAAGTCACGAAGGTCAAGAAAGGCAAAGCTTCGACTATTTCAGTGTGAAGCTTTAGTGGAGGGGAAGGCTAAGAGTAGGTGACCTTGAAAGTCGAGACAGTGTGAAGGCTTCATTGTGAGGTGACATGGCCCTGTGTCCACAAGTTTTGGAGGTCAGTCCTTTACTCTGTTTTGTACTTGATTGTCAACCTCACACCATCTCCTTGTTGTTGGAAGGACTGGGTAAGGTATCTTAGCACTGACATATAGTAGTCACCCATCTCTACACAGCACCATGGGATGGCCCTTTGAAAGTAGGCCCACGTCCACTTCTCTGGCCCGAATCACTTGTCACTTTTGAGAGTATCTCCCCAGTAACCCAAACCTGCACCCTTACGTCACCTTGCTCTGTGGCACCATCTGTTTCCATTGGCCCAGTCGCCCTTCAAACCATAGCATGCGCTATGCACCTGCACAGTGCACCCTCGGACTGTGCCCATGCACTGCACTTGTGCACCCAGACACTCATGCAGTGCAATCATGCACCCACATCTTCAAACCATGCCCATGTGCCATATTTGTGCACCCGCACAGCATGCCCTTGAACTGCACCCATGGACTGCACTTGTGCACCCACGGGGCGTACTGGCATACCTGTGCAGTGCAGTCATGCACCTGCACATCTGTGCAGTGTGCTTGCACACTTGTGCATCACAGTTGCACACTCATGCAGTGCAGTTGTGGACTTGCATACCCTCAAACTGCACCCACATCCATGCATCGTACCCATATGCCCGCACCCATACACCCACATGACATGTTGACACACTCGCACATCTGTGCGACATGTTCACATGCCCACACAGCATGATTGCACACTGTGTGATGTGTCCAGGCACCCACGCACCATGCTTGTGCACCTGTGCAGTGATGTGTTCATGCACTGCACCAAGCTCTCAACCATTTCATCAGTGAGAGTGGTGACATAGTTGTTTGCATGCTGCCACACCCATATCCACACACTGAACACCAACATCCACGTACCGCACACCCACATCCATGCACTGCACACCCACATCCATGCACCACACACCCACTGTTGAGATGAGATGGACTTCGACCTCACCCAGGTATAGCAGGGACCCTTGCAAATGCGTGGGGAGCTCTATTTGCATGTAGCTACATATATATACAATAAGAACAATAGAATCTCAATGAGGAGAACAATAAAGATGTGAGACAGGAGGACAATGGGGGAAAAGAACAAAGGAATATGAGCTTGTATGATGCTTGAAATCCAACACCCACATCCATGCACCACACACCCTCATCCATGTGCCGCACCCATACACCTGCACCTATGTGTTGGCACAATGTGGTCCCCTCTGAGCAATACGTGCATAATCTGTAGCAGATCATCATGCACACAAGGTAAATCAGTGAGCAGAATGAACAGTTCCATCTTGATACCGACTATTCCCTTTTCTCAGAAGAACATCACTTCGTTTGACCACTTTGGGATCAACTTTGTTACCTCGTTGAGAGTTCCAGGTCAAGTGAATAAATCGTGTACTGATATGATGCCATGATACCAACCTAGCCAAGCTGATACTGTTGCAGGCATGGATGGGTATCTAGTCCTGTAATCCTTCATGGCAGGGATGATCTTATCTCTTGAAACTCGAGGAGCATAGTAAGAGTCCCACTTCACATTGACAGGCTCCGAATAAAGTGATTGGCCATGATGTTTGAGGATAACTTGTCTCGGTGGGAAGACCAGGGTATCCTTCATGAAGGTGCGAGCATTTGCCTTTCCAAGGGACTCAACTGCTCGAAGTTTGAGTTACCTTCCATTTAACCAGATTCACGACACTCAGTGTGTGAGGAGTTCCAGACAGTGTTTTGCGAAGTCACGAATGTTGACACCCTCGCAGCTGTGTAGTTAGAATTTGGTATTAGATAGTTGAATAAAATGTTTTTCTTTGTAGGGAAAGGACGGTCTGGCTCGGATCACCACTGTGAAGAGTGGTGGAAGTTCTGACCATTCTATATACGAAGAAATGAGTAGAATGACAGTGAATATGCCCATGTATCTACTGCATAAAAAGAATGCAAATTGAAAAAATGCACTGGTATTTATGTTGGGTCTGATGGGAAGTGATCAAATGAAATTTCAACAGATTCTGGTGTAACAATACACATGACACCATACCACTGCTGGGTCCAATTATTCAAATGCCTTGACCTACCATGATGACTTCATTTTGGTGATTATTCTACTGTTGAACCCACATGAATAGGGACTATCATATTGACAAGATATGTTTCTGGCAAGAAAGTTACTACAACACTAAAACAAGTACAACTTGTGCCATCTTTGACTGTCATACTGACACCAGTGTATTACCTTACTCAAAATGGATACTATGCAATCTTCAAATATGAAATTGCAAATGTAAAGCATTTAACAGATCACAAAAGGGGATTGTACCACTTAAATATATCATCTGCACCAAATGATAGCTGGGCAAATGTCAGTGTTGATGTGAATGACTTGCGTCAACAGATGGGCCGTACTGCAATTAATCAATTGCAATAAATGGTAGCACACTCCAAGAAAATGGCCTACAGCCTGCTCACCCTAGATACATACAAAATCCTCTACAGTTGGCATGTCATATTTGATGAGACAACCACAGCCAAGTCCACCTCACTGTTAGTGGATGATGATTATAATGCAGCTTTGAGCCAGTGTGAGGTCATGCCAATCCCTAAAGAAGTGAAACCAATTACCTCTAAACCTGTCATGGGACTCAAATTTGATCACAATGGAAGCATTGAGCATTTCAAAATGAGCATTGTAGTCTGAGAATTTACACAAAAGGTGTGGACTACAATGAACTTTTGAACCAGTAGCAATATCTTGAATCAATTTGGACAATCTGTGCACTTGCTGCCAAGCATGGCCTTGAGCTTGATCAGAGGGATGTCTCCACAGCCTATCTGAATGGAGAGTTACATATTTGAAGATGTCTACATGCTACCACCCAAAGGGAGCCTTATCCTCAAGGGGCCCAGTTGGCAACTCAATGGTCTCTGTATGGCCTGAAGGAAGTCAGTAGAACTTGGAATCACATACTAGACAGAAAGCTTAATAGAATGGGTTTTAGTCATTTGGATGCAGAAACTTGCCTTAATGTATACCAGGAAAAGAATGTGTCTGTTTCCTGTGGTATATGTTGATGATTTGTTGCCAGTAGATTCAACCAGGACCTTCATGAGAGACAGGTTAGGGAACAACTTTCAAACACCTGAAAAAGATCTTGGTCCAACATCTTACATATTAGGAATAAAAATTGAAAGGGATAGGAAATATGAGTGTCTTTATCATAAAAACAGCATGTTGAGACTATCCTGAACAGATGTGGAATGGCAGACAGTAATCCAAGTTGAACACAAATGGCCTGCAACTCCAAGCTCACTGAAGAGGACTTATAGTAAATGACAACACCACACTGCATAAAGTGGAAATGAATGGGTGGGAGGTCTCATACACAAGTGTGATGGGTTCATTAATGTATGCAATGCTAGGGACATGCCAAGACATAGCATACACAGTGTGGGTGCTTGGACACTACAGTTCAAATCCCAAAGAATGGCACTGGGAGGCTGCAAAGAGAGCACTCTGTTACAGTACTTGAAGGCAACCTCGGAGATGGTTCTGAGCTTTGGTGGGTCAGATGTAAGCGTGGGACATTAAATTCCATAGTTACTCAGATGTAGATTAATTAGGAGACTCAGATACGTCATGTTCTACATCAGGTTTCATTTTCATTAGCAATAGAGGAGCAATTGGATGAAGCAGTGAAAGACAGACCATTGTTGCTCTTCCTGAACGGAATCTGAATACATTGGACTGGGCTATGCTGGGAAACACTTAGCATATTTACACAGTTTCTTTGAGGATATTGGTCACAGGCAGAAATTGCCCACTGAAATGTTTTGCGACAATCAAGCAGCAATAATCTTGTCTAAAGATCCACAGCTCCATGCCCGAGAAAAGCAAATTCAAAAGAAATACTACTTCCTTAGTTATGATCTAGCGGGGAAGGGACAGGCTGTAATCAGCTATGTCTCAACTGATGAAATAGTAGCAGACATTTTTACCAAGCCTCTTACCCATATAAGCATTGGAAATTTATGCATGCAATGGGACTCAGGTACGTTCGAGTGGGAGTGTTAAAAAATAGGAGTATATGTTAGTGCGCTCTCTGTTATACATTCTGAAACGTTTCATGAAGTGGTCCCGCCGTTGATCTGAGCCAGTCCTGGAGTGAAATTTAGCAGGCAATTAGTCGGAGGTTCCTTGCATGGTACACATTGTAAAAACAGCATAATTTGTAGAAAGTAGGATAATGGACACAGATACAGGTTTAGTGCCACAGATAATTGATGACGAATCGAGAGGAGAACAACATAATTTGTACAGTACATGGTGCAGAACCATAAGACGATGGGTTGCCGTAACTGGTTACTGTTGCGTCATCGTCGTCCCACATGGAAATTATATGAGCAAGGCACTAAGTGGAAGGACACCGACCTCACCATGCTACTGGTCGCAAAAGCCAGTTTACTCTGCGGGGGTTTCATACTAGAGAACGATTAGCACTATTGTTCAATCACAGCAATGAGGGGCACATACTTTGTCACTTGATTTACAAGTCGATTTATTACAGTCTGTGCGTCTCGGAGTCTTGTCCCCTTCTCCTTCGGTCCATGTGCACATGCTGCGAAACTTTTAAGCTTCAACGAAGGGCAAGGTTTCAATAACTCACATGTATTCCTTGCTACGGTCGAGGTGGTCTTTTGCAAGTATGACCCACAGTGAGACCGAAGGGGAGCAGCTTTATACGTTTTTGAGCGCAACCTGAAACAAATATCCCTGTGCTTGCATCTGAATAGGGCTTGCTCCGCTCTTGCGACCCCCAGAGTGATGAGGGTCATGTGGTCCGTCGGGAGAATCCTGGATCATTGTAATCGATTGGTCAAGTCTCACCTCATTGATTGTTTAGTGTCAAGTTAATAGGACTTGCTCCGTTCTTGGCACCCCCAGAGAGATGAGTGTCATGTGGTTCGTGGGAGAATCCTGGATCATTGTAATCGATGGGCAAGTCTCACCTGATTGATTATGTAGCTTCAAGTTAATAGTCCATCATCGGGATTCAGCGACCCATTCCTCACGCCACACCGATTGGGGTGCACGTGTTCTGGATAACATAGATAGAACACCACTGCAAAGCGACCTTACAGCTATTTGAATTATGTAAGGCAAAGCGTCTAAACCACAGATAAGAAATTGTCCAAATTTCTGCGGACGATATCTTGCTCAATTTTAGGTATATCAAGCTGGCGTTTGGTAGATATAATTTTATGCTATGTAGCAAGCATATATGGCTGTAATATATGAAAAAACAGATCTATTTTAATTTCCCCTATTAATCACTATCACAACTGGCTCAGTCGCACAAAGGGTGTAAACGACTGAACAAGACAAGCAGAACCAAACAAGACGCATCACATGTGGGCGCTTATACATTGATGCGATGGTGAAACATGGTGAGCTCGCACTAACATATACTCCTATTTTTCAACACTCCCACTCGAACGTACCTGAGTCCCATTGCATGCATAAATTTCCAATGCTTATATGGGTAAGAGGCTTGGTAAAAATGTCTGCTACTATTTCATCAGTTGAGACATAGCTGATTACAGCCTGTCCCTTCCCCGCTAGATCATAACTAAGGAAGTAGTATTTCTTTTGAATTTGCTTTTCTCGGGCATGGAGCTGTGGATCTTTAGACAAGATTATTGCTGCTTGATTGTCGCAAAACATTTCAGTGGGCAATTTCTGCCTGTGACCAATATCCTCAAAGAAACTGTGTAAATATGCTAAGTGTTTCCCAGCATAGCCCAGTCCAATGTATTCAGATTCCGTTCAGGAAGAGCAACAATGGTCTGTCTTTCACTGCTTCATCCAATTGCTCCTCTATTGCTAATGAAAATGAAACCTGATGTAGAACATGACGTATCTGAGTCTCCTAATTAATCTACATCTGAGTAACTATGGAATTTAATGTCCCACGCTTACATCTGACCCACCAAAGCTCAGAACCATCTCCGAGGTTGCCTTCAAGTACTGTAACAGAGTGCTCTCTTTGCAGCCTCCCAGTGCCATTCTTTGGGATTTGAACTGTAGTGTCCAAGCACCCACACTGTGTATGCTATGTCTTGGCATGTCCCTAGCATTGCATACATTAATGAACCCATCACACTTGTGTATGAGACCTCCCACCCATTCATTTCCACTTTATGCAGTGTGGTGTTGTCATTTACTATAAGTCCTCTTCAGTGAGCTTGGAGTTGCAGGCCATTTGTGTTCAACTTGGATTACTGTCTGCCATTCCACATCTGTTCAGGATAGTCTCAACATGCTGTTTTTATGATAAAGACACTCATATTTCCTATCCCTTTCAATTTTTATTCCTAATATGTAAGATGTTGGACCAAGATCTTTTTCAGGTGTTTGAAAGTTGTTCCCTAACCTGTCTCTCATGAAGGTCCTGGTTGAATCTACTGGCAACAAATCATCAACATATACCACAGGAAACAGACACATTCTTTTCCTGGTATACATTAAGGCAAGTTTCTGCATCCAAATGACTAAAACCCATTCTATTAAGCTTTCTGTCTAGTATGTGATTCCAAGTTCTACTGACTTCCTTCAGGCCATACAGAGACCATTGAGTTGCCAACTGGGCCCCTTGAGGATAAGGCTCCCTTTGGGTGGTAGCATGTAGACATCTTCAAATATGTAACTCTCCATTCAGATAGGCTGTGGAGACATCCCTCTGATCAAGCTCAAGGCCATGCTTGGCAGCAAGTGCACAGATTGTCCAAATTGATTCAAGATATTGCTACTGGTTCAAAAGTTCATTGTAGTCCACACCTTTTGTGTAAATTCTCAGACTACAATGCTCATTTTGAAATGCTCAATGCTTCCATTGTGATCAAATTTGAGTCCCATGACAGGTTTAGAGGTAATTGGTTTCACTTCTTTAGGGATTGGCATGACCTCACACTGGCTCAAAGCTGCATTATAATCATCATCCACTAACAGTGAGGTGGACTTGGCTGTGGTTGTCTCATCAAATATGACATGCCAACTGTAGAGGATTTTGTATGTATCTAGGGTGAGCAGGCTGTAGGCCATTTTCTTGGAGTGTGCTACCATTTATTGCAATTGATTAATTGCAGTACGGCCCATCTGTTGACGCAAGTCATTCACATCAACACTGACATTTGCCCAGCTATCATTTGGTGCAGATGATATATTTAAGTGGTACAATCCCCTTTTGTGATCTGTTAAATGCTTTACATTTGCAATTTCATATTTGAAGATTGCATAGTATCCATTTTGAGTAAGGTAATACACTGGTGTCAGTATGACAGTCAAAGATGGCACAAGTTGTACTTGTTTTAGTGTTGTAGTAACTTTCTTGCCAGAAACATATCTTGTCAATATGATAGTCCCTATTCATGTGGGTTCAACAGTAGAATAATCACCAAAATGAAGTCATCATGGTAGGTCAAGGCATTTGAATAATTGGACCCAGCAGTGGTATGGTGTCATGTGTATTGTTACACCAGAATCTGTTGAAATTTCATTTGATCACTTCCCATCAGACCCAACATAAATACCAGTGCATTTTTTCAATTTGCATTCTTTTTATGCAGTAGATACATGGGCATATTCACTGTCAGGATCTGAGGATGGTGAGGAAGATGATGATGAGTCAGATTCTGAATCTAACTCTGACTCATCATTCACTTGATATGCCTTTTTCTGCTTTTTGGGTTTGCTTTCAATGATACCTCTTTTCCCTTTCCTTTATCAGTTCCAGAACCTTTCTCTTCCTGACATCTGAGTGCATTGCAATTTTCAGAGCCATGACTCAAGACCTTGTGAAAAGTACACCAAGCATCTGATTTCTTCCTTTGCTTCCATTGTGATGCTTTCAATGTGGATTCTGTTTCATTCTGTATAGTTGTACCAGCAAAACAAAGTGGTTTAGCTGTTAACTAGCAGGAAAGATAGGGTAGAATTGTCTGGGAATGAACCCAGTGCTGATGACTTGAAATTGTCCTAAGTAGGAACAGCATATGTAAGGAGTGTAGTAGTGTTAAGTTCTGTGTTGGGACTGATTCCAGACCTATTGGGAAATAATCAGGAACTCAGATACTTCTGGGTAGTGTCAGGACTTGGCTTCAGCTTATGTGCTGCCACTACACAAATGCTTGGATGCTCTTAATTTCAGAGGACTGATAAGTGTCAGACAGCTTACAGGTATTCACAGTTCTGAATTGTTGAGCATACAGAAAAAGAAGAGGAATAGCTAACTAAGTTGATGTCAGATCTAAGGTGTAAGTATGTACAAATGTACAGAAACTAATATAGATTCTCTGGTTATTGTAACTACAGATTGAGATCACAATAAGAATGGATTAGGATAGAAGTTCTGAATATATTAAACAAATAAATGAATACTTATCAACGGACAAGTTACCAAATATGGAACAAGGGCAAAGTTTGGTATGTCACGAGATTAGTTAGTTTCTGGAGATAGAGGATACATCGGAATATTGGAATATCCATGAATGGATTGTAACAGTACCCCCTTGTTAAGGCCAAAGTCCCATAAAGGCAATTGGGCACAAAGTAGTGATATACTGGTAAGGTCCATGTGACCACTCATTCCAGAACTATCAGGCCTACCAATCCATGTTGTGGAATTTATCCCCAAAAGGATAATCTACATTTGATTGTTTGACTATCTTTTATCAGATTGCAAGATAAATATTAATATTTCTCCATCCTCCAGAGTGTCACCTAATGGATTGAATTTGATGAAATATTAATTCTACAGCAAACAATATAAATATATATACAGTCAAACCCCTCTTATCCCATACCCCTTGGTTACAGCCCAATGCTAACTAAAAATAGGCTCCAAAAATCAGGGAAAAATCAGACAAAATCAGAAAAAATCACTATACATATGACATTTGGAGCTATTCTAAGGAGGGTGTTTATAATCTCAAATATTTACTAATAAAAGTCTTATTTTTACAAAACTCCATCTTTAAATAGTGATATCTATTCTGAAACAATTATATCATCAAAAAACAACCATCAGAAATAGTTCTCCATATTACATCTTATACAACCCATAGTTATTTAACAAAATTAGTAGTTTGAAACACTAATACTTTTAAAAAATAGATACCTTTAGATAGTCCATTCCATGCATATGTATATCATTGGCACCTCTAAATACATATGTATTACATACTTCAGAATGGATCTGTCAATCTGAACAGATTTCTACTTGATTCAACATACCCAGAATATATAGGGGTTTTACTTAATAAAGACAGCTGTGGTATGAAAAATTTCCAATAATATTTTACATATTTTACATGGAAATAACTACATTACAACTTTTAAAAAACAAAGTACTAATAAAAGTATTAGTAGGCATCTGTAAAAGGAAGGAAATTATATACACTGGAATTTATTAAATAACTATTGGTTGTATAAAATGTAATATGGAGAACTAATTCTGATGATTGTTTTTTGACAATATAATTGTTTCAGAATAGATATCACTATTTAAAGATGGAGTTTTGTAAAAATAAGGCTTTTATTAATAAATATTTGAGATTATAGTAATTATAAACACCCTCCTATATAGGCTGTGGAATGTACATATGTCATACCAAATCCAGTAATAATGAAATCCAAACTAGTAATCATGAAATGAGATAAGTAAACACCCAGTTTGGTGTTAGGAATGGAACAGAGTGGAGTGGAGTCCAAAATGTGACAGGTCATTAGGCCATAATGGGAACAGGGCAGGAGTGGAGTCTGAAATGTGACAGGTCATTTGACCATAATGGGAATGGGGCTCAGTTAGAGAGCTGATGGGTTTTCTGAGCAGAGTCTGGTGACTGATGCATGGGACAGGGTCAGGGATAGACAGGGATGACATGCATGGGGTCTGGGCAGGTATTCCAGTGACTGGTACATGAGATAATGAAGGTGGGGCATGGACAGGTCTGATGTTCAGGTTCTGGTGGGTATTCCATAAACTGATAACTGGTGTGTGTAGGTGTGGGTGCATATAGGGTAGTGCCCGGAGTCTGGCAGGGTTTCCAGTTGTAACAGGCATGCTGGATATATCTTGCATGATAATGAGCCTTGAAGCATTGTATGATGCCCTGATCCGTTGGCTGGATATGCATGGTCAGGTTGGGCTCAAAATTCTCAACACAGATGATCTGAAGACCATCTGGAATGATGTGACCAGAGAAATTATCTTGCAGAAGAAGGCCTTCCGATTTTTTGCTCTGAGCTCCTGATCCCATTGCTGAAGCCACTCTTGGTACAAGGCCAATGTCATCCAAGCTTTTGCATTGTCTTGATAATAAAAGCCAAGTTGTGCACCAGTCTTGTTTTGGAATGCTCATGGCTTCTTTGCTTTTCCAATAATAAAAGCTGGCAGTTTTTCAGACCCATCTGCATTTGATATGAAGGCATATGTCTGCCTAACCTTTTTCCCTTCGACTCCTGAAGGCTTCTTGTCTGTCAGGCCTCAATCAGGGGGCATCCTGCTTCGGAGATGGGTGATCAATGTTTTGAAAACAACAGATATGGGATGCACCCATAGAACAATCCAGTCTCATCCATGTTAAAGATGTCCCACAGCTCATAACCATACTGCTTGATAGGTTCCTGGATATGCTGTCACTCCCTGTTTACTGTCTCCAGGTCTGCAGATCTGGCCTCTTTGTGGCATTTGAACTCCCTCAAGCCATTTCGAGCCTTGAACTGATCCAGCCAACCACCACTCAAATTGAGACACTCATCCATCGGGATGCCCACCAGGTCAGCAAATTTTGTCCACTTCTGGTGCAAGACTTCACCAGTTACAAGAATACCATCTGCCATCACCTTTGACACCCAAAGCTCCATCATTTCCATAACCTCTGGATGCTGTGTTTGATGAGCCGGTTTTATTGTGTTGACACTGTCACCATGTCCCCATTCTTCATGCCACTTTGCTTCATCCTTTACCCAGGTGGAGACAAGTGGCTGCTTGATTTTTAGGATAAATTGGGTCAAAATGTTTTGCCATTTTTGACTGATTCCTGCCATTTGAATGATACCAATCCAAGATTTCGATTCACTGCAAAAGTGTTGCATTTTCCTTTTTGGTGAACACTGGTAAAGGACATGAGAGTTCTTCTCAACCTGTTTTTTGGGCTTGTATTCTGGGCCTTATGGATAGTTATTACCACCATGAATGAAATCATCAGTATCCACATATGTTTCCACTTGTTTCCTATCACTTTGCTGAGGTCCCCAGCTATCTCCCATAATTTTTGGACAACACCCTTCTGCTCATCATCAAGTCTCCCCAAACCTCTCTCATAGTCCAAACATTCCTCCAGAGTCTCCAAAACTCACTGCTCATCCACCAAATTGGCTTTGTGATCCAGCCATCTCTCATCTTGCCATGAAATCGACTTCTTCTCAGCTAGCTGTGCCTGGAGCCTCTCTTTCTTGGCTTTGACTTGATTCTGCAGGATTTTCAGCCCCTTTTTCAGGACCTCAACAGGCTTCACTGGCATGGCCTGGCTGGGGCTCAAGGACTCTAGAGGAATGAAACTTTCATTTTACGTCAAAGGTGGATTGGTGCTGCTCCAATCATGTAAATGTACCAACAATATAGTAAAGAATGTATGGGTTTTGGCTCAGAAATGTCATGGGTTATGGGGTATTGTAGACTCTGGGCTATGGTACCAGATTCCCTGCAAACCAACATGGTAACTTGAAAATCCTATGGGGTATCAGGGAGTATGGGGTATCAGGGGTATAGGATACATAAGAGAGGTTTGACTGTACTTGAGTGGATAAATAACTTTTAAAAATTTTGGTTATCCTCCAATGGTTTCCTTTCCAAAAGAATTTCTGTTCCAAAACAATTTCCATTTCAAAACAATTTCCATGTTTTCTGTCAATGAGTCTCAGAAATACTTAAGAGTTGTTGACAGGGGGGGGGGGTTCAGGGGGATTCTTCCCCTGATAAGCCAGAGCCCACAGTGGGCAGTGGGGTAGGTCATGAAGCAACCACCCTGCAGCATAGCAAGGGTTCCCAGGCTTGTCCATCAAATAAAGTAAAGTTGTCTGGATGCCACTCCTTTCTTAGTAATTTGGCACCAGAGGTGCCCAAGCCTGTTATGGCACTGTTAGGCACTGTAAGCATGGAGGCATTTGTACCAGCATGGAAGCAATTTCACAATTGTGGGAGCTTTTTGTACATGCATGGGAGTATTTTTGACACCACAGGAGCTTTTTTTGATGCTGTGGGAGTATTTTGTAATGCCATGGGAATAGTATGTCATATGTATGGGAGTATTTCATAATGTGCAGAGGTATTTTTATTGCATGGGAGTATTTTTGTTAAGAACAGAAAACTGACTGATGGGGTCCAAACAGAAGGACTTAGCTTCAGCTTATATGCTGCACCCTCACAAGTTAATGTCAGATGTCCTTAAATTTTGGGCGGGTGGAAAACTAATCCTGTCAAATAATCCTCTCAGTGAGTCACTGATTGAAAACCGAAGGATAAGTTGAGGGTTGAAGGGTCGGAGACCAAGAGTGAGTGAGTGCAAGCAAAGGCAAAGAGTGGGATATTTAGAGTGGAACTATGAGAGAGGTATACAAGTGTTCTAAATCAATATTCTGATTACCTTGTAGCTACATTACAGTTGGACTTAAATACTAGTTATCAGCATCTCAAAATACTAACTAGGTAAGAGTGGGAATGTCCAATTAGTGACAAACAAACTTGACTAGGAACTGGAAGGTTATGATAAGATCAGAAGCCATGATTATCTGAGAGTGGGATTCCGAGAAAAGGGAATAGTCCAAGAGCTACAAGTATATACAGGTATATGTGAAACATAGAGTAGAATGGATCATCATAATAAAAAGGAGATGTATCAAAGCATAACCAGATGGTATAAGTATAACTTGACAGGGGTGTAAACAGGGTTTGATTGCCATGAAGGGATACATCAGTGTTGGTATACTGATGGTTGCCGATATGATGACTTGATATTAGGGTATGTACATGGCAGGTTTCTGGAGAAATCCGCGGAATATCTGGTAGGACTTGGCTTCAGCTTATAGGCTGCGCCCTTGCGAGATCATGTTGTCCAATTTCAGACAGGCAGATGGGAATCCCGGGGAGTCTGGGCAGGGTTCATGGGTCGAGGGGTCGTGGGTCAGAGGTTGTGGGTTGAGAGGTCAGGAGTCGAGATAAATAAGAGAGATAGATGCATTGGAGCCCGTGGGCTCCGACTAGCGTGAGTGGTGTAATTCAAGTAGGAGTTTAGAGCGGAAAATGTATTAGATTACTGGGGAATCTAAGCCAATTTTCTGACTGGATTGTATGTACAACATCTGCCAGACTATATAGACCATGGAATGAATGACATACCAAATCCAGTAATAATGAAACAAAACTAGCAAAACATAAAATGAGAATAGTAAACACCAAATTTGGTGTTAGGAACAGGATGGAATGGAGCAGAGTCTGAATCATGACAAATCATAAACCATAACGGGAAACGGAGCGGGAGCAGAGTCCGAATCGTGACAGGTCATTTGACTAAAATGGGAATGGGGCTCTGTTAGAGGGATGATGGGTTTTTCTGAGCGGGGTCTGGTGACTGATGCGTGGGATGAGGTTGGACATAGACAGGGATGGAGTCTGGTGGGTATTCCGGTGACCGATACACAATGTAACGAAGTCAAACGTAGACAAGTCTGATGTACAAAGTCTGGTGGGAATTCCAGTAGACTGACAATTGGTGCGTATAGGGTGTGGGTGTATATAAGTTAGTGTCTGAAGTCTGGTGGGAATTCCAGTCATAACACTTGATCTTGAAATGTAGGCAGACAATAGTATTGTTGGGGACTGTCAGGTTGTGATGGGGTTGTGACATGGTCATAACAATTTTCTACAGCCATTGTTTCCTTTTGTCACCATTGTTGTAATCTTTGTTCCTCTTTAAACAGTTTCTATTCTAATACAATTTCCATTCTAACCCAATTTCTGTGCTAACACAATTTCTGTTCTAACACAATTTCCATTCTAACACAATTTCTGTTCTAACACAATTTCTGTTCTAACACAATTTCTGTTCTAACACAATTTCTGTTCCAAAGGAATTTCCATGTTCTCTGGCAATAAGCTCCAGAAATACTTAAGAGTTGTCAATGTGGGGGGGTTTGAGCAAAGCCCCCTAACAAGCCAGAGCCCACAGCAAGCAGTGGGGTTAGTCACAAAGTGACCACTATGCAGCATGGCAAGGGTTCCTAGGCTTGTATATAGTAAAGTTGCTCAGTGGGTCCATGGGTCCTGCTCCTTTTTTTAGTAATGCTTTGTCACCCTTTGTCAGCAGTTCCCATGGTGGAAGCAATTCAGTGCTCATGGAAGCAACTTTGCCTCTGCAGAAACCATTTCCAGTGTATGGGAAAATTATTGCCACACAGTGGGAACATTTTTACCACAGAAGTATTGTAAGTTTGTGTGTAAGCATTTTCACCCATGCAGAAGTATTCTATTCATGTGTGGAAGCATTTTATACATGCATGGGAGCATTTTTGTCCATACAGATGTATTTTACATTTGTGTGGGAACACTGGAAGTCTGTTGTAAGCCTCAAGGCTGCCACTCTTCTCTCTAATCCCCTCTGCCTTCCCCAACCCTTTTCTACTCCTGTATTTTTGGGGAGCCTTCCTGGAATCATTCTGGAGGCATTATGCCTGTTAAGTGCCATGTCAGGAACTTATTCTGGAACTATCAGAAAGTGACTGGGAACTCAGAAACTTCCAAATAGGGTCAGGATGTCGGCTTCAGCCTAATATTGAAGTATCCAGGAATGGGTCATAACAATGCCCTCATTAAAGGCATGTTGAGTCCTGGATTTCTTTTATTTTAATTTTGCTGCTTTTACTAATTACATAAATAATATCTATGTAGCCAGAATTGGCATCCTTCCACACTTTTCTCTTACTCTAAATTTTGGAATAGACTCTCTGAAGGATATACATTGTCTTCAGGTGTGTTTGTGATTTCTTTACATTGCTATAAAATATTTAATCTCTTTTTCTATGCTTTCTTGGGCTATTTGTAGTTTCTTCTGCTTCAATCTCCTCTCTATATACCTCTCCCTACTCAATTGGTATATTCCCCCTCTATTGAGTGTTTTCTTAAGGTACAGGGTGAGTCCTGGCCTTTAATTAATTTTTTGGTTTGTTTAATAAGTTAACATAAATTATTTCATAATAGTTGGCCCTTTGTGCCATATTTTTCCCCTTTCACCCTTTCTGTCCTCTTTGATAAATCTCCAGGTATATTATTTTAGGGCCTATTCCTTACCTCAAAAATTATTTACAATTTACTTTTGCATTTGTGGGCTATTTTAGGACTCATTGTGTCCAAAGTTGTTTCCTCACTTTCCTCCCTTTCCTCCTCCAACTTCTTTTTACAGTTCTTCTCTGTCAACTGTTGCTTTGCTTGCCAATATTTGGCTTGGTTTTTTTTGTGTGTGTTAAGAGCAGAAACTGATGGATGTCGGTGGACCGATGGGGACCGATCGGAAGGACTTGGCTTCAGCTTATGTGCTGCACCTCGCAAGTTACCGTCAGGTGTCCTTAAATTTCAGGCAGGCGGAAACTAGTCCTGTCAAGTAAACCTCTCGGTAGACTACCGATCAGAAACTGAAGGATGAGTCAAGGGTTGGGCTGAGGGGTCAGAGACCAAGAGTCGGAGACTGAGAGTCAGAGACTGAGAGTCAGAGACTGAGAGAGTTGGAGACTGAGAGAGTTGGAGACTGAGAGAGTCGGAGATTAGAGGTTGCAGTTGGAAATGTAGGTTGAATCCTAAATTGGAGGGAGTCGGAATGTGGTGGTCATGAATAGATAATGGAGTCGGAAATTAGAGGGGTATCTAAGTTGATCTAAGTTGATCTAAGTCGATATTCTGATTGTCTAATAACTACATTTACAGCAGGTTTATATACAAGTTGTCAGCATCTAGAAACTACTAACTAAGGGAAGAGTGGAAACACTATTTGACGAATAGACTTGACTAGAAACCAGAAAGTTACGATAAGATCAGAAGCTGAGATTTAGCCGAGAGCGGGATTACGAGAAAAGGGAATAGTCCATGGGCTACAAGTATATACGGGCATATGTGAAACATAGAGTAAAATGGATCATCATAATGAAAGGGGACGTATCAAAGCATAACCAGATGTTTTGACAGGGGCGTAAATGAGGTTTGATTGCCGTGAAGGTATACATCAGTGTTGGTATTCCAAAGGTTGCCGAAATGATGACTTGATCAATAACTTGGAACATCGATAGACTGTAGTATTCTCGGAGACCATCAGGTTGCAACATGGGTTATGACATGGTTGTAACAGTGTGTCATTAACATGCTTATCAGTTGGAGGTACAGTATACCTTACAGGTTGAGCAAACCTATTTAGTGTGAAGTGCATCTGCACAGCCTTAGTTTGCTGTTGTCAAATACCTCTCTCTCCCAACTCAACTGATCCATTTCTTATGGTACCTTTCTCAAACACC
Organism: Hysterangium stoloniferum; assembly: GCA_015178975.1. Lineage (NCBI taxonomy): Eukaryota > Fungi > Basidiomycota > Agaricomycetes > Hysterangiales > Hysterangiaceae > Hysterangium > Hysterangium stoloniferum. The sequence goes on from WHVD01000018.1 coordinate 790,231, forward strand.
TGAGCATCATTGTCAGCAGGAGTGAGATGAGGATTTGCAAATTACTTCTCCAACTGTCTGCTGTGAAGTCAATATTCTAATGTGCATAATCAGTTACATAATATACCACTACCCCCTCAACCATTTCAAGCACCTGTTAAAGTAATCTACAAGCCTGGTTATCACAGTGTGAGGACTCTCTACGCTGGGGAGCATAGCCACTAGGAGTAGAGTGGAGTAGGTATTAAACTGGTGATATTGCTAGGCTTCTAGATGAGGATCCTACTCCTCAGCAAGACTAACTATATACTACATACATGGTCTGTGCACTGGTCTGTGCATGATGGTGTGCTACAGATCTAGTGAACACTAAACTAAATATACAGTATCACATGTTATGAACCGGTTGGATCTATACAGTCACAAGACGAGATATGAGATTAGACTTAAGCACGTATCCCATATTCTAACAGCACCTCCAGGGGTTGCAGGGCCATCTCATGATGATCTAGTTTTAGTCACTGAGCATCCTCTAGTGTTACCTCACCATGGTGGAATTGCTTCTGCACCCCAGTATGCACTTGGGCCCCCATTGCAGCCTCCTCCACAGAATAAACATGTACATGCCCCTACAAATAAGCTGGACCACCACCACCTCTACTTGGTTCTGCTGCAGTTGCTGCCATCCATACTAAAGCTGCATCTCTACAAAGAGCCTTGCAACCTCCTCAGTAGCAGCAACCACAAGTACATCCACATCCACATCCAAATGTAGCTGTCCAACTACAGGTACAGTGACTCACAAAACCTTTTCAATGTTTGGCATTTGCATATTGGCAGGCTGCTATCAGGGGAGAAAAAATAGCAAAGAATCTCAAGAAAACACAGTATATAGCTAAACATGTGTAGAATCATCACCTAGAATATTATTACATAATATCCATTTTTAGGCATGCTAAAAGTAGTATAGTCAGACCTGCTCATTGAAAAGGTTTTGTTGCTGATGATTATGATGCAATACATACATATATGCTACATTAACTAGCCAAATCACATGAATTTGTGGATTGTATTCAACATGGTCATATGACTTGTTGATTTATAATCACCTCTCTACATGACCAGCAATCCATCATGCACTCCATCACTCCTGATCAGCAACAATACATTATCTCCCAGCTTGAAGCTGGCCATTCCACTCCATCCATTGCCTCAATCACTGGCATTATCATTAGTACTATCTCTACACTTTGCTCTAAATACCTTCCTACCCTCCCAACTGGAGGTCATCCCAAGAAGCTCTCTGCTACCAACATCCATTTGGCAGTCCACCTGATCATCTCTGGAAAGGCTGAAACTGCAGTTGACATAGCACAAACACTTCAAACCATCACCAACAACCCTATATCATCTCAGACAGTTTGGAGGAGCCTGAAGAAGGTAGGGATGAAAGCAGTTGTGAAGAAGAAGAAGCCACTTTTGTCCAAGAGACACATGAAGGAGAGGTTTGACTTTGCTTTGGCCCACCAGTACTGGACTTTAGATAACTGGAGGAGAGTTATATGGTCTGATGAGACTCGCATAAATCACCTTGGCTCAGATGGGAGGAAGTGGGCATGGAAAAAGACTGGGGAAGGCCTGAATGAGAGGCTTGTTCAAGGAACAGTGAAGTTTGGTGGAAGGTCTGTCATGGTTTGGAGGAGCTTCATGTGGGATGGTGTGGGATATGCCACTAAGATTGAGGGTAGAATGGATGGGGAGCTTTACAGATGCATCTTGGATGAAGACCTCCAAAACAGCATCAAGCATTACCAGTTGGACCCTGCTAAAGTCATCTTTCAGCAGGACAATGATCCAAAGCACACCTGCAAAAAGGCAAAGCAATGGTTTGAAAACATGGAATGACTGTCCTACCATGGCCTGCCCAGTCCCCAAACCTCAATCCAATTGAGAATCTATGGGATTACTTTAAGAGAAAGCTGGGACTGTATGCCACTGCACCAAGTGGGATTCTGGAGTTGTGGGAGAGGATAGAGAAGGAGTGGGAAGATATACCAGCTTCTGAGTGTCAGAAGTTAATTGAAAGCATGCCAAGAAGGATTGAGGCAGTAATAAAGGCCAAGTGAGGGTATACCAAGTATTAAAATGTAGCATATATTGCATCATAATCATTAGCAACAAAACCTTTTCAATGAGCAGGCCTTACTATACTATTTTTAGCATGCCTAAAAATGGATATTATGTAATAATATTCTGCCATGTTTCTACACATGTTTAGCTATATACTGTTTTTTTTGTTTTTGAGATTTTTCACTATTTTTCCTCTAGCAGCCCGCCAATATGCAAATCCCAAACATTGAAAAGGTTTTGTGAGTCACTGTACATGGATCACAGCCACAATGGGTCCCACCTTTTTCTATACCACCACCTCTTGCCATGCCCCCACCTCTTGACATGCCCCCACCTACTGCCATGCCTCCACCTCCACCTCCTGGTCCATACTTATCCATTGGATGACAACCAGTGGTGGAGACCAGGTTTCCAAGACATGACTTGGGATATATGAACATACAGTGTTCAGACTGTGGAGTTTTGCACTGGATGGATGAGTGTCTGGAAATGAGTTCTAAGAGACATCCAAAGTTTGGAAAGTGTTGCAAGGAAGGTAAGATTATCCTTCCAATACTTCAGCCAGTCCCTCAGACTTTAAGGTGCCTCCTGGAGGATGCTACAGATAATAGCATGGAATTTCACAAAGTATTTGTGCATATAATAGTGCATTTGCATTTAGATCACTGAGTGTCAATTTGGATGAGTCTGTCTTGCAAGGTGGTGGTGGCCTATACATATATCTTCAAAATTCATAGTGAATTGTATCACCAGCATAGTTCCTTGATTCTTTATAGAGAAGGTGTATCATGTAGTTATGCTCAGCTTTACATCCATGATGCTGCATTGGTATAGGAGGATGTACAGAGACAGGGATTGCAGCAAAGGCAAAATCACAAATCAAATTAAAACCTAAACAACCAAACATTTTCTGACCCGCAGGATATGATGGAGCAAGCACATGAGCAATTGAGGACACAGATAGAGACTCCAAGGTTCCATGTCAGGCTAAGCTACAAGGCTTTTTCAGTACAACCTTCCAACTGGTGATGAACCTGCAGTCATTCTCCCTCGAGAGGGTGATACAGGTTGCAGTGACCCAAGGGATATTATAGTTCAGAGAAGGGGGGACCAGTTTCATCATGTGCATAATGCACAAGTATGTCATGCTGTTCCCAGGGGTGAGCATGGTTGGTAATGGGATATTTCCTATGCCAATCACAATTGGCAGCCCCAGGCTGCACAGCAGGGTAATCAACCGGATGAAGATGAAGAAGGTGAAAATCCTAAAGTGACCCAATGTGAATATTATGCCTATTGCCTATTGCCTAGAGCAAATGAAGCCAAGATTCTTTTTCATGCACAAAAGCTATTCCATCAGTATATTTTCAATGCCTGGGCAGTAACAGAGCAGTGCAGATTTGATTTCTGAGGGATACTCAACCAGGTGGTTGATGCATTTACAAATCACGATGTCAACACAGATGCCAATAGTATTGGTCAGAGGGTGATACTGCCTTCTTCATTTACTGGGAGTTCAAGGGATATAAGACAAAGTCTACAAAATTAATTTGCAATTGCATGCAAGTATGGCAATTCCAGCTGCTTCATAACCATGACTGCCAATCCCAATTGGGAGGTAACCCATGAATTGTTTGCTGGCCAGACTCCTGATGATTGGCCTGATTTGGTCTCCCATGTCTTTGCTTCCAAGAAGACTAAGTTACTCAAGATGATCACTGAAGATCACATCTTTGGTAGAACAGTTACCCATATCCATGTTATGGAATTCCAAAAGTGTGGTCTTCCACACATGCCTTATATGGTTTGATGAGCAGAATAAGCCAACAACACTAGAAGATATTGACTCAATTGTTTCTGCCTGTTTTCCAGATTCTGACACACATCCCAGATTATCTAATTTAGTAGGACAACTCATGACCCATGGCCCATGTGGTGCTGAACATCCAAATGCTGCCTGTATGGCAGATATGAAATTTAGCAAACACTATCTGAAGAATTGGTGTGAAGCCACCATTGTCAACCAGGAAGGCTATCCAACATGCCATTTCCCTAACAATGGAAGGGTTTATGAAACTCCCAAGTTTACATATGACAACAGACATGTTATCCCTTCTCCCCTATTTTACTTCTGTTAAGAGTTGTGCATGGAGCTTATTGGAGGGTTTCTGGAGAAACCTGCAGGAAAGCCGGTAGGACTTGGCTTCAGCTTATAGGCTGTGCCCTCATGAGATCATCTTGTCCAATTTCAAACAGGTGGATGGGAATCCCGTGGAAGTTGAGGGGTCGAGATAGATAAGTCAGAGGTTGGGTGATAGATGGGTTGGAGGTCCAGTGATAGATGGGTTGGAGCCCGTGGGCTCTGATGAGGTAAAGCAGTGTGTTTCAAAGAGGAGATTAGAGTGGAAAATGTACTTGAGATTACTGGGGAATCTAAGCTGATTTTCTGACTGGATTGATTGTATGTACAACTACTGCCAGACTATATAGACTGTGGAATGTATAACATACCAAATCCAGTAATAATGAAAACTAAACTAGCAAACATAAAACAAGATAAGTAAACACCAAGTTTGTTGTTAGGAACGGAATGGAACAGAGCAGAGTCTGAAATGTGACAGGTCGTAAAATCATAATGGGAATGGGGCAGGAGCAGAGTCTGAATTGTGACAGGTCATTTGACCATAATGGCAATGGGGCTCAGTTAGAGAGCTGTTGGGTTTTCCGAGTGGAGTCTGGTGACTGATGTGTGGGACAGGGTCAGGGATAGACAGGAACAGAGTCCAGTGGGTATTCCGGTGACTGATACATGAAGTAACAAAGGTTGAGCATGGACAGGTCTTATGTACAGAGTCTGGCAGGTATTTCGGTAAACTGATAATTGGTGCATATAGGGTGTGGGTGCATATAAGTTAGTGCCCAGAGTCTGGCAGGTTTTCTGGTCATAACAATGTCTCATCTTTGAATGTCTTATCAATGTAAAGTTGACTTTTACCAATAGGTCAATGAAGTACATACATGCATAAATACTTTTATAAAGGCCATTATTGTACAACTATGGAATTTGGAAAGACACCAGATGAGATTCAACGGTAACTTGATCCATATTATGTCAGTGCACATGAGTCTGTCTGGGAATTACTGTGTAATGAACTCCACACCTAGGTTCCTGCAGTAATGGCACTTGGTGTCCATCTCCTGGGGGAAACACTGTCCTTTTTTATGGTGATCAATGTCCTGCAGAGGCTTTACAAAAGGCACATCCATTTTGTCAATATTGCCAGTGGGAAAAGATTCCACCTCCATACATTGGTCACTATTGTCAAAGGAGCTACCTCATTTGAACAGCTGAGGAGTGAGACTTATCTAAATCAATATTGGACCTGGAGATTAGTAGAATACAAGACAATAATTTATATCAAAATATTCAATGATGGAGTGGAAGGGAAGTGTGGTATGACTATGAATGAGAATAACTGGGAGCTGGAATATGCAGAAGCCCTCAGAAATGGGAAGGGCAAAAATGGGAAGATGAAAGTCCAATGTGGAACAAAACACCTCATGATGAGATGGCCAGACCAAAATGGAAGGGAATACAAAAGCTATGTGATCAAGTATTGAGGCACTACCAAAAAAGTTTCCACAATCAGGGGGAGCAATGTCAGGATGCTGGATGAATAATGATTGTGGAAAATTTTTTGGAGCACCTGAAATAATACCTGTCATAATGGAACAATGTTGTGGTTGACACAAATCTCTCACAAAGTACTTTGAGTGAAGATCATAGAGCTGACATCCATCCATTGACTAAGACCTATTCCAACTCCAAAACAATTGTGATTTGAATTGTATTGTCAGCAGTGCCCAGGTTGGCTCAGGGAATATAACTACCAATCAGTCAGAGGTCAATTGCTGAAATAGTGGGATTGACATCTGTACACTCATGTCTTCTCACATGTACAGTTTTATGTTATGCTTCAAGAGGAACAAATTGGGGAAGAATGAAAATATGATGCCAAGCCAGATATGACTGCTGATGTAGTGTTTAAGGACATTATTATTGACACAGAAGCAAGGATTGAGGCTCATTTACAAAGGGAGAGTGACTTATGTATGAATGTCTTTTAGGTTCAATGATTTCAAAAAGTATATAAAGGTATAGACTTATAAATAATTAATGAACTTTAATCACTTTAAAATAAGTTTCTCTGAGTTATATCACATCCCATAATAAATACTTAGAATTGTCGATACAGATCACATGCCTTAATAGATACTTAAATTTGTTGATACAGAGTAAAGTTGTGGGGTGGTGGGATGGTGGGAGGCTTTCCCCCATGGGCCATAGCCTTGTCTTTGAATATTTATCATCTTTTTGTAAGCCTACCATCCTCCTTGCCCACCTAGGGGATATTGTGAAAACCATCTGCCATTTGCATCAATTGTCTGTAGAAGAGCTCACTGCCATCAGAGGCTACTTTGAAGACTGAGTACAACTGTGCATCAGGAAAGTGGGAAGATCAGTAAGCATGCTGTATATATTGTCTAGAGTCATCTAGGAGATTTAGCTAGCTCGGCTAGACACACTACCTTCACGAGATCCCTATTTACTAGTCGGTATTTAGGCTTACTATAGATCTAGGGAGGCTAGGGAGGTTAGGGAGTCTACATAATGAGTGTAGACATTCCCAAATCCCTGATGTGTATCATGACATCACATCATGTTCTCATCCTACCCCCCAAAACCACAACAGATAACATTGCCCACACTGACCTTTCTTCTATGACTCTCCTATACAGCTTCTCATATATTTTATCCACCAGGATGACTGCTTCCACAACATTGTTGGAGATGCATCAAAGGTCATAGTGGATGATGACACAAAACTCCATATAGCATCCTTAACTCTTCATATCAATGGGGACACATCATATTCACTGTGGCATGATATCTGGGACCTGAAAACCTTCGACAAGAGCGTGCTTCATGTCAACCAACTGAATGTGGTTTCTTTGCTCATTGAGCGCCTCTGTTGACATGCTTTCCCTTCCAGCCATTGGTCACTAATCTATATCATGATCCCATTCCATCCTTTTCCTTCTACTACCAGCATCATCTCATATCTACCCATGAAAATTTCCTATTCCTCTAATCTTCAACTCTATGTTCAGTTTCCGGATTGGCCGTCATGAGGCCCAAACTCTTAAATCAAAGGAGGGGCCTTGAAAATGTACAGAGAAGCCGTTAGGCAGATTCCATAAAGTATTTGGTTCCATTAGAAACCTTGACCCGATGCTGGAGCGCCTCGCTCCCGTAGTATCCCACTTGAAAAACAATGACAATCGTGATTATTGCAAAGAAGGTAAACGAGCACCGCAAGGCACCTTTAATACCAGTCGAATGTATAACGGATGCTTATCGATACAGGAGAAGTGAGAGGAATCTAGATGCCATGACCACTTAATAGCGAACGGTAGCCTGCCGGGTGCACACCTGTATACCACCGATATTCCGTGTCCGCGGCTTGAATATCTTTGATCACAAGTGTAGTTGATTTTTCGTCGGATCATTCATGAGGCAGGAAAATGAAGAGCAAAAATCACTAAGAAAACGGGATGTCTCGAAGGACCTGGAGCATCTGTTGGATTTCGAGCATCACACAAGCTTGAGTTCATTGTTCCCTACTCCTGTTGTCTCAATGTCCCCTTGTTTCACAGTCTCATTGTCTTCCTTATTTAGAATTCCATTGTTCTTAAGAGATTATATACGTAGCTACATGCGAATACAGCTCCCTGCGCGATTGCGAGGGTCTTCTGCTACCCGAGTACGTGATAGAGACACGCGTATTTTAACAGCATCTTCGTATTTGATCTGGGCGGCTCACGGAGGGAAGTCCCCGTAATCGATAATGCGTTTGGACATGGACAGTCCCAGATAGCCGTGCTCTGTCAGAAATTACTATCATAGGGAAGATTGGCCCAGGTAAATTAGCCTGGCAGAATGACAAAAATCGTCTTGACGATCCGGAAGAATGGCGGTTGAATAAGAAACGTTCCTGGGAATCTGACTTTGAAGAGGAGACACGGGACCTTCCTATACAATTTACCAGCCAACACTGAGAACTGTTCGAGAGACAAACTGTTAGAAAACATGAGTAATGTAGAAAATGAATAGCCAGACTGGGGATTGAACCCAGGATCTCTCGATTACATAATGAAGGTGTTAACCACTACACCATCTGACCTTGGGTAGGTTTGGTCTTACACTGTACTTAAGGATATAACCCTAAGTGCCATTCCTATTAGATCATATACACACTGAACTCAGAGCTGTACACCATATGGTCCCAGTTGGAACAATGGTTGGTATTATATAATCTAACACAAACTAACATGGAAAGCATATCCTATGCATTAGAAGTGCCGGATGAAACGAATCCAGCCTAATAAATCTTGTCAGAGGCTCCTAACACTCATCATTAAAGCGTGAAACGTACTTGAGCATCCACCTAAGAGGTTCTCGCCTGAAATCTGAATACAGAAGCCGCCATAACTACCAATATCTTCTACACAAGCTTCGAAGTCTTCTCAGGTGAGGTGAACAAATCATGTCCATTGTCTCGGTTCATAGTCACATTAACATATGCGAGCATGTAACCAAGAGTGGCTAAATGCCATAGAGGCCTGATGGGGGTGCTGATGAAACTTACTCTACCTCAAAATAGGCTGGAAAACGATCAATACACTTGAATCAATTAAAACCGACTATCTGTTTTGCAAAGAGTATACTACAAGATATCAACAACAACAACGGACATGTCGTCCCGTATATAGTCTGAAATGCTGTTCATCGTGGCCATAGTCTCCTTGGCCATGCGATGATTATCGAGACCAAATAATGCATTCCGAATCACTTTATCTGCGATATTATTGATATCTTCAGAAGGTATAAAGGAATGGCCTATAGTGTTTTCATAAGATACCAGAGTTCCAGCATCTAGCAAATCCATGCCAGCGAGAGATACAATCATATTCCCAACATCTTGGTCGGCCACTCCTTTCTCCCTGAGTGACGACCGCAATCCATCCGAACAAAAAACGAGCATATCTCCTTTCTTAAGAGGGAAATTCATGATAGTTGGTGTCGAGGAGATATAAGGTGGGGTATGTCTTTGTTGGGCCCATCGATTGGTCGTTTCGGGAGGGATTGGACATCCCCACATCTTGCTTAACACGCTAGCGAGATCAATAGGGACTTTGAGAATTGCATCCCCAAGCGCTAGAAACGTGCCAGAGAAACTTAAGTCCAGAAAAAGTATTCCATTGCCGTTGCATGTATACCTCGTGTGATCCCAATCTCTCCCTTGGTTCGATAGTGCACAATCAGATCATCCTCGCCGGGATGTTCCTCCTGAAGACGTTGAACTTCAGCTGCATTGTGAAGATTGTGTAAGTCGTTCAAAGGTGTGGTAGTCCACCTGTTGTTAACGATGCGACCGAGATCTATGGAGGACAGTGTTATGTATTGCTCCATGGAAGGAAGAAGGTGTCAACTCACATCCTTCAGAGTCCCCAAGCGAAGCAACCCACAAATTGTGCTCGCTGGTTGAGATAATTACAGCAATTAACACGGTCGATCCAGCACAGGCGCGCCTCATGATAGGATAAGGGTCATCTTCGCCCAACTCCTTCATACCAAGAAAGCGAGGGACATCATCATCGGTCCATTCACTCCAGGGCTTTGGATCCATCGCATGCATTTTTTCGACCATAGTACGATGAAGTGTTGCGTCGAATTTCTCAATGGTATCGACAAGACAAATAGGTATAGCGTCACCGAGAGTATTTGGATTCTCGGCAATTACAGCAGAGATTCGAACGTCAACCTCTTTTATCAAATTTTTAGAAGCGTATTCCGATACCCTAGCATCATAGTGACCTGAAACATGAATCGTATTTCAACAAGCCGGTGTGTCAAATGAGTTACCATGCGCACCATCAAAAACCCCTACAATCCATCCATAACCAGTACTCAGGACAGCTGTTCTGTCTTCATTACGTGACTTATACGCTTGAAATGATGCTTGATGGACTGTAAAGTTGAGGTCGAAGGGGCTTATGGAAGCGCTGCTTTTGGAAGCGAACTGCGTATTCATATCGTCTCTGGTGTGATGTGTATCGTAGTGACCGACGGGTCGATTTCCATCATAGCAAATATTGGACATGGGTGGATGGGACTCAACGTCTTGGTTTGGAATCTTTCGCCTGGCGCTAGCGCTCATGGCGTGGGAGATTGTTATGACTAATGGCTAATGGGGCCATGGGAAAGTGCCGCGCAGGTGTCGCGACTGCCGCGACTGCCGCGAACACCTCAAAATGCCTTCAAAGACATATTTACCTAGCATAAAATAGACATAGTTTGTCTATATTCTTCGTAATATATCAATCTGTTCGTTGGGGCCCTGTTAATTTAATTTAAGACTGGGTTTGGATGTTTAAAATTGTAAATAGTCCTTTTTCGAAGAGCATATATCATTTAAAATGGTATTTTGAGTATTACCATTCAAAATATAGCCATGTTTTAGTTTGAAGCCATTCGCGGCAATTGTCCACTTTTCGCGGCACCCCTCACAGCAGTGCGCGGCACCCCCACAGCAGTGCGCGGCACCCCCACAGCAGTGCGCGGCACCCCCACAGCAGTGCGCGGCACCCTGTTATAAAGCATTGTTTCTTTCCAGTTATTCTACACATCTGTAAGAGTTTTGGGAATCTCTTGCTTTGGAAAGATATTATCCATTCTCTTAGATAGCCATGTCTTTTCCTTCTCTGCTGGTGGAATATCATATCAGTCAAGAAGCATCATCTGTGGACACTTTGGATCCCTGTGAATGTATACTTTGGAATTCTTGGCTTACTGGATCACTTAAACTGCTTATTAGACTTTTTGAAATTTATTCAGCCATTCCTCTTATCTGGGAACTATCTCTCTTATTTCTCTAATGGTATATTATTATAATACTTTTTGAATTAATTCTTATATACTATTTATATAGTTTCTGTTCCATTATTTTCACAAGTTATTTGGATTTCATTCCAGGTCAATATCAAAGACTATGAACCAACAATATCTACTCCTGGAAAAGGTATGCCAAGTTTCCTTTAATTTCTTTATTTTACTAAATTATATATGTAGTTGCTGGACTATACCATCATGGACCTTATCCACCTAGGATATTATGTACCTGGTTATGACCTGGAAGGTACAAGTTATACTCAATTATTTAATACAGAATAATTAATTCATTATTGATAGGAAATCCTTTTGGTTATTTTTTAAATTCAAATCACATCACTCCATCTATATTCAATTCCCAAGCCCCACCTCACACTATTTCTGATCATATTACTTCCAAGCCATCAAAGCCTAGCATTACCATTGCTACTCCCTCAGTTCCTTTACCAAAATTAGAGCAATTATCACCATCTCAAGGCTTCACGATCATCTATCAGAACAACGGAGAATAAAAAAGGAGGATAACCCAAAACTTTAAAAGTTATTTATCCACTAAAGTATATATATTTATATTGTTTGTTGTAAAATTAATATTTAATCAAATTCAGTTGATTAGGTATCACTCTGAAGAATGCAAAAATATTAATATTTATTCTATTTCTGACAAAATTTAGTTAAACAATCATCTGTAGATTATTCTTTTGGAATAAATTGTACAATGGGGATTGGTACCCCAGATAGTTCTGGTTAACTCTCTAAACCAACTAAATTTAAATTATATGAAATATATTTGAAAGTTTGCTTGTATACAAGAGAATACATCATACCCAAAGATTAAGTCATAATCCAAATAATCTTTTTAACCCAAATAATCTAGGTTAACCCAAATAATCTTGTGTAACTATGTCATTTGTGTGTATAAAGGGCATGCATATTTTAATGAAATTTCAGGTAATTAAATATAAACTTATAGAATAAGTTGTCATGGCCAGAGGAAGTAGTCTCACTTAAAAATATGAGGATTATTCAGTAAAATTTTGTATATTCAATAAAGTGTGACCATCCTCCTATCCAGGACTCTGATGGAGAAGTCCACCCCAGTGGTCTCTTGATCAGCATGGTTTCATTAGACTTGACGATCACATCTATGTACTGGACTCTGACAGCCTCCACCTCAGAATCCTCCAGTACAAACATGATCACCCACTCTCCGGACATTTCGGGTACAACAAAACTCTATCATTAATAAGAAGAGAATACACTTGGCCCAGACTCCGTGGATTTGTTAAGCACTATTGTAAATCTTGCACTACTTGTCCCCACTAAAAATCTCAGCGACACAAGCCATACGGCCTTTTGAAACAACTCCTGGTACCGGAACACCCATGGAATTCTATCTCTATGGATTTCATTGAACACCTACCAGACTGCAAAGGCTTTTCCGCCATTCTAGTTGTTGACAGATTCTCAAAACAAGGTATATTCATCCCTACATATGATACAATTACATCTGTGCAGTTAGTGGAACTTTTTATTATCCATGTATTTTCCAAGCACGGAGTTCCATCCCATGTAACTTCTAACCAAGGATCAGAGTTTGTGTCTCACTTCTTTAGATCCCTCGGGAAATCCTTGGACATGAAACTACATTTCACATCCAGACATCACCTGGAAGGTGATGGACAAACTGAACATGTCAATCAGACATTGGAACAATATCTCCACATATATTGCAATTATCAACAGGACAATTGGAAATCCTTATTACCACTTGCAGAGTTTGCTTACAACAATGCACCCTCAGCCACTACTGGCATTTTCCCATTCTTTGCAAATAAAGGATATAATCCAAATATTACAGTACATCCAGAACAAAATCTCACCTCTGCTCACACTCAAGAGTTCACCACAGACCTCCACGAGCTCCATGAGGAACTCCAGACTGCAATAAAGTCCACCCAAGAGCAATATCAACATTCAGTGGACAAACACTGGATCCCGCCACCCAACTTCAAGATTGGCGATTGTGTTTTTGTCAAAGCTCAATTCTTCCGGACTACCCATCTATCAAAAAAGCTTGCTGAAAAATATTTAGGTCCATTTGAAATTATCGCACAAGTAGGTTCAGTTTCTTGGACCCTATGGCTTCCAGATAGCATGCATGCGGCACACCCAGTATTTCATGTTTCTATGTTAGAACCTTGTACTGCTAACACTATCCTGGATCACATGCAATCTCTGCCTCCTCTGGTCATTATTGATGGAGAACCCGAGTTTGAAATCTCACAAATTTTAGATTCGAAAATTGATCAGCATCGAGGCACTTGTAAACTGCTTTACTTGGTCAAGTGGGTGGGTTACGAGGGCACTGATGAAGAGACTTCATGGATTTTGGCCACAGAACTCAGTAATGCCATGGAAATCATTACTGACTTTCATACAGCTTACCCGCTCAAACCCGGACCACTATTTTCTCTTTGACTGCACTCTGTGGACCTGTGTTACGTTTGGACTCATTCTCATTATTCCCTGTCACCCTATGTCTCTCTTTGCTTTTACAGGTTCTGACATGTCTTTCAAGTCCTTAAGTGGATTTTCTGCAGACTTTGATTCTTATGTTTTTTCATGCTTTACTTTTATTTTCAAAAAAAATTATTATCAAGTTTTATTATTTTATTCATCTACATTTATGGGGCTGTTTTTTTCCCCCGCCTCATTCATCTCCTCAGGGAGCTCTGCTCCCTCTGTGGGCACCCCATCCTCATCTGAACTGACATCCTTGGAACTCCTGACCTGCAGCCCTTCATAAATGTAGCCACCAAACTCCACCAGGAACTTCCAAAACTCCAAGTGGAGCCCACAGAGTTCATTCACCACTACAATTTGAACCTTGTTGCTCTTCTGGAGCAACTCGTTTTGGGCCTCTATGCCCTCAGTAATCCATCCCAAAACCTCATCCAATCTGGAAATCCCATCTGACCCGCTAATGACCCATGCCACGGACCCCATGGGCTGCTTGTGAATGAGTGAGCACCTCACTTTGAGATGCACACACTGGTAGCAGCCTGGTCCCTGCCCGGACTTCCAATTACATTCAGTGTTCTGGTCATTACAACCAGAACACCGTGGGTCATTCTGTGTTGGTAGGCAGACTGGTGCCACCTTCCTTGCCTTCTGTTGTTTTCATTAGTTCCCCAGACCTCCCACGGACCCAAGACTTACATACTTTCTGGGGGCTCTCCAGCTCCCCCTCAGACTCAGACTTGGGCCTCTGTCACCTTGCGCTGAAAATGCCAAGTCAGTCAAAATGCCAAGTTGTATCTATGGGACTTACTTTGCCCATGGCAACCCGCTGTGAGAGGTACAGTGAAATATACTCAGGAAATATAGTCTGGATGAGCTCATACTATATTTCTATTATTATTTCTACTTTCTCTCTATTTTATTATACACTTATAATTAGTTCGACGACCTATGTATGCACCAAACTTATGTATTCTAGTCCCCATAGTTAGAACTCAGACACTTTTTACCCTGCAACCACAACTTACCCAGACACCAATTAGTGTCCTGTAAGTTGTGATTGGGGTATCGTCTCGACCGTCACAGATGGGCTTTGACTATTGACACAATCAGAGTTTTGAACTATACTAGTCGAAACTCCACTTTTATCTCAATTTGCATGGACTACATCTGTGCTACTCTGTTATTTGACTCTCTCGTTATTCTCTTCTACACTCGAGCAGTCCCTCAGAATCATACTTCATAGTCGATTCTCCTTATTCATTTTAGCTCTCTATTCTACTTTAGATAGCTATTTCACCCGACCGTATTGGACTAAACAGTCTATACATGTTCAGTCTGTATTAGACTTAGATAGTCAATACATTTTTGTGTCATACCTAAACAGTCGATATTCTTCATATATAGAATGGTTAGAACTTCCACCACTCTTCACACCCACGCAGCCTCCTCCTCATCCTTCTTCCTTTTCTCCTCAGCTGCTTTCTCCACAGCCAATGATGCCTGGTACTCTCTATCCAACACCTCGATGTCCCTGGCTTCCTTTTCCACCTCCTCTCACTGTCGACATTGTTCCTCCCACTGTGCCAAAATTTGGGCAGCGGTGAGAGGCACCCAGTATTGGTTGCCCGTGGAGGGCCTGGCGGTTGGCATTGGCCTTTGTGGCATTGGTTTTGGACCCATTTATGTCAAAGATGGGGGTAATAAAGAAGAAGAAATTTCATTTTTTCAAATTTTTATATAGGCTTGTCACATCTGAACCTTACCTTCCAGATCACGTGACTCTTTGACACATACATGTAACTGACATGACTTTTGACACATGCGTGTAGCCGACAAGAACCTTATCAAGGTCTAGAGCCTCTTTGGGACTTTGGCATAAAGGGAGGGTACTGTTACGACTGGAATTCCCGCTGGACTCTGGGCACTAACTCATACACACCCATGCCCTATATGCACCAATTGTCAATTTACCAGAATTCCCGCCAGACTCCGTACATCAGACTTGTCCACATTCGACTTCGTTACATCACGTATCAGTCACCGGAATACCTGCCGGACTCCATACATCAGACTTGTCCACCTTCAACTTCGTTACATCATGTATCAGTCACCAGAATACTCACTGGACTCCGTCCCTGTTTATGTCCAACCTCATCCCACGCATCAGTCACCAGACCTGTCACAATTCAGACTCCGCTCCCGCTCCATTTCCTGTTATGGTTTATGATTTGTCATGATTCAGACTCTGCTCCGTTCCGTCCCATTTCTAACACCAAATTTGGTGTTTACTTATCCCATTTTATGTTTTGCTAGTTTCATTTCATTATTACTGGATTTGGTATGTTATTCATTCCACAGTCTATATAGTCTGGCAGATGTTGTACATACATACAATCCAGTCAGAAAATCAGCTTAGATTCTCCCCAGTAATCTAGTACATTTCCCCCTCTAAACTCCTCTCTGAATTACACTGCTCTCACTAGTTGGAGCCCATGGGCTCCGATGCATCTATCTCTTAACCTCTGACTTATCTCAACTTCCCGACCTCTCAACCCATGACCTCCAACCTATGACCGCTCGACCCACGAACTGCCCCCAGACTCCCCGGGTTTCCTGTCTGCCTGTTTGAAATTGGACAACATGATCTCATGAGGGTGCAGCCTATAAGCTGAAGCCAAGTCCTACTAGATTTCCTGTGGGTTCTCTGGAAACCTGCCGTGTATGTACCCTTAACAGGACTTGGCTTCAGCTTATATGCTGCACCCTCGCAAATATCTGTCAGGTGTCCTTAAATTTCAGATGGGAGAAGACTAGTCCTAATGAGTACCTCATGGTGAGCTACTGATCAGGACCAAAGGATAAGTCGAGTGTTGGGCCAAGGGGTTGGGGACTGAGAGTGGGCGAGCGCATGCATAGGTGGAGAGTGGGATACTTAGTATAAGACTTCTAGACATGAATGTTGGTGTTCTGAGTCGATATTCTGATTGCCTAGTAACTACAACTACAGCGGGTTCATATACAAGTATTCGGCATCTAGAAAATACTAACTAAGGGAAGAGTGGAAACATTACTGACAAATAAACTTGACTAGGAACGGGAAGGTTACAATAAGTTCGGAGGCCATGATTAACCGAGAGTGGAATTACAAGAAAAGGAAATAGTCTGAAGGTTACAAGTATATATAGGCATATGTGAAACAGAGTAGAATGGATCATCATAATAAAAAGGGATGTATCAGAGTATAACCAGATAGTACAAGTATATTTTGATGCGACTCCTTTGTAACCATTGACTCCTTTTGTAACCGTTGACTCCTTTTGTAACTGTTGACTCTGTCAGGAACCGGAAAACCCGCCGGCCTCCGGGCCCCCGGACCCCATCCTACATGCTCCCGACCCTCTATATTGTATTGTAACAACCGGAGTTCCCACGGGACCCTGTACATCAACTCGTTTATGCCTGACTCTCTGTACGCACCCCACCTGTCTGCACCTAACCCTCTGTGTCTCATACACCAGTCCTCGGACTCCACCGGACTCCGGACTCCACTCTATGTACACCCGACACTCTGTGTCTTATGTACCAGTCACCGGACTCCGACCGGACTCCTGGAACCCCTCTAACAGAGCATAGAACCCCGCTCCTGTTATCTGTCTCTGCGTCTCACACACCAGTCATTGGAAAACCCACCGGACTCCACTGGACCTCCTGCACATCAAGCCTGTCTATACCCGACACTATCTTGTGCACCAAGTCACCGGACTCCGACCGGACTTCCGGAACCCCTCTAACTGAGCCCCGCTCCAGTTATGGTTAAATGATCTGTCATGATTCGTTCTCTGCTCCCGTTCCGTTCCGTCCCTATTCCCAGTTTAGTATTTACCTGTTTTGTTTTATGTTTAATAGTTCTGCCTCTCATTAATACCGGATTTGGTATTATTACATTTCACAGTCTATATAAGTCTGCTATGTTCATGTACTTAGAATCCAGTTTCAATCTCGAACTAGTTTTCCCCCGAACAAGTTTGATCCTTGAACAGTCTCTAGTCCTCTTGTCTGTCTGCACACTCGATTCCCGGAACTCCCACGGGAATTCCGGAATCTATATCTTTCTGTATGCATTCTGTCAGCTCGAAATATGGACACCCGAATGAGTGTACGAGGGCGCAGCCTATAAGCTGAAGCCAAGTCCATCTCAGTCGTTCACCATATCTTTCTGGTAATTATTCTGATATCACCGTTCCTTGTACTAATAATCCCCGGAACTTTCCCGGGACCTATTGCCCGGGGAATCCGTGGGACTATTTCCCGGAAGCAAGTGTGTGTTCAGAATAGTTACCGGAAACCTCCGCGGGACTATCCGTGGAGCTTTGTTCGGGAACTTAACAGACTCCTTTTGTAACCGTTGACTCCTTTTGTAACCGTTGACTCCTTTTGTAACCTTTGATGTGAACACTTTCTGTTTTTTAACAGGATTCCTTTCTCAAAGAATGAGCCTCAGAAATACTTAGGAGTTGTCAATGTGGGGAGGTTTGGGGGGCTTTACCCTCCAACAAGCCAGAGCCCACAGTGAGCAGTGGGGCAGGTCACAAAGTGACTGCCCTGCAGCATAGCAAGGGTTCCCAGGCTTGTCATATAAAGTAAAGTTGTACAGTGGATGGTGGGCACCTTTAGGCACCCACATGAGGGTGCAGAGCAACCAAATTGTCCCCAATGGGGCCCAGAAATCCCCATGAGGGTGAGCTGTCCCAGTGAGGGCATATTAGCACCCAAATTATTTAATTAGTCAGTGCAGGTGGATTTCTGCACTCACAGGAGTATTTAATGGCACTGCAGGAGCATTTCTCACAGCATGGGAGCATTTGTGGTGCTGTGGAAGTATCCTTCACACCATGGGAGTATTTGTGACAAATGTGGGACTATTTTCTAACATGGATGTATTTTATGATGTGCAGATGTACTTTCATGACACTGTAATGGTGCAGGAGCTTTTTCAACACCATGGGAGCATTCTCTTTACTGGTGTGGGAACACAGGAAGCCTGTGGTCAAGCCTCAAGGCTGCCACTCTTATCTCTTTACCCTCTCACCCAGCTGTCTTCTCCTCAAAGTTGCCACCTGCAATTATTTCTCAAGATATTAAACCTTTGTCAAGGTGTGTTAACACTGTATTCAATCCCATTTAATGTTGCTTTTTCTAATTAATAATTATTTATTATCATGTTATCCTGCAGACAGAATCTGCCTCCCTTCTGGCTCTCCACTCTCCATATTAGAGGTGGCTCTTCTCTTAAGTATTTCTGGACTCTTGGGGCTATATCACAGGTGTGGTGAGTCTGTAGCTATTATTAATCAATTCTTGCTTTTTGATTGATTAAATAATTTATTTGCAGTCAAATTGCCTTTTCCTGGCACCTCTTCGTATTCATAACTTTCCCATACACTGTTTGAAGGCTATCCTATAATTTCCAGGTATGTTTTAGACTTCCTTATGCTGTTTTAAATTATTTATACTTTATTCTTTGCATTTTTGGGCTATTTTAAAGCCAATTATCCAGCTTATTTTTCTCTGACACTCTCCACTGCTTTTGTGAGTGCTCCCTGTGAGTATAGGTAGAGTATTGAAGGTGAGTGATGTCTCTGGAATTAATTTCAACTTTTTTTGCTCAAGAATTATTTATACAGTGAAATTGACCTTCTATTCTGTAGCTTTTTAGGTTTATTGTTGTTTCTATTCCTCTTGGGAGATATAAAACACTGCTTTACTTTTCACATTTTTGGAGTATTTTAGACCTATTTGTCTGATTTCTTTTCCCTGGCACTTTCCACTGCTTTTGTGAGTAGAGTGGAGTATTAAAGGTAAGTTCTATCCCTGTATTTAATTTCACCTTTCTTTGCTTAATGATTTTTCAAAAAGTGGAATTAACTCCTATTGTGTGGCTTTTTTGCTCTTTTGCTATTTCTATTCCTCCAGGAAGATAAGAAGCTCCTCAAGGTTAGTATAGATATCTTCCCTTATTCTGTGAAAATTGATTTATGCTTTATTTTTCATATTTTTCATATTTTTAATTTATTTTAGCCTAATTTAATTCAACTTATTCTCTCACTCCTCTCTTCCTCTCTGTATCAGAGTTTCTGTGTCTGCTGCTGCTGCTTAGTTTTAGATAAGCCATATAGCTCTCTTTGTCATATTGCACTGGCTTTTTGCTCTTGAGTAGATCCCTCCATTATTATGGATCGAACACCTGAGCGTGATCAGGCAGAGGAGCAATGGCAGCATAGGGCACAATTGCAAATGACATCTCCATCTGATCATCATCAGTGTTTAACTGTGAATTCTAATATACCACCACCTCCTCAACCATTTCGAGATCTCCATCTTCCTGTTGGTAGAGGTCAATCTGATAATCCATTTTTGGTTGCTCAGCCAGGTGGCTCTGCTGCAAGTGGCTCTGCCACAGTTGGCTCTGATGCAGAGGCTCTTTTGCTTAGGCAGAATGCAGATTTGCCACCATTACAACCTCTTAGGCAGTGTGAAGAGTGGTAGAAGTTCTAACTGTTCTATATACGAAGAATATCGACCGTTGAAGTACGATACCACGATGTATTGACTGTCTAAGTCTAATACGGACCGAACACGTATTGACTACTTAGTTCAATACAGTAGAGAGAAGTAGCTATCTAAAGTAAGGTAGATAGCTAGAACGAATAAGCAGAATCAACTGGTTAAGTGCGATTCTGGACAACTGCTCGAGTGCAAGTAGAGTAGTTAGAGAGTCGAATAATAGAGTAGCGTGGATGTAGTCCACGCGAGTTGAGATAGGGATTGAGTTTCGACTGATACAGTTCGAAACTCAGTTTGAATGAGTAGCTAAGCCCATCTGTGACGGTCGAGACGATACACCAATCACAACTTACAGGACACTAACGGGTGTCTGGGTAAGTCGTGGTTGCGGTGTAAAAAGTGTCTGAGTTCTAAACTACGGGCGCTAGAATACATAAGTCTGGCGTGTGTGCACCCACAAGAGTCGATGTACTGCATACATAGGTCGTTGAACTAATTATAGATATAATGAAAGAGAGAAAATAGAAATAATAAAGGAAATATAGTAAGAGCACATCCGACTATATTTCCTGAGTGTATTTCGCCATACCTCTCACAGGCAGGGTCATGGACAAGGGAATAAAGCTGCTAAAATTGTCCAATCTGCACCACAACTCCAGGCACAGGGACCCATTTTGCAGTTAGCCCCACCACAGCATTACCATCCACCTGGAAATCCAGCTGTACAACTACCACCACCACAGCATCATTATCCACCTGGAAATCCAGTTCCACAACAACAACCTCAACCTATTTTGCAGTGGGCACCACCACATCATCCACCTGGGAATCCAGTTCCACAACAATTACAACCACCTATTTTGCAGTGGGCATGACTACCGCTTCACCAACTACCTGGAAATCCAGTTCCATGACAACAACAACCACCTATTTTGCAGTGGGCACGACCACAGCTTCACCATCCACCTAGAAATCCAGCTCCACAACAACAGGTACCCATTTTGCAGTTAGCATCACCACAGCATCACCATCCACCTCCACCATAGCCTCACCACCCACCTCCACCACAATCTCACTACCCACCTGGAAATCCAACTCAACAACAACAGCGATGGCTACAGTTAGTCCTGCCTTTTGCCATGCCCCCCCCCACCTTCTGCCATACCTCCTGCCATACCTCCACCTCCCGCCATACCCCACCTCCTGTACCTCCACTTCCTGTCATGCCCCCACCTCCTGCCATTCCACAGCCTGCAGCTATGCCTTACCTCCACTTCCCATTCCACAATTGCCCATTGGACAGCAACCAGTTGTGGAGGACAGGTTTCCAAGACATAATTTGGGACGTATGGATATACAGTGTTCAGACTGTGGAGCTTTACACTGGATGGATGAACATATCTCAAATAGCTCTAAGACACATCCAAAATTTGGCAAGTGTTGCAAGAGAGGAAAGGTGGCCCTTCCAATACTTGAGCCAGTCCCTCACACTTTTAAGGTCTCTCCTGGAGAATAACACAGACAATGGAAGGGAATTTCTCAAGAATATTCATGCCTATAATAATGCATTTGCATTTACATCACTCAGTGTCAATTTGGATGAGTCTGTCTTGCAAGGTGGTGGTGGCCCATATGTCTTCAAAATTCATGGTGAATTGTATCACCAGCATAGCATGGTGCCTTGATTCCTTACACAGAAGGTGTATCACGTAGTTATGCTCAGCTTTACATCCATAATCCTGTATTGGCACAGGAGGATGGATGGAGGCAGGCATTGCAGCAGAGGCAGAATCACAAAGCAAATAGAAACCTAAATAACCAAACATTTTCTGACTTGCAGGATATGATGGAGCAATATAATCCCTGTATACAACTCTATTGCCAGGCACATGAGCGATTGAGGACACAGGCAGAGATGCCAAGGTTACATGTCAGGCTGAGCTATAAAGCTTTTAATGATCCCAGATGGTACAATCTTCCAACCAGTGATGAACTTGCAGTCATTCTCCCTGGAGATGGTGATATAGGTCATGGTGACCCAAGGGATATTATTGTTCAGAGGAGAGGGGGCCAGTTCCATCATGTGCATGATACACAAGCCATTTATACACCATTCATTATATCATGCTCTTTCCCAGGGGTGAGTGTGGTTGGTCATGGGACATTCCCTATGCAAATCAAAATTGGCAGCCCCAGCCTGGACAGCAGGATGAAGAAGGTGAAGATGAAGATAAAAGTCAGAAGGTGACCCAATGTGAATATTATGCCTATCATCTGTTTCCCAGAGCAAATGAAGCCATGACTCTTTTTTATACACAAAAGCTATTCCAGCAGTATATTTTTCATGCCTGGGCAGTAACAGAGCAGCACAGATTGAGATTTCTCAGGGATAATCAACCAAGGTTACATGCAGAACTCTACAACCAGGTGGTTGATGCCTTTACAAATCAGGATGTCAACACAGATGCCAATAGTATTGGACAGAGGGTGATACTACCTTCTACATTTACTGGCAGTTCAAGGGATATGAGACAAATTTTGCAAAATTCATTTGCAATTGCACGAAAGTATGGCAATGCCAGCTACTTCATCACCATGACTGCCAATCCCAAGTGGAAGGAGGTTACTGATGAATTGCTTCCTGGCCAGACTCCAGCTGATCGTCCTGATTTACTCTCCAGGGTCTTTGCTGCCAAGAAGGCTAAGTTGCTCAAGATGATCACAGAGGACCACATCTTTGGTAGAACAGTAGCCCACATACATGTCATTGAATTCCAAAAGTGTGGTCTTCCACACATGCACTGCCTCATATGGTTTGATGACCAGAATAAGCCAAGGACACCAGAAGATGTCAACTCAATGGTTTCTCCCTGTTTTCCAGATCCTGAAACACATCCCAGACTATTTAATTTAGTAGGACAACTCATGACCCATAGCCCCTGTGGGGCTGAACATTCAAATGCTGCCTGTATGGTAGATAAGAAGTGCAGTAAATACTATCCAAAGGATTGGTGTGAAGCTACCATTGTCAATGAGGAAGGCTATCCAACATGCCGTCACCCAAAAAATGGAAGGGTTTATCAAATTCCCAAGTTTACATATGACAACAGACATGTTGTCCCTTACTCTCCTATTTTGCTTCTCACTTTTGAATGCCACATCAATGTTGAATTGACTTTACCAATAGGTCAATGAAGTACATGCATAAATACTGTTACAAGGGCCATTATCATACAACTATGGAATTTAGAACAACACCAGATGAAATTCAACAGTACCTTGATGCACATTATGTCAGTGTGTTACGACTGTGTCGCAACCCTATCAGTTCCGAGCTTATCGCCACTTATCAACGTTTTCAAGTCACCACTTCGGAAACCATTGGCCCCGAAGCTGATGTATGTTTTCATGATGATCAAACTCTGTTTACGCCCACATCAACATAACTCGTATTGTCTGGTTAAACTTTTGATACGTCCCTTTTATTATGTTGATCCGTTCAATCCTATGTTTCACCTATGTCTATCTATATTTGTAGTCCTTGAACTATTTCCTTTTATTGTAATTCTGCTCTCGGTATCATCGGCCTCCAAACTAATCATAAACTTCCCATTCCTAGTCAAGCTTATTGTTAATACCGTTTTCCGCCCTTCTCCCTGTTAATATTTTCTAGACGCCTGTTACTTGTATATGAACCCGCTGTAGTTGTAGTTACTAGGCAATCAGAATATTGACTCAGAATACCCTCATACATCTGTAACAGTCTCATACTAAGAATCCCCCCATCCTGTAATGTATTCAGGGGTTTCTCTTAGATAGCTTAATATATGCTATAGTGTCACAGAGCTTCAACAATAAAACAAGCAAAGGTCCAGTAATTTAAATACTGATAGATTAATGAGCTGTGCTATGAAGCTTAAACAACTCAAATCAATGCTTATTTTGATTATTGAAAGGTTCAATAGAACTGTGTATGACTCTTTTAGCAAATAAAAGAACTATTCCTTGAGAATAGGGGCTGGAAGCTGAATATATGCGCAGTAACTTGGCAGAGACTTGATATAAGAGCTTCGGATTCTTGTATGCTTATTTCTAACTATTAATAGTTATTTAACAAGGTGTTAAATAATTTATTAATAGAGAAAATAATTTGTATTGGATTATCTGAGTGCTTGTACTTGATTAATTCAATAAACTTAGGGCTGGGCCTTGAGTAATCTAGTATTGGCAGGGATTTCAGTAAGGATACTTAGATACTTATTAGGTTTATTATCTAATTAATAAGCCTAAAGGGTAGCTGTGAGGCTGGGGGAACTTAGATGATTAGCTAAGTCCAAGAGTTGCTGACAAAGATTCAAGATGCTGCAAGTGTAGGTGCTTGCAGTGAGTGTATCAGACTAAGGCTATTATTGTCCTTAGGATGATGAGGTAAGCTTCTGTGCTGTACTGTAAAATATGTGTAATAGATTGGTTTTATTGGAAACTTGGCCCTCCTTATATACATTTTGATAACTCAATGATTAGCTAACTATTTAGTTTCTGAGGTCATTAGTCATAATGACCTCATATTCTACTCATTATTTACCCTTTGTTTATCATGTGATTCCCTTCTCTGAGACAAGGGTTCTAACCTCTTGCTTGAACATGAAGGTTCAAGGCTGTGGTCCCGGGACGGAAGCAAACGATGAGTCGGCGGAATCTAATAATGACTCGGGTAGTCACATTCGTGACTTGTGTGACTCAGGTAGTCACATTCATGACTTTTGTGACATCCCGACATCAGAGGCTTATCTAATAAGTCACATGACTCCAAAATGCGCAAACTAGGCTGCAGCAAGGTGCCAAAAGGTAATAACTAAGTAAAATTATGCAAAGTTAAAAGGAATAGAGCCTATATTTCACAATAAAAATATAATAAAAATACAATAAATTCAAGAAAATATTAATAAATTCAAAGAAAATTAAGAGAAAATTATGAGATAAAGCTGATACCTCACACATCCGCCTTTGCATGCGCTCGCCCACTTCTGGCCCCGACCCCTTGGCCCGACGCTCGACTTGTCCTTCAGTCCCGATCGGTATCTCGCCGAAAGGAACTCTTTAGGATTAGTCTTCACCCATCTGAAATCTAAGGACACCCACGGATATATGCGAGGGTGCAGCACATAAGCTGAAGCCAAGTCCTTCTGATTGGTCCCTGTCGGCCACCGACATTAGTCAGTTTTCAGTTCTGAACACAGTGCACATGAGTCTGTCTGGTGATTAATGCATAATGAACTCCATACCCAGGTTCCTGCAGTATTGGCACTTGGGGTCCATCTTTCTGGGGAAAACACTGTACTTTTTGATGGTGATCAAGGTCCTGCTCAGGCCTTACAAAGGGCAGAGTGTTCAGGAACAACTCTTATGGCTTATTTTGAAGCTAATGCCAAGGGTCTCATTGGTTATAATGGACAGCATGCCCAGGACACATTTTATATGGATTTTCCTGAGTATTTCATATATGTACCCAAGAAGAAATCATGGAAGCCACATCAAAGTGGTTTTTCCATAGGGCACATTCATTTTGTCAATATTGCCAGTGGGGAAAGATTCCACCGCCGTTAATTGCTCACTGTTGTCAAAGGTGCCACCTCATTTTAACAGCTCAGGACTTTTTAGGGTGAGACTTATCCCACATTTCAGCAAGCCTATGTTGCATGTGGTTTGCTTGAAGATGATCACCAGTGGCACATGTGCCTCACAGAAGCCAGTTGCATAGAGTCTGGATTTCAACTTCACAGATTTTTTGCCATCATTTTGACCATGACCTTCCCTGCACAACCCCATGCACTCTGGAATGACTTTAAAGTATTTCTTTGTGATGATTTGAAGTTCATACTTCAGCAAAAACATGGCATTCACAATCCATCACCAAACAGCATTTATGACTTTGGTCTCTATGAGATTGATAGGATCCTCTGCTATTCTGGAAAGTCCCTCTCACACTATCCAACCATCCCAAACTGCACTGATGTTTGGGATGGGATTGTTGGCAACCGTCTCATTAGGGAGCAGTCAGATTATGATGTTGATATTGAGCATGCCAGTGCCCAAGCCAATCTTGAAAAGTGCAATCCTGAACAATAAGCTGTCTTTGAGACTATAATGAAGGCAGTGGATGAGCAGGAGCAGTAGGGCAAATTGGCTTTTGTGAATGGTCCAGGTGGGACTGGCAAGTCCTTTGTATGGAATACTCTGGCACATGCATGTTGTGACAAGGGCTATATTGTGCTTTGTGTGGCATCCTCTGGAATTGCATCAATGATTCTCAAGGGTGGTCACACTTCTCACAGCACATTTTCAATCCCTGTTCCCTGTGAGAAGGATGCTCTATGTCATATCAACAAGGCATGAAGAAGGTCCAACTGATTATCTGGTTACGTTTCACATGTGAGATGAATTGCATATCTTGAGGCTGCTGCTTCCAGAATTCGATACTAAAAATACTGGTGTAGAAAACTGGGTCACTAACCAAAATGATATGGGGAAGGTACTTGAAGCACAAGTTGTGAGAGGTATCTTTCTGGAAAGGAAGATGAATCTTAAATATATAGAAAGGCTAATCTAGGATTGAGACACATACCAAAGTCATCATAAGCTCCCAAAGATGTAAGTTGGTGAGAGGATCCTACCTGCTGGGAAAATCCCTGACATCGAGGAGGTGGACTTTCATTTCTTCCAACAGATGCCCTGCATTGACTCTGGTCTCTCATGACTTGTCATCCTCATTCCATGAAGCTCTAATGGCACTTGGACCTGACCAATTGATGGTACTTGATAAAATGAGTGGTTTAGCACAATTTTCTGTATGATTATGTGATATGTATGTTTCAAAATTTCAAGGTCAAAAATGGCTCCATAGCAACAATGTAGCAGATGGTGAATGAATTTTGGGATATATAGTTAATACAATTCATGTAAAAGAGTGTGAGATTACTGAAAAACATTCCAAGTAATTTGCTGTGCAATTTCTGTTGGAATTTTGGCTGTCATTAATAATCTCAATCTGATGACACTTGTGGGTCCCATGGGGGTAGATAAGGCTAAAATGACCACCATATACCTTGGGTGAACAATTTCCTCATTCAAGGGCTCATCTCAAAGAAGAAGAGGGCTGGTGCGAAGAGTCATGGAAGTTCTGACTGCTCTATATATGAAGAATATCAACCGTTTAGGTATGACACGACTATATATTGACTATTGAAGTACAATATAGAAAGTAAATAGCTGTAGTTGGCTTTAGTAGTGGTAAGACAACTAAGACAACTAAGGGAAATGGAATTGACTTTGCAGTACGATTCCCTAGCAACTATATATTGACTATCAAAGTACAATACAGAAAGCAAATAGTTTTAGTTGGCTTTAGTAGCAGTAAGACAACTAAGATGACTAAGGAAAAATGGAATTGACCTTGGTGTACGATTCCCTAGGGTGAGTTAACAAAGTAATGAGTTGAGGGGAGGGAGGATGATACAAATAATGCGAGATGCGAGCAGAAGTCGATAGTAGCTCAAGCTTCGACTATACAATGCAAAGCTAGATAGTTGTTGTAAGTTCAAGTTAGAAGCCATTCAAGACAGCTGAGACAATACCCCAGCCATGACTTACAGGACACTAAAAGGGTGTCTGGGTAAGTCACAGTTACAGGGTAAAAGTGTCCGAGTTCCCTCTATGTGTGCTAATGTGCAGTATGCACACCCACAAGTATCAATGTATCCACAGGCATACATACATAGATCTTCGAACTTACTAAACACAATATGTAGTAGTGGAAATAAATGAAGAAACATAAGAAGTAAAATATAATCAGAGATATATTTTAAGATACCTCTCAGTGCCCCCCAGTTTGAAGAGCTATGTCAATGGAAAGGTTGGAGGACATCAGGAACTCCTCCCCATGCATCTTGAGTGGATCCCCCTAGCTGCAAGATAGCTCGGGTCCAACTTAGCCGTTTAGTCCGAAACGACTCAATAATGTCATCCCTCCTTGCCTCATCATCAGGGTATGTCAATCCCCGTAGTTTTTGAATGGAGGATACCCACCACCCATAAGCCTTTTGACGTGTTCGAATGATCGGTTGCACACCTTGACAATCCTGTGGACCCTGATCACCGGGTACCATCAATTGGGGCCATTGTGAGTTGGGTGATGAGGGGTGGCTGAGGGTTTAGTAGCATTGAAGAGGAGGATGAGGGGATTAGAGGCTGGGAACTGCTAGTGGAAGGTCACAGTAGGCTAATGTCAGTGTTGGAATGGGGGGGTTCTGGGGATTCTGGTTCCAACAATAGCTTTTCTAGTAGGTCGACTAGGTCCACGACAGCAGATATAGAAGCATGTTCAGGGGGAGTACAGTGGAGATCCACTGATAGCAATTGAAACATCGAAAGTTGGACTTTCTCAATACTGTCTGCTAGTCATTCCCCCTCTATGGAATTATTGATGCACAAATAGAAATTGTCCATGTGATCAGTAGGTACAAATGTCCCACTATAGCTCTGTATGTGTCCCTTAAGCAGTGGTTGTTGTAGCATTGGTCCCAGCTGTGCTAATACCTTCCCAATCGTGAATTGTGTGGAAGGGTAGTTGATTGACATGTGCATCCAGCCTGTTGGAGGAAGACAGTCTGTGGTGGCCATGGAGTTGACGGGTGAAGGTGCCCGTGGAGGGAATGATTCCATCTTGGGCTTGTGGACAGGGTCAACTGGAGGGGGATCAATGACAAGGGACTCCACATCTTGGATCAAAGCCCTCATTTTTCCCTTCACTTTCTAGCTCATTTGAAGAGGCCTCAGACAGTTCTGTGGTCAGCATGTCAATTTCAATTGGCTCATTGTAGTATCGATAGATGGGGCTCTCGAGGGAAATGCAAGGAGAGGAGAGGGTTCCAGTGTGGGGATCTGGCATGCAGTAGGGGGATAAGGTATCTCATGCTCCATGGAAGGCTCAGGTAATGATGCGAGACAAGGTTGTGGAGGACGTATGGGGGGGCTACTAGGAACATGTGGAGGTGGAGGGAGCTCTGTGGCAGGAGGCAGCTCTGTGGCAGGAGGAGCTCTGTGGCTCTGTGGCAGGAGGGAGGTGGCAGGAGGGAGCTCTGTGGCAGGAGGGAGCTCTGTGGCAGGAGGGAGTGGCAGGAGGGAGCTCTGTGGCAGGAGGGAGCTCTGTGGCAGGGGAGCTCTGTGGCAGGAGGGAGCTCTGTGGCAGGAGGAGCTCTGGCAGGAGGGAGCTCTGTGGCAGGAGGGAGCTCTGTGGCAGGAGCTCTGTGGCAGGAGGGAGCTCTGTGGCTCTGTGGCAGGGGGAGAGCAGGAGCAGCTCTGGCAGGAGGAGCTCTGTGGCAGGAGGGCTGTGCAGGAGGAGCTCTGTGGCAGGAGGGAGCTCTGTGGCAGGAGGGAGCTCTGTGCAGGAGGAGCTCTGTGGCAGGAGGGAGCTCTGTGGCAGGAGGGAGCTCTGTGGCAGGAGCTCTGTGGCAGGAGGGAGCTCTGTGGCAGGAGGGTGGCAGGAGGAGCTCTGTGGCAGGAGGGAGTTCTGTGGCAGGAGGGAGCTCTGTGGCAGGAGGGAGCTCTGTGGCAGGAGGGAGCTCTGTGGCAGGAGGGAGCTCTGTGGCAGGAGGGAGCTCTGTGGCAGGAGGGAGCTCTGTGGCAGGGAGGGAGCTCTGTGGCAGGAGGGAGCTCTGTGGCAGGAGGGAGCTCTGTGGCAGGAGGGAACTCTGTGGCAGGAGGGAGCTCTGTGGCAGGAGGGAGTTCTGTGGCAGGAGGGAGTTCTGTGGCAGGAGGGAGTTCTGTGGCAGGAGGGAGCTCTGTGGCAGGAGGGAGCTCCAGTGCAGTTGGGGGCTCTGGTGAGGGAAGAAGCTCTGGCACCAGAACCAATGGAAGAGAGGGGACATGAGATGTCTCAAAGCTTTTCAAAGGCTCGGAGGACAGCGTGACAAGAGAGAGCCCTGTTCCAGTGGGGTTCTGGGAAGGGGAGGAGCTCTGGCACAGAAGGGAGTGGAATGGTGTGAAATGGTGCAATGGAGGGTGCACGGAGGGGGTGATCAACTCTGGCACTACAACCAGTTGTATGGTGGATGAGGAAGTAGGGGTAGACTCATTTGTGGTCATGAGTTTATCTGGGTGATATCCTCTCCAAAGTCTGATGGAAGGTGGTAGCTTCCTTCATTGGTTGGGGTCGCTGGTGATGAAGTGAACTCCAGTGGGAGTAAAAATCCCTCATAGCAGTCTGCACCCAGGTACTTGTCATTGTAGGTAGTGTTGCCTGGCAAGTTTTTGTCAGAGTCAGATGATGAATCTACAGGTCCCATTCAATAAGTCCTTTCTTTGGGTCCACGTCATTCGAGACATTTTGGAGGTAGTTCAACTCCATCTCCCTGTCGCAAGTCAATGTGCTGTAGTTTGATCCTTCTAACCCTTTCCCAATCATAAAATGTAACCCCATCCCTTCCCTTCTTACTCTTGTTTCCTATGGCTTGGATGCATGGCATGCCCTTATTACTACAATCGGGTTCAGCGAAATCTGTCCATTTCTGGCCCGGGGGAGGGGCGATGACTAGAGGATTGTTGTTCCCTTCCCTCCTTCTCCATTCCCTACATGTCTGTTTGAAAGCGACTCTGACCTTGGCAACCATCCCTTGTTGATGCTCTAGATATTCCGCCCTCCTTTTCCTTTTGATTTCCTTTACTTTGTAGGCCCTGACAATAGTGGGAGTGTTTTGAAGGTCATTACTGTTTAGCCAAGTGTCCTCTTCCCGTCCTTATCCTTTCCATCGTACTCAGAAGAGTAATTGGATTTGATGTTCCTTACATCCTATGATGGCCTCGACTTCTTACTCCTCTTCCTTGTTGTTTAGCTCCCTAGGGTTCTCAAGCCATGCCCTTTGTCTGAATTCCCTGGGGGAGAACTGGTAGTTCTTAAGGTGATCTCTGTTGATTACTGGGCACATTTGATATTCAGAAGGTATTCTAAGTTGGAAAACTTGGGAGTTGATCTTTTCTAAGACTTCAAATGGTCCCATCTGTTACGACCGTGTCGTAACCCATGTCGCAACCCGATGGTCTCCGAGAATACTACAGTCTATCGATGTTCCAAGTTATTGATCAAGTCATCATTTCGGCAACCTTCGGAATACCGACACTGACGTATACCTTCATGGCGATCAAACCTCGTTTACACCCCTGTCAAAATATACTCATACCATCTGGTTATGCTTTGATACGTCCCCTTTCATTATGATGATCCATTTTACTCTATGTTTCACATATGCCCATATATACTTGTAACCCGTGGACTATTCCCTTTTCTCATAACCCCACTCTCGGCTAAATCTCGGCTGAGTGGAAAGTCTGGTTTCCAATGCAACAGAATTGGAGCTGAAGAAAAAGAATCTTTTAAAAGATTGAAAGCTTTTTGACACTTATCATTAAAATTCCACAGAGTATCCTTGCATGTAAGATGAGTAAGGAGGACTGTGATTTTGGATATACACAGATAAACTGTCAGTAAAAATTGGCAAAGCTGAGGAAAGACTATATATCTTTGATTTTTCTGGGTTCTGGCCAATCTTTGATGACTTGTACTTTGGCTTCATCCATACAGGGTCTGTCGGGTCCCATTATGAAACCTAGATATTCCACGGAGTCTGTGTCAAAAGTACATTTTTTACCATTTGTGAATAAACCATGTTATCTGAGTCTCTGGAGAACTTCACAGACTTGTTTATCATGTACCGCAAGGTCCTCAGAGTAGATAAGAATGTTGTCTAAGTAAACAATGATCCATACATCAGGCATGTCAGAGAAAATGTCATTAATAAAATGTTGAAAAACAGATGGAGCATTGTAAGCCCAAAGGGCATCACCAACCACTCAAAGGCCCCATAACAGGTTCTGAAAGTGGTTTTCCACTCGTCTCCTGTGGAGATCCAGACTAAATGGTAGGTGTGTTTAAGGTCTATTTTGGTATAAATTTGGGCATTCTGCAGAGCATCGAGGAGGTCAGATATAAGTGGGAGTGGATACTTATTCTTTTTTGTGACAGCATTGAGTCCTCTGAAATCAACACATAGTCTGAGGGATCCATCCTTCTTCTTGACAAACAGAACAGGTGCTCCAAAAGGAGACTTTGATGGTCTGATAAAACCTATGGACAAATGTTCATCCAGGAAATCTTGGATTGTGGAAAGTTCTGTGGAGGAAAGCAGGTAAATATGTCCAAGGGGTGGCTGGGTGCCTTCTTCAAGGTTGATTTTTAAGTCATACTCTCTGTGAGGCAGAAGCCAGTCAGCTTTACGCTTACTGAAAATGTCCACAAAATCATGATATTTCTTGGGGACACCTTCTAGGTCTGTGATTTGCTCAGATGCCAGAGTTGAAAAACAACTGGTTGCTTTATCAATTTTCAAATTGATAGTGAATGCCTGGGCTCCATCCATTTATGTAGCCCTAATAAACACTGCAGCATTAATAAGAGAAATAGACAGAGGTGCTGTGGATTCCAGGGAAGCCATGGGTGCCATAGGGATCACAGGGGCCACTGAGGCTGCAGGTGCCCAGAAGGCCATGGGTGCCATGGAGGCCATGTCAGATACAGTTATCTTGGAAGCCATGGGTGTCCAGAAAGTTATACTGATTGATACCCAGTCAATCCCTGGATTGTATCGGGTAAGCCAGTTACAGTATGTCCCAGGACAACCAAGCGACTTGAGTCTAACTGGGTCACATGGAAAGTGACCAACTGAGATGTTCCACATGGGAACCAGATGGATAAATCACAAGCTTGGGTGATAACCAAATTGCTTGTGCCATCAAAAAGTCAGAGTCCAACTGGATTTATTAGATAAGTTGACAACAGATTTTTTTGTGTAAATTTTGTATCTAAAAAACAATGAGTTGAGCCAGAATCTGTGAGTGCTGAAAAAACGAATTTTGGGATCATATTAGACATAAGTTTAATGAAAAATGAGTCAGAGTTCAAAGGAGTGGATGTGTTAAGATGGGTAAACTTATGAGTGTGCAGAGAGGTAATGCAACCCCCAACCCGCATGGAGTCCATGGGGTTGCTTACTCTTTTTTTGCATTGGAAGCTGGTTTGTCCTTTGATGGGGATTCTTGGAGGATGTCTTGGCTGTATGACCTTTTGCAAAGTTTGCTTTCATCAACAGACATTCCAGAACTTGATGACTGAGTTTTCCGCACAAGGGACATAGGCTGTTGTCCATATGCCACTGCCTTTCCTGTGGGGTAAGTTTGCCATCGGGTCTGAGCTTGCCTGTAAGGTCAGGTTTTCCCAGTTGCTTGCTGGACTGCTGACCTTTGTTGTTATTGTTGTTGCTGTTGTTGGAAGACTTTTTATCATTCTTCTGATTGGATTGCATGGTGTTTTGGTTGCTGGTGGATGGGGTGTTGTTGTTGGGTTTGTTGGCCGTGGACTTGGTGACCTTGTCCACAGAGGTCTCGTGGGCAACTTCCACATGACACTCCCAATAGCATCATCGATTCAGCAAAGTAAATGAGAAGTGTGAGCAGTCCGAGGTCAATTCGGACTGACTGAGCATGGATCAGGTGAGATGTCGGGCTGTCAGCTAAGTTTTTGAGATCATGATGTTCCCAACAACCTTTTCAAATAATGGCTATGATCCATTCAAGCTGTTTTGGAAGAGGGTTGTTCAGAGCATTGACTTTTGACCACAGAGGTTCCAGATCTTTTTTTTTGCCTTCTCCGAGCATGTGATTTATCAACCTTTCCAAAGTGATTGCTAACAACTCGGAAGTGGGATCTGCAAGTGGCAGTCAATCATTAGATGGGGAATTTTCAACACCTTTGCCCTTGTTGGGAGCCATGGACTCATGCTTGTGCTCAGATTCATCTGGGTTTTCTGGGACTTCTTTGATATGGGCTTCTTCCATGGCATCTGGCTGGTTTGTGAGTGTCTGGCTGGTATACAAAGTAAGTGGGGAATGAAGAGTTAAAGGTCCAGGTAATGATTCCTGTATGGGTGCTTTTCTTCTTGGTGGCATATTGACAATCTGCGAGTCTCAGTCAGAAAATACTGTTAAGGAGTGTGCATGGAGCTTATCAGAGGGCTTCTGGAGAAATCCATGGGAAAGCTGGTAGGACTTGGCTTCAGCTTATAGGCTGTGCCCTCATGAGATCGTGGCATCCAATTTCAGACAGGCAGATAGGGAGTCTGGGAGTAATTGGCAGGTTGAGAGGTCGGAGGGTCAATTGCAGGAATTTTTTGCAGAGGTCGAGGGGTTGGGCAGTGATTGGTCAGAGGTTGAGCAATAGATAGGTCGGAGCCTGTGGGCTCTGATGAGGTGATTGGTGGTATGTTTCAAAGAGGAATAGAGTGGAAAATGTATTGAGATTACTGGGGGGAATCTAAGCTGATTTTCTAACTGGATTGTATGTACAACATCTGTCAGACTATATAGACTGTTGAATGTATGTTATACCAAATCCAGTAATAATGAAATCCAAACTAGTAATCATGAAATGAGATAAGTAAACACCAAATTAGGTGTTAGGAGTGGAACAGAATGGGAGCGGAGTCCAAAATGTGACAGGTCATTAGACCATAATGGGAATGGGCTCAGTTAGAGAGTTGATGGGTTTTCTGAGTGGGGTGCAGTTGACCGATGCATGGGACAGGGTCAGAGATAGACAAGTGCAGTAAGCAAAAAAAGAGTTGCAATGTTCAGTAAATTTTAACTCGAATGCTTATAACTCCAGAAATAAATTAGCTACAATTAGGAAGAAATATATGTTAGAAAGCCCTATTTCTGAACTTTAACATGATAAGCAAGTTTGTTCAAAAATATTCACTCATTGTTGAGATATTAAATATTTTGTACAGGAGTATCATTGCAACCCTTTTTTTGCTTTCATTCTGTAGATGAAAGGGCAGGTTGTACTGGTAGTTTTTATCCATTGTTAGGTTGTATTTGATTGTGTAATCATGTGACATGTTCAAAACATTCAACACATGACAAACAGACCACAACAGTCTTGTTGATTCCAACATGCAGCCTCTTTCTACTTCTCAATGCAAACACATCCTCTCCTCTTGGATTCTGGTCATTCTTGTTGGAATTTATCAAGCTGATTACGCGTTCATTCTGCTTATGTAATCAAAGGTTTGCGTGCACCATTGTCAAGCCTTTTGTCTCTCCACTTTTGTTCTCCCCTTTTGTTCTCTATTTTAGTATTCCTTTTGTTTAACAGATACATATAAGTAGCCTAGAGTCCATGTATCTAGCCATTCATTTGCCTTACGGCCAAATAGACAAACGGAACCTTATTGCTCTCTGTTCTCGCGAGCTTAATTCTAACAATTCTGCCTACCAGATCTCATCATCCACTGGTCTACACTACCATCTCTAGACTTTGCAGACAACACTGTCCTTCCCTGCAGAAGCCCACTGGTGGATGCCCTTCCAAGCTTTCTGAGACTGATAGTTGCTATGCCCAGTATCTCATCACCTCAGGGAAGGCTGAAAATGCCTCTCAGATCACCCAGATCCTTCAGAACACTACCAACCAGTCTCTCACATCCCAGACAAGTTGTAACCACCTGAAGTTAGCTGGTATGAAAGCTGTGGTAAAGGCCAAGAAGCCCCTTCTTACCAAGAGGCATAGGGAGGGGTGGGTGGGTTTTGCTCTAGCTCATTTGGGTTGGACTATAGAGGACTGGAAGACTGTTGTATGGTCTGATGAGATCAAAATCAATAGGCTGGAGTCATATGGGAAGAGGTGGGCTTGGAAGAAGGCAGGGGAGGGTTTGAGTGTTAATAATAGCAAGTCTTCGCATAAACTGAGATTGCGATCAAATCTGTAATGATGAGTGTATGCACATATATGCACATATACTATAATACCATAAGGGGGAACTAACTCCTTTGATCACGAATTTCTCCTTAATGATGCAATTAGCTAGAAACTTGGAGTATCGAAATCCCTTCTTTTTTACTCCCCTAACAACTCTCCTAAACAATTAGAAAGTAAATAAAAAGTCGCAATATCTTGCCATATACAGTAGGCAACAAAACCCTTACAATGTTTTGTACTTTTTGAAAGACATGGCTATTCCTCCAGAAATAAATTCTGTAAAATGTCGAAAATATTATGTAATATACTTCAACATCATACCTTCCAGAAATGCCAGCCCCCCTTTTTATTATAATGATCCATTTTATTCTATGTTTCACATATGTCTATATATACTTGTAACCCTCGGACTATTTCCTTTTCTTGTAATCCTGCTCTTGGTTATTTCACAGCCTCCAAACTAATCGTAACCTTCCCATTCCTAGTCAAGCTTATTTATCAATACCGTTTTCTGCTCTTCTCCTAGTTAGTATTTTATAGACACCAAATATTTATATATAAACCCACTGTAGTTGTAGTTACAA
This sequence comes from Hysterangium stoloniferum, assembly GCA_015178975.1. Classification (NCBI taxonomy): domain Eukaryota; kingdom Fungi; phylum Basidiomycota; class Agaricomycetes; order Hysterangiales; family Hysterangiaceae; genus Hysterangium; species Hysterangium stoloniferum. Next base: position 826,892 of record WHVD01000018.1, read on the forward strand.
GGCAATCAGAATATCGACTCAGAATACCCTCTTACACCTCTAGAAGTCTTATACTAACTATCCTGCTATCCACCTTCGTGTGTGCTCGCCCACTCTCTGTTCCTGCTCCCTTGGCTTGACACTTGACTTATCCTTTGGTTCCGATTGGTAGTTCACTGAGAAGTACTCATTAGGACTAGTCTTCGCCCGTCCAAAATTTAAGGACACCTGATGGATATTTGCAAGGGCACAGCACATAAGCTGAAGCCAAGTCCTTCCGGGTCCCCGTTGACTAGTCAGTTTTCAGTTCTTAACAACTACCCAAGCAATGACCTCAGCCAGATCAGGGAGGAGAGAGGATTACTGTGGATTGTCTGAACAGGCTTGGGTGGTTGGGGTGTCTTTGGGCATTCAGGTGCATATGGATATACTGTATTTTGATTTGATGACCATTGCTAATGCATTATATAGATTCACAGCAGATGAGCTCATACTATTGAGCCAAATCCTTGAGATCCCAGATCCCCTTATCACTCCTAACCGCAACAAAGCCACTGCTGTCAAGACATTCACACTTCTTTGTGCACAATTGCGTAGCCCAGAGGACCAGTGGGCTCTATCTGCCAAATATAATTTGTCGCAGGGTGTCATCTCTGATCTCATCAACTTTACAGTGACATTTCTCAACAACCGGTGGGATTGTCTACTAGACTGGGATACAGAAGGGGTTGTCAACCCAGATTGTCTTCAAGAATATGCCAAAGCCATTCATAAATTTGGAGCACCCACATCTACAATATTCAGCTTCATTGATTGCACAATCTGTCCCACCTGTTGACCAGGCAAATTTCAGGAGCTTGTATACAATGGCTACAAGAAGTGCCATGGCATGAAGTTCCAAGGCATTGTAGTGGGCTAATGGTACATCTCAGCAGACCATTTCATGCCCCTCAAAATGATGTGGGAGTCCTAGCTGAGAGCAGGCTCCTAGCAATGTTAGAGCAGAAGGCGATCCAACCAGGATCGACTCCAGATGACCCCCCTGAGTGCCAATACTTTCAGATCTATGGAGATTCAGTGTATGGCACAAGTCCAGTCATGGTGAGCTCATACACTGCAGTTGCACTACTCTGAAGAATAGCATGCATGGAACACGGCAGTGGGTAGGGTGCACATTTCAGTGGAGCATGGATTTGGCCTTGTCCTTCAGGACTGGCCATTTCTCAATTCAGTTGCAAAGCAGAAGATATTGGGGACACAGTGTGGAACAATGTATTGCATTGGTGTCCTATTGTGCAACACCCATGCATGTCTCACTCCGAATCAAACATCTATTTGTTATGGTTGCATGCCACCAACTGTAGATATATATTTTCATGATTAATTTTACTCTGTTCTATTCAATTGTATTCCTCACAATAAAACAAGTTTCTTTTATCTTTTTTGTATACAAAATATTATTGAGAAAACCAACTATGATAAAATCACAAGAAAATGGAGAAAAACAAACATCATCCCAACAAAACCCTGTCTCAACACATCAATGAGTGACTTTGCAATCTCATCACTGGCAAGTCATGGTTGTGGGGTAAAAAGTGTCTGAGTTCTAACTACCGGCACTAGAATACATAAGTCTGGCACGTATGCGCCCACAAGATTCAATGTACCAAATGCACTGGCCATCGAACTAAATATATGTGTATGATAAAATAGAGAGAAAATAGAAATAATAATGGAAATATAGCATGGGCTCTTCTGGACTAGATTTCGGAGTATATTTTGCAGTATCTCTCACAATCAGTCACCGGACCCCGCTCGGAAAACCTGTCATCCCTCTAACTGAGCCCCATTCCCATTTTAGTCAAATGACCTGTCATGATTCAGACTCTGCTCCCACAAGACCTGCATCACGAGTGAGAGAATTCCATGTGCTAGCACCTCGAGGCTAATAGAGTTGTTAAATAAAAAACATAAAGAAACAAAAAACACACCTCAACAGCTTTCAAGAGACTGTACACCTTGTTTTTCAGTGTATCAGCTGAACATCCCTCACACACATTAGCCAGTTTGACCAAAACCGACACCTCCTGCCACTTGTCCTTTGACTCCCCACATGTGCACATCCAGGGGTTGACATTTAGAACTGCACTCAAAAGTGCTTTGAGGTCATTGGTCATGAACTCCTCCCTGGGCTTGTGTTGTTGTGTCCTCTTCTTGGTGGGTGAAGAGGCATCCTTGCTGCCATCAGTGAAAATGCCAGTGTCTGACTCACCTTCAAACACTCGTGGAGATAATGTGACTGACTGAAGTGACCTGGAAATGGCATGGAGATAACCTGACCGGAGTGACCAGTTGGGGTGTTGACCATGGAAGAGGAGTTGGGGGGAAGAGGGCATATGGGGGTATCCACATTCATGGGACTATGGGGGTGTGGGACCTGCATGTTGGATGCTTCGGATAAGTATCTTGCACATTTTGAAGATGGGTGTGTGGGTGTGAGGGGCATCACATGTGATGATGGGAGAGGAGGTGAGGGTGAGAGAAGGGAAATGTGATAGAAGTCAGAAGGTGACACAGTCCTGAATTGGTAGGCCATGGCACTCAGAATATGTGGACCTTGCAGACACATGTTAGATTAGGGAGAAGGGATATGGTTTAAACACACTGAGAAACCTGGAAAATGTGATGACAGCCTCAGAAAAGAATACATATGTTAGCATAGAAAACAGAGGGGATGGGTTGAACTTACTGGGGACCACTGGAACATGAAGTGATGGCCTTGAGAATGTGTGTGTTATATTAGGAAGAAGGGATATAGTTTTGATGCACTGAGAAACCTGGAAAATGTGATGACAGCCTCAGAAAAGAGTCAGTTAGCATAGAAAACAGAGGGGATGGGTTGAACTTACTGGGGACCACTGGAACACAAAGTGATGGCCTTGAGAACACCATGTGTTAGATTAGAAAGAAGGGATATGGTTTGGATGCACTGAGAAACCTGGAAAACATGATGACAGCCTCAGAAAAGAGTCGGTTAGCATAGAAAACAGAGGGGACAGGTTGAACTCACTGGGGACCACTGGAACATGTGTGAAGAGTGGTGGAAGTTCTAACCGTTTAGGTATGACATGATGATGTATTGAACTGGCAGGATGTTTTCAATGCAGGAAGGTATGTCTTTGATGTAAATGCATTTGACAGAAGCCCTCCAGAAGGTTTCGAGTCTCCATATGCGGCACCTATGCCTATTTCCCAGGGAGCCCCTTCCAAAGCAAAGGTCATAACCCATACCATTGCTCTCCCTTCTCCTCCCTCCTCATGCCCACCTTCGGACGATTTAGATGGCCTTTTAAAGGGGCTTGAGTCTCTCCATGTCAAAAACAAAGATTATGCCATAACCTATGCTTGGTTGCACACTACCTACCCACTTGTGGCAAAATTTATCCCTGCCCCACCTTCTGTTTCATCGACATCCCAGGCAGCTGTGGGATCTATGATTCCAGTGTGTCTGTTTTGTAAATATCCTACTAACATACACAGCACCAGACACTGTCCTATTGGGTTGGAATACTTACATGCTGGTAAAGTGGCAGGTGTCGAAGGCTTCTGGCATTGGCCCAATGGTGGGCAATTGCCCAATTATCCTTAGGGTTTGAAATTCGTCATTGATCAGGAACAGGCTCGTATTTCCAGGAACCCACCCCCATCATCAACTCCACATTCCATGCTATTTTTTGAAGTCTCCCCCACTGAGTTGACCCCCTCGAGTATCACAACTGGCCTTATTGAAGACATCACTGAGGACTACAATTTGTTTCAGAAAGCCTATAACTCATATCAGCTTGCTTTCGCTACCTACAACAGTAAAACTATTAGCAGAAGTCCTCCTTCCACCTCAACATCAGCTGCTGAGGTACCTCTTCCCACCATTTCCTCATCATCTGAAAAAAAAACCCCCAATTCCAATACAAGGCAAAAATCGAGGATCCGGATATTGCATGAAAGGTCTTTGAAAGGATGATAGACTCTTCGGTTTCAGTTTCCCATGGCAAGCTTCTTGCATTATCACCTGACATTCGAAAGCTTTTTGTCGACGGTTGGAAGGTAAACCACATTCTTATTTTTCCTGCCACTGTCCCAGCCACTGCATCTTCCCTGATCACACAAGCTATGCCACTCCATTCTTCCCCAATAATGGAATTGGATGTCAAAATTCAAGGAAAATTTTCCAAAGTAGGACTTTATGCTCGGAACTTGTGTGCATAAGTGAAGTTGCTGCAAAGGATATGGCACTCCCTTTCAGCACTGACCTAAAGCTTAACATGCATGATGCCAATGGTGGCATTTGTACAACATTTGGCATCATCGAGAACCTGGAGCTTCTGATAGGTGGTGTCAAAATCCATGTTCATGCTTGGATTATTCAGAATGCACCTTATTGTCTGCTTTTAGGCTAGCCTTTCCAAATATCAGTGAGGGCTGACACAGAAAATATTGGTGAAACTCTATTACTACAGGATCCTTCCAGGCCAGGATTCAAGCTACGGGTTCCAATGTGACCACACTCACAACTGCAGGTGCCAAATGCATCATCCAACCTGTATCTGACAAAGGGCACCTCCCACTTCCTCTGGCCCTTGTCCCCAACAGATTAACAGCTTCATTATTAGCTTCATCCCCCACAACCAGCAACACACCCTTCTTCTCTTCCCACTCCCATTTTACTGGGCAGTATTTTCATGCTGTTTATGATTCTTGGTCCCCTATGCTTGCAATACAAACCTGTTGCCTGAAAGGTTCGCCCTGTGGCTACAACTATGCCTACTGATGCATTGCCAAGGTGGCAGTTCCCTAGCAACTCTATTGATTCTTTACCTCTCCTCTTGCCCCTCCCCCCCAACATTGTCAAGTTTGGTTCCTGGCTTACAAAAGAACATTGGGATGGACTCAGGATTGATTGGGAATTTCTGAGTAGTGAAGAATTAAAATTAGCTTTTCAAGTCCTCCTGTACAACAAATCAGCTCTAGCATGGAATGATTCAGAGTGGGGCATGTTCCACACTGACTATTTTTCACCCATAGTTATTCCGACCATTGAGCATGAACTGTGGGCCCTCAAAAACATTCCAATCCCCCTTGGGCTCAAAGATGAAATTATACAGTTTATCAAACAGAAATTCACTCCAGCAATGCAGTCACTGTCAAGATGCCAGTGTTCCCCCCAACATTGAGCCGTATGCTGAGCATTGCATGGGAAGATCAATTTACATGTTGGGTGACTTGTATGTAGGATGTGATCATGCACCACTTGCAGAACAATCCCGAGACCTCACAACATTCCAAACCCCCCTTGGACCCCATCGTCTCACATGTTTGCCAATGGGATAGTCCAATTCCATTTCTATCTTTCAAGGCCATGTTACTTTTATTTTACAGGATGAAATTGACATTTCCCCCCCTTTTCTCGACATATACCTATCTTGGGACCCAAAAAACGCTATGAGTTGCAGGATGGCAGTTATGAAACTATCCCTGAAAATTGTGGTATTCGACATTTTGTTTGGGAACATTTTTTCGATGTTAACAGGATATTTCACTGTTTGAAGCATGCTGAAGTGACATTTTCAGCAAGTAAACTCTACATTGGAATGAAGGAAGTCAATATTGTCGGCCACACATGTAACTATCAGGGCCGTATCCCAGATCAAGCATGAATATCAAAAATCCTAAACTGGCTGCCTTGTGAAAATCTCACTGAAGTGTGAGGCTTCTTGGGCACTTGTGGAGTGGTTAGAATTTTCATTGCATGCTTTGCTGAACTCTCTCGTCCCCTAGTTTCATTGACACAAAAGGACAAACCTTTCATTTGGGAGGCACTTCAGCAAAATTCAATGGATTTACTCAAAAAAGCTGTAATGTCTGCACCAGCACTCATTCCCCTTGATTCCACATGCAAAAGGCCAATCATTGTGGCCATTGACTTATCAAATATTGTCGTAGGATGGATTATCTATGAGTTGGATGAACACAGCCAACAATGCCCCTCAAGATATAGCTCCATCACTTGGAATGATCACAAATCTCACTATTCACAGCCAAAAATTGAACTATATGGTGTTTATTGTGCTCTGAGGGTCCTCAGGCTTTTTCTTATTGGTCTACCTACATTCAATCTCAAAGTTGATGCCAAGTACATTAAAGGAATGCTCAATAACCCAGATATTCAGCCAAACAATGCAATTAATTGATGGATCACAGCCATTTTGCTATTTATATTTCAGCTCATACACATCCCTGGGAAGGATCATGTAGGCCCAGATGTCTAGGTGATGAAGTGTGGAAGGTGATGTGGAGGATATGGATGATGGATGGATTGACAATGTTTTAGGTTTAGGGGTATGGATTAATAGTTGGACAGATCACAATGGAGCTCACAAACAATGGCTTTGATCAAGACAACATTTTCATGGATTCCCAACTGCCCCTCATTTTCGACTTTCTTTCAACCACTCAAAAACCACCTGGACTGTCTGAAGCAGTAACAAAACAGTTTATTCAAATATCTCTGCACTTTTTTGTCAAAAACAGTAAACTCTGGCAGCGTAGCAACTCAGGCATGCATCACCTTGTAATTCTTGATCTGAACAAACATCTCTCTCTCATTTTTCAGGCACATGATCAACTGGGACACAAACAGGCATTTTTGACATGAAAAAATTTGTCAGATCACTTTTGGTGGCCAGGACTCGACTGCAATGTAGCATGGTTTGTCAAGACATGTCATGAATGCCAACTCTGTAGCACACAGCATGTTTTTATTCCTCCTATGGTCACCACCCCTATGTTATGACTGGAAAACCCGCCAGGCTCCGGGCACTAACTTATATGCACCCACACCCTACACCAGTTTACCGGAATACCTGCCAGACTCTGGACATCAGACCTGTCCGTGCTCAACTTTCATCACTTCATGTATCAGTCACCAGAATACCCACTGGGACCTGCACCTGTCTATCTCCGACCCTGTCCCATGCACCAGTCACTGGACTCCTCTTGGAAAACCCAACAGCTCTCTAACTGAGCCCCGTTCCCATTATGGTCAAATGACCTGTCATGTTTCAGACTCCACTCCCACCCCATTTCCATTATGGTCTAATGACCTGTCATGATTCGGACTCTTCTCCACTCCATCCCATTCCTAACACCAAGTTTGGTGTTTACTTATCTTGTTTCATGTTTACTAGATTTCATTATTACTGGATTTGGTATGACATACATTCCACAGTCTATATAGTCTGGCAGATGTTGTACATACAATCCAGTCAGAAAATCAGCTTAGATTCTCCCCAGTAATCTCAGTACCACTCTAATCTCCTCTTTGAAACACACCACTATTTACATTGTCAGGGCCCATGGGCTCCGACCTATCTAATACTCAACCTCCGACTCATCACTGCCTGACCCCTCGACCTCTGCAGGATTCCCACAGTTGACTCCCTGACCTCTCAACCAACCAACCACTCCCAGACTCCCTGGGATTCCTGTCCACCCATCTGAAATTGGACAAGATGATCTCGCGAGGGTGCAGCCTGTAAGCTAAAGCCAAGGCCTACTGGCTTTCCTGTGGGTTTCCGGAAACCCTCCAATAAGCTCCACACACATCCTTAACACCCACCTCACTCTTTCAATGTGCACATCTTGACACTATGCACATGCCAAAGGCATCAGGTTTACAATACACTGTTCAGGGCCACTGTTCTCTTACTTCATATCTGGATTTCAAGATACTGGCACATGAAACTGCAGTAATGTTGGGAAAATTCATATTTAATGATATTCTCTGTCACTGGGGTGCCCTTTCAGAAATCATTATGGACAATGGCACTCCTTTCATTACAGCATTGGACTGGCTTGCCTTAAAATATCACATCCACCACATTCACATTTCTGTATACAATAAACAAGCTAATGGCATTGTTGAATGCAACCATCGTACCATTCGTGAACCCCTAATTAAAACTTGCAAAGGCAACCTCTTTTGTTGTTGTGTCTCACATTTTTTGGGCCAATCACATCACTGTCAAGAAGGATACAGGTTATTTGCCATTTTACTTGGCCCATGGCATTGAGCCAATTCTGCCTTTCAACATTGTTGAAGCTACTTACCTCATGCTGAAAATTGACACCCCTCTTCCAACCAGCGAACTTGTTGCCTCCATGCTCGACAACTTGAAAAATGACCAGTGGATCTTGCTGCTATCAAAGAATGAGTCCTGAAGTCCCATTATGCATCTATTGCCCAGTTTAAGAAAGACCATGAACACCTCAATTTAAAGAGGGCTCACTCATGCTGGTAAGGAACTCGCCTGTTGACACAGAATTATCACACAAAACAAAACCACACTACTTGGGTCCACTTATTGTTGTTTGTCAGACTCGAAACAGGATATCTTAGCTGAGCTGGATGGCACAGTTAGCAAACAACCCTATGCTGCATTCTGCCTTATTCTATACTATCCACACTCTTGTACAATCATCCCAGTCACTTTACTTGTCGATCCCAAGGATATTCTATACAATGATGTTTACCCTTCAAACTCTGACAAGTAGACTTGCCCCTACACTCACCACATCTGTCCATCCCTCAGCACACTTATCACATCTGCAATAACATCCACTACCCTGCGAGATCCCTTTCAATGTCTGGCTCTTCAGCCTTGGAGTCTGGTAGGTGCTCAATGAAACCCATAGAGATAGAATTCCATGGGTGTTCCAGTACTGGGAGTTGCTGTGACATGTCTGTCTGGTTCCTGTGTGGAACACCACAGACAGTTACTTTTTTCATAACACAGTTGAACTCTAGCTGTTTGGTCATTCTTGGATACAACTGGCTCACCTGATGTAATCCATTGATTGACTGGGTATTGGGCAGTATTAATTTCCAAATTCCCAACACTTCCATTCCTCCTGCAGCATCTCATCTGGCCAGAGCCTCTTTGGTCTCAACAGCAATTCCAGCTTCTAATGAAACCTCTGAACCTCTGAAAATATCTCTCATCAATGCTGTGGCATTTGCTAGGGTGAGTAAAATGGATGGATTGCAGTGTTTTTTTGATCAGCTTCAAAGTTGATGAAGCATCTGGACATTTTGCAACTCCAGAATTATCTGAACTAAAAGCTGACCTGGAAGGAGTTCCTGAAAAATACCATGATTTTGCAGATATTTTCAGTAAGCATAAAGCTGACTGGCTTGCACCACATAGACCTTATGATCTAAAAATCGATATTAAGCCCAGTTCAAACCCACCCTTAGGACCTGTTTACCTGTTCTCCCAATTGGAACTTTCATCTATTTGGGAGTTCTTGGACAAACATCTATTGATATTGTACATGCACCCTACTTCACAAAGAAGGTTTTGAGAGCTGCTTTTGCAAGCTGTTCTTTTTCTGTGAAAACAACTACTAAAATATGAATAACAGTTCACTGATTCTGAAACTATATTTAACTTCGATTCTAGCTAGTTTATATATACTGTATTTTATACTATTTAACAAACAGTAAAAATATTTATAAAAAGGTCAAAAGATTAGTTATAGAATAAAACACTATTTGGCTAATATATGCTTTATTTACATTAACCTACCAGATCTACTGTGATACTAACTTATTTGTAGTCTCAAATATTCTGCAAGAATATTCTCAGTATTTATTTATGCCTAAAACTGGGAGAAATTAGAATTGTGCTTCTAATCTCAAACAATGATAACAAGATTATTTATTACTTTAATTGATAGCCAACAACTCAACTAGAGGTGGATAAGTAATAAAGGCCAGTGTTACGACCGGACAAATCCCGCCGGACTCCGGGCACTAACTTGTACTCCCCCACGCGCTACAAGCACCAATCGTCTGTTTATAGGATTTCCCACCCGGACTCCGTTATGTCAAGACTCGTTACGTTCGACCTCATTACGACACATATCAGTTACCGGACTTCCCCCGGACTCTGTCTCTGTCTATGTCCGTCTTCGTCCCACGCATCAGTCACCGGAACCTGCTCAGAATCCCGTTACCGCTCTAATCGAGCCCCGTTCCCATTTTAGTCAAATGACCTGTCACGATTTAGGACTCCACTCCCGCTCCATTTCCCATTATGGGTTATGCTTTGTCACGATTTGGACTCCGCTCCGTTCCGTTCCGTTCCTAACACCAATTTGGTGTTTACTATTCCCGTTTCATGTTTTGTTAGTTTCGTTTCGCCATTACTGGATTTGGTATGTCATTCACTCCATGGTCTATATAAACTGGCAGTTGTTGTACATACAATCCAGTCAGAAAATTAGCTTAGATTTCCCCCAGTAATCTAATAATATTTTCCGCTCTAAAACTTTACTCGATTCACATCACTCGCACTAGTCGGAGCCCACGGGCTCCGGCGCATCTATCTCTCTCAACCAACTCGACTCACGACCCACGACCTCCGACTTACGACCTACGACCCACGAACCCCACCCAGACTCCCTGGGATCCCCGTCCGTCCGTTTGAAATTGGACAACACGATCTAGCGAGGGCGCAGCCTATAAGCTGAAGCCAAGTCCTACCAGATATCCCGCGGGTTTCTCCGGAAACCCGGCCTGTGTGTGTATCCTAACAGCCAGCTACTCAACTAAGAGGTGGCAAAGGGGAACAGAACTCTTGTCAGAAGCTCAACTAGAGGTGACAAGGGTTAGATTAATATGTTAAGTGTCATGTCAGAAACCTATTCTGGGACTATCGGAAAGTGACCAGGAACTCAGAAACTTCCAAATAGGGTCAGGGCATTGGCTTCAGCTTATGTGCAAGCCTCTACATAAACACTTGGAATGTCCTTAATTTCTAAGATGGAATTTACACCGGGAGACTATGGATATTCAGAGTTCTGAAGAGTTCTGAATATTGAGAGTACAGAGAGAAGTAAGGAATAAGAAACTAAGTTGATATCAGATCTAAGATAAAGTAAAAATTATGGAAACTAATATAAGTTTTCTCATTATTGTACTACAAACTAAGACCACAATCAGATGGAGTTGGTAGCATTCTGAAACAGGAATACAATAAGATAGGCTAAGGAAATTATTTTTGAAATGGGAAATACAATAAGCAAACAAGTGAATACTTGTAAATGGACAAGTTAAATGTGTAAGGTACTTTGTATTGTAAGTGCAAAGTATCTTAATGGGGGAAGATGTGTACAAACTAGTTTTCTTGTTTTTCAGACTTTTGAGAGCCTTACATACATAAAAAAGAAACTGACAGTGGTATGATCCACGTGAGTGGTATGATCTATGTGAATGCTTGATAATAGACATGTGACATCTCAGATATTGATGACAAGATTGCCATGTAGGGAGTCTCACTCCCTTACACCTCCCAGGCACTCAAATATCGAACTGCCCCCAGTCAATCTCCATGTTATGTTGCTGTGACAATGGAACTGCTCCAATTATGCATTTAAGTGTGGAGGACATTGATTGGAGATGCAAAGGATGTAGACAATAGAACAGATGCAAGTTCACACCCAAGTTTTATCCATCCTGAAAGTCTCTGTATGGAGCTCCCATTCTTTCTGTCAAAAAGAAGGATGGTTCCCTTCACCTCTGTGTCAATTTCTGAGGCTTAAATTCCATAACATGGAAGTATAAGTATCCACTTCCACTAGTTACTGACTTACTCAATACCCCACAGAAAGCTTGCCTTTGGCCATCTTTGAGGCTTTCAAACATTGGTGACACTATCTCGAAGGTTCTGCAATTCCCTTTGATGTCATTACTGATCACAAAAATCTGGAATATTTTTCAACCACTAAACTTTTGACCTGTTGGCAAGCCCAATGGTCCAAATTTCTTTCTGCTTTCAATTATGATTATCTGTTTCTGACCTGGATGTCTTGGTGGAAAACCAGATGCCATGACTAGATGATGGGATGTGTATCCTAAAGAGGGGGAAAGTAATTATGCCATTGTCAATCCACATAATATTAAACCAGTTTTTGCAACACAACAACTTTCTGCACTTACTTCTGATCTGGTCCTCAAGTCACACCTAGAAGTTCCCAAAGATCCTGATCAACCCCAGTGGTCCCAAGACTCTCTCAAGGTTTCATCCATCTCAGTGGACATACAGTATCTATGTTCCAGATTCTGACAATCTCCAACTCTGCATACTTCAGTACAAACATGACCATCCAATCACCAGACATTATGGCATCAACAATACTCTTGGATTAATCTGAGGAGAATATACTTGGCCCAACCTCCAAGATTTCATTACCCAGTTCTGTAAGTCATGCACTACCTGCTTATGCTCCAAATCCCAGAGACATAAGCTGTACAGCCTTCTCAAGCAACTTCTGATACCAGAAATACCCTGGAATTCAATTTCCATGGATTTTATCGAACAACTCCTGTCTTCCAAAGGCTATACATCCATTTGCATTGTTGTAGACTGATTCTCAAAACAAGGGATTTTCATACCCACTCATGATACAATTATATCCTTGCAACTAGCAGAACTTTTCATCATTCACATATTTTCCAAACATGATGTTTCATCCCATGTAACTTCCAATTGAGGTTCCAAGTTCATTCCCCATGGCTTCAAGGCTCTCAGAAAAGCCCTTGATATGAAATTACCCCTCACCTTGGGACATCACCTGGAAGGTGATGGACAAACAGAATGTGTCAACCAAACCCTGGAACAATACCTCCACATTTATTGCAACTATCAACAGGACAATTGGAAATCCCTTCTTCTGCTCATGGAATTTGCTTACAATAACTCTCTGAACACCAATACCAGTGTGGTCAGGGGTACCAATAGTGGGATGCCAGAGGGTGAGGAGGGTAAAACAAGGTTGTGGGAGGGATCCTAACAAGAATGGATTGAGGATTGATGGAACTTTGATGGAACTTTGGTAGAGTATTGATTGAAAATTGATCAGCATTTATGGAGCATTCATTGAGAATTGATGAGCACCAATGGAACATAAATGGATCCTTGATTAAGTGCTGAAGAGAATTGACTGAGAATTAATTGAGCATTGTTTTCTTAGGACCAGAAAACCTGGCAGGACCCAGACCCCACTCTATAAGTCCTTATCTCTCATTTACAGTAGGACTCAGCAACCAGGCTTTCACCCACATATCCCAGAGCCTTAGACACTTGAAGATCTTTGTCCTGATCTCCCCTGCACCTGGTTGACATCTGGTTTATTATGTCCCTATGCATGATCCTGTTTTGTCCCAGCCTTTGTCCTAAGTATAATTACCCCTGCCTTGTTTCTTGTTTGCCCTTTTTGTCCTTTTGTCTCACTGGATTTGTAGTATAATAATCCATAGTTTGATATAGTCTATGTAGCTATGTATGTGCTTACAATATGATCAGAAAATCAACTTAGCACCCACTTAGTATTCTACCTATCTTCATACCTCTCACTCTAAGAACTCAGTCCCAGTGTATTCCTGGAGCACATAGGCACTCCAACTTGACAAATCATATTCTCAGAACCCCCCAGGTCTCTTGCCAACCTTGCATATTCCCAGACTCTGGGATTTCCCATTTTCCCTGTTTGAAGTTGGACATGACAATCATGTGAGGGTGCAGGACATATGTACATATCTAAGATGAAGCCAAGTCCTACCTGCCACCCAGATTATCCATGGGTTCCCAGGAAACCCACCTGTAAGCCCTGAACTTAACATGTTTGAGCATTGATGTCATTTGATTGAAAATTGACTAAGAATGGATGAGCATTGATAGAGCATTTATTTTATTTTGTTTTACTATATTTTGTTTGAATTTTAATTTATTGTATTGTATTTCATTTTATTTGCCTGTATTTGATTTGGAATTTTTTGATCTATTATATTTTTTTGACATATTGTGTTTTATTTAATTTCTCGTATTTTAATTTCATTTATTGTATTTTGTTTTATTTCTTGTAATTTTTTTTGATTGATTGTATTTTATATTCATTGATTGTATTTTATTGTGATTTATTTGTATTTTATTTCATATTATTTCATTGTATTTTAGCCATTCCCAGATTTCTTTGTCATGTCCTGGAATCTGCTGTATGTCTACAACCTGTTCTCATTTCCGGGAATTGGATGCAGAAATGCTCCCACACATGAAGAAATACTCCCATGTAGAAATACTCCTGTGCCTGTAGAAATACTCCCATGCATTAAAAAGTACTCCACATGTGCAAAAATACTCCCGCACATGTAAAGATACTTCCACAAGGACACAAAATACTTCCACAAGGACACAAAATACTCCCATGTGTCATAAAATACTCTTGAGTCCTTGAGGTAAGAGAGTGCAAGGTTGACTTTTTGACTGTCAGTTTTGAATGCAGAAGTGTTACGACTGGAATTCCCACTGGACTCTGGGCACTAATTTATATGTACCCACACCATATGTGCACCAATTGTCAGTTTACCAGAAAACCCACTGGACTCCATACATCAGACTTGTCCATGTTTGACTTTGTTACTTCATGTATCAGTCACCAGAATACCCACCAGACTCTGCCCCTGTCTATCTCCAACCATGTCCCACGCATCAGTCACTGGACCCCACTCGGAAAGCCCATCAGCCCTCTAACTGAGCCCCATTCCCATTATAGTCAAATGACCTGTCACAATTTGGACTCCACTCCCACCCCATTCCCATTATGGTTTTATGATCTGTCACAATTCAGACTCCACTCTGTTCCGTCCTGTTCCTAACACCAAGTTTGGTGTTTATTTATCTTGTTTTATGTTTGCTAGTTTAGTTTTCATTATTACTGGATTTGGTATGACATTCACTCCACAGTCTATATAGTCTGGCAGATGTTGTACACACAATCCAGTCAGAAAATCAGCTTAGATTCCCCCCAGTAATCTTATATTTTCTGCTCTAAATACCTCTTTGAAACACACCGCTCTTACTTGTTGGAGCCCATGGGCTCCAACCCATCTATCACTCAATCCCTGACTTATGTATCTATCTCAACTCCCCGACCTCTCAACCCACAACCTCCCAACCCACAAACCCCACCCAGACTCCCTGGGATTCCCATCTGCCCGTTTGAAATTGGACAAGATGATCTTGCAAAAGTGCAGCCTATAAGCTGAAGCCAAGTCCTACCGGCTTTCCTGTGGGTTTCTCTGGAAACCCTCCATGTACGCACCTTAACAAGAAGGTCAATTGCAGAAACTAAAATAATATTGAAGAAGGAAACTCTCCAACTTCTTCAGATCTTTACTGGAGAATGTTTTGGGCTCTTTGACATTTATATGAGACAGTTCTTGGTTTCATTGGCAGATTTCAGATATTCCAAAAAAGTTTTAAGAGACTTGAAGAGCAACATAGTTGGGTCTTCATGGAGTGCAGGTTGTCCTGGATGTTTGACCAGAGAATCAGGATTTTTTTCAACATCCTTGGAATCTGATGTAGACAGTTGACTTGGCTGAGCAGGAATGTCAGGCTGAGTGACATAGAGTTGTAAAGGGGATCAAAGTAGAGATGGTCCTTAGGGAGCTTTATATTTGGAACACATGATGAGCAAGTTGCAGGTTGAGATCTGTAATACTGTTAAGTTTTATTTCAGAACCTATTGGAAAGTAACCAGAGAATTTGGGTACTTCCAGGTAGGGGTTGGGACTTGGCTTCAGCTTTTGTGCTGTGCCCCTATGCAAGTTCTCAGAGTGTCTTTGATTTCAGAAGGTTGATTTATGCCAGAGAGTTTATGGATATTCAGAGTTCTGAAGAGTTCTGAATATTGATCATACAGAAAGAGAAGAGGAATAAGCTAACTAAGTCAATTTTAGATCTGGGTTGTACATAAGTACAAGTCTGCAGAACTAATATACATATATAGGCTTTCTTGTAAGTGTACTACAAACTAAGATCACAATACGATGGATTAGGATAGGGATTTAAAATCAGGAACATAATGAGGAAATGAATGAATACTTGTCAACAGACAAGTTATGAAATATGGAACAAGGATTGAAGTTCAGAAGGTCCAGGAACTAGTAAAGTTCTGGAGATGGGAAGTATATCAGAAGATTGAACTATCTGGGGATGGATTGTAAAAAGTGTTTAAGAATGGAAACTGTTTTGGAAAGGAAACTGTTTTGGAAAGGAAACTGTTTTTAAAATGGAAATTCTTTTGAAATGGAAACTCTTTTAGAATGTAAACTTGTTTAGAACAATGGTCCAGAGAGGGACAATGTCCATCAATGGTTGAATTGACTGTCAATGGTAGCATTGATGACAATTGATTGAGAATGGATGAGAATGGATTGAGGGTTGATGGTGTTGGAATTCGAGCATCATGAACAACATCAAACTCCAAGACAAATGGCACGGCTATTTTCAGTCACACAATGGGACTGCTATCCCTTGTGCCACTCATATTGTCTCTACTATCTCCATTGTTCTTTTGATATATATTAGTTGTGCTTCCTATCATACTAAACCTCAGTCCGTTATACACTACCATTATACGAGACTGAGGTGAGCAACTCTTTAATATTGATGCCTAAATATTTATACTAATAATGTATTAGCTACAATATTTAGGTACTTAATTTAGTCCGTTATACACTACCGTTATACGAGACTGAGCTACAATATTTAGGTCTTGCTTTCTAACAGGTTATGGGCCTTTGCTTTTGAGCAAGATTATTTTTTTTGAAAACTGATGACTACCCAAACTTCCACGGATGCTCTTGCACCATCTATTACTCTCATCTGTACCAACATTAGCTACATACATGGGACCCAAACTCGATAAACTTAAATCAAACTATTGCCCTTGGCTCCGTGCTGCTGACCTTTTTATTATGCTCACCGGACTTTCTGTCTGGCTATGGCGATAGTACAGTCCCTGAACCTACTGATACTGAACCTCGTGCCAGGGCTAACTGGCTGGCCAACAATTCTCTGGCTGCTGCTCTCATTATCTCCACTGTGGAGACATCTGAGCAAGAGTACCTTGACCACAAATTAGGTGCTCAGGCCTGTTGGGAAGTTATCCGAAACCACCACCAGAGTAAGGGACCAATTCGCCAGGTTCAATTACTACAGGAAGCCCTTATGACTCATTGTGCCCAAACTACTCCCCTGCCTGTCATGGCTGAGAAGATCTGTTCTATGATTGACTGGGCCTACAAGATGGGTGACATTTCTAAGGACCTTCTCAAATGTATTGCCCTCTTAGGTTCTCTTGGCAATGACTTCAGAAATGTACGGTCCATTATCACTTGTGACATTTCTGCCTCCACTGACTCTACCCCCTTTACATCAACTCAACTGCATGTTTATCTCGATAATGAGCAGAACCTCATTAATTCTGATAAGGTCACTTCTCCCGATTCAGTCGCCTTGTCTGCCCAACAGTCTTCGAAGTCCAGTGCCATTATCTGTTCTAACTGCAAGTGCCATTTCCACAAGGTGGAGTATTGTATCCACCCTGGTGGGGGCATGGCTGACAAAACCCTTGATGAGTCCAAACAAGCTCGTCACCTTGCTCGTAGCCTGAAAACAGGGAGCTCTACTACAACAACCACCCCTGTTGTTCCTACTTCTACAACACAGAAAGTCCCCGTGAAGTTACAGGGTGCTGATGGTCGTATCGTCAATATGGATTCCTCTGATTCTTCTTCCTCAGACAGCCCTGCTGCCAACTTGGCCGTCTTCTCATCCCCCACTCCTCCCTCTCAACCACTCTCGACCCCTTCTTCTTCCCTCACTTTGGCCCATGATGTGATGGAGTATGATGGCTGGATGGTCATTGAGGAGGAGTTAACAATGAATTTAGATTGGCCCAAGCATAGTGTTCCATTTACCATGACGACCATCCATACCTCTGATATCTCACCTGTCTCAATCCACTCGCACACCTATTTCAAACTCACTTCCATTCTGGCTAGACAGTGGCACATCGGTCCATGTTTCCCCAGATCGTACCTATTTCATGACTTTGAGAGCTGTTACCCCTCGATCGGTCAAAGGGGTGGGTGGTTCCTCAATCTGGGCAATAGGTATCAGCGATATCAAACTTCACATAGGCCAGGGAATGCACTTAATCTTACGGGATGTTCTTTATATACCAGATGCCATGGTGCAGTTGATTTCAATTCACTGCCTTATGAAGGATTCCAATGTTATTGCACACTTTGATGATACTTCCTGTTGGCTTAGTTCCAAATCATCTGGTGCAGTTCTTGCTCGGGGCAACTTACTTTCACAGAAGAGCCTCTATTCCTTGAACATCTATCCAGCCCAGGCTGAACATGTTCTCATCACCCACCACACTCCTACACTTGACACTTGGCATCGTCGTCTTGGCCATGTGAATTATCAGTCTATTCGTGACATGTTCAATAGTGGCCTTCTCAAAGGTACGATGCCAGCCTCCTTCACGGCTCATCCTAAATGTGATTCCTTTATCCTCGGAAAACAGAGTAAAACACCCATCCCTAAGAAGTGTGAGGAAGGAGTGGGCCATAAGGCAACAAGGAAGCTTGAAAAAGTATGGGTGGATTTATCAGGGCCGAATCATGTCACTTCACATAGTGGATTCAACTATGCTATGAATATTGTAGAGGACTACTCTAGTTTCACCTGGACAATCCTACTTAAACTAAAAAGTGATGCCTTTGTCCAACTTCAAAATTGGGAATGTGCTCGTGAAGTTGAAACTGGACTCAAAGTTGGCGTATACCGAATGGACAATGGCAAACTCAAAAGCCATGACATGGCAAACTGGTTAGCCTCATGAGGAACAGACCACCAATACACTGCCCCATATACATCAGCACATAATGGGCATGTGGAACGACTACACCGTACCTTAATGGCAAAAGCAAGAACCATGCATATCTATGCAGGTTTGCCTGTGTCTCTATGGGACGAATTTTACCTTACTGCCACTCACCTACATGTCAAAACGACTACCAAATCCCTTAAAGACGAAACACCTTGGGAACTGTGGTATGGTCGTCCCCTGGATTATTCCTATCTGCATGAAATTGGATGTTGGGTTTCATTTTGATTCAGAACAGAACAAATCCTAAAATTTATGAACAGTCAATCAAGTGTATTCTTGTCGGTTATGACAGTAAATCGAAAACATACAGGTGCTATGATCCAAAAGCTAAACAAATTTATAGTTCTTATCATGTTCGATTTCTGGAAAGCCATGATGGACACCTCCGTACCTCCACAATCGAACCAAACATTGACATGAACAATAGTCCTGATACACCACTTGAGCCCACCTCCTCTGATATATATTCCCCCCCTCTATGGACTGAGGTTCCCACTGATGTTCCCCTAATATTCCCACATGTAGAACCACCAGGAGTCAACGACCCTGTCCACGACCCACCTCCCCAACGTTCAAGTCGTACCACTGCCAGACAACCAGTTTCAACAGCAAGACTTGACAATGCTGTTCAGGCATCTAAAGACAGTGCTGAGAGGTTACGATTGCAAAGACAGGATCGTATGCACAACATTGCTGATTTACATCACACTGTTCCAGATCCTCCTATGCCGACTATGGATAATGATGAATTGCAACAGGATCTTTCATCAATCCAATTCACGTTAGACTTGCCGGGTCTAGATCTTAACTTAGCAACTACCTCTGACACCCTTGGTGTCGATCCATTAACATGTAATGATGAACCACAGACATGGGCTGAAGCTCTCCAGTCAGGTGATGCCCTACAATGGTGAGCTGGATTCCAGGAAGAGCTCAACTCCCTCAAGGCCATGGGGGTCTACAAACTTGACCCTCGTGCCGAAGTTCCTCCAGGATGTAAAATACGCAAGGGGCAGCCAGTTTTCCAAATTAAAAGGGATGAATCTGGCAAAGCAATCCAGTGAAGGTGCGGTTAGTTTTCAAAGGTTTTGAGCAAGTTTATGGTAAAGATTACCATAAAACGACCTCCCCTACTGCACAAATGGAATCTTGGCGTATTTTGCTCCATATTGCTGCCACTCTCTGTTGGAATGTGCAGCAAATGTTAGATTATATAATACCAACCATTGTTCCAACTGGGACCATATGGTGTACAGCTCTGAGTTCAGTGTGTATATGATCTAATAGGAATGGCACTTAGGGTTATATCCTTAAGTACAGTGTAAGACCAAACCTACCCAAGGTCAGATGGTGTAGTGGTTAACACCTTCGTTATGTAATCGAGAGATCCTGGGTTCAATCCCTAGTCTGGCTATTCATTTTCTACATTACTTATGTTTTCTAACAGCAAATTGATATAAAGACAGCTTTCCTTTATGGCCTTCTCCCTGAGGATGAAATACAGTTTATGGAACAACCCGAAGGATTTCTGGAACCCGGCAAGGAAGATTATGTTTGGATGTTACTCCGTGGTCTATATGGAATGAAGCAGAGTGGTCATATCTGGAATAAAACGATGAACGAACAGATGCTGGTTTGGGGCTTTACCCGACTGACACCAGAATCTTGCATTTACTACAGACACAGTGCCACCAGTGTCATTTTTGCTGCCATGCATGTTGACGATTTCCTTTCCATTGCTAGCACTGCTATGGAAAATGAAACCTTCAAGCAGGAGATGCATCAGGTATGGACTATTTCTGACCTTGGTACTGCCCATGTAGGAATTGCTGTTGAATGGGATCGACCTAACAAGTCTGTCTTTCTTTCTCAAACCACACTCATTGATAAAATTATACGACAATTCGGACAAACTACAGCCTCCACTGTTTCTACTTCCATGGATCACAGTCTTAAACTCCGCCATTTTGATCACACATCCTTATCCAAAATCGAACTGACCGACCTGCTTAAATTGCCCTATCGCTCTTTGGTTGGGTGCCTGCTTTACCTGGCCATTTCTATGTGCCCCGACATCTCTCATGCTGTTCAACAGCTGTCCCAATTTCTTGACAGCTATTCCACTCTACATTGGGCTGCAGCAATTCGAGTTGTTTGTTATTTAAAGGGCACCAGGAACCTTAAGTTACACTTGGGTTGTTCGAATGACCTTAACCTTACCAGCTACACAGATTCTGATTGGGCTAATTGCCTTGATACTTGCCGTAGTATTAGCGGCTTTGGGTTCCGGCATTATCTCATGTGGCACCAAGAAGCAGAAAACTGTTGCAGCCTCCTCATGTGCGGCCGAATATGTCACTGCTTTCGAGGTGGTCAAAGAGGGCACTTGGATCTATGCCTTACTCAATGGCATTTGCTTCCCTTGTATGACCTCCATGACCATCTTTTGTGATAACAATGCGGCTATAAATTTATCTGAAGATCCACTACTCCATTCTCATGTCAAACACATCGATATTAAATATTACTTCCTCCACGAGTGTGTTCACACAGGTGATTTCACTCTTCAATATGTCAACACAAAGGATAATCTCACTGACATTTTTACCAAACCCCTTGAACCATCAAAATTCATACACCTTTGTGGATTCTTGGGGCTATGTTAACTCAACCCTCCCATGCATGAGGAGGAGCTGATGTTGTCCACACTGAGGAGGAGTGTTGGGATTCGAGCATCATGAACAACATCAAACTCCGAGACAAATGGCATGGCTATTTTTAGTCACACAATGGGACTGCTATCCCTTGTGCCACTCGTATTGTCTCTACTATCTCCATTGTTCTTTTGATATATATTAGTTGTGCTTCCTATCGTACTAAACCTCAGTCCATTATACACTACTGTTATACAAGACTGAGGTGAGCAACTCTTTAATATTGATGCCTAAATATTTATACTAATAATGTATTAGCTACAATATTTAGGTACTTAATTTAGTCCGTTATACACTACCGTTATACGAGACTGAGCTACAATATTTAGGTCTTGCTTTCTAACAGATGGAACTCTGATGGAAATTTGGTAGAGCATTGATGAGCACCAATGGAACATAGCTGATCCTTGGTTAAGCATTAAAGAGAATTGACTGATCAATTGAGCATTGTTTTCTTAGAACCAAGAAACCTCCAGGACCCAGACCCCACTCTGTGGGCCCCTATCTCTCTTTTACAGTATGACTCACCAACTGGGCTCTGCCTGCATCTCCCAGAGCCTTAGATGCTTGGGGATCTTTGTCCTGATCTCCCCTGAACCTGGTTGACATCTGGTTTATTATGTCCCTATGCATGATCCTGTTTTGTCCTGGCCTTTGTCCTAAGTATGGTCACCCTTGCCTTGTTTCCTGTTTGCCCTTTTTGTCTTTTTGTCTTGCTGGATTTGTAGTACAATAATTTCTAGTTCTATATAGTCTAGCTATGCATATACTTACACACTTATGTAGTATTCTACCTGTCTTGGTACCTCTCACTTTAAGCACTCAGTCCCAGTGTATCAGAGCCTGCAGGCATTCCAACTTGACATAGCATAGTCTCAGAACCCCCAAGTCTCTTGCCCCCAACCTTGCATATTCCCAGACTCCCCAGTTTTCCCATTCTGTCTGAAGTTGGACATGACAATCATGTGAGGGTGAAGCATATAGGTAAGATCAAGCCAAGTCCTACTTGCCCCCCAGATTATCCATGGGTTCCCTGGAAACCCACCCCTAAGCCCTGAGCTTAACATGTTTGAGCATTGATGACAATTGATTGAAAATTGATTGAGCATTGATAACATTTGATTGAAAATTGATTCAGAATGGATGCACATTGATAGAAAAATTGATAGAGCATTGATTTTATTTTGTTTTACTGTATTTTGTTTTAATTTATTATATTGTATTTTGATTTATTTGTTGTATTTGATTTTTTTTGATTTTTTTTTGATTTTGATTTTTTTTTTTGATCTATTATATTTTATTTTGATATATTGTGTTTTATTTGACTTCTCGTATTTTAATTTGATTTATTGTATTTTGCTTTGATTTCTTGTAATTTAGGATAAATCGGGTGTTACTGCTATGACGAAAACCAGTATGGATGTTAGCTTGTCTGGGGCCATCATGGGAGACTTCCTACTCAGAGGATCGATCAGCGCAAAGAGGACCTAGAGCAAAGTGAGTGCTCAATGTTTGGTCGACACCAAAGACTTTGTTAATCAATGACGACTTTCCACATCCCGTCTGAAATAAATTGGGCGTTGATTAATATACTAGACTCCTAGTTAAAAACACAAGGGATTTGATACCTTTCCTAAAACCAATTTGCGAATACTATGGGACGCAGATGTGGACCTTCAGTACTGAGTGAAAAGTGGCAGTGCGAATGGCGCTCACTGAGGAGAGTCCGCAGTGATATCGTCAACAGTGGAGGGCAGAGAAGACTCATTGGGAGCAGGAGCGTCATTGTTGTGGACCATGTTGAAGAACGACCGTGAATAATTAACGGCTCATGAGAAGCCTTGATGTACATAAGAAGCACAAGCCAAGTGCTTAGTTTAAGTTCTGTAAGCCAGACAAAAGAATTGGTTTCATTTTGGGTTTCATCGAAACGCGTAAGCGCTGAAGCACTGATGTCCTGTATCATACTTCTCATATCAGTGTGCTGTGTGAACGATTATTTGGCTCTTCCTAACTAGGAGACCAGCTTTTCAAACGTGGTCAATCAAATTTTGGTTGGAACCTCGCAATCACGGTATTGGAGTCTCCATCGGCGCTTGCGTTAGAAGACACGTACTGATATTACTGTCACGAATGTGATCTTTTCAATCGCGGGCTTCCAACCGGGTAGAAACTGCATCGATGGAATGGCTCATTATTGATCCCGTGCGAGCGCGGCGCTTAGTAGCTGAAGTCTTCTCCACGATATAGTGTACCATCTCACTCCACACATCATCTCAGCCATTCAGCATCAAGCACATCATGTCGCAAGAACAGCCCGAAAATTCCAATAATCTTGTAGGGAGTACTCATAACAATCGCAGATTTCCTTCCTAATATCCAAATAGCACGTGGAACGCTTTCGAATTTTGGTTATTGGCAGCGCCAACGCTGGAAAGACAACCATTTTGGAAAAGGTGTGCCATGCCCAGGGTCGCGAACCGGTCTATCTTAATGTAAGTGATCTGTGCCATACCTAACTGCAATATCCCCAATGCAGTTTACTTTATGCTTTTGTTACTTACCTGATGTAGAGCGATTCAAAGTTGGACCCGTCGGCCTCGGTTTGTGTTGGATCAACTTATACCTCTAGTGGTGGTGCACTCATGATAATTTTTTAGCGCGGAAACCATGAGATCGGACACCAGTTTCAATATCCAACTGCTCACGGCTTCGTATTTCATGACTCCTGCGGGTTCGAAGCGGGTGGTGCTGTCGAACTGCATAAAGTCAAGGACTTTATCAAAAACCGAGCAAAGGGTGGGCAATTAAAGGATCAATTGCATGCCATCTGGTGCGCGGAAGTTCTGTGTTATTTTTCCAACTTCTGACTTTTGCAGTTCAGGTATTGCTTGCCAACTAGCAACGATAGAGGGATGACCAATGCAGAGATGAGTCTGTTTGAGAGCGGCACGGGAAATGGTCAGCGAGTGTCTGTGTCATGAGCTGAGTCTACTGATTATCATCCAAGTCCCCATTATCGCCATTTTCACGAAGATGGATGCTCTGGACCAGGTGGCGCGCAACCAGTTAATGTTTAATGACGATGACCTTTCTTGTGAAGAAATTGAAGAGCAAGTTCCCAATATGGCAGAGGCCATGTTTCAAGAGAAATACCTCAAACGACTCGATGAAGTGAAACACAAGCCTCGTTATGTTGTACTGCTCCGTGGTATGCTCCTTGTCGATGACACAGCAACCCGCTCAGCCATACTGCTCAGACATGAACAAACAGGATACTAATTGTGATGAGCTGATCGTGAGAACCTCACAGGCCCTTGACCGTGACACTCTGAAACTGTTCTGTCTATCGATATTGCGGATCGATATTGAATCTCGTATCAAACAAGTTATCAACAGGTGAGCTACCCAGTTCTCCGCCTTCAAAGCAGACTGCCAATACATGGATATCCGAGGATAATTATACCGCAGGTCCAAGGTGAGGGAGCATATGGCCAATGCAAGGCAGACTATTGAATTCATGGGTATCACCTTTCCCAGCTGTTCTCAAATCAGGCACATTTTCCGAAGAACAAGCAAAATCCTTGTTCTTCAAGGTCATGTGTTGTTTTCCACACGTCTTGGTGCGAGAATGTTGTAACTCCTGCTCTTACATATTTTAATGTTGGTAACAACAGCCCGTGAGTGACTCGATGCTATCCTCTTATCATGTCATTCCCTGATATTTTATTGGTAGAGTGTGAGTGTCCATACATATGTTGACAATATCCGGACATTATTGATTCCAGTATCAGTTTGTGAGTTGATCTTCCCTGTGATTGTCATTGCCTTATCTAACTTAACATCATTGCTTCTCAGCGGAAGGTAGGTCTACCTTAGGAAGTGTTATCACTATGTTAATCTCCACTTCTCCCTGCTCACCACAGAAAGTATGTAAGACGATTCCACTGCAGTTCATTTTTTCTATTCACAATCATTGAATTATTTTATTATTGTGTTTCCAGGTGGTGAGTATTTTAGCGAATATGTTTATAATACTGCTCAAGCTAGTTTATTATCCACTGCCCTCTTTTAGATTGTGAGTATGGCTGATTTATATTTTTGTTTGGCTTCTGACATATTTGACAGGTGGTAAGCCCTTGCTGTTGTTTCAAGGTTGTATAAACTTCATCTGGGACATTGCCAATAGGATGTGAGTGTCTGCCCATTTTTTCATATACTGGCTCATAACTGTTCCTGTAAACTACAATGTGGCAGATGGTGAGTCTTTTTGTACTGCATGTTCCTTTAGTGCCTTAATAACTTGTGGATGACTCAGGATGTAAGTATGCATATCCAATGCACAAATGATTGATGCACACTAATAAGAGTATGATCTGACTGGTTTTGAACTGGACAGAAAGTGAGTATGCTTATATGCTTATATTGAAGTTAACCTTATATGATTTCCACATTCCGAAAAGAATGTAAATACTCTTGAGTTCTAATTACATACTTTATTCACTCACAGCAATTTTCTGCCTGCTTGGACTTGATAGGCTGTGAGTTGGAATATTCTGTGGATTTGGTTACTGAGAAATTCTAATACCATATTTGTAATGCTCAAACAGGCTGATGTGAGTGTCTCTCCCGAACAACTATAGGATGCTTATTAAATACTGTGTGAGATAGGCTGTAAGCACTGCCTATCCAAAGTTTTGAAACCAGTTCATGATACTTTAGTTTCATCTTCCCAACAGGCTGTATGTGTTGTCTGGTTAAATCCATTGTCAAAGTCTGGCTAACAATGCTTATGCTCTTTGATTGTGTGGATTACCTACAGAGAGTGAGTGTATCTGACTCTGTTGCATTCAATGGCTAAATGGGCTGTGGCCAATTTAGGAGGCTAGTCACATTCTCATTATCATGTATTGATATGTTATTGAGTGGTGGGTTGATTGGATATAAATCAGAGTGTATGTGTTTTCCTTTTTGTACCAAATTGAAGAAAGGTACCCAATGGAATTTCCATCTGGGATTGCAGGTGGTGAGGATTCCTGGCTTGTAATCAGAATTATTATCACAGACTAAACTGATGTCATGAACAATTGTGGGGGTGGTCATTATAGGATGTAAGTATTTCCGCCTTTTCTGCCCCTCATGGCTCATTTTCCTTCGCATGCTCTTCCAAGTCTGTGAGTTTCTGACCTTTACCCCCTTCTCTGTGTCTCATGGCTCATCTCCCTTGACATGCTCTTCCCAGTTCGTGAGTTTGTGACTTTTTCCTCCCTGTCTGCCCCTCATGACCCATGTCCCTTGGCATGCTCTTCCCAGTTTGTGAGTTTCTGACTTTGTCCTCCTTGTCTGCCCCTCATGGCTCATCTCCCTTGGCATGCTTTTCCCAGGAAGTAAGTTTCTGACTTTGTCCTCCTTGTCTGCCTCTCATGGCCCATCTCCTTTGGTATGCTTTTCCCAGCGAGTGAGTTTCTGACTTTGTCCTCCTTCTCTGCCCCTCATGGCTCATCTCCCTTGGCATGCTCTTGCTAGTTTGTGAGTTTCTGACTTTGTCCTCCTTCTCTGCCCCTCATGGCTCCTCTCCCTTGGCATGCTCTTCCCAGCGAGTGAGTTTCTGACTTTGTCCTCCTTGTCTGCCCCTCATGGTTTATCTCCTTTGGCACGCTCTTCCCAGTTTGTGAGTTTCTGACTTTGTCCTCCTGGTCTGCCCCTCATAGCACCTCCCCCTTGGCATGCTCTTCCCAGTTTGTGAGTTTCTGACCATGTCCTTCTCCTTGTCTGCCCCTCATAGCACCTCCCCCTTGGCATGCTCTTCCCAGTTTGTAAGTTTCTGACTTTGTCCTCCTTGTCTGCCCCTCCTGGCTCATCTCCCTTGGCATGTGCTTCCCAGTTTGTGAGTTTCTGACTTTGTCCTCCTTATCTGCCCCTTATGGACCATCTCCTTGGCATGCTCTTCCCAGCGAGTGAGTTTCTGACCATGTCCTTCTCCTTGTCTACCCCTCATGGCTCATCTTCCTTGGCATGCTCTTCCCAGCAAGTGAGATTCTAACTTTGTCCTCCTTCTCTGCCCCTCATGGTTCATCTCCCTTGGCATGCTCTTCCCAGATTGTGAGTTTCTGACTTTGTCCTCCTGGTCTGCCCCTCATAGCACCTCCCCCTTGGCATGCTCTTCCCAGCAAGTGAGTTTCTGACTTTGTCCTCCTTGTCTGCCCCTCATGGCTCATCTCCCTTGGCATGCTCTTCCCAGGATGTGAGTTTCTGACTTGGTCTTCCTTGTCTGCCCCTGATAGCTCATCTCCCTTGGCATGCTCTTCCCAGTTTGTGAGTTTCTGACTTTGTCCTCCTTGTCTGCCCCTCATGGCTCATCTCCCTTGGCATGCTCTTGCCAGCAAGTGAGTTTCTGACTTTGTCCTCCTTGTTTGCCCCTCATGGCTCATCTCCCTTGGCATGCTCTTCCCAGTTTGTGAGTTTCTGACCTTTTCCTCCTTGTCAGCCCCTCATGACCCATCTCCCTTGGCATGCTCTTCCCAGTATGTGAGTTTCTGACTATGTCCTCCTTATCTCCCCCTTCTGGCTCATCTCCCTGGGCATGCTCTTCCCAGGAAGTGAATTTCTGACCATGTCCTCCTTGTCTGCCCCTCATGGCTCATCTCCCTTGGCATGCTCTTCCCAGGAAGTGAGTTTCTGACTTTGTCCTCCTTATCTGCCCCTCATGGCTCCTCTCCCTTGGCATGCTTTTCCCAGCGAGTGAGTTTCTGACTTTGTCCTCCTTGTCTGCCCCTCATGGTTCATCTCCCTTGGCATGCTCTTCCCAGTTTGTGAGTTTCTGACTTTGTTCTCTGCCTTCATGGCTCATCTCTCTTGGCATGCTCTTCCCAGGTTGTGAGTTTCTGACTTTGTCCTCTTTGTCTGCCCCTCATAGCTCCTCCCCCTTGGCATGCTCTTCCCAGCGAGTGAGTTTCCGACTTTGTCCTTCTTGTCTGTCCCTCATGGGTGATCTCCCTTTCATGCTCTTCCCAGGAAGTGAGTTTCTGACTTTGTCCTCCTTGTCTGCCCCTCATGGCTGATCTCTCTTGGCATGCTCTTCCCAGGAAGTGAGTTTCTGACTTTGTCCTCCTTGTCTGCCCCTCGTGGCTGATCTCCCTTGGCATGCTCTTCCCAGGTTGTGAGTTTCTGACTTTGTCCTCCTTGTCTGCCCCCCTCATGGCTCATCTCCCTTGGCATGCTCTTCCCAGGTTGTGAGCTTCTGACTTTGTCCTCCTTGTCTGCCCCTCACGGTTCATATGCTCTTCCCAGGGCGTGAGTTTCTGACTTTGTCCTCCTTGTCTGCCCCTCATGGCTCATCTCCCTTGGCATGCTCTTGCCAGCAAGTGAGTTTCTGACTTTGTCCTCCTTGTTTGCCCCTCATGGCTCATCTCCCTTGGCATGCTCTTCCCAGTTTGTGAGTTTCTGACCTTTTCCTCCTTGTCAGCCCCTCATGACCCATCTCCCTTGGCATGCTCTTCCCAGTATGTGAGTTTCTGACTATGTCCTCCTTATCTCCCCCTTCTGGCTCATCTCCCTGGGCATGCTCTTCCCAGGAAGTGAATTTCTGACCATGTCCTCCTTGTCTGCCCCTCATGGTTCATCTCCCTTGGCATGCTCTTCCCAGTTTGTGAGTTTCTGACTTTATCCTCCTTGTCTGCCCCTCATGGCTGATCTCCCTTGGCATGCTCTTCCCAGTCTGTGAGTTTCGGACTTTGTCCTCCTTGTCTGCCTCCCATGGCTCATCTCCCTTGACATGCTCTTCCCAGTTTGTAAGTTTCTGACTTTTTCCTCCCTGTCTACCCCTCATGACCCATCTCCCTTGGCATGCTCTTCCCAGGAAGTGAGTTTCTGACTTTGTCCTCCTTGTCTGCCCCTCATGGCTGATCTCTCTTGGCATGCTCTTCCCAGGAAGTGAGTTTCTGACTTTGTCCTCCTTGTCTGCCCCTCGTGGCTGATCTCCCTTGGCATGCTCTTCCCAGGTTGTGAGTTTCTGACTTTGTCCTCCTTGTCTGCCCCTCATGGCTGATCTCCCTTGGCATGCTCATCCCAGGTTGTGAGTTTCTGACTCTGTCCTCCTTGTCTGCCCCTCCTGGCTCATCTTCCTTGCTGTGCTCTTCCTAGTCTGTGAGTTCCGGACTTTGTCCTCCTTGTCTGCCCCTAATGGCTTATCTCCTTTGCCATGCTCTTTCCAGGATGTGGGTTTTTGATTTTTTTTCTCCCTATTTCCCTCCTGTGGCTTCCCTTCCTGAGTGTGATCTCCCTATATTTTGAAATTGTTTCTATTTTCTATTTCTCTTTTGTTCTTCTCTTTTACTGACACTTGTGTTGTCCTCATTCTTTTATTCCCTCAGGATTACTACTCCCAACAATGCTTTTTCTCCCTCTCATCACATGCAAGATATGAGGTGTGATAAAATTTTTGAATATCTAGCTCATGGTTATCATTGCTTTATTTAACCTCTCAGTCATATTCTGGCTTGCCCCAATGCAAGGTTGTCTGGCTTAGCATTGGTACTTTGCACTTGTTCAACTTGTTTCACCCTTTAACATATAATTCTTAGCTGCCATGGTCATCAGTTGCCATTTGCTTGATGCTCCACCAAATTTGGACTTTCAGGAGACTGCTAAGTCTTATATGGCTTCTGCAGCTGGGACTTTGGTGGATGATGTGAAGATGGTATATCAGGAAGCAATTTCTTGTGGTAATGGAGACAGTGATGTGGTCTTCAATATAATGAAGAAGAATGTCCTAGGTAAGTTTCTTCCTTTGATTATCTGCTAGGGATGATACTTGACCACTTGTGGTTGTTGTAGATTTTGCCATTTCTGGTCAGTATTAACTCTCACTTGTGCATTGTGTTATGGAAGAGCAGGGGGGGTAATTTGCTGCCCATGTAAATGTTGCATGGTGTGTAACAAATGTTCATGGTTTGAATACATCTGTCTCTGTATCTTGTGATTCTATAAATACTTTGGAGTCCCATCCTTATGGTTCTTTATCCACAACATGTGTGAACAGTCTACATACTGAGTACTACCATCTCACAGTTTTGTGAACTGTCTGGGCTGTGGATGCTTGAAAGTCCACAAAACAATGATGGATGAGCTCAGCTTGTTCCATGGATCAGTTTTTCTTCACCTGGAGGTTCTTGACTGTTCCTGGGTTGGTCTATGTAGTTTTGTGTCATTATATATCACATATTGTTCTCCAAACTAATGTCCCATCAGGTGAATGTATATATTGCTCTTTGAACAATTACAGATGAGTTGCCTGAATTTACTTCTTGGTTGGGGATGATGGTCTACATCAGGAGATCCTACCTTCAGAAGGTATTCTTGACCAAACTACAGGGTGTACTTTTTTTTTGTAGAAGACTTGAAATGAATTTATACAACACTTCACATCATCAGTCATTGCACTGATCTGAGTGTCTTTGAGTGCCTGGCCCTCCTTGTCTGTCAGAAAACCAAGTCTTTGAAGTCCTACCATGCCCCATGCAATCCTTTGTGACTTACTGCTGATTACTTCATGTCCAGGACTTGACATCTGGAAACTCCACTTCAACTTGAATTTGCAGGTGATGATGGAACAGTGAACTTCCAGGATGTTTTAGCTTGTGTGGAAGTGGTGTAACTTGAGTCATATTGAGTTGACATGGTGGTAAGAAAGAAAGTTGTAAGAGAGAGTTCAAGGAAGGAAATGAGAGTAAGTAAAGCTAGAGCATGATATATAGTTTGTTCATATACCATGTTATTGACTGTGGATAGTCCCACTGCTACAATCTTCCAAAAAATGTGGTTCAATAGTTCACAAAAATTGTTAAAATGATGCTTCACCTGTCTGCTCTGTAATATTTTTGGCAATGCAGGTTTTTCACCAATCTGAATTGTCAAGAAAGCAACTGAGCTCATCTTTGTTTTTGGTCTGTTGCAAAAAGTCTCAAGAGTCACAAAGAGTCACAAGGGGTCAGTTGAAACTCCACTTTAAATAATTTCCATACCACTTCATGCCATCACCATGAGTCTACATAATACTAACTCCTTTCTAACATTGTGAACACCACATTTAGAGGTCTATCTACTTCATCTAGCAACTTGTCCTACCATTGTCAAGGACATAGCATCCTGAGAATGTTGTAGAAGGTAAGTATTTATGCTAACTCAATGTGTTTATATATTCAATTTTTCCCATGATACATATGTATAACTATTAACTCTGACTGGTTGGTCCTTGTTGTTGAACAGGAAGGTCGAGTTGATTGAAATGGTGATGACAGGATGGATTGAGGAACTAGTAAGTTGTTTACTGTGTCATAAACAAAGTTTTACCATTGTGAACAGGCAACATGATTACAATAAGCTTACAAGAACCAGACAGACTTAGAGATGGCACTACAGCTAACGAGGTCACAGATCCAATTAGCATTTCCCAATAGCAATATGTTTGAAGATGCCTTTGAAAAGGGCAGGTCGTGGTGGAAAAAGCATGAACTAGCAGCAATGGAACAATTGGGAAGGTGTTGTTATGACCGGAAATCCCACCAGACTCCGGGCACTAACTTATACGCACCCGTGCCCTATACGCACCCATTATCAGTTCACCAGAATTCCCACCAGACTCCATACATCAGACTCATCTACATTCGTCTTTGTTACATTGTGTTTCAGTCACCGGAATACTCACTGAACTCTGTCTCTGTCTATATCCGACCTCATCCCACGCTCAAATGACCTGTCATTATTCGGACTCTGCTTCCACTCCATTTCCCGTTATGGTTTATGATTTGTCACTATTCGGATTCCGCTCCATTCCATCCCGTTCCTAACACCAATTTGGTGTTTACTATTCCCATTTTATGTTTTGCTCATTTCATTTCATCATTACTGGATTCAGTATGACATTCACTCCATGGTCTACTTAAACTGGCAGATGTTGTACATACAATCCAGTCAGAAAATCGGCTTAGATTCCCCCCAGTAATCTAATACATTTTCCACTCCATACTCCTACTTGAATTACACCGCTCACACTAGTCGGAGCCCATGGGCTCCGGCGCATCTATCTCTCTCACCAATCTCGACTCACAACCCACAACCTCCAACCTACGACCCCTCGACCCACAACCCCCGCCTGGACTCCCCAGGATTCCCGTCTGCCTGTCTGAAATTGGACAACACGATCTAGCAAGGGCACAGCCTATAAGCTGAAGCCAAGTCCTACCGGATATCCTGCGGGTTTCTCTGGAGACCCGCCCTGTATGTATCCTAACAGGTGTCCATCATTGCCCACCTGTAATCAATGTCCAAACAGTGTTGCCAAGATTCCAATATTAACCTTTCCACCAGGCCAGACACCACAACATCACCAGCAGCCACAACAGCTGTTAATATATATATAAATACATCCAGTTAGCATAAATACTTACCTTCTACAACCTTCTCAGGATGCCATGTCCCTGACAATGGCAGGTGTTACAACTGGAAATCCTTCCAGACTCTGCACACTAACTTATATGCACCTGCACCCTATATGCACCAATTATCAGTTTACTGGAATACCTGTTGGACTCCGTACATCAGACCTGTCCATGCTCGACCTTTGTTACTTCATGTATCAGTCACCAGAATACCCACCGGAACCCGCTCCTGTCTATCTCCGACCCTGTCCCATGCACCAGTCACCAGACTCCACTCAGAAAACCCAACAGCTCTCTAACTGAGCCCTGTTCCCATTATGGTCAAATGACCTGTCACACTTCAGACTCTGCTCCCATTATAGTTTAATGACCTGTCACAATTTGGACTCCACTCTGCTCCGTTCTGTTCTGTTCTGTTCTGTTCCTAACATCAAGTTTGGTGTTTACTTATCTTGTTTTATGTTTCCTAGTTTAGTTTTCATTATTACTGGATTTGGTATGTTATACATTCCACAGTATATATAGTCTGGCAGATGTTGGTTGAAGAGAATAACGAGAGAGTCAAATAACAGAGTAGCGCAGATGTAGTCCACGCGGATTGAGATAAAGGTTGAGTTTTGACTAATATAGTTCGAAACTCTGATTGCACAGATAGTTAAAGCCCATCTGTGATGGTCGAGATGATATACCAATCACAACTTACAGGACACTAACTGGGTGTCTGGGTAAGTCGTGGTTGTGGGGTAAAAAGTGTCTGAGTTCTAACTACTAGTACTAGAATACATAAGTCAGGCGCATATGTGCCCACAAGAGTCAATGTACCGAATGCATAGGTTGTCGAACTAATTATATGTGTATAATAAAATAGAGAGAAAGTAGAAATAACAATGGAAATATAGTATGAGCTCATCCAGACTATATTTCCAGAGTATATTTCGCCGTGCCTCTCACAAGTGGTATGGAAATTATTTAAACCAGAGTTTTAATGGATTCTTTGCAACTTTTTGTGACACTTGAGACTTTTTGCAATTTTTTGTGACAGACCAAAAAACAAAGATGAGCTCAGTTTTCTCAACACTTCAGATTGGTGAAAAACCTGCATTGCCAGAAAATATTACAGAGCAGACAGGTGAAGCATCATTTTGATGATTTTTGTGAACTATTGAACCACATTGTTGGAAGATTGCAGCAGTGGGACTATCCACAGTCAATAACATAGTTACATGATCAAACCACATATCATGCTCAAGCTTTACTTACTCTCATTTCCTTCCTTGAACTCTCTCTTACAACTTCCTTTCTTACCACCATATCAACTCAATATGACTCAAATTAATCCCCATCTGTGAAGGGTCGCTGGATTCTGACCACTCTATATATGAAGAAAATTGACTATTCAAGCATGAAAACAAGTATTGACTATTTAGTACAATACTAGAGATCACTAGACTAACAGTACTAGTAAGGGAGTATGATACATGTCACTAGATGTGAGAGGTATGGCGAAATACACTCAGGAAATATAGTCGGATGAGCTCTTACTATATTTCCTTTATTATTTCTGTTTTCTCTTTTATTATATCTACAATTAGTTCAACGACCTATGTATGCGGTACATTGACTCTTGTGGGCGCACGCACACCAGACTTATGTATTCTAGTGCCCGTAGTTTAGAACTCAGACACTTTTTACACCGCAACGACAACTTACCTAGACACCTGTTAGTGTCCTGTAAGTTGTGATTGGTGTATCGTCTCGACCATCACAGACGGGCTTTAGCTATCTACTCAATCTGAGTTTCGAACTGTATCAGTCGAAACTCAATCCTTATCTCAACCTGCGTGGACTACATCCATGCTACTCTATTATCCGACTCTCTAGTTACTCTACTTTGCACTCGAGCAGTCGTTCAGAATCGCACTTAACAGTCAATTCTACTTATTCATTCTAGCTATCTACTTACTTTAGATAGCTACTTCTCTCTACCGTATTGAACTAAGCAGTCAATACGCGTTCAGCCTGTATTAGACTTAGACAGTCAATACATCATGGTATCGTACCTAAACGGTCAATATTCTTCGTATATAGAACGGTTAGAACTTCTACCACTCTTCACAGTGGTGATCCAGGCCGGACCGCTCTTTCCCTACGAAGAAAAAACGATATCTTATGACTATAAGCTTCTAAGCATGTAAATGACTACTGGCAAGAACCAAACGTCGAGACCTTCAATGACCCCGAGTAATTCAAAACCTCGTCAAAGACCTGCGAGTCTGGAACCACCCCGTAATGTCACCATGAGGAAGTCTTCGTTGACTTTTCAAAAACCAGTTCTTCCTGGGAGTCCTCCTGGAGCAGCAGCTGGACCGTCAATGGAAGCCCCCCATGTCCACGAGAAGAATGTCTGCTGACTGAGCAGTCGAACATTCCAGGAGCTAACGTCGAGACTACCCATGCTTCCGAACCCGTTCTCTCGTTCCCACCTCGACAGGTCATCCTTAAGCAATTCTTCGGGGGTCATATGATTTATGCTCAACCCATCGACTTACAATGGGACGCGTACTACGCTGATCGAATCCCTGCGGATCAGGTTACTCCCTTCGTGGAGGAGTATAATTCGGATTACCCTCTTCTACCGGCGACTGTAGCAGTCTGGTTAGGTCATTATCAGGCCATTTTATTGGCGCAAGATCTATTCATGTGACCTGGAACCCTTGAGGATCTGACCCACTCGATTCCCGAATGGTCGAGTGAGGTTACTTCTGTTATGGAAGAAGGAAGGACGATTCTTAAGCAAGAAGTGTTCTCTTCATTTCTCGAAGCGCTCTGCACACACGATGACACGTTGCAAATCCTTCACGTCCTGCTCGGTGGGGATCACATCGTCCCTAAGGTTGACTACCAGTATATATACATCCAGATGTTGGAGGAGTCTCTTAACGGGATCACTCGGAATTCTTCGTTTGCATATTTTACTTTAAGGGGTCGGTTAAGGCGAAATCAGAGGAGGCTTGATAAGATGGTTTTGGAAGTGCTCTACCCTTATGGTGATTCCATCCAGGTACCCGATTCGCCCATCTCCACAACCAGTTCGTTCGTTCGTACCCTGAGTGGGTCTCCCGACACTCGTTTCCTTCGTTCGCTCAATCGTCCCATTATTTTGCAAGACTTCCCGTGAGGATGCAAGTTGCATAACGTCTTCAGGAAAAGGGAATGGAAATCTGCACTCCCCTCTATCAACCTCAACCTTGTTGACCTTTGAATACGGCCGAAATCGAGAGAGGTATCGCAACGGAACCTAGCCGGACCCCCCATCAGGGAATTCACCGTTCTCACGTCGCGTTCGAATGAATTCCAAGTAATCCTAACGTCGGTGATCAACAAGCTGTGACTAGGAATCATTCAGTCGCCAACAGGGGTCGATTGTCTTTCTCTACTGCATTCACTGAGGGTATAGCTGGTCAAGTTGCTGGTCGAGGATCACTGAATCCAGTCGATGCCCACCATTCCCTGCCGATCTCCTCAAACCCCTTTCTGCCAGCAGGAGGACCCCCTAGTAATTCATCCGGGAGTTCTAGTGCCTCAAGCTATGGAGGAAATTTGGGACGTGGGGGGCGTTATGGTAGAGTACCTAACTCTCCCTTTCAAACTCCAATGCAGCCTCGAGTCAGCATGCCTATCGATGACTTACCTAAGGATAAAAGGATTGCTCTTAACACCAATGACATCAAGATAAAATGGTCAGACCTTCCTGAATACGATGGAACGCAGTCCAAAGCATTGGATTACATCATGGATATAATGAGTCTCTCGGAGATCTCAGACTCCATGAGCACACTGTTGGGAGTCACTCTGCCAAGATGACTTACTGGCAATGCCAAGATCTGGTGGAGCACCCTAGACCGTGAACATCGCACTGAATTTAGTCAATCTCACGGATCATTTCTTTGGGGTATCGTAGAAGGATTACTTGGAACTTGTTGGCGCGAATCCTTAGCTCTAGAATGGGAAGCCATGAAATTTCGACAAACCGGTCACAATCGTGAGACACCCGTTCATTACATTCAGCGGAGGGTCAAGCTCTATCGATTCTTGTACGGGTTCCACCAAAACCGGAAGGACGAAACGCGCAGACTCATCCTGACGCTGCCCACGGAATGGCTTTACCTTCTACAGGGACAACCTATCGATGACATCATGAGCCTGCAGACTTATGTGAACAATTTACAAGAGGCTTTGATTAACGCTTGGGTTCAAACACATCGAGAGCGTTATCGGTTCCAAAAGCCCAGAGTCATGATTGCCGAGCAAGACGAGTCGGATCCCTGGCATGAGGAAGAACACTCTGGAGGAATTGACCCCACTAACTGAGGTCACGTCCTCCTCGGCGAACTCGAGGATAAAACCGTCCCTAGGATATCGAATGCAAAACAGGGTAAGAAACACAGCAAGTTCGTTTTTGAATGAAGTGACAAGAAAAGCATTGCCAAACCCCTGAAGGAGTGTTGGATTTGTGGGAGTTTAGAGCATTTCAAGATCGACTGCCCCCACACGGGCAGGATGTCGCACTATGTCTCTATTAACAAGTGCTCTGCGCAGAACCCAATGGAGGAGGTGGAGGATCAAAGGGCTTATGAAATGGTTTATGGATTAAGCGTACAGGGACAAGTACATAACATTGATGAGGAATCGATTTTCATTTCTGTCTACCTTCCTCAGTCAGAGGACAACATTGTTTCAGACGTGAACACATCCTCGAATGAGAATGAGACATCGCAAGTTTATGTTTCTATATCAGACCATGATTTCCTCGAGAAAGGAGACTGGCTAGACGCTCATCGTCAGAACCGTGAAAGTCTGACTGAGATGAGAGTTTTATCATGACCTGAACCTCCCACCATTGAGGAAATCGTCGATGAGGACGCATTTGCAAACCAATCTAAGGAAATAAGTCAGACCTACATTATAGAAGACCCCTCTGAGTCAGAGGGATCAGAGGAGGAGAGCTTCCCCTTCGACCCAGGGCAATTACCCGACTTAATTCCTTGCGATGAGTCAGACTCTGAAGCGGACGACTCTATTTCGAATGCCACTCCCAAGGTACCTAACGGTAGATGTATCAGGAGGAACGTCAAACTGGCTACAAGAAAAGAAAGCAAAAGACCTAGAGTCCAATACCTCCAATCCAGTCAACTTATGAAGGAGGATTGGACTATTATCTATTGCAGAAGGGACCCTCCAGGTGGATATTCCAGTATTGGGATTTCAGCATTACACGTCTATGGATGCATAGGGAATTCAGAAGCCTCAAATCCTATTAAAATCAGGCTGGACGCTGGGGCTGACCTCTCCTTAATTTCAGAGGACTTCTATAAGGAACTAGAGGACTGCCCTAAGCTCAAGCAAGGACTCAAGCTGCACCTCGTACAACTTACCGGTAATGCCAAAGTATTAGGATACGTCAACATCCCCATTTATCTCGAGGACGACACCAGTATGCTCCTTAAATTTACCGCCGAAACGTACGTTGTCCGAGGTATGACCGTCCCAATTCTTCTTGGAGAAGACTTTCACGTGAACTATGAGATTGGGACACTGCGAGACCAACCGCTGGGGTCCAGATTGATTTTGCCTGGGAGAGCAGGATCTATCCCAGCCAGTTCTTCCAAGGAGCCTCAGCCTTTAGCCTTTTCGATTAGCAAGATCCCCCTTGAGGAACTAGCCAATGACTCGCCTGAATTGACTTCCAAACCAGACAAAGGAGTGCGTACTGAAAGAGTTGCATGGGCCTTGCAGGATTGTACTATAGAACCAGAATCGGCTCAATTAGTACCAATCTTTGTAGGAGATCTTATTGGTGACCAATGGATAGTTGAGGGAGTTGTCTTGCAGAATGACGATGGGAGTATACTAGCTGCTCCCACCACCGCCATCTCTAGGGAATGTGCCACGATACCTCTCGCGAATCCCTCTCTGATGCCAAGAATCATCAGACGAGGGGAAACTGTTGGATTAATTCACGACGTGAACAAATGGGCCCAGACTCCTAGATCTTCGACTGAGAAAGCATCGATGCAGTCAACGGCAACCAAAATCGCCCATCTCGTCGAGAGTCTATCAAGAATAGAAGAGGAGCGTGTCCTTAATCCTCAATCCTCTGGACTGCCCCCAGAACGGGAACTCACAGATGATTTCGACCCGGCAGGTCCTAAAACATCAGAGGTTGCCACCACGGAAATGTTTCGTGCGGAAGATCTGCATAAGCTGGTTAACTTAGGACCTGACATCCCTACCGATGTCTCGTCCCGCTTGGAGTCGGTATTAACTAAGAATGTCCTAGCCTTCGGAGTAGACGAGCGACTGGGACACGTAGATGTCAAGGTCAATGTCCCATTGAAAGAGGGCACACAACCTATTTCAATGTCAATGTTCCCAACCTCCCCAGCTAATAGGAAAGTCATTGATGAACAAATGGATACTTGGTTCCAACAGGGAGTAATCGAACCATCCAAGAGTCCTTGGGGGGCGCCAGCCTTTGTCGTTTATCGCAACAGGAAACCACGAGTAGTGATTGACTATAGAAAGTTGAACAGCCTAACAGTTCCCGACGAATTCCCACTGCCACGCCAGTCGGAAATCATGCAAGCGCTTTCGGGCTCCAACATCTTATCTTCCTTCGATGCACTAGCCGGTTTTACCCAACTTGAAATGTTAGAGGAAGACAAGCTGAAGACCGCCTTCAGATCCCATCAAGGACTGTGGCAATTCAGGAGAATGCCCTTTGGACTTCGTAATGGACCTTCTATATTCCAAAGGGTTATGCAAGCCGTACTTGCACCTTACTTATGGATATTCTGCCTTGTTTATATTGACGACATTGTGATCTTTTCTAAGACATGGGACGATCATCTAGAACATTTAGATCAGGTTTTACAAGCCATGATTGCTGCGGGAATCACATATCCATTACTGCCCTACACCTGTCCCGAGTCGGTGTTTCAGCGATTCAGCAGGAGAGCACAGCCCCACACTCCTGGGCTGAGCTCTTCTAGCTGGCTGACCACCATGGTCTCGTCCCATCGGATTCGCAAGTGCTTTGATCACCATGATCAAATACAGGATCCGCGCGTCTATTACATTTTTCATGTTTGCATTCACGTGTACGGTAGCCCTTGCCACGCCCGTGATACTTTCCCATGCTTATGCTGTAGGGCCCGTCGATGTAACGGTTAACACTACAATCACCCCAAATACATTTTCTCCAAATACGATACCGAATATAGACACGCTTACACAAATCGGGACAGGCACTAGCTCATGGACCACCGGTCTATCCGTGTTTGACATTTACAATACCAGTATATTCACTCCAGAAGGATCGTCACGAGAGGCCAATGACTTCTTTTTTGCCGGTAATATCCTTGATGTGAATACCACGTTGCCAGGATTACGAATTCAAGGGAGCTGCGAACCATTCTCCAACGAGGCTTCGATAGCTATCGAGCAAAATATCCATTCCTTCTTGAATTTTTGCAATAATGCTTCCTCTGCCTGGGACCCATTCGTTAGAAAGGTCAGCGTCACAGGGGCTGTAAACATCACGTTTGGCTATTGTGCAAATATAATAAACCCCATACTCATTCCCCCTATCAGTCAAATCGACGATATTAACTCCATAGCTTATATATTCCTTCAAGCCAACAATGGAACTATGAACACTACTGGTATGATAAAATGTTAATCAGTTTTATCGTTCGGTAGCTCATCATTATCAGGGACTCGAGGGATCTATAAGTCATTTCGGAAGTAGCTTGGTTACAATAACAGTCAAGCACAGACAGGAGCAGCATATATTATGGACCCTCTCAGCACTACGCTTTTGGGACTCGCCAATGAAATGAATGACGAAACATCATTTGATATTCAGGTTGTTGAGACCCGAACAATGGTGCTAAAACAGGTAGGGTATAATGGCACTGCCATTGCAGGACATATTAACTACACTCAGCCAAGTCTTGACATCGTTGCAGACAGAATATGGCTGGGTGTTGCTCACATGACGGCAGGACTTGGTTCACTATTTCATACATCAGACACAACTTACCCCGCAGTAGTTCGGAACGCAACATCAGGACGAACGCGCTCAGGTCAATTCGTCGTTGCGTTGCGTGTATTGCTAGCCTTGTGGATGTCTGGTTTGATATATGTTTCCATTAAAAGTTACCGTTTGTCCATTGACCCCAGCCTAGGAAGTTGTGTTGCCGCTCGTTTATATGCGGAAGATACTTGTTTACATGCAGGACATGAGCCATTGTGGGATAGCCAATCTCACGCAGGTGAATTATCCTGCGATGAACGACTCAATAGGCCGTTCATATCTGAAAGCTGGATTGCGAAATGACTCGGACGAGATGTAGCTAAAGACAGGCCTTGCCAATGGCCTCTTTTTAATCTGGACAATTGTAACCTCTACTTAGTTTACTGGCAGATATCTGTGGATGGAGGAGAATGTTTAAAAGCACTGTGCCAAACCTAAGTACATAACAGACAGACACCTGATCCATGTTGAGTATGAAATATTCAGGTGGAGGCACCCCAAGGTTTTTTAAGTTTGAAAATCTTTCAAAGATCCTAATATTTGGCCAAATTCTCTAAGAATTATTTGAACTAATAAATTGTTTGAATTTTTTTAGTTTTAGTAAGATTCTCCAAAGTGAAAAATTATATCTGAAAACTTTAAATATTTGTATCAAAAAACTGTGACAAATAATGTTTCCTCAGATTTCCTGATACAAATATTTAAAGTTTTCAGATATGATTTCCCACTTTGGAAAATCTTACTATAACTTCAAATTTTTACACAATTTATCAGTTCAAAGAATTCTTAGAAAATTTGGCCAAATAGTAAAGCTTTTGGAAGGTTCTCTGTAAGGCTGTTGGTATCAGCCTCACTCGGTCGGTAGCAGACAGGACTAGGTTTCTCTGTTGAGTATTCACAGCTGGTGTAAGATACAAAAATATTGATCTCTACTCATAATTATCCTTGATCAAGAGTTATATACCTTCTATGGGCATCTGATACTGGCATGATGGACCCAGGGTAATTGGGACTGTTCTGTAGGTTAGGAAACAGAGGGTGGTCCAGTTGAATTAAGAGGCAGTCTGATGGATGGAAAGGAGGGTTGTGTGAGTCCATGTGGAACTGATCGATGATGGGTGCTTGTGGTAAGACAACCAGGATTACATTCTCCAACTCCTCAAACCTTGGGATGCCTCCAATGGGAACTGATAATATAAATTGTTGATAAATATCCTAGATGCAAATACAAACTGCCAGGATCATTAATTCAAGTGGAATGTGAACCATTCTCCAATGAGGCTTCAATAGCTATCAAGCAAAATACCACTCTCATCCCAAAGTTTTGTACCAACTATTTCTCTGTCTTTGGACCCTGGAGCTCAAGTGCTAACAATGCCAATGTGAAGGGCACCAATTCTGGAAGGAAATTTAATTATTTATTGTATTATATTTTCTTCAATTTTTTCCTATTTTTCTATTATTTTTATAACCAAGATATTCTTCAAATATCCATTAGTTCAGTCTATGTATGCTATATATGTATGTGTTATCAGCCAAGGAAGGTGACACTGCAAAATTACAACTGGGCTCCTCGATGTCTAACCCAACATGACCCTCCTGGAATGTGAACACACTGGATCTGTGTCTCATGGGGATGACTTCGACTGTAGTGAAAACGTAGGAAAGATCATCCCACTATGTGACAAAAGAGGACATTTCAAAGTCAAAGAAACACTTTGGATCGTCTTTTGGGGGAGATCTGCTATGTGACAGTCACCTATCGTTCCTCACGGATCCCCACCTTTCTATATTATATTCCCGTTTCAGAATATTGTCTCCCCGATATGTCTTATTGTATTCCCATTTTAGAATACTCCTACTTCTGTCTTATTATGGTCTCAGTTTGTAGTACAATAACGAGAAGACTTATATTAGTTTCCGCAAATTTGTACTTTACCTTAGATCTGATATCAACTTAGTTTCTTATTCCTTCTTCCGTCTTTCTGTACGCTCAATATTCGGAACTCTTTGGAACTCTGAATATCCATATCT
The DNA here is from genome assembly GCA_015178975.1 of Hysterangium stoloniferum. Taxonomy (NCBI): domain Eukaryota; kingdom Fungi; phylum Basidiomycota; class Agaricomycetes; order Hysterangiales; family Hysterangiaceae; genus Hysterangium; species Hysterangium stoloniferum. The sequence goes on from WHVD01000018.1 coordinate 870,022, forward strand.
TCCATCGTAAGTCTCACTTCTGAAATTAAGGACTTTGAGCGTTTGCGTAGAGGCACAGCACATAAGCTGAAGCCAACATCCTGACCCTATCCAATAGTTCCCAACTTCCCAGTGACTTTCTGATAGTTCCGGAATAAGTTCCCAACACAGCACTTAACATTTTTGCCCGGGATGATCTGAGCAAGTGAATATCTAATATTAATTATTTCCCCTTTGTTTTGCTTTTTCAAAGCCCAAGTCTTCTCGCACACTTCATATCCTTTGAGAAGGCTATTATTTGGGGGCAGTGGTTTATGCAAACGATGCTTTGATGCAGTCTCTTCAAAGTCTAATGTACGCTGAGTCAGGAATTCTGCAAGATCATCTATATCTATCAGTAAATGGCAAATTCAACAGTGTTGCATAATATAGTATGAGAACATACCTTCAGATAAATGGGGCCCTAAAATTTATAAGCTCATTGAACAATGCAAATAATTCTCAGAAGAAACACACTTTTGTCTGCTTTATCTACACAAAAACCACAAATGGGTTCAGTCAAAAATGCATAAATTACACCACATCCATCACATTGTGGCTTTGCCTGTTTTTTTTCTATCATTTATTAATCTCATAAATGATTAGTACTGAACTCACTAGTATAATTTTTTTTTCAGGTTCAGAAGGGTTTTGATCAAGTTTGTAACATCAACCACACAAGACTTTCTCTTCGAAATTAGGAAACTTTTTAGAACAGCCTGAACAATGAGGCATAGCAAGCAGATTAACAGATAGGCTGTCAATATTTTAGAGGAAGTCCTACAAATTACATATATATTTACTATCACATAATTTAATTTTTAGGCTCCAAATTTTGTAGAAAGTACTAGTAAATTCCCTAATTTTATTTAAAACTGCCAAATTACATTTACTGCAGTAATGTGTTTCATGTATTTAATGGCAGTGAGTGCAGTGGGACATATGGATCTACACCGGGGGGGGACCTGACCAGTGTACAGGTTCTTTTCGTTGAACTCGACCTGGCTGGGAATGGCTGGCTTACCCAAAACGGCAAGCGTGGGGCTGACGTATCCCCATGGCACTAGCGCTAATCTCAAACCTAAATTCAAAATTCAAAATTCAAAAAGAAAATAGACCTGATACAGTTGGGACACCGTAAGCGGAGTCTAAAGTATTGTAAGTCCAAAATCGGAGACTCAATATAAACGGTGTAGTATAAGGGGCGGTAATTCACTATCGCTTATTGTTACTACGGGAGACAATGCACAAAGGCTGTAGTATAAGGGGCGTAGGTTCGCTGCCCTGTATTTACTACCTGGGAGGCAATGCAGAAACGCCGTAGTATAAGAAGTGTAGAATAGGTGGGATTCTTATGCTACTTATTAACCCCTGACGACTCTCTTGGTCGCGATCTTATAGGAGACTTGAAAATATTCTTTAATTCCTGCTGGGTTGAGGGACAGAATACTGATACTCGTGCCCTTCCGACTGAATATTTTAGCTGAATAAGGGTGAGTCTTATCCAAATAACACGTCTAGCTTCTGAAAGCTATGGGGGGCACGAATTAACGAAACTGGACGCCATAGTGTCTAAATTACGAAACAAAGAATCCCAGTGATAGTAACAGGAGAGGAATGAACTTTTCGCGCAGAAATATTCCTCCTGGTTGGTATTTGCACATACATCCACAAGGCAGTCCTTACTTCTCAAACGATACATGGCGTGTCGTCACTTCCAACGATATAACAAACGTCCAAATTAGGGAAGCGTTTGAAGATCTCTTCACGAAGTTTCTGGAAAAATTTGGCAGGCATCTTGAGCTTCTCGCAGATTACGAGGTTTCTATGCAGATCGACGAGGATACACTTGACAATTATCAGTACCATGTCATGGACCATCAGACGAGAAGAGTTATAACGTTCCCAAGAGGTGAGTTCATACTACTCTCGGTTGCGTGCTTGTCAAATTTTGAACATTTCAAATTTAGGCGAGTGGAACGAACATGATGAGGTTCCTTACTGGAGTTGCTTTAGCGAATACCCCATGCATCACCATCTTCCTCCTGCTGCTGAACTTGATATGGTCACATCATTAGTCTATTTTAGTTCAGGTAAATACCTCGATTATGAGCTTTACTTTCATCGTTGATAGCTGTGTGTTACAGAATACATTTTAGGAAACCGAAAGACGACGACCCCGTTTTCACTGGAAGTCGGGCTAAAATTCATATCTTTGTTGAAAACATTCCGGCAACGTGAGGGTCAAACAGCTCGATCTGCTGCATATGACTGATTTTTATTCCTTTGTAGAAACTTCTGAAGCCACCATCAGAACTTCCCAAGGCGTTGGTTCACGAAGATGGTTCGTCAGTTATGTCATGACGGACATTAGTGTTGCTCGGCAGAAGTATCACTATGGAGAGACAAGAGCAAAAATTGCGGTGTGCTCTTCTCTGGCGGTTGTGACCAGCTGGAAGCGGCATCTACTGAACTTCTGCCTTATTATCTTGTGTTTTGGCACACACGAGCGGTACCAAAGACGGTTTGGGCGTACACACACCACCGGAGGACTCAATATATTGACATTCCAGAAATCGCTACATGGCACGTTACAGGAATGGAGCGGTGGGCTCTTTCTCAAAGGATATTTTACCAACAACTGACTTCTTTCCTCGCGTTTCATAGATTCCAATCTAGTTGTGCGTGGCGTGAATTTTTAGAAAATTTTGAATATGAGATTCTGATGGTTATGCACACTAGGGAGCGGTGTTGATATCGTAAGATGCTCACGTTTTCGTCCTCCAGGGCATTTCTGATCGAGCGGACTTAAATTTTAGTGCCAATATAGGGTTTCTTGCCATACCTGTAGGTTATCTCTCCAATTTATGAATGGTGAGTAACATATGTACCGATTAGAACCTTCTAAAGCTGCAACGGATCATCGTGCTCATCTCCACGTGCTTCTCCGTGACCAGTATTGTTGTGGGTATGTACCTTGTTTGGAAGCACAGACCTAGAATGAAAGCGGACATCGATGATACCGTGAGATACCTTCTCAGCGGCCTGATATGGTAATTACTAACGTCTAGATAGTGGCTATATTTACATCATGCAACGGGAGATTCAACCAATATTACCCTCACAGGCATATTTCTTTGTATGCCACTGGTCTTCCTACTGTGGTCCCTTGTTACGTTTGCTTTGGCCATATCATTATATTTCGCTCAAACCCCTCTCTGACAATATTGATTATCGCAATCTTTAGGACATTCTACACATGAAATATTTGCATTTTTTTTATCACACTGTTTGTACTAACAGCGGGCAATCGTCTATGGCCTTCCAAATGCTTCCTATGCCGATTCAGGGTGCGATGCGTGGGTCTGAATCTCAGTCGTATTGACTGTTATAGTATGCGCTACATCTATCCAGCAAACATATGGTAGTAAGCGAGTCACGGACGAGAAAATTTATGGAAGGGTTCTTTTGCAGACACTTGGTTTGTCGAACTGTTCAATGTACAGCCGGAAGAATCTGCATTATTATGGCTGTGCTTCTAATGTCCACTCTTCTAATTCGGTTGTGCGGCGAATGTTCTATATTTTTGTCCGTCACCAGTCAATAAGAACAACCTCATTTAAAAACATACATCTCAAGTGTTAATGAAGCGCTTGGAAAATTTCAGACTGAAATTTTTCTCATTTCAAAGCGAGCATTAATGATACTTATACGAATGGATCGTTTTACATATTTGTATTTCATCAGATTTATATATATATATATATATGGTTGGATGTTCCCTGCTTTCGACCACTGATCGGAGTGATGTTGACGATAACTGTACAGACTGAGATGGAAAAGTGTATGTGACGGTATGCCTAAATCTTGAAGCGCCTACGACCATATCGTTCTCAACTTTCCAAAAACGCGAACAAATTGTTTGTTCTTTATCATGGTTGCGGGCGTTTCAAAACTGCCAGCGATTTAGGCACGCTCGTATGTGACCTTGATTTGATACTTACACTCCGCATCGATGACTTGTATTTTAATATCCGTAGAAATAAAAGGGAAATTATTCAATTGTTCATATATTGGAGTAGGTCTCGAGTATACTTCGTTTCAAATGTCTGGTTCACAGCCGCACAAAGAGAAATGATCAGACTCAATTGGCACACGTCTGGTCGCGGGACCTGAGAAGACGAAGCTGCTTCTTCGCACGATATTGTGGTCATTGGGAGAGACGCCGTGGATACGTGCTGCCTTGAAAGGCTGCTGTCTAATGCAGCCTTACATTGGCATTGGTCCAGACGTTGATAGGACCAAACTGTATTCCTCGAGAACGGCGAGTACGATACACGATGATGACGGTAAATAAAACGATTAACTAAAAATGATACTATGCGCGTCTGTGATAATGTAATCGGTATGTCGTAAGCCACCAGGCTTACATGCGCTACCACTTCAGCTCGCCGTTTTTATTTTAAGACGCGCCTTCAACTCTATGTGAGGCGGACAATCTTGTACGGTGAGAAATGAGACATCTGTAGATATACGATCTCCTTATGTCTTATAATTCAGATGCGTCTCACGTCCCTTTCGGATTTCAAGTACCAACAAGGCTCTATGTGCCTTTCTCCGATAACACCATCCCCGAAGCCGACCTTGGTCAAGTCTTTTCAAATTGGGTATCCAGTTATCTTACACACAAAGGCTTAGCATCCCGCGATGGCGACAACTTTGTTGATAAGTTGCCTGACTTGGGCAGGAAATCGACAGGGCTTTCATGGTGATGATGCAGCCGGCTTTGTTCCAGCAAACTTATACAGCCTGGTTCGATCGTTCCACAGATACAGCCTGGCCGAACCTTAAAGTTTGGGCATTGTATGGTGATTGTTCTCCCTGGCCAATATTATTTGCGGCATGGGAAATCGAGAAGATGGACGTGCTGCGGAACAAAAAGAAGATGATGGAGCATCACGTATTGAATGACGCCAATCATTTCGTAAGTTTGCTTATGCCGAGAATTTGACGCAAATTGAACGATGACCCACCAAGGGCACTGGACGCCTTCATTTGTATTGTCTGGAAAATTAGATTGTCAAACCACCGTAATCCCATTAGTTCAAGTTGGCGCTATGGTAAAATGCTTAACTGGGTTTTAGCGGTCCGGTTCAGCTTCAACTACCTACCGTCGTACGCAGCGTTGCAGCAGCAGGACCGAGGATTGGGCATACTTGCAGACTACATGGTCGGAGTAATTTCAGGTGATGTCATGTAGTTAATTCAAATGAAGGTACATATTACCAATGAAGTCTGTGGCAAATATAGTACATTTTTGACAAAAATTACACTTGAGGAGGGCAGCGAATGCCCTAACTGAACACATTTGCTACTAATAATTACAGGGGTATATTCAAGTAGAACACACCTCAGTCGCTGCCTAGGATGGCGATAGAAATGACTGAGATGTACGGGAATAATTCCTCTACTCATGAAAATCGGTGAAAGCTGTGCTCATTGTGGTACGAGATCATTGTCGCTCGATGCGTTGCGATGGAAAGTCTGAAAAGGGCATAGTGTGATCAAGAGTAATGTGGTCTCTAGGTGAGTTTCCTCTGTGTCACCGAAATTTTCTCAATGTTTTCACCTGAATTTTCAATATTAAGAATTTCGGTGGTTGGGCAGTATTTGAGAAGAATTCGAACCATCTGTCTTCCTCAGTTTGTTTGAAAACAAAGTGATCACACATAGGGTGGAATGGGGGGCTCTTTGGGAAGTATTCAGCTAATCATGTTGTGAAGTGGGTCTCTATAACAAATATAATAGCCATCGAAGATAATTAGTACTATCGATACGAAGTGCAATATCGACTGGGGTACATATCGGTCTGGCTGTAATTATGTCGAGTCGGAGCAATGGTAAGAGAAGGAAGTGACTGAGACCATGATAAACAAGAGAGTTGTAAGAGATATGACCGGGTTGAACGAAAAGACACCGGATACTCCGAACGAGTCGCAATCTGGAGCACGCACTGGCTCTATTAGTCTCTATTAATGTTGCCTGAGCCGTCTGGCTCACAGCCGTCACAAGGGAAAATGATCAGATCAGTTTGAAATGACTGCAATCGGAAAATTTGAATGATTCCAATCGAATAAGTTTCCAATTGGAATAAGTTTGAAATGGTTCCAATCGGAATAAGTTCGACGTAATTGGGCGGCAGCGGGTAGAAGAAGCACCGTCGTCTTGTCAGATTCCGGGACCCGACCGTGCACTTAGTCCGCCCCTTTTTAATTTCTTCCCATGCAGATTAAGCGTCTGTGTTGAGAGTATAAGAAGCGACGTTCTCACCACTCTGTGTTAGATCTCACTTCATTGAAGTCCCTTATGCCGTCCTTGAAGCTCAGAAACTCGGAAGTGGAGTTCTCATACCTAGACAGTGGAGAACCTCAGTCAACCATATATACCACAATAGTTGTGGTGCATGGCCATTCGTTTCATAGTGGTATGAAGATCTTATCTTTTTCATAGTGTCTCTAATTTCTCGTCCAGGCATATTTCAACGTATCCTGCCTCTGGCTGCACCGAGAGGTGTGCGCATAATCGCGGTCAATCGTCGTGATTATCCTGGGTCAACCTTATTCAGTCCCGCCGAGTTAGATCAACTCAATAACGGGGAAGAGACTGGACATGCATCATTCTTGCAAGCGCGAGGTGTAGAGATGGCACTCTTTGTCACTGCTCTCATCGAGACATTGAATCTGCCAAAACCTTCGGATGATCACACAAATGGCGGCATAGCTCTAATGGGCTGGTCTCTGGGGAACATATTACCCATTTTGATCATGAGCTCTATAGCCCTTTTACCTGTAGAGATGAAGACGCGCCTTCAACTCTATGTGAGGCGGACAATCTTGTACGGTGAGGAATGAGACATGTAGATATACGATTTCCTCATCCTACAATTCAGATGCGCCTCACCTCCCTTTCGGATTTCAAGTACCAACAAGGCTCTATTTGCCTTTCTCCGATAACACCATCCCCGAAGCCGACCTTGGTCAGGTCTTTGGAAGTTGGGTATCCAGTTATTTTGCACACAAAGACTTAGCATCCCGTGACGCCGACAACCTTGTTGATAAGTTGCCTGACCCGAGCAAGAAATCGACAGTGTCAGGTATGACGGAGCAGGAGCTGTCATCCGTCGTCGATTTCACACCAGCTCAGCGATCGGAGAATGCTTTCATGACGACGATGCAGCCGGCTTTGTTCCGGCAAACTTGTAAAGCCTTGTTCGATCGTTCCACAGATACAGCCTGGCCGAACCTTAAAGTTTGGGTATTGTACGGTGATTGTTCTCCCTGGCCCATACTATTTGCGGCATGGGAAATCGAGAAGATGGACATGTTGCGGAACAAAAAGAGGACAATGGAGCATCGTGTATTGAATGGCGCCAATCATTTCGTAAGTTTGTCTATTCCGAAAATTTGACGCGAATTGAAAGATGCCAACAGCCTTTCTGGGATGACCCACCAAGGGCACTGGACGCCTTCATGTATTGTCTAGAAAATTAAGTTGTCAGACCTTTGTAATCCCATTCATTCAAAGTTGGCCTCAATAATAGAAGTGTCTGACGCCTCGGTTGAAAAATTCTTGATTGATTTTTAGAGGCCCGGCTCAGCTTTAACTACAGTCGCACAGCGTTTCAGCAGCAGACACGAGGATTGGGGAACACTTGGAGAGCACATGATCGAAGTAATTTCAGGCGTTGTCTGTTAGTTAATGCAAATGAAGATACATATTACCAATGAAATCTGTGGCAAATGTAGTGCACTTTTTTACCTGAATTTTCATATGAAAACTTCCAAGGGTGGTCACCAACGGTATTATTTGAGCGGAGTTCGAACTATCCTTCGGTAATGTCTTCCTCCAGAGCCGCTGACACCTACGAAGCTCAAAATAACCAGGAGCTCGAATCACTACATACAAAGCTTCGAACACTGAGAGGTGTAAGTGGAAATCTCATTATAAAAGATGTTCTTTTGATCTCGGTGGCAGGTGACAACCGATATCTACGATGATGTCGAGCGGCAGAATGTCACGCTAGACGAGACAGTGAGTCCTCTTCGGTCTCAATTTCTGCCTGTGCACATTCATATGTGTACGTGGTATAGGGCAATTCATTTAGTACCTTCGCTGGGTCTCTTGCCCAGTCTTCACGACGTGCTGCAAGTGCCTTTGGGCCCGAAGGGTCCCTTCGGAAATACCGCCTCCTTGTACAGGTCGTTGGAGCTATCGTTGCCTTTTGGTTTGGTTGGCATGTTGTGAATTGGATATTTTCTTGGTTCAGACCGAGTTGAGGATGACTGGGGAGGGAGTTTAGCTCATGAGGAAGGCAGACTGATTGTTTTCCATACACCGCTGGTACGGCCTCGTTATAATAATTATATATTAACTCTATTATACTATTGACGTGATGATCTTGTTTTTAAAAATTTCCGCTCCCTCAGGGCTCAGGGTTCTTTGAAAGGTTGTATAATCACGCCGAAAATGCACTTTTGGACGTATGGAAGATAAGTTCTCGCAGACACATGAAATGGAGTAATCTTAGAACGGGGTCTCACTATACTGCATTCTCTATTGCTTGGCTTTGAACTTATTGGTCATTGGTCATTGACACTGTTCCCAGACTGTATACCGCCCTGTTATTGCCTGTCAGATGTATCCAAAATGTCTATGCATATGAAGGCACATATTAAGGTGGACCCGCCACGTTATGTTGAGACCCTTGAAATCTCTCAAAAACTCAGAAGCTAAAACTTAAGTTGTTGATAAAATTGCTCAATAAGTCACATTACTCAGTCCTTTTGGAAATTCACTGATAGTATTATATAGCAAAATTGCCCCCCTTTTTTGTAATTCCCTCCATCTGACAATGTCCTCCAGTAATTGTGTAGTTGTATATAATCATCTAGTAATGCTGTCTTAATTTAATCTTAACCACCCTCTTGTATGGATTTATGGAGAGAGAGACAGAGATGTTCAATAAGGTGCTAGCGCCAGATTCATGGAACTACTCGGAGATCTCGTTTATTGGTAATTGCAATATCAAAGTATAGACGATGTTCAAATAATTGCAATCAGGTAGTGGCCTGAGTAAATTAATAATTTACGGTGAGCAACATCCTGTTGCTGTACTTCCTCATGACATCACTCATAGTCGTTCTGTACCGTAGTTGACCACACCGCTGTAGCCCCTTCAGCTGATCGAAAGTTCGCACTTTGAGTATATCAGGATTGGAGGCTAAGTTCTTATGTGGGGCAGATTATATTATGATGCCCATGGTTGAGTTTTCTATCTTAGAGGAGAGCCAATGGGGGCAAAAGATTGTGCTATGGGGAATGCATTTCTTTTGGGGGATCCGGGGATCCCCATACACTTCGGGTTCCGGCCAAGCATCTCGGTGCCCCCCCTGAATGGGGCACTTGTGAAAAACATTTTAATGCCTCAAAGAAATATGTTCCGCCAAAGACACTATATTATTATGTCTACACGGGTGATCCAAATATAATGTTTCAAAGCTTTTTCCATAGGTATTCTGAGATTGAGAATCCAGTACTCATCACTGTGTCCAGATTCAGTATATACATGAGCAATGGAACTCATAGGGACAAAAGGCTAGAGGAACCGGAAGAATGCTATTCATTGTATTGGCAATGCATTGTTCATATCATTCAGGGCAATCAAGTGTTGGAATCTCAATTCTGAACAATCTGCAACTCACCCATTGCAAGAAATTTTTGTTATTTATTTATTTGGCTGTTGGGGATATTTCTTGTTTCAATCAGGATGTGGTTTAAGCCTGGCTCCACCCTGCACTTTCATCCATTTGGTTGTGACTCTGCGGGAAAATGTTTCAGGCCCCAAATGGGTAGGAGTGTAAGTCCGGTACAAATATCAATAGTTTTTACCTGCTTGTTAACCCCCCCCCCAAAAAAAAAACCATTAGCCTACCCCTCCCCCCTCCCCTCCTCACATCTCCATCTATCCATCATCACTGTCCATCATTCCATATATGCCTCTGTTTTATGTATACTCCCATAATGAATATATTATTTCAGCCATCCATGACACAGTGGGAGACTAAGCCTGACAGACTTGAGAAAAGACATGTCAATGAGGGGGTACTGTAAGACCTGTGCCTGGACTCCACCTGGGACCTGACCCTTTCTTACCATCATCTCCCACTTCAACTCCAATCACTTTCTCAAGTCATTTTCCCTCCACTCTGGAATCTGGAGTTCCTCTGAGAAAATGTTCATCTCACTTACCCTGTCTCAGAACCCGAGGCCCCTCTGACAATATGCTGGTCACCAATATTTCCTTTTACGCCAATCCTTTCTCTCTAGTTTAGGACTACCTCCACTGTACCTCACTACTAGATGCAATTGTCCATGTCTTTGTTCTTGCTTTTAGTCTACATTTAGTCTCCTGATTTGTAGAAGCTACACCTGCCCTTAGTATACAGTAAATACTGTGATGTAAAGTAGCTGCACTTCAGTTCAAATATCAACTTTGAATCTGATTTCATTCTCAGTCTACTCTAGTCTTAGTCTCTGCCTTTTTGTTTGAAAATATGCTAAGTCTTTGTCTGTCCAAAAACAGGACACTGACAGTTCTACAAGGGCACAGCACATACAGTAAGCTGAAGCCATAGTCCTATCCATCCTCAGCAGACCCCATGGCTTTCCCAGTACTTCATTCTGCAGCCTGTCAGGAGCCCCTGGGAAACTCAGTCCTTAACAGCCCATAATCTCCAACTATTATTAATACATCATTCTCAAGTATGTCCATTCAGTTATTACACAACATGAATGGTATAACATGGTTAGAAGTACTGGCAATAGAAGGTAGGTATAGTATTTATGTCATCAATAGCAAATGGCACAGATTCAAGAGCAGTACAAACTTAGTGACTTGGAATTGTGAAAGGCTGAGTTCCCAAGGAGGCCTAGGGTGTGGTGAAAAATTGCAGGTGGCAGTGGATTGTTTGAGGGTAAAAAATTCCTATAAAAAAAATGCAGAAATTCAAATTTCTTTTTTTGCATCTTTCCCCCACCACCATGCGGCCCCATCACAAACCCACTCCCAAATTTACCAAAGCCACCTTGTGACCAACAGGAGAATCTGGAGCCTTGGGCCCTGCTCCTTCATCCACCAAAATGACCACTGCTCAGCCCAAGCCACAGATGGAGGAAAGGAGGTGGAAGTAGGAGGAAGATGAAAGGAGAGTGAAGGAGGAGGTAGAGCATCTGTGCAAGGAGAAGGAGGGTGAGGAGGAGATGATGTGGGAAGTGGAGGCTGAAGAGGCTGTGGAGGAGCAAGAATGACAGGAGGCAGAGACTTCCAGAAAGGTGAGTGTAAGGGGACCTTCTGTCACAGACCCCAGGGAGCACTATTGTGAGCTCTGACTCCCCTGAAAACACTGTCATTTCTTCCAAACCATGGTTCCTCATCTTATTGAAGCCCCTGAGTCCACAGTCCAACCCCTTGCCTTTGAGTCCTGCTGTCCCTTTCCCAGACCTTCTGGCCTCATGCCAGGCATTCCTACCCATTCCCCTCACTTTCCCTCTCCTTGTGGATATCAACCACTCCTGCTAATACCTCAGAGAAGTAGATGACTAACTCCAGAGGCTTGTAGCATTAGTGTTCCTTTGTGGGAAGGGCCCTTGTTCTGTACCAGGTAGAGTTATTTTTAGACTACTGGGTGCCTATGAGTCACACCTTGCAGGGGGAATTCACAGTTTCTCTTTGGATTCCCTCCTGCTAGGTGAGCTAGATAGTTGTATATATATATATCATTTCTAATATCACTTTGGATTCCCTCATGCTAGCCTAGCATGAGTACCACAGGCAGCAGGGTTTTCCTTTACAATGAGTGGGTTGAGAGCTCGGAGGATAAAACTAATTTTCAAGAAAACACAGGGAAGGATTGAGGAGATCAAGTCAGGGTCCAAGGAGGAAGCTGGGCCCTCCAGCCCAAATGTAAGTTCTGAAAAATTTCTATCCTTGGGTTCTGCAACTGACTAGCATAACAGAAAACAAAATGCAGGCTCACCTGGCTGGAGGCCATGAATGTCCCATCTTGCAATCACTACATATGTATCTCCCCAAACCTTATCACAAGCTCTAGAACCTCTATCTCCACATTACTCCTCCAGGAAATGTCAGGATTGTGTCATATAAGCCAATTACTAGACAGAATGTCAATATACATATGTATGTGGAATTGCAAAGCTATGTGTACCAGAACCAGTGATGATCCGGTTGTTGGATTTCGACCACCATCCAAGCTCATTGTAAGGCTGTCGGTATCAGCCTCACTCGGTCAACACGGACAGGACTAAGTTTTCTTTATTTTTACATATCAGTAGGATACAAGGTGAATGCGAGGTTCCCTAGGGAAGAGTGGGAAAAGGATTAATGGTCAAAGAGAAGATATCCTATCACTATAGGATATGGGGTCTTTTATATAGAGTCAAGGTGAATGGGGTGGAAGAACAAGGAACCGCATGATCAGGCACAGGGGTGCTACTTAACAATAAAGTGGCGGATCAATGAGTGGCTGATGGGAGAGGTTGGTGATGATGACCGCATGATAAGGCACAAGGGTGCTACCAAGTGGCGGAACAATGAGTGGTTGATGGGAGAGGTTGGTGATGACGTATGTGTGGTGATGATGACCGCATGATAAGGCACAAGGGTGCTACCAAGTGGCGGAACAATGAGTGGTTGATGGGAGAGGTTGGTGATGACGTATGTGGTAAGGTGGCCACGCTTACACTCATGTTCCTTTGTTCCCTTGCCCTATTGTCCCATTATTCCCCTTTTTATACTCTTCCGTTGTCTTCCCTATTTAAAATCCTGTTGTTCTTATGGTTTATATATGTAGCTACATGCGAATATAGCTCCCCGCGCGATTGCGATCTTCTGCTACCCGAGTACTTGATAGAGACACCGTATTTCAACACCAGTAGCAAACGAGCTGACTAGAAATTGTTATGAGTTTCGATGAAGACATCTTTCCGGCCTCACTTCCTGCCTGAACGAAGGAAGCAATTTGAGCAGCGTTGTATGGCATTGTGACTGAGTAGAAGAGAGGAAGAAGTTGACAATTTTCACCACGATTGAAGATACATTATAAAAATGCATCTTCGAGTCGAGATGGCACCTATAGAGCCATCATCACGCACCAGAGCCAGAGCCGAAATGGTTGCTTGAAGAAATCCTCAAATACATACATGTTTCTATAACTATTTCAATCCTCAATCCGCACCATGTAGCTGACAGTCTTCAAACCGTGTTGTTTCCTATTCCAGCCTCTGGGTGGTCCAATCTCCCTGCTGTCCCAGGAAACTCCTCAAGATTGACCGCAGTAGATGAGTCGTTGTTTTCAGCCTCGGTAGCTGACGGACGCAACACTTGTCCGAAGACCTTCCTGGAACTCATAGCTTGGCTGGCAAAAAGCGCCTCGTCTTCCGGATCTCCGAGATCTTCAATTATTCCATTTGAGAATTTCCGCACGGCCGCCTTAAATGAGGAATAAGGCGGCGCCAGTTCACCCGTTTGTGATGTGCCATTTGGGTGGGCATTTTGTTCGCGAAGATCGAGGAAGAACCGTAAAACAAGTAGAGTTGAGACACTGGACACGAAGGTGAATCTGCGAGATATTACTAGGTAATAAAATATACATACGGGTTCTCAACAACTGTTGTCAAACCCACAAGACCAGGCTTTGAAATTTAAGATTCTTCCAGACTGAAGAATATTTGATAGACTTACTCGAATCAGCTTTAATTGCAAGGCTGAGTATCAATCGAGAAGATTCAACGGTTGCATAGGGAACTCACGTTGTTGGTTATGATCATCTGAATTGTCCAAGAAATTATTACACTGCAACATTGATAAGTCTCAAGGGAGTAACTAATGGACGAAATTTCGCACATAAAGCGAAGGAGACCTAGTATATCCAGCGTCTCATAGTTGTGACTATTTAAAGACATAAGTGGTATTCTCACCTTGCTTAAGGATCAGGCACCCAAGCGATGTGTCGCTGGTCATGAGCGACCATCTCAATTTTACAAGGGTCCATGTATAATACACAGTCACTCCAAATACCGCTGTGTCGTACAATAATGCCAAACCATCGGCAATATTGATCGCTGTTTTGCGAGATGGTTAAATGCTGTGAGTGTTTGGGCTGCTCTGACAAACGTACCTCTTTTTTTTTCAAGACGTTAGAAGTTCAAGAGAGAAGAATAGTAAAGCGACACATACGTTAGTGTCGGGAAGGTCGGGTCACAGTTTTCGAGGAGTGTGATGGTCTGGGAGAACATTAGCTCCAGGATTTGGAAAAGTCAGCTTCAGCCTCATACCCCACCCAAAAAACAACAGGAGAGGAATAAAATCACTAAACATGAGAACAGATTGTGCCGTGAATGCATGATAGCATAGACACGTGCCAGTAGGATTGCTATTTCGATCATCATCGTCTTCTCTTTATAACTAGTAACTAGTTTCGTACCTCCAAATGAAAACTCCATGATGAACGACGCAGAAGACACAAACTTCAACAACACGGAACAACCACTAAGAGAAACCAATCAGATCAATAAATTGTCTAAGAGGGAGGCGGTACTGAAGGGAAATATGTAAATATGTAGGAGAATACACAAGCAGAAATGCATACCTTTGCCCAGAATCCTGCAAGGGCCCAGGTGGCGTAGAGAGCTTGATACAGAAGCATAGATAACCGAGCTGTCATATATAGAAGGGTCATGCCCCGGAATTTTTCCGTCCATATAAACCGTACTTCTTGAGGAAATGTCAGGATCGTGTCATAAAACGCAATTACTAGACATAATATCAATATATATGTGCGGAATTGAAAAGATATGTGTACCAGAACCAGCAATGATCCAGTAGAAACTGAGCTGGCTGGAACTGCCATGAGTTTCAATGAAGACATCTCTCCAGCCCCGCTTACTTGTCACTTTCTGCCTGAACATAGGAAGCGAGTTGGGAAGTGTTGTATGACATTGTGACTGAGTAGAAGGAGGGAAGGAATTGACAGGTGGCACCACGATTGAAGATACATTATAAAGAAGCATCTCGGAGTCCAGATGGCACCAGTATGGTCACAGCTCGCTGCCGAGAGCCATGAGTGATCGATCGATCGTCAGCATCAGCACCAGAGTCAAAGTTACCGATTGCCCAGCGCCTGAATTAATTGAAAAATAGGCGCGGTTTCAATTCTAACTCGAAGTGACATGGCTTTTGATCCAATTTAATGACGTCATATTTGAATACTGATATCGAATAAGCATAATTAGTGCCCACATGATTCAGCTGTGTATAAGTACATATACATAATGCTACTTTTGAAAGATCCTCAATAAACTATACTCAATTCCAATTTGCATTGGCTCCTAGTAGCGCCAATGTCTCCTACAGTGGACTCATGCGAACAAAAAAGAGGGTTGCCAGATGAAATTGCTTCTCGGCGTTCTTGTAAATATATATGCCATAATTACAAAAGGCCATCCAATACATATGGCTGCCTGAACCAAATAAATGCTTTGATCCCCAACCCGCATCATGAAGCTAATTGTGCTCAAACTGTCTTGTTTTCTCTTATAAGAAGTATACATATAGTCTGTCGATGTTTAGCGTTATACCCCTGATATTAGCTTGTCAAATTCAACATGAGTCTCGATTAAAGGCTGACGGTCTTACTCAAACCAGCTTTGATTACAAGGTTCACTCTCACTCAAGAAATGTCATTGGTTAGCATATGAAACTCACGTTGTCGGTTATGAAAGCTTGAAGTGAGCAAGAGATTATTATGCTGCATCAGTGTTAAGTCTCAAGAAAATTTCGCATACAAAGCAAAGGATACAGTGATTTGGCGGTCCTTTTCACACCCCTGGTCCTTTTCACACCTGGCCTTTACTCCTTCAATCCTCATCCAAACACTTAATCACTTTGTAGTCACACATATAGACATGATATCAATCTTGAAAATAATTCTCATAATTTTCGGGAGAGTGGGTGAAGCATGGGAGTGTCATATATAGCAAAAAAGCGGAATTTGAAAAGTTCATCCTTTTTATCTCCCTTAATCAGACACATTCCTGCATACAACTCGTTTTGTTAAAAATTGGCCTGAATGTGTACATATATATAGAAGAATCTAGTGAAGAAATGAAGGGAATCGGGCAAAAACTGAGGGAGGAAAAAATCAGAAGATGATTGATGCCAACAGAGCATGACAGTACACAGCATCCTGCCACACTGGCAATCAGTCTTCCTGTTTCTTGGGCCCCTCTTGCCTCTTTTGACTGGTCAAAATGGTCGGGTGCGCACTTTCTGAACAGGTAAAATGTCAGGCATGTCGTAGAGCTGAAAATTTGAAATATCAGGAAGCCCTTGACGAGTACAGGCGTGAGCAGGAAAAACCTGTAAAACAGTGATGCGGTCTTTGACCCATTGCTGCAATACATGACATCTGCTACAGGACCCTGGGTAATCTAGCAAATGGGAAAATGACAATGAGTGCATTTAACGCATCAAAGTGCAAATTATCCTATCCAGAAGAGCACGTTCTTGTTGATTTTATCATTGCATCTGCTGATCACAGCATCCCTCTTACTCCACACAACATCACACTTCATGCAAACGCGATCATAGCAGGGCAGGTTGAACCAGGAGAACCTGTTGGAGAGTCTTGGGTTGGCAGGTTTCTGGACAGATATCATGATGAGCTTCAGACTCATTGGTTGAAGCCCTTGGCTACAGAGGGGGCACATTCACTGAATGAAGAATCAGTCAAAGAGTGGTTTAAATTGGTTGAAGAGCTGATTGTGAAGAGGGGCATCAAGAAGGAAAATATCTATGGAATGGACGAGAGCGGCTTCCCACCATCAAACCAAGGCACTCAGTGTGTAGTTGGATGGTGGGGTACAAAAACCCAGCACAAGGTTGGGAGTGCTAATTGCAAGAATGTAACTGCCATTGTGACTATCTGTGCGGATGGAACTGCCCTCAAGCCGACCATCATCTTCAAAGGGCATAATTTTTTGAAGAAGTGGGGGGAGAATAACGTGTCTGGAGCTTTGTGAGTACCTTCAAACATGCTAATTGTAGTGAACACTAACCTTCCACAGGCTCTGTGTGTCCGAGAATGGGTGGACTGATGGAAGTTTAGCATATAAGTGGATCACAAAGGATTTCGATCCCCAGACATGCGAGAAAGCTGCTGGCAAAACACGTGTCTTGTTAATGGACGGCCATAGCTCGCATTACATGGCTGACTTCCTGGAGTATTGTATGGCAAACAACATTGAGGTGCTCGGATACCCACCTCACTGTACACATGCTTTGCAGGGGCTTGACATCGTATGCTTCATGAAAATGAAGGCGGCCTGGAAAAATCAAATTGATGAGTTCGAGACCTTTCACCAATGAGGTGTTGGTAAGGAAGAGTTCCACCAAGTCTTTGGAGAAGCATTCCTCAAAGCATTTACCCCTGAGACTATCACGGCAGCATTCAAGGCCACAGGAATCCAACCATTCAATCTGAATGTCATCAAGCCGAGTGAGAATACCTCCACACAGGCTTCATTCCCACAACCACAAACCAGCCCCACATGTGCTGTGATGGTCGCCTTCCATGATTACAGCTTCACGACACAGGGGACCCAACCAGACTCACCCCCCACAGCTGGACCTTCAAATTTCCCCGGTTCCCTCTCTGATCCAATCCCAATGGCTGTTGATACAAATCCCCCACTCCTTACACCGTCCAAACGCCGTGATCCTGCATCAAATCCTGACCTGGCAACACCACGTAAGCAGATGCGGCTGCTTGGGGTTGGCCTTGCAAACACTTCATCAGGATCATTCCTAGTCACAAAAGCACATGTAACACACCTTGAGATGAAACGAGCCATCCACCCACCTGTCCTAGAACGTGTCCCTGGCAAAATAGCAACTCCCGACTGGTCACTTCTTGACAAACATGCACCACTTTCGGAGTTCACACGTAGCGCCCTCGAGTCACGATGCAAAGCCCTAGAAAGAAATTTGCTTTTAGCTCAGCAGTGGCTCAAGGCACAGGAAATGATTATGGAAGGGCAGAATGCTCAACTTGTCATCCAGAACATAGGAATGGAGAGAATGAATCATACTTTGCATGAAAAGGAGAAGGGAAAGAAGTCAGACCGTACAATCTTGTTTCCAGGAGGAAAGGGCAGGCATCTGACTGATGTTGAGCTCATCAAGCAGAAGCAGGAGCTTGAGGACACGAAAGCACAGGAGGAAGCAGAGAAGGAGAGGAAGAGGGTGGCAAAGGAGGACCAACGAGTTGAAAAGGCAAACCTTGAAGAGCGCTGGAAGGCAATGCTTGAGGAGTATGAGCACACAGTCACTGAGTGGACAACAGGATGTCAGACTCTGTGAGCAGCTGGGGTAAAGGTGAAGGACTTACCAAAGAAGCCAAAACATCCCACTAAGCCTAAATTGATGGAGCCGGAGGACGACGATGAGGGGCAGGACGATGTAGATGACAACGGCTCGTAGAGATAACCATCGATAAACACAGTGTGTCACACATGTCACATGCTGTGAATGAAGTGAATTTCGTGACAAATGCATTGTCGACAGAATTCAACATCAATGAAGTGGTTCCTCTTCATTTATCTTTACCAGTGCATGTAAATACACTTATAGGACCCCATAGAACAAGATGTATTATTCAGATGTACTAAAAATTGATTGTGGAAGGTATGAGTCACGAATCATAAAAGGGTGTGAAAAGGACCGCCAGAACACTGTACCTAGTAAATTCGGTGCCTGATCTTTGAGACTATTTCAACACATAAGTGATAGACATGCTCGCCTTGCTTCAGGATTGGTGACACAAGTGATGTGTCACTAGCCATCCAGTGACCCTCTCGATTTTACAAGAGTCCACAACTCTAAGAACATTTGCTACACTGCGGGGCAGTCGCTCGTTCCTCACAACCTCCTCCACTGCTCTGCTGTGGGCCCCGGCTTGTTGGGGGGCAAGCCCCCTTGAACCCCCCTGCCCAACAACTCTAAGTATTAATAATGCTCATTGTTAGAGGAATTACTAAATTGCTTTGAATTTTGAACTGTTTAAACTTTAAACCATTTTAGATTTTAACCTGTTTCAGAAAGTGAACCTGCTTGCCTGTGATACCAAATCTTGCCAATTAATTGATCAATGTCACATGGACCCCTGTAGTCAATTTTAATGCTTTTAGAATTGAAGCAGTTACACAATTTGAAAGTTCTTGGAATTTAAAAAATTTCAAAATTCTGACAGCATCAGATTTTCTACCATTTTAGATTGATGACAGTTGTAGAAACTATCACTGGTTTTAGACTGTCAACAGTTTTATAATATTTATTAATTCACTGTAATCGATTAGAATTTACAACATTGTATTTGACCATTACAGGGTAGACTGTGAATAGCTTTAAGACTGTCAATAATCATAACAGCAGTCTGAGAAAAGGTCAATGGTTCAAGAATGCCAGAAAACTAATTTAAATTTACCGGAATTAATGAATAATCAGCAGGATTTGATATGGATAGTCTCAGACTCATGGAATTCATTGGGGATTTACATATTTTTTGATTGGATGCCACATGGTCCTTTATGGGTCAGTTTCATAATTCCAAATTAATTGGAAATTGAAAGATTTTAAAATTTTAATGGTTTCAGATTACCTATTATCTTTGATCATTGACAGATTAAGAATTTCAGTCTGTTGTTCTGGGTGTCTCTTTAACCCATTTAATGTAAGCACCCTGTCACCATATAATTAAAATTTATAATCGATAAAGAGATATCATAAAGTTTACATACTGTGTGATTTGATTCGAGATGTCGGTGCAAAGTTGTCACCTTGTTAGTAATTGAGCTGTCACTGAAAAATTTTTGATTTATTTAAAAATGTAGCTGTGATGTACTCACTGACAAATTTTGCATTTTCTTCTTTTTTTCCCATTAATGGTGCTGGGGCATGAAAAAAATGATCTATATCTCTGGTCTTATTTTTGTTCTTCATCATTTCCTCTCCAATCTCTTCAATTCCATCCAAATATATTTGAATTTCAAAAAACACACCATTGACAGTGGCAGTGATAGCCGGCTTGATTTTTTTTTTCTCAGGTCCTGTTTCACATACAATCTCGTATGTTGGTAGGCTATATTTCAATAAATGTTTTGATGCCATTTCAGTGGTGGGCACATCAGCTGGCCCGGGGCATGTGGAAGACGATTTAACTACTAAACTTGGCGGAAGTTGCCTCAATTCTATGTTATTCGGATCACGGAGCACTCGGTTCATCGTACGGATCCGTGCTAAGCACCCTGGGGACTTACTTGGCTGTCCCAGGCAAGGTTTTGACTTTGGCAGCATTGTGTACAAGGGAATAGAAATTGAACGGTGGCTTACATTATACAGAAGACACTCTGACGATCGGTACCTTGTCCTTACCTTGTGGCCACTAGCAGGCCGCGGCTTGGCGGCCCGGCTTGGGCTTGAAATATCTCAGGCCGGGCCAAGAGTGGACGGCCTAAGTACGGCTCGGCTCGGCTCGGCCTGGGCTTTTCAGGGCCCGGCTCAGCCGGCCCACGGCCTGAGGCCGGGCCTTGCCAATCACTACTGGCGATCGAAAGAACCCCGAACAGGCAAGGAATTTCAGGACTGCGCTTATTACTCTCCTTGCCAGATGTGATAGGAAATTTAGATATCGTACGCCGGCCGAGGAAGAACTCCGTATCGATAGCGAGCAATGATGCAAGCAAGGTGTTGGGATGAGCATATAGGGTAGAAGGTCCTTTTGGGTGCGTCCCCATCCACATCTACGAGCGAAAGTCAGCCAAGGAAAGATTGATGTGCATCTTTAAGGGAAGAATTGTAGAAAAGTGTCACACGTACTATGGATGTCTCAAAAAAACAAAAGATCACTCTAAAAAATGCGGAAATAAAGTTTAAATTTCTAAATGAAGTAGCTTCTTTGATGTACTGCTTCTATAGATTCATCAAATGACATCCAACCAAAAGCTTCTATTATGTGCTTTCTTTCCTGTGTCCAGTTCGGAAGGTACTTGACATGGATGCTCAGTTCGTATCAATGGATAGTATCAGAATGAAGATCTGATGATCGGAGAGATGCGCCTACTATACAGCCTTCGTATTATTAAAAGATGTTGTCCCATATAAGTAACAGTCATTTCTACACGAGTCCCTCACCTTGCATTTCTTCACGATGTCTCAAGAGATGGCTGAATTTGTTCTGCAAGTTTCGGATGAGTAAGCTGTATCAGGTTGTATCTACTTGTCCGAGACGACAGGCTGACGACGTCCGGCTAACAGTCGGTCTGCCAACTATGTTCTTACAGCCTCAATTGGTCAGTCCCGTGCATGGTTTTGGTATACTCTCAACGAAATCTCTGCAGCGCTCTTCATATATGACTCCCTCCTCACATTATCTCGCGAAGTGGAACAAATATGGAAGCCTCGACCATTCTTCAGGTTAGGGACTATCCTTTATCTACTGACACGATATCCACCGCTTCTCTTCTGGGCCATGGTGTTATATTTGGAACTGGGGAACACATCTATCACGGCGGTATGTGGTTTTGTGGCTTATATCAGAGGAACGCTGTGACAGTACCCACAGTATGGGCCTTAGATACCCGATGTAATCCTCCTGGCTTACATGATTCCTATCTTAGAACATGTACACCAATTCTCTATTTACTTAACTCTTTGAATATCTTGTTTGTGATCGGGGCGGATGGTAATCACAGGTGGTTCGGTCATATTATTGCTAGAGTCTCACAACCAAACGCTTTAGGATTCCTTATGGCAAGAGTATACGCCATCTCAAACAAGAATATTCTCCTGATATTAATACTACTGCCTCTTGTATTTGCATCCACAGGATTACAAGTGGTACGTCCACAGGCCAATCGCACTCGGCGAATCCTGATTCAGGATTACATTGGTTGACGGATTCGGATCAGTTCGTGACAATCCTGGACAATTGTCAATTAACTTTCGGTATAGACAAGCGCATTAGCTTGTACGTCCAGCCGTTTGCGATGCAATTCATTTATGTTGCTTAACTAAAAATAATTTTTTGAAGAGGTATCAACTTGTCCCCACCATCAGACATCAACAACTGAATTTGTTGACAGTAGATACCATTCAAGCTACGATCGTAGTGGGCTACGAGACGATTATACTTCTGATAACCATCTGGTACATGTTATCAACCGTCAGAAGACAAAGATCTCTTCCAGATCAATTTGAAAAAAAATCTATTCTATTTCTCATCGTTTACCAAGGTACGACAAAATAATTTGTCTGAGTGAAATATCATTGAGAATTTATTCTTTAGGGGCTTTGAGATATGGGTAATTGCGTTCCTTCTTTAAAATGCTTTCAACCTTGAACAGCCCGTCATAGCTTTGTCCTCACGGTTAGCGTCACTACCGCTGTCACATCGAAGGTTTGTCACCTCTTGTTAACTGAAAATTCCTTCTTGACCAAGTCTTTAAAATAGACGCTGAGGGTGAGTCAATTAATACGTCTAATGTAGGGTACATAACTTCGTAATAGCTCAGCCTCGGAAGCGTTATTGCACCAATGCAGAACTTGTGAGTGTACCCCTGCTATGTCGCTTTATATCAGCTCTCATAAAAATGCTCTCAGTTTATCCGCCATCATTCTCTGCCGATTTCAGCTGGACCTAAGGGAGAGACATGTTAGACGTGACGATTGCACCCTGGATCGAGTTACACTTGGAACGTTCAAGGCCGCCACTAGGAGAGTTCATGAGGCGGTCATGGACGAGTTTGGCGACACGGAGCTTATTGACAGCTTGCAAATGTGACAGCGAAAATAGTTGGAAGATTATCTGCCTCTCCCGCCCGTGGTATATGAAATGTTCGTCTCACTTGTCTTGAAAGTGTAATTATAGCCGAGCGTATCATATTGTTGTTTGTTGTGGGTAATGATAAAGATGATTGGGCCATGGAGACTAAAATCGCTTAGCGCTTCGCGAAGAAGATAAGAAGGTGTAGAGGATGGCAACAAGGTTGATAACGGGAGGTTTAAAACAGTGGCAACAGACATTCTTGGCTATCATGCATTCCTTCCGCCACTCCCTCTTCGACTTAACAAAGCGGTTCAGTCAGTAGGAGTTTGGTTGGCGATTTCACCAACAACTCGCCCGCTGTCCCCATATTTAGGGAGACTTACGATTAGTTCCACCATAGCACCGCACTCCCCTCGATTTCACTTCCCACGCATGCCCTGAATATCATAGGAGTGGACACTATTCAGGCGGTCCTGTGTGCTGTGTAGGGAGTTTCTCAGAGCTGACGTTTAGCATTGTCGCTACCAAAGCGGATTGAGTCCAAGAAGCGCAGAAACCTAAAAACTTGCTATGTATCTATTCTCTCGGCTCGGATTACGAAAGCTGGTGGGGTGCGGTGGCGGCGGCACGTGGTAGCACGGGAGAGGAGTTGGTGCGGCAGCTGTACCTGGGCATACTCGACGATCATACGGTATACGAGCCAACGTTGGTTGAGTTTGTTCGGGCAGTTAAAATTGCAAGGATGGCCCCGCATCAAAAGACGACAAGTCACGTTCTTACCAGCCAAGCCGCTATCCAGTCCCATGCCTTCTTTAGAGGTTAACCTGGGCAATGTGTCATACAACTGGCCCATGAAAAACTGGAGAGGTCTTTCAGCTCAAGCATCTTCTGAGCGTTGAAATTACGTGGGTATGATTGTAAATGGTCACAGGAAATGAGGGCAGATGTCAAAGTGAGGAAGCTGGGTTAATCGACAGGACAAAAGTCAAACGCACCATTCCTATCCTTTCCAACGCTATCCCAGGAGTTCGTCAGCCGTCAAAGCACACCACAATATGCAAGCGCTGATGAGTGTCTGGGAGGGACTGGGCCGAATCCAAAAGAGGACTGTGCCTGACCATATCCTACCAAACTCCTCGTTACCGCTATATAGTTGCGCAAGTGACACATTGGCCTTCCACGCCACTCTTGCAGCCTCATCACCCAGTTCCTCGCATCGTGCATTAGCGGTAGTTAATTTTTTTTTCTTCCGCGCAAGTGTCCCTGACTCATACGAACGGTTCCCCGTGTCCTTCTCTAATGTCGTCATTTCTTTCAGGGGGAGGTGCAGCGCTAGCTTTCGATCCCTCCTACGACTTGAAATACACCATGGCCCTTCGCAACCTGTTGGGAAATATAAATGCATCCCTCCCTTGCTGTGGTACGTCCCGCTTCAAACGCTTCGAACGTTAGTCTTCCATACGTCCCGTCTAGGCCCGCTCTGGCGCCGCCGTTCATGCAAGAAAACCACAATTGCAGATATTTCAATCAGGTTTTTAAGTTATACTGGCATAAAAAATCGTTTTAGCTCATCTGATTTCTTTTGACACGTTTCTCATCCCATGTTCATAGCGCTGAGGCCCAAATTCTCGATCTCGGAAATATCTTCTAAACTTGAAATTGATGATGAATTTAAATTTTAGCCCAAGAATGTTCACTAAACCTTTTCTGTCTTGAGGTTTCCGTTTGTGTATGTTGTTTGCATCCATTATGGTTGACGCCATCCTACTAGAAGACGAGTATTGAAGAACTCAGCGCGCGAATAAAATGAAGCAATGTACCGCTGAGAGCATTTAGCGTTAGGTCGTATCTAATGATACTCCCATCTAGATAACCGTCAACTCCTCTGGTGTGAGCTGTGGACAAGATGACCTCCTTCCAAGAATACCACTTAATTCCATGAAAACGCTCATCAGCAGAGAGTTGAAACAGGGATGGTTGAGTAGAGATATTCACAAGTTATCAGTTATAATCAAGGTGGTTGTTAAGAGTTTGGTTCGGTGGTCGGTTCGGGTCAAGAGTGGTCAGTCGAGATTCAGGAATTCGAGTGGTCAGGAATTCGGTCGAGGTTCAGCAACGTGGGACGGGGCCCATAACCTATAACAAATAGAATCGACTAAATATTGTAATTGTACCTATAACAAAATAGAATCTCTCAGTTGACACGAAGGAATCGACTGAGGTGCAATAGCGCCGAAGGAGCCTAGTATTTATACAAAAGAAAACAATAGAAGAATAAGGACTCTGAGTGGTGATAGCTGTCAAAACTAATGGAGCTAACGGAGCAAGGAGATGCCAGAAAAACCCTTCTCTCCAAAAGATTTTAGGATCTGTAGTAAAGCCTATATAAACTCCAATAAACTCTATCTGATCCTTATAAGATTTAAAATTGGTTACATAACCCGAAGGAGCAAGGTCCTTGGGTCCTTTCGGGAATTGAGTACGTAATTCAACAAGTTTTCCGTAAGGGGGCACAATATTGACAGTACCACATGAATGTCCAACTGTCAAATCGTGTCCACTACGGTTCACCCGCATCTATCCTATCAACGCGCGATCCGTCCACACTTTGGGATCCGGATTTTTTTTAAAAATCAATTTTATAGTCTGTGAGGGCTGCGCCTATGGTCGACTGTGAATACACACAAAGTAACTTGAGTGATTCAAAACAACCGATGTCCGACCGTACATAGGCCCGATGATGAGCGAGTCTCAGTGAGAGCAGTCGACGAAATGTATAAGGTAGGTTAACGGAGAGGTCAGCTTTACAGTCGCCTGCCACTGAGTCCCCTCTCCAAAAGCCTCCTTGAATCGGCCTGTCAGGTACACAAAACGGATTAAATCCGGTATCATATCAGTAAGCAAACTGGTAATATATTTCGCATGGAAGGAAGGACACCTACTTGAGGGATAAAGGTGCAATCAATTTACAATGACTTCTTTTCTTGTGTACAAATTGATATGGCGGTGTACAGGAATTTCAATATTATATAGACAACTTTAAGGCTGGTGCTATGAACGGACCTCTCAACTATTATTGTACAACCAAGCACCGAGTTCCTGTGTGGCGATGAAGGTGCCGTATGCTCCCCTTCCCAAGTGTGGCGGGTGAAGAAAGACGTCCCTTCACTACGAATTGTCCAAGTTTTCGGGAAGGGGCATTGGCTTATGGCCCAAAGTCCAGGCCTCGTCCATTCCTGATTTTATACAGGTTGTCATTGAGAATGTGCTGGCCAAGTTGTGAATGCCGTTGATAAAGAAGTTCTTTTGAGGGTTGAGGGTCAGCATTTGTAGTTTTAGGGGGTAGCTTAGTGGTTGGCGCTTTAGAAACTAGAACTTGGTATATTGTTTTGTGTTGAGGATCAATAAGAGTTGACTAGAACGCCTACAGACACTCACTCGGGTACAGAAAACTCATTGCACAGAGTCAGTATTGTTAATAATAGCAAGTCTTCGCATAAACCGAGATCGCGATCGAATCCGCAATGACAAGTGTATGCGCATATATGTGCATATACTATATGCCATAAGGGGGAACTAACTCCTTATATATTTCTCCTTAATGATGCAATGAGCTGGAAATTTCGCGTATTGAAATCTCTCCTTTTACTCCCCTAAACAATTAGAAAGTAAATAAAAAGTTGCAATATCTTGCCATATACCTCCGTGAAATTTATTCACTCACTCACTGATGTGCAATCATTTACCCTTATTCTATTACTTACAAAACATCTTATAGCTTCATGTTTAGACTCAATCCTTTCGTATTCTTGTCTTCTACTCAACAGGTTATGGGCCCCACTATAGTCACACTCGAGAAACTTGCCAATAATGACGAAAATTGGATCACCTGGAAAAGCCGGATATTATCCACATTGGAATCAGGTGCACTGTTGAAACACATCGACAGAAGTGCACAGCGCCCCTCCAGATCCTATGATATATGTCACAGGAACTGTATTAACAAATGACCAGTTAGATCTCAGGGACAAGCAAGAGGAACATTTGGATCATTACCTTGCATGTGAAGGACGAGTCAAAGCTCAGATTTTTTTATCAGTCGGCCCTTCTCTTATGCTCAGTCTTCAAAGACTCAGCATGGCAAGAGAGGTATGGGAGGCCGTTTGCCAGGAATTCAAGTTGAAGTTGAAAATGGCCCAAGTTGATTTGCTGCACAGAATGCATGCTCTAAAGTGCAAAGAAGGGGAAGATGTCCATTCCCACCTTGACACCCTACTAGAAATGCATCAGCGATTAGCAGGCATGGGAATGAAGATAGAAGATAATGATTTCTTCAATATCATGCTGAGTTCACTCCCGGACTCTTATGATGTCATGATGAATGCAGTAACAACTTCTGCAACAGCCACTGGGGCTCCTTTAACCCCAACAAGCCTAATAACAATGATCAAAGCCGAATATGAGCATAGAAAATCAAAGAAAGCCCCAAACTCAACTAATAACAACAATCAAGCCCTCCTAGCCAATACTAAAGGCCACTGACAAAGTACAGGCCCTAGTAGTAACTCCTGGAACTCGAGAAATATTTCTACAGCTCAAAATTGAAATCTAACATGCTTCAATCTGAATTGCAGATGGATCGGGCATGTCATAGCTGATTGTTGGGCCAAAGGTGGTGGTAAGGAGGGCAAGGACCAAGATATATGTGTGGAAATTCAAGGCGCAATAGCACAAACCAAAGGGGATACAATACAGGCAACAGCAGGAATGCAAACATTGCAAATGAAGAGTTATATGCCTTCACTACCTCACTAAACACAGGGATTTTAACAAATGCTGAAACTAGCAACAGTGGCACAAAAATCGTTGAAGTATGGGACTCTGGGACCAATTCTCATATGTCCCCATATCTAAGCTTATTCTCAAGCTTCAAAACAATACACCCACCTCAGAAAATTCATGCTGCTGATAAAACAGAGTTCTTAGCCACAGGAATTGGCAATATGTGCATACAAGTGCAAAATGGCAGCAAGCCCACTAACATCACATTGCAAAATGTGTTGTACTCACCCAAATTAGCCTTCACTTTAGTATCCATCACATGCTGCAATAAAAAGGGGTTCTCATGTACATTTGGTGATGGAAAATGCACCCTTCAAAATCTGGAGGGAGTTATATGTGGGTAAATTGATCAAATCAACAGTTTTTATCAAACAAGTTACATTATTAATGAGACTAACAACTTACAAAATGAAGCTTGCACTACGATGACAATAAATGAGCTGCATACATGTATGGGACACATAGCACCAGCTGGTGTGAAACAAATGGTTGAAAATGGGGCAATCAAAGGAATCACACTAGATCACACAAGACCTATTGAGTTTTGCGAAGCCTGTATCAAAGGGAAGATTACTCAGGAACCAATCCCAAAAGTTCAGAAATCAGAACAAGCCAAATCTCAAGGCTAAAAGATACACACTGATGTATGGGGGCCATCCGAAGTTCAAACTATCGGAGGTTGTAGGTGGTATATATCATTCACTGATGATTTCACAAGGGAAAGCAAGAGCCTACCTGATGAAAACAAAGGGAGAAGCATTCCAAAAGTACAAGGCATATGAGGCATTCCTAAATCAACAAAGGAATGATTAAGAAATTACAGTCAGACAATGGAGATGATTATACATCTAATGAGTTTAAAGACTATCTATCCTCATGTGGAACCCTCCAACAATTAACTGTTCATGATACTCCCTGTTACGACTGGAATTCCTGCCGGACTCCAGGCACTAACTTATACACACCCCCGGACCCCACTCAGAAAACCCATCATCCCTCTAACAGAGCCCCATTCCCATTTTAGTCAAATGACCTGTCACGATTCAGACTCTGCTCCTGCTCTGTTTCCTGTTATGGTTTATGATTTGTCAGGCATCATTACCTGGACCATCAACTCTTCATTCCCCGTTAACTTTGTATACCAGCCAGATGCTTGTGAACCAGTCGGAAGCCATGGAAGAAGCCCGTATCGAAGAAGTCTTGGAAAACCAGGACAAATCTGAGCACAAGGCTGAGTCCGTGGCCCCCGACAAGGGCAAAGGTGTTGAAAATCCCCCGTCTGGTGATCGAGATTGGTTTGAGATTAAACCAGTCTCTTTAAAAGAGGGGTAGCAGCTCAATGGAACATACATATGTAAAAGTATGAAAGCCATATATGTAACATGTGGGAAATGTAGCAAGAGTGACACAAAGATATAATCAAAGATGTTTAGCTAAATAAAATAAAAATAAAGAATCATAACTCATGCTCACTGTGCAATAAATCAAGCCAAACCGAATTGGGAAAGATATTCTGACCATCAGGCTTGCCAATGAGGAAGAAGCTCAGTGGTAGTGAAATATTCAAAGTTCTTGTGATCAGTAACAACATCAATTGGGGTGCTTGAACCTTCAAGGTAATGTCACCAGGTGTTAAAAGCCTCAAAAATAGCAAGGAGGTCTTTATTGTGGACATTGTAGTTGAGTTCTGTAGAGGTGAAAGTGCAGGAAAGGAAGCCACTTGGTGGATGTCTCCATCAGCAGTGACGATGGAAAGGATGGCTGCTAGTGAATAATTGGGGGCATTGGTCTCAATAATAATCAGGAGGTCCAGCTGCCAGTGGGTTAGTACCAGTGCTGATAAGAAAATGTCATTAAGTGCCTGGAAGGCCATCCTACATTGACCTATAAAATTCCAAGGAGTACCCTTGTGTGTGAGCCAAGTAAGAGGAACAGTGATTTCTGAATATTTCTGAATGAAACAATGATAGAAGTTGGTGAAACCAAGGAAAGAATGGATGTCTTTGACCTTGTAGGGTTCTGGCCAGTTGCAGATAGTCTGGATCTTCTCTTTGTCCATAGTAAGTCCATCAGGGCCCATGATAAAACCTAAATATTCACTGTACTGAACATCAAAAGAACACTTACATATCTCCATGGGCAAAGAGATCATGCTTTGGAGATGCTGCAACACTTCATGAATATGTTTGTCAAGTTGTGTCAGATCCTCAGAATAGATAGGATGTCATCTAGATAAATGATGATGCAGACATCAGGGAGACTACCTAAGATATCATTCATAAACTGCTGGAAGGCCACTGGAGCATTAGCACATCCAAATGGCATAACCAACCATTCAAAAGAGCCATAATAAGTATCTAAGGCCATCTTCCACTCATGGCCCTCAGCAATCTGCACCAAATGGTAGGCAGGATGTAAGTCAATCTTGGCATAGTTGTGGGCTCTCCAGGGAGCAGTGAGAAGGTCAGTTAAAGAGCCATCTTTCTTTCATACAAATAGGATCAGTGTGCTGTAAGGTGACTTGGAAGGGCAGATAAAGCCTACATATATAAAGATGTTCATCAATAAATTCTCAAATGAAAGAAAGTTCAGACTGTGAAAGGGAATAAATGTGCATAAGAGGAGGTTCCATGCCATCCTCAAGGTGAATTTTGAGGTTGTAAGGTCTATAGGGAGCTAAAGTGTTGGCATGCCATTCATTGAAAACATCCATTAAGTCATGGGACTTCTCTGGGACACTGTTGAGATCAACAGGCGCCTCTGAAAGGGTAGATGAATGTGTGGACATGCCAATTTGGGAGACACTCAAGGTAAACATCTGGGATCCATGTAATTTGCTAGGATGTAAACAGGCATCAGCACCAATAAGGGAAATATGTAGATGGGGTTCCATTGTGAAGGGGGTGGCTGGCAAAGCTGCCACTACCCTGGCTGAAAGGAACACTAGCATTTGGTATCCAGAAAGTGAGATGGTCCAATGCACAATCAATTGATGGAGTGTAGCAGGCAAACCAGGTGTGACCAAGGATGACTGCAAAACTTGAATTCAACAGGATCACTGTAAGGGCAACCTCAAACAGGACTCACACAAGGCTAGTAGAGGGATATTGAAAGAGAAAAGGATAAGGGGGCCTCTGCTAGGTGCTTCAATGTATGGGATTCTGAAAATAGAATGACAGCTTACCACAATGGGCACTAACTATTTACTCTACCTTTGCTGCAAAGGTGAGTGCACTCTGACTATTTATTTTTTTAAGACCTATTATTATCTCCTTTTCATTTTTGCCTCTTTTCACACATGCTATATGGCTTCCATACCCTCATGTATGTTCCATTGAGCTGCTATGCCTCTCTTTTGAGACTAACCTATTTTCCAGACTCCCTCAAATACTGACCTCAGTAAGCCTGGCCAGAGACAACCTACTAGTTACATATTACTTTGACCTCTCTTAATAGAAGGAACTGACGAGAAACCTTGGTAGAATAAACCAGCTAAAAGAGCAGTCTTTGCAACCCTGCATGAATTGACAGAACCCTTTGGAGCAATGAAGGAGACCCCACAAACCAAATGGGACCCTCATATAATAACCTCTCCAAGAAACAACAAAACAGAATTCACATCATGTAATCCTCAGTTACTGATAGACATCAATGAGAGCAATGCTGTTCATTGTCATCCCCTCAACCTCCTCACTAGTTGTCGGACTATCTTCGGGTTTTCTGAAATCCCGAAGTTTTAACTTGTATTTTCTGTCTTCAACACCCACAACCCTTCCCCCAAATCACCCGAATCACCCTTGCTCATTGGACTTTTATTCGGTCTTGCTTATTATCTGGAACTTCATTGGCCTGACGAATATTTGAAAAAGGCGTTCCACAACTCAAACAATGCCTAAATACAGCTGAGAATGCTTAAATATATTTGAGATATTGATTTGATTTGTTAATACAATAATTTTTCGAAACCTTCATGAACCATTTCCACTACCCCACTAGCCGAGAAGAGGCCGCGCCCTGAGCGGCCGGAGCCGGAGCCGCCTCTAAAAGCCCGGCCCGGGATATTGGCGGCCTTGCCCGTCACTATTCAAAATGGGTATATGTGGAATTCAAAGGCGGAGTGAACGCGTTACGTCACGCTTGTTGAGAAGATCGAAGCGAGGGAGTCTCACTCCCTAACACCCCTTTCATTATTACTTTCCCCCTCCTCATATATCCTCCATCTCTCCACCATCCCCTACAATACAAGCATCGTAAAGTATGATCTCAATCATCAGTAACGGCAGACTGCTGTGGATCCGCTATATTTTTCTATTAAGTAATTCACCTTCTCATCTTATTGTTATTATCCTGTGTTCTCGTGGCTGTTCATCTCTGTCCCAACTACGCCGAACACAGTCCGAATTCCCTGCCTCCAATAATTCTTCTACGTTGAGAAGCTTCAGGAATATTCCCAGATGAGCCAGCATGGCCGATGGCGACTCGTCCTATATGTATATAAACTTGAAGTATTGTAGCAAGAACACACCACTTTTAACCCGCACAGCAGCTTCTTCAGATATTGATTCGCTTTATCTCAAACTCGATCCACTCTGACTTACAACCCCATAATCGGTAATTTGCTCTGTGAACCTCATATACGACACTCAGGCCTCATTTGCGACACATTTATGATACGCTCATTTATCTGATAATTTATCTACTGCAAGAATTGTGCAAAACCCTCGAAGTACTGGATCTTCAACAGACTCAGCCCGAGAGACACGAGAAAAAGGGTGTCTCACAATTCTAAGTCATTAAGTTTGTACCGCTCCTGAATCATGTGCCATTCGCTACATAATAGAAGGGGAAAGGTCGCGTGAACAACATCATTTAATTCAGATAAAATGGCATTTACTTACACATATCCCCGCTCAAATGCTTTCCATGCGGTTAGAACCCGCGGACTCTGAGCCAACGTCGCATAAATAATGTTACGCGATACTCGAAGTTCTTCAGCCATGGTGGCCAACACTTCTAAAGGAGATAAATTTTCTGCTCTCGCGCGGATGTGAACATAGTTGCCCTGGTCGCCTTCTAACTCCTCCTTATGAAATCTGTAGGAGCGGTTGATTCGGTTTTTACATCACATGAACAGTTCAGTATGGTCGGGAATGCTCACGATAGAAGGTCGTTAGTCAAATTCATCCAGTAATATATGTCAGGAAGTGCCTGTAAAGTTTCCATCATCGTGACATTTCGGGACTTTGTAAATATTTGAAGCGCATAGCCTGCTGCACCGCCAGATTTGTCTCGCATGAACGGGGCGAATCGATGGACGCCCTCCGCTAGAGGCATGTTCCCCAACTCCGGTTCAATGCAGTTCGACGTTATAAATTCGAAAACCCCTGCTATGATAGAGTTGACAAATAATGGATCGTACAAATCCCACATGTTCATGAGGACTTCGGTGAGTGCGGTGAGAACGGGATTCAGTTGGGGTTGGCCACTCAAAAAGCGTTTCCCAAATTCCTTGAGGGCTAATGGATCCGTACTTAAAATGTCATCCACATAAATCCCATACCTGAGTAGATAGACGTTAAAAATATGTCAATGAGTTAAAGTAGGGATGTACCAATTATACAGCGCGATGTTCTTCTTTTCTGTTAGGCTGCAGTCATGATAACTTAACTGCGTGCGTTATACGGTGGAGCGTCAAAAAGGGGTAGACATAAGATGAATGCGTCTTCTTACCTCAACGAAGCTGGCGGCTAAGTGTAGCGTTCGTCCAAGTTGGATGCATTGAATGTTGCGTAATTCCATTTCAGATCTCATCATGGCTTCCAATTCAACATTTGTAGGGTTGATATCTAAGGGCGTGTACTTCAAATTGGAGAGAAAGCTCTGCAGAATTGATTTTTTCATTACTTAATGTCAAGAATGATAATTAACTTCAAATTAATTAATTAGGAAGAAAATACCGACTTTGGCATCTGGGTAAGTCTTTCAAGGTTGAATTGGCGATCGAGGCAGTCATTTGGGTTCTGAGAGATCGAGGAGGGAGGGCAACTTGAAATGCTGTTACTGGTGTGGATAAACAAGAACGTCATTAGCTCTTATATCCTCTGAATCAGGGGAAAAAAATGTGTGAAGTATAACATCTCGTCGGTTACGGCACTCCTTACGCCGGAAACGTTGTAGGGCCGGGTGAAGTGGTACTACGCCATCCGATTGAAACGTTTCGAAGACTGTGTAAAAGACGTTCAAAGTAGCCACACCTCCAATATGGAGTGTAACTAGCAGCAGCTTTGATAGTTCGGACAAGCGATGGAGATATTTTCCGGCATTCCGAACCTCCGAAACCTTGTAGGCCTTAAGGCTAGGGACGTGGCGCTACGCCGTCCGATTGAAGGCTCTGAAGTTGTGCAGAAGCTGTTTCACGTACCTACACCTCTAAGATGGAGGTGTAACTAGTAGCAGCTTTGATAGTTCAGACATAGTGGTAATAATGAAGGTGTTTTTCCCATTTATTTTTTCGTGATACAATTGTAAGAAGAACACAGCAATGTCGGTCCGAGGAGCAACTGCTGTATACGAAGGGTACATTTCTCCTTTCGCACGATAAAATCCATCTATTGTGTAGCACGTCGACGTGAGAAAGAATACAAAAGCTTAAGAGTCACGTGTCTTTTAGAAACAGGTTCTGGAGGTGAAATCTACTGGCGCGTGTTGTGTGCCACTTCCAGAGATAAGGCTCGGGCCGCAGATGGACCCGTATCGGTAATTGATCTACGACAATCCACTCTTTGATGTCCTGGGCTGTGAGTACATATTATTAAGAAGGCGCATGGATTCCGGGGCTTACCGTTCTAAGAAATATCAACGGGCTGGAGAGACCGTATGATGTCACTGTCGTGTCTCATGCTGAATCTCTGTCAAGCGGCGTCAGATTACCTTCGAATCGGTTCCATTGGCTGTACAATCTCTTCTACTGAAGGCCAAGAAGAATTTTTTCTGTAGGATCTCTCCTGTCAAATCCTCAAGCCGCCTCGGAGACAGTGGGCTAGCGTTTTGACCGAAGGATCTGCTTCTTTTATTGGTGAATGGGCTGGGGGTGGAAAGAGATATTGCTATAAAAACTCCGTCGCTGATCTCTACAGGTATACTCACTACTTTCACCACCCCGCAAAGGACGCAACGCCATGGTTTGGCATGTCTTGGTGTCCAATGTTTACCTAGTCATCAGTTTATCTGCGGTTTTGACCGTTTGCTTTCTACGACGGAGAAGACTTCCTAAGGGTGAATATAATTTAAATTATTCAGAAACTGTAAACAGTGTAATTCGTCCACAGGACTCCGTCTCCCACCAGGCCCACCTGGATATCCTATCATCGGAAATTTGCTTGACCTCCCTAAGCGACATGAATGGAAGACCTACAAAGATTGGGCAAATACATACGGTATGATCCAAATTAATGAATCAACGAAGCGTCCTATAGCATTTGACAATTCTTTCATTAGGTGATATAGTTTATGTTAATGTCTTAGGCACATCAATGGCTTTTGTTAACTCTCAAGAACTTGTCACTGAACTGTTTGAGAAACGTTCTTCAATATACAATGACCGATACCCCCTTCCTATGCTTTGCGACCTGTGAGTTCATCTTTGATATCGTATACGGTGAGGATCAACCTGTTATTTTCACTCTATTACAGCATGAAAATGGACTGGGCCATACCGATGATGCCATACGGGGAACGTTGGCGCAAGCATCGTCAAATGCTAACGAAACAATTTGTCTCCACTGCTAGTGTTTTCTGGCAGTCGGAGCAAAGTAAATATACAAGGTTGGGTGCATCCAGACAGCAAATACCGCATAAATAACATTTAATATGGTCAGAGATCTGCTGCACCGTCTTCTGGTTTCCCCACACGCATTTTCCGATCATATTCGACACGCTACTGGTGCACTCATCTTAGAGGTCGGAATAATATCACCAATGAAATGTGACATAATTCTGAAACTGAGTCCGATATCACTTTAGACTGTCTATGGACTTAATGTGCTCCCCGACAATGATCCATACGTCAGCTTAATCGAAGAGGCTCTCGCTACAATCAGTCATGTTGGTCGACCCGGAGCATTTCTAGTGGATATACTCCCAATTCGTGAGTTATAACATCCACATACTGTTGGTTTTTCGTTAGTAACTGACAGGTATTGCGCTCCAGTCAGATATATCCCAGGATGGCTGCCTGGTGCAGGCTTCCAAAAGCAAGCCAAAATAGGTCGCAAAGTGCTAGGAGACGCGGCCGATGTTCCTTTCAAAGCCGTAAAAGATATGCTTGTTGGTAATAATGCTTGTTATGAGCAGCCACTCGCTGATTTGCTGTTCTCCCAGGCTTCCGGTGAAGCTAGGGCTTCAATGACTGGAGTATGTTGGACGGGCTGGAATTGGATTCCCATGCAGCTGACGAAGAAAAGACCATTCGAAATGTGGCTGCCAATGTATTCGCTGGCGGCGCTGATACTGTAGGTCGATTTTCACTGCCTACTAATTTGCATCAACTTGATATGAAGTGAATTTTCAGAGTGCTTGCGCATTGCAAATATTCATCATGGCCATGATGCAATATCCCGAGGTGCAATTAACTGCTCAGAGGGCACTGGATGAAGTTGTCGGACCAGATCGACTCCCTACACTTGAAGACCGTAAAGATCTGCCATACATTACCGCATTGTGCAAAGAGGTCCTTCGATGGCATCCTCTTACTCCAATCGCCCTCCCACATCGTTTGTCGCAGGATGATGTAATTGGGAAATATTTCCTCCCCGCAGGGACCCTTGTAGTTGGAAATGCATGGTCCGATGACGTTTCGATTGATTGCATCATAATAACTCACTCGATTGCATTTTCCAGGAATCTTCTTCACTCAGAAGCAATCTATGGTCCCGACCCACATAAATTCCGCCCTGAACGATTTCTTGTCAAAGGCGTCAAAGACCCTGACTACGCATTTGGATTTGGCAAAAGGTAGCTATCTTGTCCAACCTGAATATGCTTTCGTCGAAATAGTGATGTGTTTTTAGAATCTGTCCAGGTCGTTATATGATGCAAGATATCCTATTCGTGTTCATTGCATATATCTTGCACTCATTCACAATTACGCCCGTTACTGGGAAGGATTGCCCTAGTCATGATGCATTCTCCCCAGGCATAATTTCGTGAGTCTTTAACTCTGACTGATCTCAAAGCATCACATTAAATACCAATACATTGAAGCCATCCACTCCCATTTGAATGCAACATCTTGCCTCGCTCTGTTGCTCATGAGAGGTTGATCAGGAAGATGACTATTTGATAAGAGGCAGGTCGAATTATAGGAGTGTTGTTCGCGAACGAGCGGTTGGACACATTCGTGCTGCGGTCCTTTTTGTGTAATATAGTAACGATAGAGATATGCCCTTCTTCTCTGTACGCACAATTACATCAGTCGAATCACACTGAGTCCGCTTTCAAGTCAAGAATAGTATTTTTTCCTGAATA
This sequence comes from Hysterangium stoloniferum, assembly GCA_015178975.1. Taxonomy (NCBI): domain Eukaryota; kingdom Fungi; phylum Basidiomycota; class Agaricomycetes; order Hysterangiales; family Hysterangiaceae; genus Hysterangium; species Hysterangium stoloniferum. Next base: position 907,365 of record WHVD01000018.1, read on the forward strand.
TTAGTGTTTATGGCTGTTCATGCTTGTGCTTATGCCAACCGCGTCTTCGAACCACCGGTACCAGTCCCAGTGTGCGCCTAGGGGTTGAACGTGAAACAGAGCATTCACAAATAATCACTGTTGCTCGGGTACAGGGACAGGTGCTGCCATCCCTGCTGTCCTTCAGGGTTAGGATGGACGGCGACATTCAGGTTGCCATACTCTCACATGATTCACATGCATAATATATCCTATGCACAATTTTTATAGTAAAATCCGCAGCTTTTCAATATTTTAAATTGTAGAATGAAAACCATTTTTCGTCCCCTAAGTGTGACAATAGAACATTATTGGTGATATGGAAGTAAGTCGTCCAGCTCCTAAACGCCGGAGATGAGTTACCCCCGTCTCAAAGTACTTCAGGGGTACATTTCCGCTCTCTAAGGAATATTCGTGTAGGGAAATTTTCAGAATTGTCATTTTTTTGTTCAAGTTTGACCCCATGGGAAAGAGGCGGTGCAGCGTCGGGTTACTGTTTCGAATGGAGAGACATACTTTCTGAAATCTGCCCAACGCTGTCCCCGTAGGCTTAAAGGGCCCTTCGGTATATTCCAGAGTTTATGGTCGCTGATCCGGAGATTGAACATAAATTTTGAAGACAATATGAGGGCTATCCGAGATAAACGTCGGCATGGATTAGTGAATGATTGTTGCCCATGTTCTTTGTTGTTCTTCCGTAGCTTGCTTCATGCTATCCAAACAGGCGACGTGAGAATAATGGTTATGGGGCTCTCTAAGACTTTCTGGTGGTATTCTATTTGAAGTAGATGGCGTCCAATAATTGGACCTGATGCCAGCTGTCACCAATATTATCCAACATGTGTATGACATCAATGAGAAGCTGCAGAACACGCGGTGACGGGAAAATATTTATTGTATGCGTTCTGAAATTAGCTCAAACTACGTAACTTGCAAATCCGAGTTAGAATGGAGTTAAGTAAAGAAAAATAGTACTATCCTTCCCCCCGGTTTGGACGAGATGTGTCGGCGTTATCCAAAGAAATGATTATAGATCGTGTCGAATTGATGGAGCAAGGCCCTGCGCGGGCCAACCATGTTCCTCCAACACTGATCTGGAGTACGAATTAGACGCTACCGACACACCAATGAAAGGTGTGGCGTCACACAAAGGAAGGAATGACAGATGAAATTTATACTTTCAAGGCGGTCAAGAAGGTATTTGTCGTTGGTTGAGCCACGCGTTGCGTCACAATGTGGAAGAAGACGAGTGAACATGGCGATAATATCGAGGCACGCACTATAGTACACGCGGATTCGGTGTCGAAAGATCCAGCTATCAGCGTCAGAGTGAGCTTGATTTGATACTGGCAAGAAGCCAGGAGTTGCTCATTCAAGCTGGTGTCGTCAGAATCACACTGGTAGGATAGTTTCATGGGCAGAGGTCAAATAATTCTTGAAGGCAAAACATTGTAAACATACCGTATGAGGGGCTCAATGAACGAAGAAATCGCATGCAGCTGGTTGACGTGATCGGTGAGAAGCGTGCTGTCCTCAAAGAAGTTTACTAGGGAACAGGTATCTTGCCACAGTGACTCTGATGTTTCGTCATCAATTTGAAGTGTCAAGGACGCCATACTAATTTTTGTGTCGTCTATTACCACTTTCAATACAGCCCCAGCAATTTCTCGAAACCATGCATCTTGGCGGATGCAAGGCTGGAGAAGGTCTATGTAATATGGTAAGCACTGGTGATTTTGTCTGTTATGGCATTTGTAAACAGGATAAAAGATGTATTGGCGCGACGTACTGTCGTAACCAAAATTCGACATAGCTTCTGATAGCAGTGAGTTCCTCTGCAGATAGTTGACGCACAAGGCAGATTACTTCCACAATGTACCCAAGGCCGGAAACAAGGAGGGAATATTCAAAGCATAATAAATATTGGACGATTTTTATGATAAAATTTGATGCAACCTCATCAAAGTTGATGTGTAGTGGTGACTTCGTTGCAGTATTATAAAGGGATGACGTAATTGCAGTTGACTTATTTCATTTGACCAATAGGTGCCGGAGCAGCATGCGATGGCAAAACCCAAAGCTGCAATAAGCTCGGCAGCGGGACCTTTGTTCGTCCGATGTACATCACGTTCATATTGGCGGAATTCCTGCAATACCCTGTTAAAATATATAGTCCCTAAGAAGAGCTCAGTCTCGTATAAGTATAACGGACTCATATAATGTGTACCTAAGAAGAGCTATTGTATACAGTAAGCGCATATACTAAGAGAGAAAGGATCGTTCTGTGCTCACCTCAGTCTCGTATAAGTATAACGGACTGAGGTTAAGCTATGTAGGTTATCCCTTTATATATTCTACATAAACAAAAGGACCATGTGCTCATATGTGAGACGTGTGGATGAGTGGAGCCTGATCGTGACGACCGATCATGTTGTTACCGCACCGGTATCACCGTTATTCAGACAGTCCCCAAATATGTTGACCCTGCCACATATATGCGGTGCCTTTTGTCTTCAACATACCCTCAACGCTTTTTTCGTAATTTGAGGCGGGTATGAGGGTCTAAAAAGACGTGAGGATTTTGAGTGTATCTCAATGATTGAGCATTGAGTTATCAATACCTCATCAAATCAACGCTCTCTTGTATTACTGTTCCCAGTCTTGATAGCGTGAGAGACTTGTTTACACTGGAGGCATCCCAATGTTTTTGGAGTTTGAAAACCTTCCAAAAATCCTAATATTTGGCCAACTTTTCTAAGAATTCTTTGAACTGATAAAATGTTTAAAATTTTTAACTTTTAGTAGGATTTTCCAAAGTGGGAAATTATATCTGAAAATCTCAAAAATATGTATCAAGAAACTCTGACTAATGATATTTCCTCAGATTTTCTAATAAAAATATTCCAAGTTTTCAGATATGATTTTCCTGTTTGGAATATCCTAGTGAAACTTAAAATTTTCAATCAATTTATCAGTTCAAAGAATCCTTAGAAAATCTGGCCAAATAGTAGGATTTTCAGAAGGTTTTCCAACTCCAAAAACCTTGAGGTGCCTCCAGTGTTAGCAACTTGTCAACGGCCTTATCGTCTCGGTATGATCCGCGCCCTATTCGCTCCTATATCGTCAATTTTGCCATCAGCGAAGCTTTCTTTGCGTTATGAAGAACTTTCATGCCAACCCTTTCCAAACCGACTCCACAGTAATACCCGGGGCCAATTTCAATACTTGAAGATGTACGATCAGGCAATGAGACCACTCCCCAGTCTACGTCATGAATAAGGTATGGACCAAGATTAGATGTGGTGTTGGTGGATCTACCCCGCATCTTAATAATCGTCGGGGGGTCATGGCAATTTCTCTCTCCTTGGCACTGAAACCCTCCGGTTTGTCAAAAGTGTACATGAAAGGATATGTCATTTTGCGCACCCATTCCTCCACCCAAATTTTCACGTCTTCTTCAGACAGTGATATGTGCTGGTCATCTTCGGGCGCTCGGTAACATAAACCGTGCCCATGTTCGATACAGCTCCATCGTTCTCGAAGCTTCACCCGGAATCTTTCCCTAATTCCCGCATCGATAATCTCCTCCCGTTCTTTTGAGCTCAATACAGCCGGGGAAACCAAGGGTTGTAGCCACTCAACCGCTTGTAGGAGGGTTTCAGCTGGTACGATATCGTGGCTGCTCAGAGTCGTCTCGTTTGAAGTTGACATTGGTGGATAGCGGTTGTAGTCATACCGTATGGGAATGATGCTCCTTTAAGGTGCGGTAGCCGGAGAGTGAATTTCCAGGCATCATGCTCCTACAGGACACACACCGTTCCATCCTTTCCTTTTAAACAACTTGAAGGCACTCGTCCTTTTTCAAGAATACAGGCAGGATACTCTCCAGTTAATTTGCCATTTTTTGCACTCATCGCTTACACTTCATCAGGTCATCTACCGCAGACAACACACATGGCAGCTGGGAAGACATTGACAAGCCGTCACCGCATAATATGGTACTTCGGAGTTCTTGAGCGCTAGATTTCAGGGCATTTCCATCAGTTTGAGAAGTGACATCTGCATGGATAGAATATGTAAATGGAGTGGATACCACCCATGGCAGTGCTTATCAGGCACAACCTCAGGCGCTTTCGACTCCCGCTATATCTAAAGGAAATATGCGCTTCGTGGCTAATTGGGGTCAAACCTAAATATTTTTGTTTGTGGCCAGTCCATCAAAGTTTTTATTTTGCGTGTAATATAAATTCAGTCATAATTAATTACAAGTCTATTATTATCCTATCGTTCTCCGTGAACTAATTCGCCCCGGGCTTACGGTATTTATTGGGGACTTGTCCATTCGACGCCACAATGTCAAGGCAGATCAACGATTTGAGCCACCGTAGCTTGCTTTCAGGCAAGGCTCTTCGGGTTTGTAAAGATTCAGCATTCTATAGGTTTACGTGCCCTTTTCCTGCCAATTTGTCGACCCCTTCAACGCCAGCAACTCCATTGTCTCCTGTGATTTCACAAAGGTTGCTGTCGTCATCTTTATTCCCTACTATCATAGTGATTTCGTATTGTATCCGGGTTTGTTACGCCAGTTGACCTTCTTTTTTTTTCAGGATTCTCGGGTTCGGAATTAATGAGTACTGTGAGTCCGTACGAACGTCTAAGCTCACATCTGCTGGTACCTCCTTGCTGGAACCACTATGTGGGCGGACTTACCAACATTATGCTTGATGGGCGGGTCTCAAAGCCTCATGGGTATATTCCCAGGATTTGCTCCTCAAAACTATATCATGCTCCCGCCGCAGCATTTCCATCCCCATTATCCCTACACGATCCGTCCATGCAATAATTAGAGCTTCATCCGTGCGTTGGTTATGGCCATCGTTTCTTCTCCTCACTAACCACTTGATTTCCCCAAAGGCTTGTTTCTTACCAGGACCACCGTTTCAGGTTCCGAAGGCACACATCAAGGGTTAAATAGCATTGAATTGAATCTATGCTACAGGATACTTTCTGGTCTCATTTCCACATGCAGGACCGCTCACCTTGCTACCAAGAACAGATCTACACTCGTATTTGGGATATACGACATCTCATAGTAGAAGGGCAGTTATATTAGATCAATCAATATGTTCCAACTGATATAAAACTAGAGGGAGAAATAAAGGTAGCAGCTAGCAAGGAAAGATCTCTTGGAAGATCAGTCCCCATTAAAGTCATTCAGGGGCAGTGGTACAAATGTGCACATGCAGGAAAATTGGCATCCACACCAAAATATGGTGGGAGTCCTTCATCATGTGACATATGGAGGGTAGTGGCATGCTATGGAGGGTAGTGGCATATGGAGGGTAGTGGCATGCTATGGAGGGTAGTGGCATGCTATGGAGGGTAGTGGCATGCTATGGAGGGTAGTGGCATGCTATGGAGGGTAGTGGCATGCTATGGAGGGTAGTGGCATGCTATGGAGGGTAGTGGCATGCTATGGAGGGTAGTGGCATGCTATGGAGGGTAGTGGCATGCTATGGAGGGTAGTGGCATGCTATGGAGGGTAGTGGCATGCTATGGAGGGTAGTGGCATGCTATGGAGGGTAGTGGCATGCTATGGAGGGTAGTGGCATGCTATGGAGGGTAGTGGCATGCTATGGAGGGTAGTGGCATGCTATGGAGGGTAGTGGCATACCAGGGGGGAGATTGTTAGAGTATGTAATACCAACCATTGTTCCATCTATACAGCTCTGAGTTCAGTGTATATACTCTAATAGGAACAGGCACTTGAGGTTATATCCTTAAGTACAGTGTAAGACTGAACTTACCCAATGTTAGGACTGGACAGCCTGCTGGGACCTGGACCTCCCTCACACATCTCCATCACTCCCTTTTTGTATGATCGGTGACCTGAACCTGCTCAGAGATCCCAGCTCTCATGATATATGAAATATCCACCCCAATCAATTAGTATGACTCATCTAAATAAACTAGACAGATTTGTATTTACAATTTACTCAGAAAATCAACTAAGTTACCCCCCTACCTTGCATTAGTTAAATCTCTATTTGTACCCTCAAAACCATGGGCCCTCCACCTGAGGGTCTTCAGACTTCCTGTTTGTCCCTTTGAAGTTGGACACAACAATCTCATGAGGGCCCAGCATATAAGCTGAAGCCAAGTCCTACCTGCATACTGGACTATCCATGGGTTTCCCACTGGACCCTACTTGTAAGCCCAGAGCTTAGCAGTATTTTCTGATTGCATGTTAAGAACAGAAAACTGACTAATGTTGGTAGACCGACAGGGACCAAATGGAAGGACTTGGCTTCAGCTTATATGCTGCACCCTCACAAGTTACCATCAGATGTCCTTTAAATTTCAGGCAGGTGGAAAACTAATCCTGTCAAATAATCCTCTCAGCAAGTCACCAATTGGAAGCTGGGATAGTTGGGGGTTGGAGGGTCGGAGACTGAGAGTGAGCAAGCACAAGCAAAGGCGAAGAGCAGGATATTTAGAGCAGGACTATGAGAGAGGTATACAAGTGTTCTGAGTTGATATTCTGATTGAATTGTAGCTACATTACAGTAGGACTTAAATACTAGTTATTGGCATCTCGAAATACTAACTAGGTAAGAGCGGGAATGTCCAATTAGTGACAAATAAGCTTGCCTAGGAACTGGAAGGTTATGATAAGATCAGAGGCTGTGATTATCCAAGAGCAGGATTACAAGAAAAGGGAATAGTCCAAGAGCTACAAGTATATATGGGCATATGTGAAACATAGAGTAGAACAGATCATCATAATAAAAGGGGACATATCAAAGCATAACCAGATGGTACAAGTTGTTACGACCGTGTCGTAACCCATGTCGCAACCCGACGGTCCCCGAGAATACTACAGTCTATCGATGTTCCAAGTTATTGATCAAGTCATCATTTCAGCAACCTTCGGAATACCGACACTGATGTATACCTTCACAGCGATCAAACCTTGTTTACCCCCCTGTCAAAATATACTCGTACCATCTGGTTATGCTTTGATACATCCCCTTTCATTATGATGATCTGTTTTACTCTATGTTTCACATATGCCCATATATACTTGTAGTCCGTGGACTATTCCCTTTTCTGGTAATCCCACTCTCGGCTAAATCTCGGCTTCCGATCTTATCGTAACTTTCCGGTTTCTAGTCAAGTCTATTCATCAAATAGTGTTTCCGCTCTTCCCTTAGTTAGTAGTTTCTAGATGCTGACAACTCGTATATAAACCTGCTGTAAATGTAGTTATTAGACAATCAGAATATCAACTTAGATCGACTTAAATACCCCTCTAATTTCCAACTCCATTATCTATTCACGACCACCACATTCCGACTCCATCTGATTTACGATTCAACCTACATTTACGACTTCAACCTCTAATCTCTGACTCTCTCAGTCTCTGACTCTCTCAGTCTCTGACTCTCTCAGTTTCTGACTCTCTCAGTCTCTGACTCTCTCAGTCTCTGACTCTCTCAGTCTCTGACTCTCTCAGTCTCTGACTCTCTCAGTCTCTGACTCTCTCAGTCTCTGACTCTCTCAGTCTCTGACTCTCTCAGTCTCTGACTCTCTCAGTCTCTGACTCTCTCAGTCTCTGACTCTCTCAGTCTCTGACTCTCTCAGTCTCTGACTCTCTCAGTCTCTGACTCTCTCAGTCTCTGACTCTCTCAGTCTCTGACTCTCTCAGTCTCTGACTCTCTCAGTCTCTGACTCTCTCAGTCTCTGACTCTCTCAGTCTCTGACTCTCTCAGTCTCTGACTCTCTCAGTCTCTGACTCTCTCAGTCTCTGACTCTCTCAGTCTCTGACTCTCTCAGTCTCTGACTCTCTCAGTCTCTGACTCTCTCAGTCTCTGACTCTCTCAGTCTCTGACTCTCTCAGTCTCTGACTCTCTCAGTCTCTGACTCTCTCTCAGTCTCTGACTCTCTCAGTCTCTGACTCTCTCAGTCTCTGACTCTCTCAGTCTCTGACTCTCTCAGTCTCTGACTCTCTCAGTCTCTGACTCTCTCAGTCTCTGACTCTCTCAGTCTCTGACTCTCTCAGTCTCTGACTCTCTCAGTCTCTGACTCTCTCAGTCTCTGACTCTCTCAGTCTCTGACTCTCTCAGTCTCTGACTCTCTCAGTCTCTGACTCTCTCAGTCTCTGACTCTCTCAGTCTCTGACTCTCTCAGTCTCTGACTCTCTCAGTCTCTGACTCTCTCAGTCTCTGACTCTCTCAGTCTCTGACTCTCTCAGTCTCTGACTCTCTCAGTCTCTGACTCTCTCAGTCTCTGACTCTCTCAGTCTCTGACTCTCTCAGTCTCTGACTCTCTCAGTCTCTGACTCTCTCAGTCTCTGACTCTTAGTCTCCGACTCTTAGTCTCCGACTCTTAGTCTCCGACTCTTAGTCTCTGACTCTTGGTCTCCGACCCCTCAGCCCAACCCTCAACTGATCCTTCGGTTTCCGATCGGTAGTTTACCGAGAGGTTTACTTGACAGGACTAGTTTTCGCCTGCCCGAAATTTAAGGACACCCGACGGTAACTTGCGAGGGCGCAGCACATAAGCTGAAGCCAAGTCCTTCTGTTCGGTCCCCGTCGGCCAGCCGACATCCGTCAGTTTCTGCTCTTAACACAAGTATAACTTGACAGGGGCATAAATGGGGTTTGATCACTGTGAAGGGATACATCAGTGTCACTCCTGCTCCATTCCCGTTATGGTTTTATGACCTGTCACAATTTGGACTCTGCTCCATTCCGTCCCATTCCTAACACCAATTTTGGTGTTTACTTATCTTGTTTTATGTTTGTTAGTTTCATTTTCATTATTACTGGATTTGGTATGTTATTCATTCCACAGTCTATATAGTCTGGCAGATGTTGTACATACAATCCAGTCAGAAAATCAGCTTAGATTCTCCCCAGTAATCTTAGTATATTTTCCACTCTAAATTCCTCTTTGAATTACACTGCTCTCACTAGTCGGAGCCCATGGGCTCTGACACATCTATCACTTGACCTCTGACCTATCTATCTTGACTCCCCGACCTCTTGACCCACAACCTCTTGACCCACAACCTCTTGACCCACAACCTCTTGACCCACAACCTCTTGACCCACAACCTCTTGACCCACAACCTCTCGACCCACGAACTCTGCCTGGACTCCCCGGGATACCTGTCCACCCATTTGAAATTGGACAACACGATCTCGTGAGGGCACAGCCTATAAGCTGAAGCCAAGTCCTACTGGATTTCCCATGGGTTTCTCTGGAAACCCTCTGTGTATGCACCCTTAACAGTATTTTCTGACTAAGACTCGCAGATTGTTCAATATGCCACCAAGAAGAAAAGCACATGCACAGGCATCATTACCTGGACCATCGACTCTTCATTCCCCATTAACTTTGTATACCAGCCAGACACTCACAAACCAGCTGGAAGCCATGGAAGAAGCCCGTATTGAAGAAGTCCCAGAAAACCAGGATGAATCCGAGCACAAGGATGAGTCTGTGGCCCCTGACAAGGGCAAGGGTGTTGAAAATCCTCCATCTAACAATCGACCACTGCTTTCGCACCCTGCCTCTGAGTATTTAGCAATCACTTTAGAAAGGTTGATGAATCATATGCTCGGAGAAGGCAAAAAGAAGGATCTGGAACCTCTGCAGTCAAAAGTCAATGCTCCGGAACCCTTCATGGGTTCCAACCCAAACAAACTCTCTACTTTCCTCATGCGATGTCGCTTCAATTTCTGCAATTGATCTGCTGCATTCTCCATGGACTCCCGAAAAGTCAACTATGCACTTTCATACTTGTTGGGATCTGCATTGAAATGGTTCAAACTGGCTTTTAGCAGACTTTTCGAGGAAGAGCTGCTTTGGCTCGAAGATTGGGATGCTTTTGTTGAGGAGCTTGAAACCAACTTTGGCCCATATGACCTGACCGGAGAAGCCGAGAACAGTCTCACTAATCTTCATATGAAGGACATGCAGTGCATCACGGACTATATCATTGTCCAATTCAATAATCTTGCAGCTTGTTGTCAGTGGGGCAATCCCACTCTCCACCACCAATTCTATGCCAGTCTGCCGTCCCACTCTCCACCACCAATTCTATGCCAGTCTGCCGTCCCACTCTCCACCACCAATTCTATGCCAGTCTGCCGTCCCACCTTAAGGACAAAGTCTCAAAAGGAGAAGATGGCAAGCCAAAAACCCTGTCCCGTATGCACCTTAAGGCTTAAAATGCGGATGCACACTATTGGGAATGTCGCGTGGAAGTTGCCCACGAGACCTCTGCAGACAAAGTGAACAAGTCCATGGCCAATAAAAACAACAACAACAACTCATCAACCAGCAACCAGAACTCCATGCAATCTGACAAGAAGAAAGATAAAGAGTCTTCTAACAACAACAACAACAACAACAACAAAGGTCAACAGTCCGGCAAGCAAACCAGAAAACCCGACCTCACAGGCAAGCTCGGACCCGATGGCAAATTGACCCCACAAGAAAGACAACATTGTATGGACAATAACCTCTGTCTCTTGTACAGAAAACCCGGTCATTGAGTCCCGGAATGTCCACTGGCAAAAGCAAACTCTGCAAAGGTTTGAACAGCCAAGACCTCCACGGAAACCCCATCGAAGGACAAACTGGCTTCCGACTCGAAAAAAGAGTAAGCAACCCTGCGGACTCCATGCAGGTTGGGGGTTGTGTTGCCTCTCCACGCATTCAAGAGTTTACCCATCTCAATGCATCCGCTCTTTTGCATTCTGATTTGTTTTTAATTAAACTTATGTCTAATATGATTCCAAAATTCATTTTTTCAGCCCTTATTGTTTTTTAGATACAAAATTCATGCAAAAAAATCTGTTGTCAACTTATCCAATAAATCCCATTGGCCTCTGCCTTTTCAATGGCACAAGTAATTCGGTTGTCACCCAAGCTTGTGATTTATCCATCTGTTTCCCATGTAGAACATCTCAGTTGGTCACTTTCTATGTGACCCAGTTAGACTCAAGTTGCTCAGTTGTCCTAGGACACAACTGGCTTACCCACTAGAATCTGATTTAAAAATTGATGAAGCAACTGGCTGTTTTTCAACCCAGGTATCCAAATCTGAGCAAGCCGCTGATCTAGAAGGTGTCCCAGAGAAATATCATGACTTCGTGGATGTTTTTAGTAAGCGGAAAGCTGACCAACTTCACCCCACAGAGAGTACAACTTAAAAATCGACCTTGAAGAAGGTGCCCAGCCACCCCTAGGACATATTACCTGCTCTCGTCCATGGAACTTTCCGCAATCCACGATTTCCTGGATGAACATTTGTCCATAGGCTTTATCAGACCCTCTAAGTCTCATTTTGGAGCACCTGTTCTGTTTGTCAAGAAAAAGGATGGATCCCTTAGACTATGTGTTGATTTCAGAGGACTCACCAATGCTCTGTCTGTTTTTCAACATTTTATCAACAACATTTTCTCTGACATGCTCGATGTATGCATCATTGTTTACTTGGACGACATTCTTATCTACTCCAAGAATCCCATGGAACATGACAAACAGGTCCATGAAGTTCTCTGGAGACTCAGACAACATGGTTTATTTGCAAATGGTAAAAAATGTACTTTTGACACAGACTCCGTGGAATACCTGGGCTTCATAATGGGACCTGATGGACTCCGCATGAATGAAACTAAAGTGCAAGTCATTAAAGATTGGCCAGAACCCTGAAAAGTTAAAGATATACAATCCTTCCTCAGCTTTGCCAATTTTTACCGACAGTTTATCCGCAGATATTCTGACATCACAGTTCCCCTTACCCATCTTATGTGTAAGGATACTCCATGGAATTTTAATCCACTTGCAGAATTTGCTTACAACAGTGCACCCTCAGCCACTACTGGTGTTTCCCCATTCTTTGTGAATAAAGGATATAATCCAAATATTACAGTACATCCAGAATGAAATCTCACCTCTGCCCATGCTCAAGAGTTCACCATGGACCTCCACAAGCTCCACGAGGAACTCTGGACTGCAATAAAGTCCACCCAAGAGCGATATCAACATTCAGCGGACAAGCACCGGATTCTGCCACCCAACTTCAAAATTGGTGATCATGTTTTTGTCAAAGCTCAATTCTTTTGGACTACCCGTCCATCAAAAAAGCTTGCTGAAAAATATTTAGGTCCATTTGAAATAATCGCACAAGTAGGTTCAGTTTCTTGGACCCTACGGCTTCCAGATTGTAGCATGCACATGGTTACACCTGGTATTTCATGTTTCTATACTAGAACCTTGTACTGCTAACACTATCCCAGATCACATGCAATCTCCACCTTCTCCGGTCATTATTGACGGAGAACCTGAGTTTGAAATCTCATAAATTTTAGATTCAAAAATTGACAAGACATGTGCTTTACTTGGTCAAGTGGGTGGGTTACGAGGACACCGATGAAGAAACTTCATGGATTTTGGCCACGGAACTCAGTAATGCCACGGAACTCGGTAATGCCATGGAAATCATTACTGACTTTCACACAGCTTACCCACTCAAACCCGGACCACTATCTTTTCTTTGACTGCACTCCGCAGACCCCGTGTTACATTTGGACTCATTCTCATTATTCCCTGTTGCCCTATGTCTCTCTTTGCTTTTACAGGTTCTGACATGTCTTTCAAGTCCTTAAGTGGATTTTCCACGGACTTTGATTTTTATGTTTTTTCACACTTTACTTTTATTATTTTATTCATCTACATTTATGGGCTGTGCTTTTTCCCCACCTCAGCCGTCTCCTGAGGGAGCTCCACTATCTCTGTGGGAAACCCATCCTCATCTGACCCAGCATCCTCGGAACTCCCGATTTGTGGCTCTTCATACACATAGCTGCCATACTCTGCTAGGAACTTCCAAAATTCCTCGCAGAGTCTGCAAAGTTCCTTAGCCACCACTATCTGCATTTTGTTGCTCTTCCTAAGCAACTCATTCTGGGCCTCTATGCCCTCAGCGATCCACTCCAAAACCTCATCCAAACGTGAAAACCCATCTGACCTGCTCATTTCCCACGCCACGGACCCCATGGGCTGCTCATGCATGAGCAAGCACCTTGCTTTGAGGTGCACACACTGAAAGCACCCCAGTCCCTGCCCGGACTTCTGATTGCAATCCGTGTTCCAGTCATTACAACCGGAACACCGCGGGTCATTCCTTGTTGGTAGGCAGACTGGTGCCACTTTCCTTGCCTTCTGTTGATGTGGTTAGTTCCCCGGAACATCTGTGGACCTGAGACTTACCTTTTGGGGGCTCTCTGGCTCCCCTTCGGACTCTGACTTGACCTCTGTCACCTTGGGCTGAAAATACCAAGTCAGTTAAAATCAACAAGTTGTAACTATGGGACTTACTTTTCCTGTGGCAACTGCAGCCCTATCTGCAGCCGCCTGGGCTTTCTTCACTGTGACCCATGCAGCCTCCTCCTCATCCTTCTTCCTTTGCTCCTCAGCCACTTTCTCCATGGCCAATGCCGCCTGGTATTCTCTATCCAACTGCTCTTTGGCCTCCTTGGCCTCCCTCTCCACCTCTTCTCGTTGACATCACTGCTCCTCCCACTGCACCAAGATTTGGGCAGTGGTGAGAGGCACTCGATATTGATTGCCTGTGGAGGGAGTCCCATCTTGGTTTTTCATGCAAGTCAGCATTGGTCTTCTTGGCATTGGCTTTGGTCCCATGGTGTCGATGATGGGGGTAATAAAGAAGAAGAAAATTCATTTTTTCAATTTTTCATATAGGCTTGTTGCATCTGAACCTTACCTTCCAGATCACGTGACTTTATGACACATACATGTAACTGACATGACTTTTGACACATGTGCATAGCTGTTATGTATTTCTAAGTTTTTTCCAATTTTTAAACAATTTCCCCTAACAAATTGCGAAAACAAATATTCAAATGTAATTATATTGCGACGATTAAATTGTACAATATTTGTTTGATTTATCTTGAATTTATACAATTTATTTTGTAGTTTTATCTAATAAATTTAGCAAATTATTGAATTTCTACTTTTTATTCTTTTTTGATTAATATGTCGGCGACTCAGCGCTTATTCACAACGCGCGAGTAATCATGTGACATTCACATGATATTTCAAACTCCGACGCCGACAAAACGCGATTTGAAATACTCGCGCATTATCAAGGCGAAATATATATATATTTTTATATTATTATAATAAAATATTATATTTATAACTAATTAAAAGTAAATATAATAATTATATAATAATATGAAACCGGCCTGGCGTTTATTACACGGCGGGCGGGAAAATCGTCACAACGAGTGACAACCGTCATAACAGGTGACAGTTGTCACAAGGGCGCGCGACGGTCACAGAGGCGCGTGACGGTCACAGAGGCGCGCGACGGTCACAGAGGCGCGCGACGGTCACAGAGGCGCGCGACGGTCACAGAGGCGCGCGACGGTCACAGAGGCGCGCGACGGTCACAAAGGCGCGCGACGGTCACAACGCGTGACAGTCACAAGACGCGAAGGGTGTCATGCGCGCGCACAGGCGCGAGAGCATTATGTCATCATATATGCTACTGCAACAAAAACAGGAAACTCTCTGGAACATTCCAGTGGCTTCCAATGGAACATTAGTTAATAGGTACTAATATTAGATAGAATATTGTAGAATATTCTATAAAATTCTACAATGTTCCATTATGCCAAGAATATTCTATAGTGTCTTAGAAGTAGTTAGAACCTTCCACAATGCTCTAGAAAATTCTAGAAAATTCTAAATGACATCACTCCTCCCAGAATGACATCATTAAATCTTCTAGAATCTTCTAAATGTCTCAGACTAAAATGTATATAAGGAGCTCAGCTCCAGCCTTGAATAAAAAAATAAATCATATTATCACATCAACCCACCACATCTGTGTGTGTCACTGCAGCAAGCAGGCTACTCCACCCCTATCTGGGCAGTTGGACATCTAATTCCACCTCTATCTGAGCTGTTGGAAACCCTTGCCACCTCTATCAGAGTTGTTGGCCCAATCAGATCCCTTGTCACCTCAATCTGAGCTGTTGACTGATCTGCTGTTCCCCTGTCACCTCAATCTGAGTTGTTGACTTTTGTTCCCCCTTGCCACTTCTTAACTGAATAGTTGGCTATCTTTTATATATTATTTCCACCTCAGTTAGAGTTGTTGGTTATTAACTAATAATATATAAATAATCTTATACTATAGTCATCTCTTAATTGAGTATTTGATTATTAGTTTTCTCTACATTGTTATTTGTAGTTTAAGACTTCAGTCACCTCTAGTTGAGTAATTTGACTGTTTATTACATTGCAAATAATCCCGTTCCTTTGTTCATTTATTGTGAATCAGTAAAGCATATTCACATAAACAAATACTGAGAATATCCTTGCAGAATCCTTAAGACTACATTAAGATCCTGATAAGTTAATATCACAGTAGACCTTGTAGGTTAGTGTAAATAAAGCATATATTAGCCAAATAGTGTTTTATTCTATATCTAATCTTTTGACCCGTTTATAAATATTTTTACTGTTTGACAAATAGTATAAAATATATATAAACTAGCTAGCATTGAAGTTAAATCTAGCTTCGGAATCAGTAAATTGTTATTCTTATTTTAGTAGTTGTTTTTACAGAAAAAGAACAAGCTTGCACAAGCAGCTCTCAAAACCTTCTTTGCGAAGTTGGGTGCATATATTCAAGTAAACTCTTGACTTCAGGGGTTCTAAGTCTATTTAGGCTGCCACTGATTAATATCAAATACTTAAATTATTTTACCTTGCAGTGAATTGAGTATTTGCACATTTTGATAGAGCATTGGACTCCTTTTTCGGAAAATAGTATTAAAATAAGGCTAATACATTACAATAGCCAACAAAAACCTTATCAAGTTCTAGAGCCTCTTTGGGACTTCAGCATAAAGGGAGGGTACTGTTACGACTGGAAATCCTGCTGGACTCTGGGCACTAACTTATATGCACCTGCACCCTATACACACCAATTGTCAGTTTACTGGAATTCCCACTGGAATCTGTACATCAGACTTGTCCATGTTCAACTTCGTTACTTCATGTATCAGTCACCAGAATACCTGCCAGACTCCGTCCCTGTCTATGTCTGACTCTGCCCCATGCATCAGTCACTGGACCCTGCTCGGAAAACCCATCATCCCTTTACCTGAGCCCTGTTCCCATTATAGTCAAATGACCTGTCACGATTCAGACTCCACTCCCACTCCATTCCCATTATGGTTTTATGACCTGTCATGATTCGGACTCCGCTCCGTTCCATCCCATTCCTAACCAAGTTTGGTGTTTACTTATCTTGTTTTATGTGTGTTAGTTTCATTTTCATTATTACTGGATTTGGTATGTTATTCATTCCACAGTCTATATAGTCTGGCAGATGTTGTACATACAATCCAGTCAGAAAATCAGCTGAGATTCTCCCCAGTAATCTTAGTATATTTTCCACTCTAAATTCCTCTTTGAATTACACCACTCTCACTAGTTAGAGCCCATGGGCTCTGATGCATCAATCACTCAACCTCTAACCTATCTATCTTGACTCCCCAACTTCTTGACCCATGACCTCTTGACCCACGAACTCCACCCAGACTCCCCAGGATTCCCGTCTGCCCATTTGAAATTGGACAACATGATCTCACAAGGGTGCAGCCTATAAGCTGAAGCCAAGTCCTACTGGATTTCCTGCAGGTTTCTCTGGAAACCCTCCATGTATGCACCCTTAAACACTCCAACCCCAACAAACTATCAACCTTCCTCATGTAGTGCCATTTGACTTCCACAATCAACCTGCTATATTTCCCATGGACTCCTGAAAAGTCAATTATGCACTATTTTACTTCTTGGGATCTTGTTAGGATACACACACAGGGAGGGTCTCCGGAGAAACCCGCGGGATATCCGGTAGGACTTGGCTTCAGCTTATAGGCTGCGCTGTAGAGAGTTCAATCGGAAAGAGACTAATATGGCTATAGTTTGAAGTCACGTCACAAGCACAAATTCTTATATATACTTTGGCACTCAAGACGACTTCTACACAGCCAAATCAGTTTCATCAAACAGACGACCAAAACTCCATCATGTTCAACACTGCATTGTCCTCTAAAGTAACCCTCAGTTCCTACTCAAAACCGACTCTTCACTCCCAAATAGAACTCCAGCCAATAACATCTCACTTCTCCTCATCCTCAGACATCATTTCCAAGCCCCTACCAGCCCACTCATGCTCCTCCAAGAAATACCATCGTTTCCTCCATCGACAAGGTATTCGACTCCCATATGCTCCAGACGATCCTGTCTTCATTCGTATAGAACACTATGATGGCTCCTCCGAAATCCTCCACTATCGATTCGATCGAGTGTTCCAGCAGGACTGTTCCCCACCGTCATTGGGAATCTATTACATGGCAACGTTCAATCCAATAGGAGATCACAGAGGACCCAAGTTATTCAGGACCCCGGTTCCAGAGGGAAGTCAAGTAGAGCCTCGTTGAGGTCGTCATTGATTCGTGTTCCTTGCGTGGTTGTGGAGCCTACTCACCACCTGGTTCTAAAATGGTGAATGATTGCGTCCCCTCCTTATACTGCAAAACTAGGAACACAATACGTCCAATCTCGGTTCATTGATTGGTAATATTGTCAAGATTTCGAAATCAAGCATAGCATTTGAGGGTGATGCATTATCATGGGATTCTTGTGTTTCTGACTCATATCATCGATGTTTCATCAGCCATCACTTCTATTACTCCATCATCCCTATTGTCTGACTCACTTCCCCTATTGTTCTATTGTGTTTCCCCATTTATCCGTATCACATGTCTGATCTCATCTTTTGTTTGTCATTCTCTTATTGTTCAGCGCAGCCTCCCCCTATTATTGTTCACAGCTTTACTAACACTCCTATTATGATGACTCAGAGATGACTCACACCATATCACATCGTTATTGTGTCATTGTTTGTAGATGTTTGATTTGACCTGTGCTCTCTCATGTATATAAGGGCCTCTCTTTTGCCCACTATTGAACAAGCAATTTCGTTGTATCTCATTTCGAAGCTCATTCTTAAGGACAGTCTCTTAAGTCTTACTCTCAGTCTCACTCCTACGGCCAGTAAGGGATACTGTGGTGTCTCTTATTGTTGAAGTTCTACACTCCTCGACATTGGGCTTATGTCAGCCTTTTGTATTCATCTTCGATTACGTCATCCAAGGTCCGATCTCTAGCCTCTCGCTCCGAGTGTGTTTGGTTATAGACTGGTTTCAAGAACGACTGTGTTAGTGACCGTCATAAAGACTTGACCGTTGCGCGCAGGTTATTAGGTCTTTTCCTAGTAATGAACTTACAGCGCTCTCACTAGATCGTGTTGTCCAATTTCAAACAGGTGGACGGGAATCCTGGGGAGCCCGGGCTGGGTTCATGGGTCGTAGGTCGTAGGTCATAGGTCGGAGGTCGGAGGTCGTGGGTCGGAGGTCATGGGTCGTGAGTCGAGATGGTTGAGAGAGATAGATGCGTCGGAGCCCGTGGGCTCCGACTAGTGCGAGCGGTGTGAATTAAGTAGGGTTTTAGAGTAGAAAATGTTATTAGATTACTGGGGGGAATCTAAGCTAATTTTCTGACTGGATTGTATGTACAACATCTGCCAGTTTATATAGACCATGGAGTGCATGACATACCAAATCCAGTAATGATGAAACGAAACTAACAAAACATAAAATGGGAATAGTAAACACCAAGTTTGGTGTTAGGAACGGGATGGAACGGAGCGGAGTCCGAATCGTGACAAAGCATAACCCATAATGGGAAACAGAGCGGGAGCGGAGTCCTAAATCGTGACAGGTCATTTGACTAAAACGGGAATGGGGCTCAATTAGAGTGGTGATGGGATTCTAAGTGGGGTCCGGTGACTGATGCGTGGGATGAAGACGGACATAGACAGAGACGGAGTCCGGGGGAAGTCTGGTGACTGATATGTGTCGTAATGAGGTCGAATGTAATGAGTCTTGTCGTATGGAGTCTGGGCAGGAAATCCTATAAACAGACAATTGGTGCTTGTAGCGCATGGGGGTGTATGGGTTAGTGCCCAGAGTCCGGCAGGATTGTCCAGTCATAACAGATCTGCATTGAAGTGGTTTGAACTGGCATTTAGTGGACTTACAAAGGAAGAACCAAACTGGCTTGAAGATTGGAAATTCAACAATTTCACAGTGTGTTGTCAATGGGGCAATTCTGCACTCCACCATCAGTTTTATTCCAGCCTGCCATCCCACCTTAAAGATGAAGTCCCTAAAGGTGAAGATGACAAGCCAAAGATGTTGTCCCACATGTGCCTTAAGGCCCAGAATGCAGATGCACATTATTGGCAATGTCCTGTGGAAATCACCTGTGAGATACCTGCAGACAAGAGCAGCAAGTCCATAATGGCAAAAGCAATAACAACCAGTCTGGCAATGATTTGAACCCTGCACAATCTGACCAGAAGAACTGAAAAAAGTCTTCCAACAACAAAAACACTGGTAATAGCAACAAAGGTCAACAATCCTGGAAACATAGTCAACTGGAAAACCTGACCTTACTGGCAAACTCAGGCCTGATAGCAAACCTACCCCACAAGAAAGGCAATGTTGCATGGACAATAACCTTTGTCTCTTGGGCAGGAAACCAGGCTATCATGTCCTGGAATGTCTGGTAGCAAAAGCTAATGCTACTAAAGCTCAGGCAGCCACCACCACCTCCATGGGATCTCCACAGGAGAAGCTGGCCACCAAGTCAAAAAAAGAGTAAGCAACCTCCAGACTCCATGCAGACTGATATTTGTGTTAGTTCACCCATCTTAATACATCCACTCTCTCAAATTCTAACTCACTATTTGTAAAACTTACTTCTACTTGTCAGCCAGCCTGATAGTCAGAGTATCTTTCCCAATTCAGCCTTGTGATTCATTTCCAGTGAGGCTGCCTTGGCAGTAAACCTGATGCTATGACTAGATGATGGGACATCTACAGTACCTTAAAGAGAGGAAAAGTGATTATGCTGCAGTTGATCCACATAAATTGAAGCCAATATTCACCTCTGAACAACTGACACCATCTGTGGAACTCAATTTCCATGGATTTCATTGAACATCTTCCTGTTAAGAACTGAAAACTGACTAATGTTGGTGGCTGACAGGGACTGATCGGAAGGACTTGGCTTCAGCTTATGTGCTGCGCCCTCGCAAATATCCGTAGGGTGTCCTTGAATTTCGGACGGGTGAAGACTAATCCTAAAGAGTTCCCTTTGGCGAGATGCTGATCAGAACCAAAGGACAAGTCGAGTGTCGGGCCAGGGGCCAGGGCTGGGAGTGGGCGAGCGCACGCGAAGGCGGATGAGGGGATCCTTAGTATGAGACTGTTACAGATGTATGAGGGTATTCTGAGTTGATATTCTGATTGCCTAGTTACTACAACTACAGCGGGTTCATATACAAGTAACAGGCATCTAGAAAAATACTAACGGGGAGAAAGGCAGAGAATGGTATTAACAATAAGCTTGACTAGGAATGGGAAGTTTATGATTAGTTCGGAAGCTGATGATAACCAAGAGCGGAATTACGATAAAAGGAAATAGTTCGTGGACTACAAATATAGATAGATATATGTGAAACATAGGATAGGACGGATCAACATCATAAAAAGAGACGTATCAAAAGTTTAACCAGACAATATGAGTATTTGACGTGGGCGTAAATGGAGTTTGATCATTGCGAAAGCATACGTCAGCTTCGGGGGCTGATGGTTTCCGATATGGTGACTTGAATGGTAACTTGAATCGTTGATAAGTGGCGATAACCTCGGGGACCGATAGGGTTGCGACACAGTCGTAACAGTATCTCCCCTTTTGGCCGAAATCTCAAGGAGGCCAAAAATCTAGATCTTGTACGTAAAAAACTTGTCGGGTATGGTTGGGTGTGTCAAAACATCATGTGACTCGGCAAAAAATTACATATAAAAATTTGAGGGGTCCTGGCACTTGAAATTCCACTTCTCTTCCCTTGACCACCATGACCATAGGTTCGGGGTCGAAGCCCTTCCTGGTTCAGTTAACAGTCGCACCTATGTCGGTCCCGAGTGGACCAGCGAATGCGCAGGATCATCGACACATGCTTGAGCAGAAGAGAAAAGTGCATGAAGAGGAGGAGTGGAAGGAGAAGGAGGAGTTGGTGGCCATCGAGGCCGAGGAGAAGAAACAGGTGGCGGAAGAGGCCGCGTGCAAGCACTGGGAAGCAGTGCTTGCGAAGAACAAGCAGCAGGAGGCCAATCGGGCGCGAGAGGAGGCGGCAAAGAAGAAGCGGGAGGGGAAGGTAAGTCGGCTCCAGTGTTTTTACGAACCTTACTGACTTATATATATTTTAGCACAAGGCTGCAACGCCTTCGGAGTCTGATGACGAAGAGGAAGAGGAGGATGAGGAGGATGCACCAGGGCCGTTGAGCCCCAAGGTGGGTTCAGTTTCCTAAATAAGAAACTCTTGTAATAATTTTCCTATAGAAACAAAAGCAGGCCCCCAAGGCGTGGCCCGAAAATGACCCTAAGTGCAACCAGTGCACGAAACGGGGTTGAACCTGCCATCCTCGGGCCAATGGTCGGGGCCGCACTTGTCAAGAGTGCGCCGATCAGAAGCTTGGATGTGTCTTCCCAGGGGCCGATGGATCGTTCCAGGAGTGACAGGCCGATGCTCTGGAAGAGCAAAACCACCTTATGTGGACTTTTTTCTCAGAGACGACTTGGTTCCGATACGAGACTCTGCGACATCGAGGGCTCATGACCGAGCAGTTGTGGCTTTTGGGCGTTGGGCTGGAGAAGCAGACCAGCGTTATCGAGTCTCTTGGGGGTCAGCTTGAGCAGTACTTGGAAGTCTCGAGTTGCGATGGAGTTGGGCACGAGATTGGGGTGTCAGAAAAGGTCGGTGGAGCGGTATCGGTGGCTGTCGGTGCAGGGGGAGGTTCGGAGGCCGGAGAGGAAGGAGAAGTTGTAGAGGAAGAAACTTAGATAGTAAAAAATATATCGGTTTTTAAAAACAAATGAATCATAGCGTGAAAATCATAATGCATAGTCGGGGAAAGGTCGGAATACCATGTGATAAACTTATAAAGAATTTAGAGGACCGGGTTTGTTCGGATAGGCTTGGTGAAACCCTAAAACGATTTCCGAGGCATTACCGAGCTCTGTAGCTAGGATCCATGAAGTTTCTTCATCTGTACCTTCATAGCCAGCCCATATAACCAAATAAAGTATAAAAGCTCACTATAGTTCTAGGGAGTCTAGGGAGTCTACATAATGGGTGTAGACGTTCCCAAATCCCTGATGTCGGGCCATTCGGTCAGCACACAATCGTAGCAAGAGGGACACACTCTCAAAAGGCCATGTCGTCGTTCAGACAACTTAATGTATCATTCAGTGCATTTCCAGGCAGGTACCAAGGCTGGATACAACACAGACAGAGAACTTCTCTCACTGGGGGCTATATACTTCCTGTAATAGAACAAACCATTAGGCCTTCCATCCCTAGTACCCGTGCAACTGCTGGAAACACCCATAGAGCCCATCAAGCTCAACGCATTGTCAGACACCGGTAAGTTGTCAACTTTTCGATTAGCCAGAATAAAGTGGTAATACAAGTTCTCTAGAGACATCTGCAACAACATGGTTGAAGAACTGCTGGATCCAGTTCCATGATGCCGTTAGCTCTATTGGTGCAGTGTTTAGCTATATAGCCTCACAGCCATTGAGGATGTTTGAGGGAAAGCCATGGCTCGTAGTCCCTTTTCTCATCTTATTCCACTGGCCAAGTTGTGCGCTCTTTACCATGTGGCATCAATTCCTTGACTTTTGTGGAGTCAGACTGAACCGAGTTCGTGGAACAAGGACAGATGCATGTGGGTCAATGTCACATCTAGTTCAGCGAACATACAAGAATCTTTTCGTTTCAGTCACACTCACAGTTTAACATGTGTTAGTATTTGTTAAGAACAGAAACTGACAGATGTCGGCTGGCTGACGGGGACCGAACGGAAGGACTTGGCTTCAGCTTATGTGCTGCACCCTCGCAAGTTACCGTCGGGTGTCCTTAAATTTCGGGCAGGTGAAAACTAGTCCTGTCAAGTAAACCTCTCGGTAAACTACCGATCAGAAACTGAAGGATCAGTCGAGGGTTGGGCTGAAGGGTCGGAGACCAAGAGCTGCAGACCAAGAGTTGGAGACTAAGAGTTGGAGACTAAGAGTTGGAGACTAAGAGTTGGAGACTGAGAGAGTCGGAGACTGAGAGAGTTAGAGACTGAGAGAGTCGGAGACTGAGAGTCGGAGACTGAGAGTCGGAGACTGAGAGAGTCGGAGACTGAGAGAGTCGGAGACTGAGAGAGTCGGAGACTGAGAGAGTTGGAGACTGAGAGAGTTGGAGACTGAGAGAGTTGGAGACTGAGAGAGTTGGAGACTGAGAGAGTCGGAGACTGAGAGAGTCGGAGACTGAGAGAGTCGGAGACTGAGAGAGTCGGAGACTGAGAGTCAGAGACTGAGAGTTGGAGACTGAGAGTCGGAGACTGAGAGTCGGAGATTAGAGGTTGAAGTCGTAAATGTAGGTTGAATCGTAAATCAGATGGAGTCAGAATGTGGTGGTCGTGAATAGATAATGGAGTCAGAAATTAGAGGGGTATCTAAGTTGATATTCTGATTGTCCAATAACTACATTTACAGCAGGTTTATATACGAGTTGTCGGCGTCTAGAAACTACTAACTAAGGGAAGAGCAGAAACACTATTTGACAAATAGACTTGATCAATAACCTGGAACATCGATAGACTGTAGTATTCTCGGGGACCGTTGGGTTGTGACATGGGTTACGACACGGTTGTAACAGTATCCCCATTTGGCCAAAATCCCAAGGAGGCCGAAAAAGTGCTGAAGAATAAGGTGAAAGCAGGAAGGTTGGAAGGGGATGGGATTTGGCAAGGTGCTGGAAAGGGTTTGGAAAAGGTTCAGAAAGGTTCGGAATGGATTCAGAAAGGATTCGGAGAGGATTCGGAAAGTCAAGATCGAGATAAAGGTCAGGATGAGGCCATGGTCATATTGGATACTTGAATGTAAGTTCAGACCTCTAAAAAGGTCTAGAAATCTAAAAATGTCCGAAAATCCAATAAGGTCTGAAAGTCCAAAAAGGTCCGGGACAGAGTCCGGAAGTTCCGAGGGATCCGAGCACAGTGAAAATGTGGGAGCAGACAAAACAGGGCAAGGGGGACAGGGGTGACAAAGTCCGAAGATGCCAAAATGCAGAGGGTGCAAGGCAGTGTGAGAATAAATGCTAACCAGTAGGACAGAAAGGTGCCGGAAAGGCCAGAGGATGTCCGAATGGACTGGAAATTGCCCATGAGGGGCTGGAGTGTTAACTGGGGGCAACAGGGAATGCCAAGTTGCTGGCAGCCACTGAGAGGGCTGAGGAGGAAGCGAAGGAAAAGAGACAGGATACAAAACTATGGGAGTCGGAAAATGTCGGGATGCTGTAGGTTATAGGCGTCCGGATTTGTTTGGATATGCTTGATGGAAGTCTTTGACGATGTCCGACACATTTCCAAGTTCTGTGGCAAGAATCCAGGATGCTTATTCATCGGTATCTTCGTAACCTGTCCACTTGACCAAAAGAGTAGTTTGCAGGTACATCGGTGATTATCCATCTTTGAATCTAGGATTTCCGATATCTCGAATTTGGGTTCCCCATTAATAACCACAGGTGGAGGCGGAGGTTGTACTAGGCGTACTGCACGCATATTCTCAGGGAGCTGAAGCGTCTAAGAGAGTGTGCCTGCTTGTGCTATAATTTCAAAAGGTCCTAAGTACTTATTGGTGAGCTTTTTGGATGGCCTAGTCATTCAGAAGAACTCAGCTTTGACAAATACTCAGTCACCAATCTTGAGTTCAGGGGGTGGCAGCTGGTTTTTGTCTGTAGAGTGTTGGTAATGTTCCTGGGCCAATGCAATGTTCTTTCAAAGTTCTTGGTGTAGCTCGTTGAGGTTTGTGACAAAGTCCTGAGCACGGGTTGAAGTGAGATCACATTCCGGATGGATAGCGATGTTTGGGTTGTAGCCTTTATCTGCGAAGAAAGGCGAAATGCCGGTAGTAGCATTTGTGGTGTTGTTATATGCGAATTTGGCAAGCGGTAGAAGTGATTTCCAATTGTCTTGTTGATAGTTGCAATAGACTCGGATGTACTGTTCCAATGTTTGATTAGTGCATTCGGTTTGGCCATCGCTTTCCAGGTGGTAGCCGGAAATGTAATGGAGTTTCATGTCAAGTGCTTTTCCAAGTGACCTAAAAAAGTGAGAGATGAACTCGGATCTGCAATCGGAAGTGACATGCAACGGAAATGCCATGCTTGGAGAATACATGAATGTCGGACAATTTGGCCAACTGTATGGATGTTACTGTATCATAAGTTGGAATGAAAATACTTTGCTTGGTAAGCCGATCCACAACAACGAGAATTGCGGTATGGCCGTTGGATGCCGGTAGGTGTTCGATGAAATCCATTGATATTGAATTCCAGGGTTTTTCCGGTATTGGGAGTTGTTTGAGTAGGCCATGTGGTTTGTGACGTCTTGATTTGGAATGTGCACAGTTGGTGCATGATTTACAATAATGCTTGACAAAATCTCGGAGACCGGGCCATGTATATTCTCTTCGGATAAGTCCGATGGTAAATTGATACTGAAATGTCCCGAGAACTGGTGGTCATGTTTATGCTGTAAAACTCGAAGTCGGAGAGTGTCGGAGTCTGTAACATATATGCAATTGTCAAGTTTAATGAAACCTTGCAGGTCGAGTGACCATCGGGAATGATCGGGGTCGGTGTTACGACCGTGTCGCAACCCTATCGGTCCCGAGGTTATCGCCATTTTATCAATGTTTCAAGTCGCCATCTCGGAAACCATCGGCCCCGAAGCTGACAAATGTTTTCGTGAAGAATCAAACTCTGTTTACGCCCACATCAAAATAACTTGTATTGTCTGGTCAAACTTTGATACGTCCCCTTTTATTATGTTGATCCATTCAATCTTATGTTTCACATATGTCTATCTATATTTGTAGTCCTTGAACCATCTCCTTTTATCGTAATCCCGCTCTCGGTTATCATCGGCCTCCGAACTAATCATAAACTTCCCGTTCCTAGTCACGCTTATTGTTAATACCGTTTTCCGCCCTTCTCCCCATTAGTATTTTCTAGACGCCTGTTACTTGTATATGAACCCACTGTAGTTGTAGTTACTAGGCAATCAGAATATCGACTCAGAATACC
Organism: Hysterangium stoloniferum; assembly: GCA_015178975.1. Taxonomy (NCBI): domain Eukaryota; kingdom Fungi; phylum Basidiomycota; class Agaricomycetes; order Hysterangiales; family Hysterangiaceae; genus Hysterangium; species Hysterangium stoloniferum. Next base: position 933,769 of record WHVD01000018.1, read on the forward strand.
CTCATACGTCCGTAACAGTCTCATACTAAGAATCCCCCCATCCGCCTTTGCGTGCGCTCACCCACTCCTGGCCCCGACCCCTTGGCCCAATGCTCGACTTGTCCTTCGGTTCCGATCGGTATCTCACCGAAAGGAGCTCTTTAGGATTAGTCTTCGCCCGCCCAAAATCTAAGGACACCCTACGGATATTTGCGAGGGCGCAGCACATAAGCTGAAGCCAAGTCCTTCCGATCGGTCCCTGTCGGCCACCGACATTTAGTCAGTTTTCAGTTCTTAACAGTCGGACAGGTTATTGAGGTGTACTTTGATGACTGGGTCTAATGGAATTGCCGATAGTATGTCTTGATGTAATTTTTTGGTGTCCATAAGGATAACACTGTGCATGACTGGATGTATAAGTTAAGTAGCTCAGATTAACTCGGACAGTTGTTCCGATGAAAACATAAGCTTGAAATTATGCAGATTAACTGTGGCATAGTGTTACGACCATGTCGCAACCCTATCGGTCCCGAGGTTATCGCCACTTATCAACGATTCTAGTTACTGTTCAAGTCACCACTTTGGAAACCCTCGGCCCTGAAGCTGACGTATGTTTTCGCAATGATCAAACTCCATTTACGCCCACATCAAAATAACTCGTATTGTCTGGTTAAACTTTTGATACGTCCCTTTTATTATGTTGATCCATTCAATCTTATGTTTCACATATGTCTATCTATATTTGTAGTCCTTGAACTATTTCCTTTTATCGTAATCCCACTCTCAGTTATCATCGGCCTCCGAACTAATCATAAACTTCCCGTCCCTAGTCAAGCTTATTGTTAATACCGTTTTCCGCCCTTCTCCCTGTTAGTATTTTCTAGATGCCTGTTACTTGTATATGAACCCGCTGTAGTTGTAGTTACTAGGCAATCAGAATATCGACTCAGAATACCCTCATACGTCTGTAACAGTCTCATACTGAGAATCCCCCCATCCACCTTCACGTGTGCTCGCCCACTCCCGGCCCCGACCCCTTGGCCTGATGCTCGACTTGTCCTTCGGTCCCGATCGGTATCACGCCGAAAAGAACTCTTTAGGATTAGTCTTCGCCCGTCCGAAATCTAAGGACACCCTACGGATATTTGCGAGGGCACAGCACATAAGCTGAAGCCAAGTCCTTCCGATCGGTCCCTGTCAGCCACCGACATTAGTTAGTTTTCAGTTCTTAACACATAGTTGCTACTCCCCTCTTTAGGATAGACGTCCCATCATCTAGTCATAGCATCAGGTTTTCCACCAAGGCGGCCAGGACGGAAGTGGATGACCATATTGAAGGCAGAAAGGTATTCGGAGAAGGGCTGGGTGATGGCATTTTTGGAATCTGTTACGACCGGACAAATCCCACCGGACTCCGGGCACTAACTCGTACGCCCCCACGTGCTACAAGCACCAATCGTCTGTTTATAGGATTTCCCACCTGGACTCCGTTACGTCAAGACTTGTTACGTTCGACCTCATTAAGACACATATCAGTCACCGGACTTCCCCCGGACCCCGTCTCTGTCTATGTCCGTCTTCGTCCCACGCATCAGTCACCGGAACCCGCTTAGAATCCCGTCACCGCTCTAATCGAGCCCCATTCCCGTTTTAGTCAAATGACCTGTCACGATTTAGGACTCCGCTCCCGCTCCGTTTCCCGTTATGGGTTATGCTTTGTCACGATTCGGACTCCGCTCCGTTCCGTCCCGTTCCTAACACCAATTTGGTGTTTACTATTCCCGTTTTATGTTTTGCTCGTTTCGTCTCATTATTACTGGATTCGGTATGTCATGCATTCCACGGTCTATATAAACTGGCAGATGTTGTACATACAATCCAGTCAGAAAATTAGCTTAGATTCCCCCCAGTAATCTAATACATTTTCCTCTCTAAAACCCTACTCTTATCAGACCACTCGCACTAGTTGGAGCCCACAGGCTCCGGCGCATCTATCTCTCTCGACTATCTCGATTCACGACTCTCGACTCACGACCTACGACTCACGACCCACGAACCCCCGCCCGGACTCCCCGGGATTCCCGTCCGCCTGTCTGAAATTGGACAACACGATCTAGCGAGGGTGCAGCCTATAAGCTGAAGCCAAGTCCTACCGGATATTCCACGGGTTTCTCCGGAAACCCGCCCTGTGTGTGTATCCTAACAGAATCCGAAGTTTCCAAAAGTTCGGAGAGATCGGAAAATCTGGAAATCTGAAATTGAGCTGAAACATTGGTGCCAAAGACCAAGTATGCTAAAATGGTTGGAATGGCACAAAAGGCCATATATGCTAAAAAGCCGAGATAAAAACAATCATGGCAAGAAGGAAAACTCAACAAAGAGTTAAAATTCGGAGTCCGAGGTTTCTGGAAAGTCCAAGGGTTCTGGAAAATTTGAGGATTTCAGAAAGTCCAAGAAATTCCGAAAATCCAAAGGTTTTGGAAAGTCCGAAAATTCCGGAAGGTCCGAAAATTCACAGAATTTGAAGTCAGACAAAAGGGCTGAAAAGGTTGGAAGAGAGGTCAGGGATCCAAAAGGCTAGGATTGCCCGAAGGCCAAAGTTTGCCTGAAAGGCTGGATTAAACTGATTTTTGGCAAGCAAACACTCAACAGATAATTGGGAACAGAAAGGTCTGAGAATTCCAGAAAGTCCAAACTGAGGAATCCGAAGTTAAGTGAAAGTGTTGAACATGCCGAAAACAGCCATAAATGCCTAAAGGGCTGAATATGCCAAAAGGCTTGAGGTGCCCAAAAGGGCCGAGGGTTGCCTGAAGGCCAAGAGTGCCAAAAGAGGCCAGGGGTGCCCGAGAAAAGGGCTGAGGGTTTCCCGAAGGCCAAAAGTGCCTGAAAGGCTGGATTAACTGATCTCAGCAAACAATCACTCAACAAACAGGTAGGATCTAAAGGGTCTGGAAATTCCAGAAAGTCCGGAAGTCTGAAGGATCCAAAAGTTCCAAAGGTTCCAAGGGTTCCGGAAAGTTCGGAAGAAACCATGGAATCCAAGTTTAAGTGAGAGAGTGGTAAGCCAAAAGACCAGAGATGCCGAAAAGGCCAGGCCCAGAAGGGCCATGGGTGCCCGAAGGCCAGAGATGCCTGAAAAGCCAGATTAAACTGATCTTCACGAGCATATACTCAACAGGTAATTGAAATCTGAAGGGTCCGAAGATTCTGGAAAGTCCGGAAATCCAAGGAATCCAAAGAATCCAAAGTTGACTGAAAGAGTAGAACACGCCAAAAGGGACCAGAGGTACCAAAAGGCCAGAAAATGCCCAGAAAGGGCTGAGGGTTGCCCGAAGGCCAGAGATGGCTGAAAATATTCAGAGCAGACCAATACAGTCAATGAGAGGCATCAGAAGTTTCGGAAAATTTACTGCTCAATACCCGGAAATCAACAGATTATAGTGGGTGAGACAGTGGTATCCTAGAAATAATCAAGCAACTCATACTGCTAGTCAAAGGGGTGACGTCCAGATTTGTTCCACAAGGGAAACAAATAAATGCTCCTCAGAGAAACTGGAAAGAGCCAGAAAATGTCCCAGAAGGGAACTGGAAAGCGTATTGCAGTTTGGAATGTATCCAGGTTGCAAAAGCCAATGAGAGATGGGTACTGCATAAAATCTTCCTGACTTGGAGTCCGACCTGCTGAAAAAACCAGAAAGTCTGGAGAGTCATTGTAGGAATCAATGCAGAGGTTGAGAGGAATCCGAATAGTCGGAAAATAGTCGGAGAAATGGGTCAGAGGGTAGTGACAAGACAAGGAACATGCATGGGACAGCATGGACCAAAGGGTAGGTCGGAAAAGGGTCCAAACAAAAAGTTTGGAAAAGGGGTTGGGACCCAAAAAAGGTCCGAAGGTGAGGCAAGGAACAAGGGTAAGCAAGGCGATGTCGATTTGGAGTTATGAGCAATAGTTTAGGAAGGTATATCTGTAAAGAAAACCAAGCACTAGGTGGCCAACACATTGTGAACTTGAATCCATAATATACCATCAAGGTAAATGGCAGACATAGCGAATTCCCAGAGGCCGACAGATTCCGAGAGTACAGTGACTAGTAGGAAATTAGTCTGTTCGGAATATCTGGAAATAATCGGGAGCCGAGCAAACCAGGGGCAGGACGAAACAAGGATCAGAGCAGGGCAAAATGAGTGGAGTCTGAGTAAAACAGGATCAGCTTTGGCCATTAACTTATCTTTGCATCTGGAAATCAGAGTGATGTCTGAAAACACAAAAGGGTTCTGTAAAAGATAAGTAATGCGATGCCGATGTGGAGTGATGAACAAATGAATAGATATGTATAAGGACGGGTTTGTGAGTAGAAATCAGAATATACTTTTAAGAACAGAAACTGACAGATGTCGGCTGGCCGATGGGGACCGAACGGAAGGACTTGGCTTCAGCTTATGTGCTGCACCCTCACAAGTTACTGTCAGGTGTCCTTAAATTTTGGGCAGGCGAAAACTAGTCCTGTCAAGTAAACCTCTTGGTAAACTACTGATTGGAAACTGAAGGATCAGTCGAGGGTTGGGCTGAGGGGTTGGAGACCAAGAGTTGGAGACTAAGAGTTGGAGACTAAGAGTTGGAAACTGAGAGTCGGAGACTGAGAGAGTCGGAGACTGAGAGAGTCGGAGACTGAGAGAGTCGGAGACTGAGAGAGTCGGAGACTGAGAGAGTCAGAGACTGAGAGAGTCGGAGATTAGAGGTTGAAGTCATAAATGTAGGTTGAATCGTAAATCGGATGGAGTCGGAATGTGGTGGTCGTGAATAGATAATGGAGTGGGAAATTAGAGGGGTATCTAAGTCGATATTCTGATTGTCCAATAACTACATTTACAGCAGGTTTATATACGAGTTGTCGGAAACTACTAACTAAGGGAAGAGTGGAAACACTATTTGATGAATAGACTTGATCAATAACCTGGAACATCGATAGACTGTAGTATTCTCGGGGACCGTCGGGTTGTGACATGGGTTATGACACGGTCGTAACAGTATTGCCCTTTCAATGTTCCCTCCAGCTCTGCCATGTCTTCCCACTCCCGGAATTTCAAGAACGCCATTGGCGCTCCCTCTACCAATGCTAAAAATAAAGCAAAAAAAGTCTTCACTTCCAGCTCGATACTTTACCGAGGCACGGAATTATACAACCACCCAACATATAAGTGACAAACTGTATAAAAGTGGAACACGTGTCTAGCGCCACAGATGAATGAAACCTCACCTCCATGGTAGCATTGGATGAGGGTGAAAGTGCTTTCATTTTGTCCAAATGAAGAGCTACATGTATACCAAGGATTAATGTCCTTGCGGGAATGAAAGAAAAGGCACCCGCTCATTGGTAGCATATTGGCAAGCATGTTCAACAAGGTAGGATTGGATGGCAGTTTGAACCAAACTGTTGTTGCTGGTCTAAGAGTGCTGTGCGGTAGACTTTTATTGTACCGTTTTATAGTCAGAAGCTTGCCCAGATGTCTGCCTTTGCTGATCCCGGGGCGAATGTGAAGTTAAAAACTTTATCAGTGGGCCCAGAACTGGCTGATGCACCAGAGTTTAAGACAAGCTAACAACAAACAATGCAAATAGCAACGCAATGTATCAAAATAATGATAGAATTACATAAGCAGGGTGAAAATATTGACCTGAGCTGGATTTGAACCAGCAACCACTAAGTTTGGATTACATGTCTAGTGCTCTTTGGATTTGAACCAGCAACCACTAAGTTTGGATTACATGTCTAGTGCTCTTAACCCCTGAGCTATCAGGCCATTAAGAGTAGTTCTATTAAGAACCAGTTACTACTGAGATGATTAGTCATCAGTAAGATATTAATATATCCAGGTCAACCATTACTCATTCAACAAATAATCCTGCTGACCTTGAGATTGAATACTTACCAACATAATGAGATGATGGTTGGCATTCGTTGCCGCGCCAGGAATTGTCTGTGTGGTGGAGATCCTGGAAGGTGAATTTAGTTAAAGCTCAGGGGTGATTGAATGGCTTATTACTGTAGGTTACGACGGTCTGATTTGTATTCATCTTGAATAGCGACGGTGAGGGAGGGAATTGTAGGTATTTCTCTGGTTTTTGTAGCAAGTGCCATCCACATCTGTTGCACATGTTGGAATTTAACAAGCTGATTATGCGTTCGTTCCGCTTATGTAATCAAAGGTTTGCGTGTACCATTGTCAAGCCTTTTGTCTCTTCCCTTTTGTCCTCCCCTTTCTTTTGTTATCACCTTGCTATTGTTGGAGCATATATGAATAGCTACTTTTCATGTATGTACACTATCCATTTGCCCCAACGAGCTCACAGGACAAACGATACAATTACATTGTGCTAACCTACTTGCGTTGTCTTTATTCACTCCCCTTATTTTAACAGCACACCCTCAAAAAAGGAGGTGTACGCCGTTTTTTCCCCAGTTGGATCCAACTTTCCAATGCGAAGTTGACGCTCAGCACAATTAGAACTGTTTTCGTCGTGGTCGAGATGCAGTCACGATGCTCGTCATACCCTCAATGTAGGTTGTGTAGTTACTGGTGTAGTAGACCATCTGTAGAGGGTATCGGATGTTACACAAGAGAGAACGGAGGAGTGAAAGGTGGTATACATTTTTCTTAGGCGTCAATTTCGTAATGTTTATGCAGTCATTGTCCATGAAATGCTGTGAACAGGATGTGATCTGTGGGCAGTGTTGTTATAGGATGTGAGGAGGGAGGAATGATGGAACTAACAACGAGGATAAAGTTCTAGGTAGAAAGGTATGCTTCCAGCCGGACGACGGCTCCAAGATACAAGTGATTAGTCAGTTCGTCTGAGTGGGGTTTAGTAACGGAGTGGTAAGCAGTGAGGTAGGGCATTGTCTCTTCTAGCAACAAAAAGTGCGGCTTAGCACTCCGCGATGGGGCTGCCCGGTACTGTAGCTGATCTCTCTACATATATTCAATATTCAGGGCTCTCTAGCCGGCGTGCTCACACAGCACCACAATCGGCGAACTATGTTCTGGGGACTCCGATATTTGGAAGAAAGGATGACGGAATAAAAATGTGGGGAGAGATATACCGTTATCGATATAGTTATATGAATTGTTCACATGCGAAGCCATTGAGAAGAATAAAAGTATCAGTCCTGCCAGGTGCTGTGTTGATGAGATCTACATGATCTTATGCCGCAAGTTTTGGAAAATGCAGGTACTTGTCATTAGCTAGAATGAAGTGAAACAGAAAATGGACGATATCTCAATAACTTCGGGATTGTATCACTTGGAAGAGCTCCAATGTGTGAATACATCTCGTTAACAAGCAACCAGGCTCGCATTTTTGTTCCTCAAACATATGGATTATATATTCCAAAAAAAGAACTCGGCAACATCAGATTATGATAACTAGATGGAAAGGATATTGGGAGAATGGTATTATCAAGGGAAAAAGTTTAGAATGATGCACATGGTGACACGACATCTGAATCAAGCTGCCAGTTTTGAATGAGTGAGCTGAGTGAGCTCTCCAAATGACTGAGAAGGGCTTTACCTCGAGGGAAAGGTCCCGGCACCTAGAGGTGATGCGGGTACAGCTACAATCTAACATGGGATACACGGTAGGCCCTAAAGGACGTCAGTATGCCTATTCTCTCATAATGACAATGAATGGCATACCGGGATTGGGATTGGGACTGTGAAACAGTGATTGATGCACTGCTGCCTTTTCTCGACGGGAGTCGCGGAGACAAAGAAGAGAAGAGCCACAAGAGTGAAAAGTTTGGTGAAAGAGGCCATGAATTATGACGAAGGTCTGCGCTGAGAACGGTGACTACTATCAAGTGAAAGTTTTAGCAGAGCATGTTAGCTTTTATAAGAAATTTGAGGGTCTCCACAGTGATGGTACTCGCAAGGTCACATGAATCATTGTTGGAGGTGTATCGCCATGAAACAACGGAACAAACCATGGCTATACATGGGAAAGGCGGAAAAACAAGCTATCGAGAGAATTGGCATTGTTGGTCATTTTAATCGGAGCCTAAAGGGGTAACAGTCGTGTCGAAGACGAATGTAAAAGACGCCACATGAGCCCATATTGTATACTCCGATCTACTAAATGCCAATAAGCCTAATGTATGACAAACCAGTTCAATTACCGTTCGGAGCTCCGCCTTAAGTAACCTCCAGACGCTTCTCCACAAACTATATCGCATCGTCACCATCACGCCCACCCATACTATTCTGAAGGACGCGTGACTGTTGAATTACAGCGCTTTGGGAGTAAAATGGGGATACGTCATTCCAATTTGGGCTTTGTACGCACTGCTGCGGTGAACCCTTTTTGGAGCATCCCACAATCCTTCCAAGGAGATGAACTTTAATAAATGAACTCTATTGTGCACTAAATCTTACAAAAATAGATGTTTTGGGACACACAAGAATGGAACTAAAGGTAACTTTTAGGTTGAATGTAGTTTGTAAGTAAATATCACACCCAGTGTTAATATTAAGCATGTCAAAATATACCCAAAAATTATCCTTTTATCAGCATTTTATGACCGCATAGATGAGTCCTTTTAAGACAAAATTAAAGTGAAACAATAGTTGACAATTAGATAGACTTTTACAAGGCTAAAAAAGATGACATTTTGACCTATTTTACGGAGTACTTAAATCCATTTCATCCATTACCCAGAGCGAAATTGGGAGTCTACAGCCAATAGATATTTCGATAACAGCTGACCCTCCATGAACTTACACATAGGACAGTCAAATGAGACAGGTCGAAGAAATGGTGAAAATCGGGAGTCACCACACTTTGAATGAAGTATTGAGGTATACTAAGAAAGGAGATATTTTAATTAGTTGCTTCCAGTGGATATAATTATTACTCCGACACTTACATTCCCCAGGTAATTGATCGTTGCTGTAGTGAAACCAGACGTCCACAAATAGCAGGCACTATAATCTCGGACTGATACAATAGAACCGCGGTTGAACCTATACCAATGGCCATGTCAGCAGTAATACGGTCAACAATGGGCATAGCGGGATTTTGAGCAGCACGGTACCGACGACCCGAACTCAACAGCAAGTTTGGATATGGCTAAGGCGCTGACCCAATTACCAGGCTACAATGATGGCTCCTGAAAGTTATATCACCCAACACAGAAGTTCATGGCAATTATTGCGCTTACCTTGGGGTCCGGGGATGGGATGGTTCGACTTTGAATGTTCGAAGTACCTTTCAGGAGGAAAGAGTGAGCAGTCCTGTTGGGACTCCAATAACATAAACACAATACGCACAATGGAATTCACGTGAAGATCGCCTCCAAATTGACCTGTGCAGAGCGCGATGAATTTTGTGGCATACAAAATTCTAAATTTGGGGGACATTTTGTGTTGTCTTTAATCCACTGACTACACAGCTCATTTTGATGTACCCTAAAATCCGATTACTGAATTTATTTTTTAACACTTTACCAAAGGACGGACACGTAGGAATGCTTGCCGAATCCATATCAAAACCGGTCCTTCCATTTTACCCCACATTTCGTTATGCCCAATCCTTCCGACACGCATTAAGCCTTCATGAACCCGTAGCGGCGAGATTTTTGCAGCCCAGTGGAGATGGTCGATGAACGGTCCCAAGACTGGCCACCGGCTTTTCTATGGGATTTCATCTAAGGTGTCGTTATCGTCAAGAAGTACGGAAATCAGAGCGCTGTCGACACCGCGACTGTTGCATCGAGGTCGAACGTTTATCCAGAAGGCATTCAAACAGCCGCTGAGCGAGCAAAGGAGAAACTTGAGCGTAAAAGGCAAGAAAATAAAGGGATGAAAGAGGTGCGAGACAGTGCGAGGGAGGAAAGAGCGGGTCGACGAGGAGGGGGTCTGGACCAGCTCTGCTTCTCTGATGCAGCTGATGTAGTCTCTCTTCTCTCTGTGGATAGATTCTCTTTTGGGGCGGTCTGGACAGGATGCACGGTTGAAAGGGATGGTAGAACGCACAAGGCGCGAACAAGAAGAGCTCCATATGACGTCAGAAAGAGTGGGTAAATGGCGGAGCGAGGTTGTGGATTCAGCCGACTGAATGTTTAATGTGTGATGATAGGTAAGGAGCGTGTCGACCTTGAAGGATTTCCGGTACCGGGCTATAGGAAAGTGCCGCGCAGGGTGGCGCGCTGCCGCGCAAGTGCCGCGACATGTTTCTTTTTTCAAAATCCGTGGATAGTTCATCAATTTTGTATTCAAAATTACCAAAATAAGATTATATTTGACATTATATCATCAAAACATGAGAACTGTTACATCTGGTGTACATTTTCCTTGATGAAATATACCTTGTGCACCACTTTAATTGGCACATACTTAGTTTTAGCCCTTCTTTAATTGGTATTAATTCTCAAATAAACTTATTAAGTCTTAAATAATAAAATGTAACTTCTAAATGACATAGGTTCTAGGTTTACACGAAAAGCTTGCATGTCGCGGCACTTCCTCATTAGGAAGGTAACTGCCGCGACACTGAAACAACTGTACTTGTGGATAAGAGAGCCTCTAAAAATGTCAAATACTATGTATGAAATGCTTTATATTATGTTATATGCTCTTAAAAGTGAATATTATATACAAAAATCCTTCTTATTAGAGGTTAGGGTTAGGGTTAGGATTTACCATACCTCTATGTCTTTTCATAATTCACCCTGGGTCATTTTCTGAGTATTCTTTTAGGCTGCCTCTGAAACATAGCTTCCTCACCCATTCAGTCTGCTGTGTACTTCTGAGCTAATCAGATTTTTGGTCTATTTAGAGGCAAATGTGAGATTCTTGAGTGTCTGGTTCACTGCATTCACTAAATCCATATTACATGAAAGTATGAGCATCAGATTGTGAAATTGACAGTGAAATACCTGATATTCAGTCTTTCTGGTTCAGGAATATTACATTCATTCCAAGAATAAGGAATGAAAGAATATAGACTTCACTATTTCCAATCTCATGTCACTGTAGATACGTACACTGGTGATAGCTGTCACGAATCAATTATTCTTCAATAAAGTCGAATATTATTCTACTAATCGAACTCGAAAGCCTCATTTGACGAAGTATATATTTGCCCTGTTGATGAAGTAAGAGGCTATTACCAGTCATGAGAACTCATGGAAGTATTTGTCAAAGAAGTTATAACAAGATAGATTACTAATATCACTAATTTACAGATATTTCGACTGACTTTCCTCGCTTCTTTCGTAGCCCTTTTATGCTTTTTCTTCACATTGTTATGACTATGTTATGAACTAATAATGAAATCATACATAACATTGAAATGAGACATGTCAAAAGAGATTTGATGGTGTTGAATAATGTTTGGGTTTATCGAGTTGAATTCAATGAGTCGAAGAGTTGTCGAAAGTTACCTTTGAATATTTGTGACAGTATTGTGACTTGTGACGGTTGTGACAGTAACTGTCACGAATCGAATTTTACTCAATAAAGTTGAATAAACAATTGAAGAATATTCAACAATATTGAATAAAGATGCCTCATTCGATGAAGTATTAATTCATCCTGTTGATAAAGCATGAGGCAAAGATAGAACACAGAGGCTCATGAATAATTAAGTTGAAGAAAGGCTCAGAAAAGTTTGACAATTATATAATACAGTAATAATATAATATAATACAGGTTTTCTGACTGACTTCCTTTGTTCCTATCATTGCCCTTATATACTATATATCATTTACTTATGATGATAATATGATATCAAAGTGAAATCATCAATGATATCAAACTGAGACAAGTTGAAGATATTCAATATTGTCGAAGATATTGTCAAAGAATAGTTGAGTCGGAAGTCGAGTTGGAAATATGAGTTGGAAAGTTGAAGGAATGTCAAAGAAATATTAAGTTGAATATTATCAAAATTTGAGTTTGTATGTTCGTGACAGCTTGCTGGCCTCCAGCACCTGCACTCCCAGTTGTTCTGCATCAGTCCATCTGCCCAGCTCAGAATATATAGCAGCCAAGTGGAACCTGGCTCTATTCCAAAAGAATAATCTACAAATGATTGTTTGACTAAATTTTGTCAGATATAGGATAAATATTAATATTTTTGCATTCTTCAGAGTGATACCTAATCAACTGAATTTGATTAAATATTAATTTTACAACAAACAATATAAATATATATACTTTAGTGGATAAATAACTTTTAAAGTTTTGGGTTATCCTCCTATGGTGATTCACCAAGACTCTTTTTTGTATTTTCTGAAACTCTTCCTGAGCCTTAATTCCACCTTGCAACACATATAACAGCACTGGTATATGAATATAGTGTACCATCTCACTCCGCACATCATCTCAGCCATTCAGCATCGAGCACATCATGTCGCAAGAACAGCCCGAAAATTCCAATAATCTTGTAGGGAGTACTCATAACAATCGCAGATTTCCTTCCTAATATCCAAATAGCACGTGGAACGCTTTCGAATTTTGGTTATTGGCAACGCCAACGCTGGAAAGACAACCATTCTGAAAAAGGTGTGCCATGCCCAGGGTCGCGAACCGGTCTATCTAAATGTAGATCTGTGCCATACCTAACTGCAATATCCCTAATGCAGTTTACTTTATGCTTTTGTTACTTACCTGATGTAGAGCGATTCCAAGTTGGAGCCGTCGGCCTCGGTCTGTGTTGGATCGACTTGCACCTCCAGTGGTGGTGCGCTCATGATAATTTTTAGCGCGGAAACCATGAGATCGAACACCAGTTTCAATATCCAACTGCTCACGGCTTCGTATTTCATGACTCCCGCGGGTTCGAAGCGGGTGGTGCTGTCGAACTGCAAAAAGTCAAGGACTTTATCGAAAACCGAGCAAAGGGTGGGCAATTAAAGGATCAATTGCATGCCATCTGGTGCGTGGAAGTTCTGTGTTATTTTTTCCACTTTCTGACTTTTGCGGTTCAGGTATTGCTTGCCAACTAGCAACGATAGAGGGATGACCAATGCGGAGATGAGTCTGTTCGAGAGCGGCACGGGAAATGGTCAGCGAGTGTCTGCCTCATGAGCTGAGTTTACTGATTATCATCCAAGTCCCCATTATCGCCATTTTCACGAAGATGGATGCTCTGGACCAGATGGCACGCAACCAGTTAATGTTTAATGACGATAACCTTTCTCGCGAAGAAATTGACGAGCAAGTTCCCAATGTGGCAAAGGCCATGTTTCAGGAGAAATACCTCAAACGACTCGATGAAGTAAAACACAAGCCTCGTTATGTCGTACTGCTCCGTGGTATGCTCCTTGTCGATGACACAGCAACCCGCTCACCCATACTGCTCAGACATGAACAAAGAGGATACTAATTGTGATGAGCTGATCGTGAGAACCTCACAGGCCCTTGACCGTGACACTCTGAAACTGTTCTGTCTGTCGATATTGCAGATCGACATTGAATCTCGTATCAAACAAGTTATCAACAGGTGAGTTCTCCGCCTTCAAAACAGACTGCCAATACATGGATATCCAAGGATAATTATACCGCAGGTCCAAGGTGAGGGAGAATATAGCCAATGCAAGACATACTATTGAATTTGTGGGTATCGCTTTCCTCAGCTGTTCTCGAATCGGGCACATTTTCCGAAGAACAAGCAAAAGCCTTGTTCTGCAAGGTCATGTGTTGTTTTCCACACGTCTTGGTGCGAGAATGTTGTAACTCCTGCTCTTACACGTTTTAACGTTGGTAACAACAGGCCGTGAGTGACTCAAAGCTATCCTCTAATCATGTCATTCCCTGATATTTCATTGGTAGAGTGTGAGTGTCCATACATATGTTGACAATATCCGGAGATTATTGATTCCAGTATCTTGGCCTTTTAGTTTGTGAGTTGATCTTCCTTGGGATTGTCATTGCCTTATCTAACCTAACATCATTGCTTCTCAGCGGAATATAGGTCTATCTTGGGAAGTGTTATCATTATGTTGATCTCCACTTCTCCCTGCTCACCACAGAAAGTATGTAACACAATTCCACTGCAGTCTGCTTTTTCTATTCACAATCATTGAATTATTTTTTTATCATGTTTCCAGGTGGTGAGTATTTTAGCAAATATGATTATAATACTGCTCAAGCTAGTTTATCATCCACTGCCCTCTTTTAGATTGTGAGTATGGCTTCTTCATATTTGTATTTGGCTTGTGACATACTTGACAGGTGGTAAGCCCTTGCTGTTGTTTGAAGGCCGTGTAAGCTTCATCTGGTACATTGCCAATAGGATGTGAGTGTGTCTGCCCAGTTTCTCATATACTGGCTCATAACTGTTCCTGAAAAGTACAATGTGGCAGATGGTGAGTCTTTTTGTACTGCATGGTCCTTTAGTGGCTTAATGACTTGTGGATGACTCAGGATGTAAGTATGCACACCCAATGCATAAATAATTGATGGATACTAATAAGAGTATGATCCGACTGGTTTTAAACTGCACAGAATGTGAGTATGCTTATATGGTTATATTGAAGTTAACCTCATATGATTTTCACATTGTGAAAGAATGTAAATTCCCTCTGAGTTCTAATTACATACTTCATTCACTCACAGCAATTTTCTGCCTGCTTGGACTTGATAGGCTGTGAGTTGGAATATTCTCTGGATTTGGTTACTAAGAAATTCTAATACCATATTTGTAATGCTCAAACAGATTGATGTGAGTGTCTCTCCCAAACGACTATAGTATACTTATTAAAAACTGTGTTTGAGATAGGCTGTAAGCACTGCCTATCCAAGGTTTGGAAACCAGTTCATGATACTTTGCTTTCATCTTACCAACAGACTGTATGTGCTGTCCGGTTAAATGCATTGTCGAAGTCTGGATAACAATACTTATGCTCTTTTGTTGTGTGGATTACCTACAGAGAGTGAGTGTATCTGACTCTGTTGCATTCCATGGCTAAATGGGCTGTGGAAAATTTAGGAGGTTAGTCACATACTCACTGTCATGTATAAGTATGTATTATTGAGTGGTGGATTGATTGGATGTAAATCAGAGTGTATGTGTTTTGCTTTTTGTACCAAATTGAAGAAGAGTACTCAATGGAATTTCTGTCCTGGGATTGCAGTTGGTGAGGATTCCTTGCTTGCTTGTAATCAGAATTATTATCACAAACTAAACTGACATCTTGAACAATTGTGGGGGTGGTCATTATAGGATGTAAGTTTTTCTGCCTTTTCTGCCCCTCATGGCTCATCTGCCTTGGCATGCTCTTCCCAGTTTGTGAGTTTCTGATTTTTTCCTCCTTCTCTGCCCCTCATGGCTCATCTCCTTTGGCATGCTCTTCCCAGTTTGTGAGTTTCTGACTTTGTCCTCCTTCTCTGCCCCTCATGGCTCATCTCCCTTGGCATCCTCTTCCCAGTTTGTGAGTTTCTGACTTTGTCATCCTCTGCCCCTCATTGCTCATCTCCCTTGGCATCCTCTTCCCAGGAAGTGAGTTTCTCTCCTTCTCTGGCCCTGGTGGCTCATCTGTTTTGGCATGCTCTTCCCAGGAAGTAAGTTTCTGACCTTTTCCTCTGTGTCTGGCCCTTATGATGTATCTCCCTTGCCATGTTCCCCAGCGAGTGAGT
Organism: Hysterangium stoloniferum; assembly: GCA_015178975.1. Taxonomy (NCBI): domain Eukaryota; kingdom Fungi; phylum Basidiomycota; class Agaricomycetes; order Hysterangiales; family Hysterangiaceae; genus Hysterangium; species Hysterangium stoloniferum. The sequence continues at coordinate 949,384 of WHVD01000018.1, forward strand.
TTCTGACTTTTTCTCTTTCTCTGGCCCTCATGGCTAATCTCCCTTGGCATGCTCTTCCCAGTTTGTGAGTTTCTGACTTTTTCATCATTGTCTGGCCCTCATGGCTTATCTCCCTCGGCATGCTCTTCCCAGCGAGTGAGTTTCTGACTTGTCTCTCCTCTGGCCCTCATGGCTCATCTCCCTTGGCATGGTCTTCCCAGTTTGTGAGTTTCTGACTTTGTCCTCCCTGTCTGCTCCTCATGGCTCATTGCCCTTGGCATGCTCTTCCCAGGAAGTGAGTTTCTGACTTTTCCTCTTTGTCTGCCCCTCATGGCTCATCTCCCTTGGCATGCTCTTCCCAGTTTGTGAGTTTCTGACTTTGTCCTCCTTGTCTGCCCCTCATGGCTCATCTCCCTTGGCATGCTCTTCCCAGTTTGTGAGTTTCTGACTTTGTTGTCCCCTTGTCTGTCCCTCATGGCTCATCTCCCTTGGCATGCTCTTCCCAGCAAGTGAGTTTCTGACTTTTTCCTCCTTCTCTGCCCCTCATGGCTCATCTCCCTTGGCATGCTCTTCCCAGGAAGTGAGTTTTGACTTTTTCCTCTTTGTCTGCCCCTCATGGCTCATCTCCCTTGGCATACTCTTGCCAGCGAGTGAGATTCTGACCTTTTCCTCCTTCTCTCGCCCTGATGGCTCATCTCCCTTGGGATGCTCTTCCAGTTTGTGAGTTTTTGACCTTTTCCTCTTTGTCTGCCCCTCATGGCTCATCTCCCTTGGTATGCTCTTCCCAGCAAGTGAGTTTCTGACTTGTCTCTCCTCTGGCCCTCATGGCTCATCTCCCTTGGCATGCTCTTCCCAGTTTGTGAGATTCTGACTTTTTCATCTTTGTCTGCTCCTCATGGCTCATCTCCCTTGGCATGCTCTTCCCAGGAAGTGAGTTTCTGACTTTTTCCTCTTTGCCTGGCCCTCATGGCTCATCTCCCTTGGCATGGTCTTCCCAGGTTGTGAGTTTCTGACTTTGTCGTCCTTGTCTGTCCCTCATGGCTCATCTCCCTTGGCATGCTCTTCCCAGGAAGTGAGTTTCTAACTGTGTCCTCCTTGTCTGCCCCTCATGGTGACTCATCTCCCTTGGCATGCTCTTCCCAGCGAGTGAGCTTCTGACTTTTCCCTGCTTCTCTGCCCCTCATGGCTCATCTCCCTTGGCATACTCTTCCCAGGAAGTGAGTTTCTGACTTTGTCATCCTTGTCTGCCCTTCATAGCTCATCTCCCTTGGCATGCTCTTCCCAGATTGTGAGTTTCTGACTTTTTCTCCTTCTCTGGCCCTCATGGCTCATCTCCTTTGACATGCTCTTCCCAGGTTGTATGTTTCTGACTTTGTCCTCCTTGTCTGCCCCTCATGGCTCATCTCCCTTGGCATGCTCTTCCCAGGAAGTGAGTTTCTGACTTTGTCCTCCTTGTCTGCCCCTCATGCCTCATCTTCCCTGGCATGCTCTTCCCAGGAAGTGAGTTTCTGACTTTGTCCTCCTTGTCTGCCCCTCATGGCAGCTCATCTCCCTTGGCATGCTCTTCTCAGCGAGTGAGTTTCTGACTTTTTCCTCCTTCTCTGCCCCTCATGCCTCATCTCCCTTGGCATGCTCTTCCCAGGAAGTGAGTTTCTGACTTTGTCCTCCTTGTCTGCCCCTCATGGCTCTTCTCCCTTTGCATGCTCTTCCCAGGAAGTGGGTTTCTGACTTTGTCCTCCTTGTGTTCCCCTCATGGCTCTTCTCCCTTTGCATGCTCTTCCCAGGAAGTAAGTTTCTGACTTTTTCCTCCTTGTCTGCCCCTCATGGCTCATCTCCCTTGGCATACTCTTCCCAGTTTGTGAGTTTCTGACTTTGTCATCCTTGTCTGCCCTTCATAGCTCATCTCCTTTGGCATGCTCTTCCCAGTTTGTGAGTTTCTGACTTTTTCTCCTTCTCTGGCCCTCATGGCTCATCTCCCTTGGCATGCTCTTCTCAGGAAGTGAGTTTCTGACTTTTTCCTCCTTGTCTGCCCCTCATGGCTCATCCCCCTTGGCATGCTCTTCCCAGTTTGTGAGTTTCTGACTTTGTCCTCCTTGTCTGCCCCTCATGCCCCATCTCCTTTGGCATATACTTCCCAGGAAGTGAGTTTCTGACTTTGTCCCCCTTGTCTGCCCCTCATGCCTCATCTTCCCTGGCATGCTCTTCCCAGGAAGTGAGTTTCTGACTTTGTCCTCCTTGTCTGCCCCTCATGGTGACTCATCTCCCTTGGCATGCTCTTCCCAGCGAGTGAGCTTCTGACTTTTCCCTGCTTCTCTGCCCCTCATGGCTCATCTCCCTTGGCATACTCTTCCCAGGAAGTGAGTTTCTGACTTTGTCATCCTTGTCTGCCCTTCATAGCTCATCTCCCTTGGCATGCTCTTCCCAGATTGTGAGTTTCTGACTTTTTCTCCTTCTCTGGCCCTCATGGTTCATCTCCTTTGACATGCTCTTCCCAGGTTGTATGTTTCTGACTTTGTCCTCCTTGTCTGCCCCTCATGGCTCATCTCCCTTGGCATGCTCTTCCCAGGAAATGAGTTTCTGACTTTGTCCTCCTTGTCTGCCCCTCATGCCTCATCTTCCCTGGCATGCTCTTCCCAGGAAGTGAATTTCTGACTTTGTCCTCCTTGTCTGACCCTCATGTTTCATCTCCCTTGGCATGCTCTTCCCAGGATGTGAGTTTCTGGCTTTGTCCTCCTTCTCTGCCCCTCATGCCTCATCTCCCTTGGCATGCTCCTCCCAGGAAGTGAGTTTTAGATTTTTTTTTCTCCCTGTTTCCCTCCCATGGCTTTTCTTCCTGGGTGCGATCTCCCTGTATTTTCAAATTGTTTCTATTTTCTATTTTTCTTTTGTTCTTTTCATTTATTGACAATTGTGTTGTCCTCATTCTTTTATTCCCTCAGGATTACTACTCCCAACAATGCTTTTTCTCTATCTCAACACATCCAATATATGAGGTGATAAACTTTGTCAATATCTACCTACTGGTTACCATTGGTTTATTTAACCTCTCAGTCATGTTCTGACTTGCCCCAATGCAAGGTTGTCTGGCTTAGCATTGGTACTTTGCACTTGTTCAACTTGTTTCACCCTTTAACACATAATTCTTAGCTGCCATGGTCATCAGTTGCCATTTGCTTGATGCTCCACCAAATTTGGACTTTCAGGAGACTGCTAACTCCTATATGGCTTCCTCAGCTAGGACTTTGGTAGATGATGTGAAGAAAGTATATCAGAAAGCAATTTCTTGTGGTAATGGAGACAGTGATGTGGTCTTTGATATAATGAAGAAGAATATCCTAGGTATGTTTCTTCCCCTTTGATTATCTGCTAGTGATGATACTTACTTGACCACTTGTGGTTGTTGTAGATTTTGCCATTTCTAGTCAGTATTAGCTCTCATTTGTGCATTTCAGTATGTTATGGAAGACCAGGGGGAGTAACTTGCTGCCCATGTAAATGTTGCCTCATGTGTAACACATGTTCATGGTTTGAATACATCTGTCTCTGTATCTTGCAATTCTACAAATACTTTGGAGCTCCATCCATGTGGTTCTTCATGCACAGTAACAACAGGCTATGAGTGACTGTATGCTATCCTCTTATCATGTCATTCCCTGATATTTCATTGGTAGAGTGTGAGTGTCCATACATATGTTGACAATATCTGGAGATTATTGATTCCAGTATCTTGGCCTTTTAGTTTGTGAGTTGATCTTCCTTGTGATTGTCATTGCCTTATCTAACCTAACATCATTGCTTCTCAGTGGAATGTAGGTCTATCTTAGGGAGTGTTATCATTATGTTGATCTCCACTTCTCCCTGCTCACCACAGAAAGTATGTAACACAATTCCACTGCAGTTCACTTTTTCTATCCACAATCATTGAATTATTATTATGTTTCCATGTGGTGAGTATTTTAGCAAATATGTTTATAATACTGCTCAAGCTATGTAGTTTATCATCCACTGCCCTCTTTTAGATTGTGAGTATGGCTTCTTCATATTTTTGTTTGGCTTCTGACATATTTGACAGGTAGTAAGCCCTTGCTGTTGTTTCAAGGCTGTATAAGCTTCATCAGGTATATTACCGATAGGATGTGAGTGTCTGCCCAGTTTTTCATATAATGGCTCATAACTGTTCCTGTAAACTACAATGTGACAGATGGTGAGTCTTTTTGTACTGCATGTTCTTTTAGTGCCTCAATGACTTGTGGATGACTCAGGATGTAAGTGTCATGAATCAAATTTTACTCAATAAAGTTGAATAAACAATCAAAGAATATTCAACAATATTGAATAAAGATGCCTCATTCGATGAAGTATTAATTCACCCTGTTGATGAAGTAAGAGGCTATTACCAGTCACAAGAACTCATGGAAGTGTTTGTCGAAGAAGTTACGACAAGATAGATTATTAGTATCAGTAATTTACAGATATTTCAACTGACTTCTCTCGCTCCTTTTGTAGTCCTTTTATGCTTTTCTTCATATCGTTATGACTATGTTATGAACTAATAATGAAATCATACATGATGTCCAAATGAGACATGTCGAAAGAGATTTGATGTTGTTGAATAATGTTCAGGTTTGTCGAGTCGAATTTGATGTATTGAAGAGTTGTTGAAAGTTACCTTTGAATATTTGTGACAGTTGTGACAGTAAGTATGCACGTCCAATGCACAAATGATTGATGCACACTAATAAGAGTATGATCCAACTGGTTTTAAACTGCACAGAAAGTGAGCATACTTATATGGTTATATTGAAGTTAACCTTATATGATTTCCACATTGTGAAAAGAATGTAAATTCTCTCTGAGTTCTAATTACATACTTCATTCACTCACAGCAATTTTCTGCCTGCTTGGACTTGATAGGCTGTGAGTTGGAATATTCTCTGGATTTGGTTACTAAGAAATTCTAATGTTATATTTGTAATGCTCAAACAGGTTGATGTGAGTGTCTCTTCCAAACAACTATAGTATGCTTATTAAAAACTGTGTTGGAGATAGGCTGTAAGCACTGCCTATCCAAGATTTGGAAACCAGTTCATGATATTTTTTCATCTTACCAACAGACTGTATGTTTTGTCTGGTTAAATGCATTGTCAAAGTCTGGATAACAATGGTTATGCTCTTTGGTTGTGTGGATTACCTACAGAGAGTGAGTGTATCTGACTCTGTTGCATTTCATGGCTAAGTAGGATGTGGACAATTTAGGAGGTTAGTCACATACTCATTGTCATGTATAGATATGTATTGAGTGGTGGATTGATTGGATATAAATCAGAGTGTATGTGATTTGCTTTTTGTACCAAATTGAAGAAAGGTACTCAATGGAATTTCCATGTGGGATTGCAGGTGGTGAGGATTCCTTGCTTGCTTGTAATCAGAATTATTATCACAAACTAAACTGACATCTTGAACAATTGTGAGGGTGATCATTATAGAATGTAAGTTTTTCTGCCTTCTCTGCCCCTCATGGCTCATTTCCCTTGGCATGCTCTTCCCAGGATGTGAGTTTCTGACCTTTCCCCCTTCTCTGCCCCTCATGGCTCATCTCCCTTGGCATGCTCTTCCCAGTTTGTGAGTTTGTGACCTTTTCCTCCTTGTCTGCCCCTCATGACTCATCTCCCTTGGCATGCTCTTCCCAGCTTGTGAGTTTCCAACTTTGTCCTCCTTGTCTGCCCCTCATGGCTCATCTCCTTGGCATGCTCTTCCCAGCTTGTGAGTTTCCAACTTTGACCTCCTTGTCTGCCCCTCATGGCTCATCTCCCTTGGCATGCTTTTCCCAGCCAGTGAGTTTCTGACTTTGTCCTCCTTATCTGCCCTTCACCACTCCTCTCCTTTGGCATGCTCTTCCCAGGGAGTGAGTTTCTGACTTTGTCCTCCTTGTCTGCCCCTCATGGCTCATCTCCCTTGGCATGCTCTTCCCAGGAAGTGAGTTTCTAACTTTATCTGCCTTGTCTGCCCCTCACCCAGTCTGTAAGTTTCTAACTTTGTCCTCCTTCTCTGTTACTCATGACTCATCTCCTTTGGCATGCTTTTCCCAGCGAGTGAGTTCTGACTGTGTCCTCCTTCTCTGTCCTCATGACTCATCTCCTTTGGCATGCTTTTCCCAATGAGTGGGGTTCTGACTTTGTCCTCCTTGTCTGCCCCTCATGGCTCATCTCCATTGGCATACCCTTCCCAGATTGTGAGTTTCTGACTTTGTCCTCATTGTCTGCCTCTCACAGCACATCTCCCTTGGCATGCTCTTCCCAGTTTGTGAGTTTCTGACTTGGTCCTCATCTGCCCCTCATGGCTCATCTCCATTGGCATGCTCTCCCCAGGAAGTGAGTTTCTGACTTTGTCCTCCTTGTCTGCCCCTCAAGGCTCCTCTCCCTTGGAATGCTCTTCCCAGTTTGTGAGTTTTCTGACTTTGTCCTCCTTGTCTGCCCCTCATGGCTCATCTCCCTTGGCATGCTCTTCCCAGCTTGTGAGTTTTCTGACTTTGTGCTCCTTGTCTGCCCCTCATGACTCATCTCCATTGGCATCCTCTTCCCAGTTTTGAGTTTCTGACTTTGTCCTCCTTGTCTACCCCTCATGACTCATCTCCCTTGGCATGCTTTTCCCAGTGAGTGAGTTTCTGACTTTGTCCTCCTTGTCTGCCACTCATAGCCCATCTCCCTTGGCATGCTTTTCCCAGCCAGTGAGTTTCTGACTTTGTCCTCCTTATCTGCCCTTCACCACTCCTCTCCTTTCGCATGCTCTTCCCAGGGAGTGAGTTTCTGACTTTGTCCTCCTTGTCTGCCCCTCATGGCTCATCTCCCTTGGCATGCTCTTCCCAGGAAGTGAGTTTCTGACTTTGTCTGCCTTGTCTGCCCCTCATGGCTCACGTCCCTTGGCATGCTCTTTGCAGATTGTGAGTTTCTGACTTTGTCCTCTTTGTCTGCCCCTCATGACTCATCTCCATTGGCATGCTCTTCCCAGTTTGTGAGATTCTGACTTTGTCTGCCTTATCTGCCCCTCACAGCTCATGTCCCTTGGCATGCTCTTCCCAGCCTGTGAGTTTCTGACTTTGTCCTCCTTGTCTGCCTCTCATGACTCATCTCCTTCGGCATACTTTTCTCAGCCAGTGAGTTTCTGACTTTGTCCTCCTTGTCTGCCCCTCATGGCTCATCTCCATTTCCATTGGCACCATTCATTGTCTACACTTTTAACAATATCTTGCATGATGGTGCCACACACCTTACTGAACTTACAGATATCTTGGCACATATTGTGAGGTCCATATGCCATATGCATAAACTGTCTCTGGATGAACTGTGTGCACTTCAATTGTACCTTCAGTTTTGGATACAACCATGTGTCCCTTCTTCTGATTCTCACCTCTTGGTGAATTGAACTGTATTGCCAGAGCCTATTGCAATAAGCCATCGAACTTTCATGTCATCTTTTCATCAAGATCCATGATTTGAGAATATTTCGAGGTTCAATGACAATATACCAACAGCAGATATATCCACTTCTATCGAAACAAGGAAGTATCTGTGTATTAGACCTAGTGGTCAAGCCCCTCTTACAGTCTTGCAGATGTGGTGTTAAAGGTACAAACATTGGTATGCCAGTGGTTAATATTCCAAGACATCAAACCATTAGACCATGGTCTGTGGGAGGATGTGTTCATACTTCCGATCAATCCAGTAAAGGGGTCAAAGTTGCAATTTGCAGAATATATTATTTTGCATGGCAGGTCCTTCCCAAGGGGTACAACACTGGAAACAACCCCCACTTCAAAAATCTAAAGGACCTTAGTAGAAGCTTGTAAACTCCCTTGATCATCAATTGGCTCCTTAGAAGAGTTAGAGTTGTTAAAGATCCACAAGGTGGGTGGGGATAAAGCCTCCCTTCAGTAATATGGATATGGACATGAATGTCACGGAAGTGAATCACTCGTCATCCTTTGGATATATCACTGAAAGTAAGCATGATATTTGGGAGGATTTATTGATAATCATTCTGAAAATATGAGGTGAAGATACTTTTTTTTGACCGGTCTGTATAATAGTTCTAACAGGGTTTAGCTTACGGAACCCAAATATGTGCTATAAAGATGCTAGAAGATTGAATTTGGTATTACAGAGCAGCAACTTGACTAATTATAACCAATTTGGCTGCTCATTTGTTTCTGGTATGGGAAAAAAGGTTTCTCATGTCAAGAAGACAATTGACAGTGTTGAAACTACCAGTCAGGCCTAGAGCCGGAATAATAAAGAGGCGCAAGCGTCACCCTACACAACGGGCTGCAGACATTGGCCAAAAAAAGTAGAAGTACTTAAAAATGAGTAAATTGTGTTAATTCCGATTTCTTTCGTGGTTTTCTGGAAGTCTAGGTATTTTCAAGCCATTTTGTATTCGTCAAGTATTTCTTTTGTCCAAAAAATATTCTCCCTATATCATACAAATCATAACATCATATAAATTTCATTTGATTATTACCCAGATAAATAAATAAGTATTTCTTTCGATTTTTCCTTTGCCAGGTACGCGCCCGCGCCGGCTTCCGATCCGAAGTCCGACCTGTCGTGGGACACTCAAAAGTTCCAAGCCCTCTTAGTATTGTATTTGTGCAGCGGTTAACACTTAATTCCTTGGTCTGCCCTTACCATTGCAATATATACAAAGGATTTTATTTTAAACCATTCTGACATCCATGGAATACACTCGAACATACTGGAATATATATATATATACTTAACATAGCTTTAGTAACACTTTTGTAATCATTTGATTTATGAGATCCATGGTGAGTAATTCGTTTGTAAGTCGATTAAATATCTTTATCTTCTACCGTGGCCTGCGCAGGTCCCCAGTAATTGTACTCAGACTGAATAATGTGGCAGTCTAGTTTATCACGCATGGTGTGATTAATTTTAACTAACAGGGTGTTTAGGATGATTTATCGGACATCGAAAACTTTACTTGACGGGATGAAATTTATGTAATATGGTATTGTAAGAAACGGTAGAACATTCCATAGCTCAAGAATCTCTTTGGGGAACTGTCTAGTAGTGCTTTCATGGTGCGGCGAAGGCTCACTCACATTAAGGATACTTAATAACAGCTTTAAGGTCTCGAGTCATTTAAGTAAGCTCCTCTCTGAGTGATTGATGTGAAGTTTCATTTTGCGCTTTCATGATTACGGATCTATCATGTTCGCCATGGTTGTGGTGGCAAGTGAGTTGCTGCGCCTGTCAGTGGCAATGTGGCAGCGCAGTTGTTGGGCGAGGCCCCCGTCGACTCCATCATACGTTTATGCCAGGAAAAGGCTCAAGGCATTGCTGGATGTCTCGAAGTTATCCCGCTCATATGGTATTCTGTGCACATGGAAATTAGATGTCATAGCTTAGATACAATAGGAGTGAGCCCTAAATATCGATGTTACGTGTGTTTCATCATCCAGTGGCCACATTTGTTCCAAAGTATATCTAGAATGAAGTGAAAACTTAAAATATTGACCTCTGTTATCGGAAATTTGCGAGAGAAGTCTGAGGCGCTATTGATGTTATCTGTTATCCCGCACGGGCACTCATTAGTGTTCAGATATCTTTGAAATTCGGGGACAGTCAGCATAGCTCACACGTTCCTGATTTGAGCGGGACCGAATCAACGAAGCATGATGATTATAAATCAACGTTTATGACTGAGATGGCTTATCGGAAATCTCAGGCTGTGTTCTCCAGACAGAACAATAGGCCAATTTATATAAGAGTCATAATTAGGCTTAGTGCCGAGCCCGAGCGCCATGGGGCAGACAACTGCCACATTGACATAGTCACGTTGACCCCAGCAAAACGCCAGGATTGAGCGTCTTCAGGGGCTCGTTGTATTATCCTCTAGCGACATATGGACCTAAGCAGGATGTGCAAGACCAACCACATTTGGGATCCTGTAATAGCCCCAGAGTGCTTCGAGTGACAAAAGTGATCCTTGAAAAGTAAGTATATTATCTTTGGCGCTATCGGCATCACAAATACAGTCTCGTCGCACTGTATGTGGCTATATGAGATTGGCCATGGCTAGGAATTTCGCGTTTCCTTCCTTTATCCTTGTCCGAACACGATCCACACCTCTCAAAGACACAGCATTTGCCTAACTTCAACGGAGTATCGTTCTCGCCGGTAGCCTTAGGCTTGTTGGGAGATATGCCGATGATCAGTATGCGGAGCTTAAACACAGCAATGATATGCCAAGGTGGCCGGGATGTAGTTAGTTCTTAGCATCTTGCAGATGAGATATATTCTGTACAAGTAATGTCTGCATTAAGAAGTTACTGCCTTGGATTTAATGAGGTATGGTATACCCGTTGTAGCCAAGAGCGACGCAGATATTTGAATGCTCTACGAATAGCTTCTGGTTACCCCTGGACGACTCGGAGATGCGCAGCCAAGCCAAGCAGATGCGTAACTGGAGAGAGAACGTGTAATAGATCACATAAACAATATGGCAGCAAGGAAGCACCTGTCAAAGCATTAATGGATTAAAGCGAAGTAGTCGCTCCACGTAGTGCCTAATTTCTTATGACCACGTAGATCGACCCATTTATGGCTAAGATACGAAATTGACAACGCCACACATTCCAAGTGTTGCGAGTCGGACTGGATGTCAGTTTGTTCCAGGTTCGAGTCAGCCCACTATGGAGCGGCATAAAGGAGAGTACAGCATTTACTATGTACACCTTGCAATCCGGGAGTGGTGGGATTCCACGTTCCTTTGTGTTGGTAGCGTGTTTCTAGAAACTGAAAGAATTTTGTAGAAAGCAGGGAACAATGGGAAAACGGACCAATGGAGATGGTGCCAAAATACTCACGCTCACAGGCTTCGTGGCAAATAGGCACCTACAGATATATTTTACGCTAAATGATTTGAAAGTATATAATGCACAGAAACTCTGAGGGGACGTCGGTCAAGTAACTTAGCATTCCAGATCAGTCTACACTGATGTTATTTTATTTATAGCTGTACAGAAGACAGTAAATGGTTACAACCCAAAAAAAAAAACAAAAGAAATATCGCAGATAAATATGGCAGTATCGTATAAAGAACCCTTGATTCCCCAAATAGCGACGCAGGCAATAAATAATGGGCCAACTACATTACCGTGCGGCCTCGCTCAAGCGCTCCCACTCTTCATCGCTCAGGGCATTGCGATTACCATGCAAGCCCGATTCGTCAAGATCCTCGGACATGTCATCGAGGGAGGAACTATCAGATGATTCGAATGATCCATCGGAATGGCTATCTGCAAATGCATCGCCCGCATCAAACACAGTGTGATCAACGCGATGGGTCCGGGGATACTCCTCTGCGGTGGCGGAAAATATTTCTGAATGGGCTATATCGGAGAAGGATGCGTCAGATACCAATCCACCAGGCCCCGACATAGCATCTGTAAATGGTGTTCCCATGCGAGAAATATCCTCGCTGGTTATCGAAGAAGTGACTCCGGAGTTAAGTTCAGAGCCTGACGGCGCCCGATGATCAGGAGAAATAAAATGTGTATTTGACAGAACCGGTGAATGAAAGGGATTTTGAGATGTATCTTCGCCAAAGGGGGACTCCGCAGCCTGGAGGATCGTATTGCTGTTTTGTGAGGGCATCTCGGGGGAGATGGTGCCAGGCAATGGCAATGGCAACGGCATATTGGTCGTTGGCAAAGTTGGCTCATTTTCAGATCTAGATGGTGAATGGGAGGTAGAGTCCGGGGAAAGAGTGGTGAAGGGGATAAAGCTGTTGGGCTGAAATAGGGGGCTAAGCAAATCATAGAATGCCCATTGATAGTTGATTACTCACCTTTTCAATCAATATGGACTCATCTGAACTTCTCAAAGCTGGATTTCTCCGCCTCAAAGATGTCTCTTCACCAGGGGTGTTGATCCCTCTGTCTATAAGCGGTTCGAGCTCTACGCTCGCTTTATCGACCGTACGGGAGCTTTCCCCTTCATCGTCATCTATGTTTTTATGCGGCGCGGCCCTCTTCCGGCGTCTTTCTTTTCGAAAAGCTGCATAAGTTGATGTCCATGCCTCAAGCTTAGGTGCGACATGTGGATCGTAAACGAACTTGACGAGATAGAAACATTGTAAGGTAGTATCAGGAAAGATAGAAGATTAGAAACATACTTCCTTGAATGCTACACCAGCCACTGCAACACCAACGACAGCCACCACAACGTATAGAACAGGACCAGGCATATTGAGCTCTTCGGACTCTTGAGAGATTAGAAATCGACTGACGTTAGGTGATTAGTAATTACGGATCGCGCCGGGAGCTGCCGCACTTCGGCAAAGAAGTTATAAGTAATTAAAGTAAAGCGAAGCTACAAAGGAAAGGAGCAAGAAATACGCAAAACATATTTTCCCAATTGAAAGGTTATTCAAGAGGACGCACAGAAGAAAGATATAAAACTAGATTGGTAAACATAACTGCGGCAGCGCAACGCCGCAGTGGCGGAACAACCCGGCAAGTACATATCATGTGATACCCAATGTCAGCAAGTGAATGTTTATCACAGAACATTGGTTGAAATTCAGTATTCGTTATGGTGCATGTTGATCTTACAGTAAATAGATACTGACATCGTTCTAGCCGAGTCACAGAAAATTCATAAGATACATATGAAACATAGGAAGAATCCAAGCAATACAAAATGACGAGTAAGCATGGTAGCAATACCTCGGGCACGAACGTAACAATACAGTTGAATGAATATATGACAATCAAAAGGGATATGGCGAAAATACACATAAGAAGTTGTGATTGTGATATCTCATTGCGCCCGAAATGCCATAGAGGGTTGAAAATAAGGGAGTTTGTGAATCAGCCTGAGTGCCACCTAGATGTCAGTCTGAGGTTGACTCATCGCACGGTATCTCTTATTGTGGACTTTCGCGTGCTGCCGCATATTATCCACCCTATTAAACATCAAATGGCATTTTGGACATGGGATATCTGAAGGGATTGAGATTTTTAACCGACAACCGAAAAGAAGACATACCTTTGGAGTTTACATGAACTCCGCTGACATGGCGCCGCAAGTGATCATTTCTGTGGAAGCATTGTCCACAAATGTGGCAGGCGAACCGTCGATAGTTGGATCTAACACTCTGGCCAGCTCGGAGCTCATTAGCGGTGGGAACACGTCGACCAGGACGCTTCTTTCCTTCCGTTGAACTGCGTTTCGTCGTCTCTTCTCCGATATCCAACGTGCCATCGACCATTATCTCTGGTACCACTTCAAAGCATTCATGGTTCAGCCGTGGCTGCTCTTCCACCAGCCGTTCCCCACAGTACGACACGGGAAAATCTTCCTCAAATACCGTAGGTAGGCTAGAGGGAAGACTGGAAGGAGTTGTAGAAGGCGTTGAAAGCGGAGAGTGCCCCACTGGAATTGTCAAGTCACCTTTTTGTCGATTTGAGCCACTGCCAAAATACCATTGGAATAACGCACCAGCCATCAAAAGATAACTATTATAATATTGCGTGTCGTCGAAGGGTGATGTGACATTTAGGTAAACCACGTTTGGGAAATGCATATCCGAGTCGTCGAATGGATTGGTGCAAGAAAAATCGTTCGCTGGGTGCATGATTAGGGAGAGTCTGAGCTGCTGAGAGAAGATTTGAGGCTGTCGAGTAATATTGAATATTCTCTCATTTTTTAAAGCCTTGGTCTTAATATATCAAATAGAACACAGCCCCAACGAGACGGATATGGTAGATCTTTATGACCCAACAGCACAGCAGAAGGAGCCACGTAAGAACAGCCCGGGAAGCGCTGTCACGCGCACCGCTGCTCAGAACTCGATTTTCGCTGTGTAACTGTATGTAAACGATCACCACCTGAAACACTAGTAATTCTCTTCCAACTTATGGTGGCCTGTATCGGGCACTGCACAGGCGCACTCACACCTAAGGCTGAGAATAGTTCAGCGAAATTCTCACGCTAACAGCCACGATCGATTCTAAAGCGATCTTAGGATCTGTACTAATGACTCATCTGGGCTGGGCGGCCGCTGTGAACATGAGAGAATCCTAATAACCCGGAAAGCCGTGCAAACCCTTACTCCCAACGATCGCCCAAAGCGGGAAGTGAGATATTCAAGGATCATGTACATAGAAGAGAAGAATTCTCTTAAACAATCTCATCATTTTTGCCAAAACATGCATCCAGCGGGGGGTTGCCATACCTGGCACAGATACTGTTCCGATCTCTGCCAGGTACCTGGAGTTCCGCCAATAGACTCCATTAAAATTTGTATAACTCATGAAACAATAAGGAAAAAACTCGAAACTTAATTTTAAACTTTTGTTTTCTAATGCGATGCCGGAAGGGAAGCCCGGGCGCTAACCTAATGTTAGTCACACCCAAGTCTAACAAAACGACCAGTCGTCATCAATGGCAATATTTCCTCATAGGAGTCCTTTATTAAACTTTCATAAGCCTCAGAAACTGGGGTTGAAATATCCTTTAAAGGCTGAATCGCTCGCGTAAGTACGCAGTAAATTTCGTACAGCCTTCGCTTTGTGCTGATGCTCCGGTGGGCATGTATCTCTTGATTTGACGATTTCAATCTCGCTATGAAGCTGTCTACGCAACCTATCCAAGTACCAGCGGCCAAAGCCGCCTGGGAGATTTCCCCGGTCCCGTAGAGCTGCTGTCCTTGTCGCGCTGTTCATTGGCCGAGAAGGGGACTTATACGTTCTTCTCAGCCAGTCAGTAGAATATCCCGAATTTCATATTATTCTAAGACTTTCGCCTCAGGCGTGCAGAAAAATTGAGGAGTTACCCGGGAGATACCTCACTCCCTGGTGGTAAGCTAGAGAGAAATGATCGTTCGATAGAGAATACTGCGGTATTACGTCATATTTTCTTCTCCAATGAGTCATAGACTGAGTCTGAGCTCGGTAGCGACGTGAGGCATTTGAAGAAGTGCGTGTGCGATTGACTCGTACATGATAATGCTCCTTTTACCCATGGATAGATCGGTTTACCGCTAGATAAGAACAAGGTTCCGCTACTCTGCATCTTAGAACCCTTCTTAGCCGGAAATAATGTAATAGTAACACCGTAAGTTCGGTCTCTTATCGAGCCAGCGCCGCCGTTTGACAATCGTTCGCAGCGTTGTCGTACTCGTATTGGATCCCACCCTCCGTGTAAGTGACTCAACGTGAACCTAAGCTGCGGCCAACCACTCACAGTTCCACATATGCACAGCCAATATTAAACCGCAGCGAAGTGCAGAGTTTGTTCTCCCATCCGTTGCTGGGCTTCCTGACGACTTCTCCGATCCGTGAGCCAGAATCGCGCGCGCGTGCCACTGGCACTGAGCCTCACGCCAAGTCCAGTGAGACAGCGTAATTTTTTTCAAATTTTCCTGCTTATCAACTACCATGCAGCTGTGGAGCGCGCCGTGTCGAACACGTATGCGCTCGAGCCGCCAGCGAAGCCATATCATACTTTTCGCGATATCGGGTGGCACGGACGCCACGTTCGCATGCATAGCTTCTTGACTGGACGGGAAGATGGGGGAGTCAAGCCTGTATATGGCCTTACATCGTGAGCCTCATTCGTGGCCGAGTCGCTGGCAGCTTCAGAATATTTATGATTGTTCTTGCGAAGTTCCATCCTTGTTCGTACGGCCCAGATAGGCTATGCCAAGGACCCTGATTTCCAGTTGAATGCAGAGGGACAGCTCAGTATACGTGATAGGATCACCATTGCAATGCGGGTGGAGGAGTCGCTCCGGCACGCGTGTGAGGCGGAGGGGATAGAAAAAGATTGGCTGAAGTATGACATCAGTACCGGTTCCTCGGTAAATAGCAAGGAGCACATACGTGGCCGTCTGTAGAATCATGATCCCTGTGAGTGACTTGCCTACTTCTACAAATGTTATCTGCTGACTGCGGTTCCGGTTATGTAAAGTTTTGATGCGTGTCCTTCCGCCATTTTATCCTGTATAGCTTACCATATCTCGGAACTCGGAAAATAATCATTCGGTATAAACTATGGCCAAGTGTGTAATAAAGTATTTGTTCACGGCGATAGCGTCCATAAGCGCTCAACACTCACACTCGCATGTCTCATGGTGTCTTCCCTCGCTCAGGGGGGATCAAAGCAATAGAAATAGTTTTAGAGGCTGTTCCCTTTGTGATCGTTATAATTGGTGGCTAGTTGGGTTGGAAAAACATAGGTCTCAGACGTTTTAAGCGGAGAGAAGTACCATGTTCAACAGTTTAATTTCTCTAATGCTGAACATGCAGATTTGCAAATTTGTCTTGCTGTACAAATGCAAGACCTCCATGTTACGAGAAGTGTGAAAGACACCCATGGCCCAATTGAGATAGGGTATTTGCTACCCTTCCAATTGTGGCATAATTTGGGCATTCATTAATTGGGTGTCGAATGAAGAATTTACACCACTACGGATATGGGCAAGACATCTGATATAACACGACACACGGAGTTTATTTGAGGTTTTCTAAAGGAATTGCTTTGATCGCAAGTGCTATACACCTTCCATTGTCAATTTTCGGGCAGCTAATCCCGCAGATATGATTAATGTTGCCACAGGCGACAATGCACCGCCTGGCCGTAGGTCGGAACCAGTCACTGTATAGTCGCCTTAGTTCGTTTGGCTATAGAGCTCACCGAAAGTGTTGTCTCTTTACTAAATCCGCACAGATTCCTATCAGGAAAACTAAACACTTAATTCCTGCGGCACCTCAATCGAGGGTTGATCTATTTCAGGGGCACATCATGACATGAATGCTATAGCTTATCCACATATGACTGCGCCAATTGGTTGTTCTGCAGCACCGCAAAGTGAGTGATTTGGGTAAGTTCCTTTCATCATTTAACTATAAACCAGATACTTTCTTTTGGGATGGTTTTCAGGGAATACGCAGCAGCTTTCTAAGACCCACTGTTGACTTTGGATCAACTTTGGCTGCATAGTCATTGTTAAACGTTGAACCTCGATGAACTTTTCGACTGTTCTGGAAAAGGCATTGGAATGTCTATATCAGAGATGGTGATGTGCATCAAGGATAATTCTTCTCGCGCCATTGTACTTCTGATGACCATTAATTAGAGCGGAAAATAGCCAGGTAGAGTTCTTAACGGACGTTCTAATCAACTGGCGGCTCCTAAACGCTCATAGGGCTAAATCCTTTCTTGATATAGGGTCTTTCATCGATTCCTCCGTGCCTAGCTCAGCTTTTCCACATACTACCTCATCTCGCCCATACGGGGATGTCCAGAGATTAATATAACTGGCCGGAAAGAGTTAGGAGTTGCACTGCCACAGCTCATCCTTATCAATGGGTGTGTCTTACCCCGTTTGAGTGGAGCGGATAATTTGACTACGAAGCGGTTGTCAAGAGTTTGACTGTTACCCAAGAAGGCATTTGGGGTAAAATTATAGGAGAAATGCGGAGTCGAGGCCGAAGTTAGTTGTTGTATCGCCAATTATGTCTGTCGCAATGCAAGATGGTTTGAGGGAGCATGATGATAGCTGTTCGATGAGAAGAAAGATTTCCAGCGGTGTTAAACATGTGCGCTGTGTGCTACAAGCCACCCGTTCTAACACTCTGCATGCACTGCACAGCATGCCACCACCCATTCTTCTTATGACTCCCAGACACGATGCGATATCGATTGGCTGCATCTCTATGTGAACCATATATATATCCTTTTATATATCCCAACCCCATTATTATGTAGCCAAACATATTAAGAGTCACGGTTAAGCTTGAGATATGACCGCTGTCAACATTAACTAGCCTCTTCATCCGTCGGACCGCAGGGCCATCTACCGCTTAATCCACTCTCGTGCACGGACTTCAAACTGTCATTATAGCATGGTAAATGCTCCATCTATGTTATTGCCCGAACTTCTCATGTATGATCTGAATAGGGGTCAATAGACCCTTACGCTTACATCTGCAGAACTTATAATACGATATATATATAGCCGTTGGAAGAAAATAACCTAATGGCATCTCCGAGGCCAAGGCATTGCTTTTCGGCGACGTCTGGTACCACTTATCCACTACAGGAAATGGGAGCGGAAATTAAGGAGCCCTGTCCGAGATAAGTTGCATAGCATTGGTGACAGTTTAGCAGGCACACGACATTTTGACATTATATAATAATACATAAGTCTTTGATATCCGAATATCGGCTCGTGACTTAACATATGATATCGTTAATGCCCGGTATTTAATAGAGAGTATTTGCAACTAATATTAACTACCGCAATATCCGAGAGATGGCCACACCGCCGTTTACCAAAATCGCCGATGAACGGCCAAGGATGAATCTATCCTGCAGCGTCCGGAGAGGCTCTGTCGCAATTAAGAGATGTGGATCGTAGATATCTTTCTTGCGCATGTCGGTGGGATTAATGGGTCCAAAGCTCTTTGATTGGTATTTGTTATACCTCATGGAGAAAGAATCACATACAACAACCTCATTGTCACAGCGGCATCTGTAAGACTGTGTCAATCGGCTATTCCCTCACTGGATATTTTACCATATAAACTCCCGACCCCATGCTAGTCCCTTGGATCAGCTTGAATAATGCCTAAATCGGCAGGCCAGATGCCATTTTGCGTCTTTAGAGGCATCGCCCTAGGGAAACTATTTGACGCACTTTGTAGCCTTTTTGGTGGACTGGTTAATGGGTGATGGCCTGATTCCGTCGACACTGCAGAAATTCGCTTTTCTACTCAACTATAGTAGGCGAGCTTATGAACAATCCCAAGTGAAGCGGGCGCTTGATTGCATATGGATTCCACGAATGCCAAGAATTCGCCGACAATTCGCCAACCGAGTGTAAAAATAGTAATAAAAGGAATGTGTGTAACCTTAAATAAAAACAAAAAATGTGTAGTATCGGTATTTCGGCCAATTACTTGGCTGGAAAAAATCCAAGGTTTTTGCATAAAAAATAAAATAAAATGTAAAGTATGAGATCTCAAATAAATAAATAAACATAAAAATGTAGTTGAGGTTGTTTCAGCTCTCTTAACCCTTGGGCATGTGTAGTCAGAGTCTGTGTGGTGAGAAAGTACATATCTTACATGATTTCAGTAATTATCTAATAATTAGTTTATGATAAAGTACTTTCAAAATATAACCACTTAAACAACCACTCACTAGAGGCATTGCAGGATTTTTGAAGTTGGAAAACCTTCAGAAAATCTGGCTATTCAGCCAAATTTTCTAGACATTTTTGAACTGAAAAATTATTTGATAATTGATAATTTCAGTAGGTTTCTCTGAGGTGAAAATTTGTATCTGAAAACCCTAAATAATTTTATCAGGAAACTCTGAGGTAACATTATTAGAAATAGTATATTTTTGATGAAATTTCTAAATGAGAAAACTCTTAAAAAACCTTGTCTTTTGTTGGGGTTTTTCCAACTAGTGTTAAGTTTTGGATCTCTGGGCAGAATTTCCAGACATTTCCCAGAATGTGTCCATGGAGTTCCCAAGAATTAGTCTGGGAGTTTCCAGGGATTAGTCTGGGGAGTATTGTAATATTACCAGAGTACAGGATGGACTTGGCTTCAGCTTATGTGCTATGCTCTTGTGCACTCACTCAGGTGTCCATATTTCAGAGGGCAGATATATGCCAGAGTGTTTACAGATATCCAGAGTCTGGAGAGTTCCAGATATTGAGCATAAAGAAAGAACAAAGGAGTGGGTTAACTAAGTTGAGATTAAAACTGAGGAGTAAGTACATGACTATGGAAGACTATATACAGTGGGTGACAAAACTGTCCCAATGTTTTGATAATTCCCATTATATGTTTTATAACTGATCAATAAACTTCCTAAAATAGTGAAAATATTCTCCAAGATACCTTCACATACTAGCTTTTATATTTTCAAACATTACATAATATTGATGGAAATTGGTGTCTCAGTGAATATTTAAAAATAGCCAATCATTGGGACAGTTTTGCAACCCTCTCTTTTCACACATTTCATTATATCATATTATATTCTAGAGGGCTAGGAAAATTACAAGAAAAATCACATGACATCTATTTGATGTTCTAATTAATATGTGACATGAAATGTCACATTTTAACTATCATTCTTATCATGAAAGCTATTTCCCCTCTCAAAAGAGAACAAGCCATCTCCCTCCTACAAAATGGACTCTCCAATAGGAATGTGGCCTCTATGACAGGTCTTGGCAAGCCTACTATCAGTTGAATTGGTCAGGAGATGGACATAGATGAAGAGAACCTGAAAGGAGGATGTCCTTCCAAGCTTTCTCCTACTGACCAAAGGAGCATCATGCATCAAATCACCTCTGGCAAGCTAGATAATGCTGTCCAGGCCACACACTACATCAATTCCATCAATCAATATCATGTCTCACCCAACACAGTCAGGAGGACCTTGAAACAGCATGGTTTCAAAGCTGTAGTCAAGACAAAAAGACCCTTGCTCAAGGCTCAACATAGAAAGGCCAGGTTAAGCTTTGCCCTCAAATACCAAAACTGGACAGTGGATGATTGTGTCACGAACATACAAACTCAAATTTTGATAATATTCAATTTAATATTTCTTCAACATTTCTTCAACATTCCTTTGACTTTCCGACTCAATTTCTGACTCGACATCTGACTCAACTATTCTTCGACAATATCTTTGACAATCTCGAATATCTTTGACAATCTCGAATATCTTTGACAATCTCGAATATCTTTGACAATCTCGAATATCTTTGACAATCTCGAATATCTTTGACAATCTCGAATATCTTTGACAATCTCGAATATCTTTGACAATCTCGAATATCTTTGACAATCTCGAATATCTTTGACAATCTCGAATATCTTTGACAATCTCGAATATCTTTGACTTGTCTCAGGTTGATATCATTGATGATTTCACTTTGATATCATATTATCATCATAGGTAAATGATATATAGTATATAAGGGCAATGATAGGAATGAAGGAAGTCAGTCAGAAAACCTGTATTATAATTATATTATTACTGTATTATATAATCGTCCAACTTTTTCCGAGCCTTTCTTCAACTTATTTATTCGTGAGCCTCTGTGTCCTATCTTTGCCTCATGCTTTATCAACAGGATGAATTAATACTTCGTCGAATGAGGCATCTTTATTGGATATTGTTGAATATTCTTCGATTGTTTATTTGACTTTATTGAGTAAAATTCGATTTGTGACAGATTGGAAGAGGGTATTGTGGCCTGATGAGACCAAAATCAATAGGATTGGGTCAGATGGACATCAATATGTGTGGAAGAAACCTGGAGAACCACTTTCTGATAGGACAACCCAACCTACTGTCAAGCATGGAGATGGAAATATCATGGTCTGGGGCTGTATGGGTTGGAATGGAGTGGGAAGGCTTGTAGAGATTGAAGGAAGGATGGATTCTGCACAATATGTGGAGATCCTGGATCAGTATTTGTCCCAGAGCATTAGAGATTTGGAGATTCCAAAAGATAAGGCCATTTTCCAGCAAGATAATGATCCAAAACATACATCCAAGATGGCACAAAAATGGTTTTCTGAAAATCAGATTCAGGTATTAGACTGGCCAGCACAGTCTCCTGATCTCAATCCCATAGAACATCTTTGGAATCACCTGAAGAAACAGCTACAAAAATATCCTTCACTACCAAAGTGAGTTTGGAAGTTATGGGAGAGGTGGAAGTGGAATGGCCAAAGATTGAGCCTGTTAAGGGTGTGTACACAGAGGGTTTCCAGAGAAACCCACCAGAAATCTGGTAGGACTTGGCTTCAGCTTATTGGCTGCACCCTCACGAGATCATGTTGTCCAATTTCAAACAGGCAGATGGGAATCCCAGGGAGTCCAGGCGGAGTGTGTGGGTCGAGGGGTCGGGGGTTGGGGGTCGTGGGTCGAGAGGTCAGGGAGTCGAGATAAATAAGTCTGAGGTTAAGAGATAGATGTGTTGGAGCCCGTGGGCTCCAACCAGCGAGAGTGGTGTAATTCAGAGAGGAGTTTAGACTGGAAAATGTACTAGATTACTGGGGAGAATCTAAGCTGATTTTCTGACTGGATTGTATGTACAACATCTGCCAGACTATATATACTGTGGAATGAATAACATACCAAATCCAGTAATAATGAAATGAAACTAGCAAAACATAAAACAGGATAAGTAAACACCCAATTTGGTGTTAGGAATGGGACAGAATGGAGTGGAGTCTGAATTGTGACAAATCATAGACCATAACAGGAAATGGAGCGGGAGCGGAGTCTGAATCATGACAGGTCATTTGACTAAAATGGGAATAGGGCTCAGTTAGAGGGATGACAGGTTTTCCAAGCGGGGTCCAGTGACTGATGTGTGGGACAGAGTTGGACATAGACAGGGATGGAGTCCAGCGGGTATTCTGGTGACTGATACACAACATAACAAAGTCGAACATAGACAAGTCTGATGTACGGAGTCTGGCGGGAATTCTGGTAAACTGACAATTGGTGCATGTAGGGCACGGGTGCGTATAAGTTAGTGCCCAGAGTCCGGCGGGAATTCCGGTTGTAACAGAACCTCAGCAGTGTCAGAAACTTATAGAAAGTATTCCTAGAAGGCTTGATGCTGTAATCAAGGCTAAGGGAGGCCATACAAAGTACTAGAATAACAAGATATCTGATTCAAAAAGGGTGGTTCCAAAACTGTCCCAATGATTGGCTATTTTTAAATGTTCACTGTGACACCAATTTCCATCAATTTTATGTAATGTATGGGAATATACAAGCTAGTATGCTAAAGCATCTCTGAGAATACTTTCACTATTTTAGGAAATTGATTTGATCAGTTATAAAACATTTAATGGGAATTATCAAAACATTGGGACAGTTTTGTCACCCACTGTAGATGTTTTAATAATTGTATTATAAGTCTGGGAGTGTAATAAAACTTATTTGGAACTGTTTTTAAATTAAGAATACAATAACAAGTCAGATAAATGAGGATACAATGATGGAAACATATCAGGGAATAAGAGTAAGAACAATAAACAAATGAATGAACATCTATCAACCAGTCAGTTACCAAATGTGGAACAAAGGAAGTGAGTCGGAATATCCATGGATATCCAATACTATTCAGAAATGGATCTTAACACTATAATGATTAAGTTTACATATTTCTGGGAATGCCACAGGCAGGTCAGAACATTGGTGTAGGAGGGGTTGGCAAGGGTGATCTGGTGAAGTTGGGCCACAGACCAAAGTATCTAGAACAAACACTGGGAGTCCCACCAGAGTCCAGGTCAGGAAATGGCTAGGGACATGTGGAGAGGCCAACTGTAAAAGGGTGGAGTGTGATGGATTCCAGGTCATAATAGGAGGTGTCTAGTTGAGGGCAGAATACCAGAATGGGATTTGAAGGGTACTTGAGAGATGAGGGTTGGGTTCCAGTGGATTCTGGATCTTGATACTAGTATGGAAGGTGGTTTGGAACCTGATGTGATGTCTGGGAAATACTCCATGGAGTCTCTGGGAATGGATCTTCATACCTAGCAAAATCCTATGAAAGCCATAATAATGTGCCTAGAGAAACTAATTGAAAATATCATATTTTTACTAAATCTTTCCCCTCAGGGAATTAAGAGTGAAAACTGTGATTCTCTGCCTGGAAAAATCTTGTGCCAAGGCAAAGATTTCTTAAAGTTTTGCCAAGGGGAAAATCACATGAAATTTAGAATTTAATTGTGTGTGTAATCATTGAATAATTATATATTTTAACAAATGTTTCCTTAGTCACAAATATGGAAATTCACAAAATATCTTTGTGAAATCTTGAAGAAATTTAACAGTTTTATGTGAGTTTGTTAAAGGTTTTGAAGATGAGAAGCTGTTACGACCATGTCGCAACCCTATCAGTCCCTGAGGTTATTGCCACTTATCAACGATTCAAGTTACTATTCAAGTCACCACATCGGAAACCATCGGCCCCCGAAGCTGATGTATGCTTTCACAATGATCAAACTCCATTTACGCCCACATCAAAATATACTCGTACTATCTGGTTAAACTTTTGATACGTCCCTTTTATTATCATGATCCGTACTATCCTATGTTTCACATATGTCTATCTATATTTGTAGTCCTTGAACTATTTCCTTTTTCCGTAATTCCGCTCTCGGTTATCTCTTCGGCCTCCGAACTAATCATAAACTTCCCATTCCTAGTCAAGCCTATTGTTAATACCATTTTCCGCCTTTCTCCACATTAGTATTTTCTAGACGCCTGTTACTTGTATATGAACCCACTGTAGTTGTAGTTACTAGGCAATCAGAATATCGACTCAGAATACCCTCATAAGTCTGTAACAGTGTCATACTAAGGATCCCCTCATCCGCCTTCACGTGCACTTGCCCACTCCTGGCCCCGACCCCTTGGCCCGACACTTGACTTGTCCTTCGGTCCCAATCGGTATCTCGCCGAAAGGAACTCTTTAGGATTAGTCTTCGCCCGTCCAAAATTTAAGGACACACTACAGATATTTGCAAGGGTGCAGCACATAAGCTGAAGCCAAGTCCTTCCAATCGGTCCCTGTCGGCCACTGACATTAGTCAGTTTTCAGTTCTTAACAGAAGCCCAGAACTGATTTTTCTCAATTTGTACAGATTCAGTGTAAATCACAGTGATTTACAATGATTCAGTATGATTCAGCATGATTCAGCATGCTTTATAAATTATAGAGAGAGTACATTGTGATTCACTGCAACTCACAATTATTTGGGAAGACTCAGTATGATGGAATAGGATTGGGAAATATTCAAGAGGATACACTACAATTTGCAATTGTTCAGGAAGATTCAGCATGAATCACTGTGATTTACATTTATTGTGTATGATTTCATATAAATGCAAATCTTGTTGTATCCTGATGAATCAACTTGGGTACAGATGCAAATCTGATTTTACCCTCCAGAATCTATCTTAGTCCAAATGTGAATCTGGTTTTATCCTGATAAATTGGAACAGACTAATTTCATTAGTCCATGTTCTTTGTAATGGGAGTGTTTTCCCCTTGTAAGCTCTGCCATTGTGCAGTCAGCTCCTGCCACCTTTTGTCTCTCATCACCATCATCTGAGTGGCCAGCCCCCAAGGATTGCTCAGCCTTTCCTTGAGTAGTTCTCTTTTTCTCTTGGAATCTCCACCTGGACATCACTCTAGTTTTGCACTGCTATAGAGAGGTCCTTTTGTCCTTTTCAGTAGGCAGTTCAGAAAATGGGTGGCACAGATATCCTTCACTGCTTTTGAAGTCCATCATGCCTTTTTGTCAACCTCCAGGATCTTCAAACCATAATCACTTATACTATGACTTCATCAACTCATCACTGCCATGTTCCTCCAATTGAACCATAATGTGTAAGGGGACACCTGAAATTTCCAACTGACTGCTCATACTCATCAGATGACTGGTGTTGATGACTGGTTGCCTGCTCAGACCATAGGCCTTATGACAGATAGGAGCATCTATCATCTGATCACTGACCACCTAGCAATAGCCACAGGGCCCCTCACTTCTATGGACAGCCTCATTCTTTATCTTTGGATCCCCTCCCTCTCCTCATCCTGCCAGGATGTTATGATCTAAGCAAGGGGGCAAAGGGGGCTCTATGTATGTCAGGGGGCCAACAATAGAGATCATACTAGTTGGGAGGTCTGACTCTATAACCATAGTGGAGCTTGGCTTCAACTTATATGTTGCACCCTCACATGAACTGTCAGGGTGCTCCAGTATTTCAAACAGAGCAGATAGTATGATGTGAGCAAAAGTCAACACTTAGCTTAATTGAGACGGCTGAATGACTAAGAGTCAAGAGATAGAGGGTCACAACCACTCTTGAGAAGTATAGTGGTGAGGAAAAAGGCAAAACCCTAAGAGGCTAATCTAAGTTGATATTCAAACTGAAGAACTGTAGTGTACATGAAAAAAACTTTATACTACATCAAGATGGGTGATTGGAAGGCCAATCAAAGAGTAGGATGGATCACAGGGAAGTGATGATGAGGTGGGGAGATATAGAAACTAATGTATGGTACTAAGAAACAATACTAGGTGGCAAATAAGAGTATACATAGAGATGGAAATGGAGGAATGGGTGGAGCAGAGATGGAATGGGGTGGGAGTGTACTATAAACAGGTATCAAGGGCACCATGAGGGGTCATGGCATGAGTGGAGGCTCCAATAATGAGATGACAAGGGGTTTCTAGTGAGAAACAAGCCATGGGGGACTGAAATGATGGGATCCTAACAAGTCTCCAGAGAACTTCACAGACCTGTTTGTTGTGTGCCACAGGATCCTGTTAAGATCTAAGCTGGGAAGGGAGGGAATGCTCTAAGTTAGAGGGCTGATGATGGGAAATGAGTTAATTGGGGGGCCAATGATAGAGATCATACTAGTTGGGAGATCTGACTCTATCACTGTAGTGGAGCTTGGCTTCAACTTATGTGTTGCACCCTCACACACACTATCAGGGTGCTCTGGTATTTCAAACAGAGCAGATAGTACAATATGAGTAAGAGTCAACACTTAACTTGATTGACTGGAGGGCCAAATCACTAAGGGTTGAGAGGTAGAGGGTCATGGCTTGCTGAAGACCACTATTTAAGGATATAATGATGAGAGGGGAAGGCAAAAAACTAAGAGGGGCTAGTCTAAGTCAATATTTGAACTGAAGAACTGCAGTGTACATGACAAGAGCTTTATATTACATTGAGACAGATGAGTGGGAGGCTGATCAGAGAAGCAAGGTGTAAGACAGATCAGAGGGAAGTTATGACAAGGTGGGGAGCTGTTAGGACCAGAAAAGCTGCTGGGCTCCAGACCCCATCCTACATACACCCAACTCTCTATAACAGGTTACAGTTAACCGGAAAACCTGTTGGGACTCAGACATCAAACCTGTCTATGCCCAACCCTCTGTCTCTCATGCACCAGTCATCGGAACACCTGCTAGGACCTGTGCATGTCAAACCTGTATGTCCAACTCCATTTCATGCACCAGTCACCGGACTCCACCTGGACAACCCATCAGCTCTCTAACTGAGCCCCATTCCTGTTATGGTCAAATGACCTGTCATGTTTCAGACCCCACCTCCATTCCATTCCATCCCTAACACCTAGTTTGGTGTTTATCCATCCTGATTCATGATTACTTGTTTAGGTTTTCATTATTACTGGATTTGGTATTGCATACATTCCACAGTCTATATATGTAGTCTAGCTGATGTTTGTACATACAATCCAGTCAGAAAATCAACTAAGTCCTCCCACAGTTACTTAACACATATCCCACTCTATCTCTCATCTCTGAAACGCAATGCTATTGACCTTGTCAGAGCCTGCAGGCTTTCCGATTGACTGCCCAACCTATTGCCTATCACCCATTGACCTATTGACTACACCCAGACTCCTTGGGTTTCCTGTCCACCTGTCTGAAATTGGACACCATGATCTTGCAAGGGTGCAGCCTATAAGCTGAAGCCAAGTCCTACCAGAATATCCATGGGTTTCTCCGGGAACCCTCCATGAGCCTGCATGACCCTTAACAGGAGCAATGGAAAGTAATGTATAGTACTAAGAAATAATACTAGGTGACAAATACATGGATATAGAAATGGGGAAGTGGATGGAGTGGAGATGGAACAGGTCACTAGTTCAATATGAACAAGTTTTGGGGGAGCCATGAGGAGTAATGATGTAGGTGGGGGCTATGATAATGAGATGATGAGTGTTTTCTAGTGAGAAACAAGTCATGGGGGTCTGAAACAATGAGATCATAACAGATCCTCAGAGTAGATAAAAATGTTGTCCAAATAAACAATGATGCATACATCAAGCATGTCAAAGAAAATATCATCAATGAAATGTTGAAAAGCAGACAGAGCATTGGTTAGCCTGAAGGGCATTACCAACCATTCAAAAGTTCCATAACAGGTCCAGAATGTGGTTTTCCACTCATCTCCCTCAGCAATCTGGACCAATTGGTAGGCATGTTTGAGGTCTATCTTGGTATAGATCTGTGCATTCTGCAGAGTGTTAAGTAGATTGGAAAGAAGTGGGAGTGGATACTTATCTTTCCATGTGACAGCATTGAGTCCATGGAAATCAATGCATAGTCTAAGGGATCTGTCCTTTTTCTGACAAAAAGAATGGGTGCTCCAAAAGGAGACTTTGATGGCCAGATAAAACCTATGAACAAATGTTTGTCCAGGAAATCCCAGATCGCAAAACATTCTGTGGAGGACAGCAGGTAAATATATCCAAGGGGTGACTGGGTGTTAGGATCCTCACCCTTTCAGGCCTCCAAAACTTGGTCTTACCCTGATAACCTTTCTGAAACCCTGACATCAGTGCCTCTGACTATGGAGCCACTGCCTTTGGACCCCAACACTTGGTTTATGTTGTTATCCCTGTCTTTCAGCCCCTGCAACTTGTTCATACCCTTGTAATCCTCTGGCACCCTGACATCAGAGCACCCAGAACATGGTACCACCTCCTCAGCATCCCAAAACCTGTTTCATTGTAGAATAAATACCCCTTTAGGCATTCCATTCCATTGCTCTCCCTTCATCTGCTCTATATGTAAATGGAGGGTGTTTATAATTACTATAATCTCAAATATTTACTAATAAAAGTCTTATTTTTACAAAACTCTATCTTTAAATAGTGATATCTATTCTGAAACAATTATATCATCAAAAAACAACCATTCATAAATAGTTCTCCATATTACATCTTATACAACCCATAGTTATTTAACAAATTCCATTGTATATAATTTCCTTTCTTTTACAGATGCCTACTAATACTTTTATTAGTACTTTGTTTTTTAAAAGTAGTAATGTAGTTATTTCCATGTAAAATATGTAAAGTATTATTGGAAATTTTTCATACCACAGCTGTCTTTATTAAGTAAAACCCCCCTATATATTCTGGGTATGTTGAATCAAGTAGAAATCTGTTCAGATTGACAAATCCATTCCAAAGTAATACATATGTATTTAGAGGTGCCAATGATATACATACAGTATGCATGGAATGGAATGGACTATCTAAAGGTATCTATTTTTTAAAAGTATTAGTGTTTCAAACTACTAATTTTTTTTTATTGTCTACTTGTGTCCGGAAAGATTCTTTAGTTTGTAATGTACAAGAGAGTTTAAAACTTTTTGAAAGTTTTAAAAACCAAATTATGTTTGAATCACATCCCAGATGTTTAAATGACCTTTAGAGTATATTAGAATTTGGTATACTTAATAGTTTTCAGATATCCTCCAATGTTATTTGCCACCTCACACCTTTTCAGAAAACTTTCCTATGTTGTATTTAGTCTTGTTTGGATCCCCATTCCATCCCCTACTTCTTTTTGACCCATCACTACTTCCACTTCCTTAATTGGACCTCTGACTCTCCATTACAGTATACCTTTGTATAAAGTTCCTACCATGTATGCTACAGTTCTTTAGTTGTGAAACTCAACCTAGATTACCCCCTCTTGTTTAAGTCCTCTTACATTCCTCTTAATACTCTTCACTCTATGACTCTTAGTATTTTCAGCCCTCTGGTCAATTGAGCTAAGTGTTGTCTTCAGCTTTTATTGTACTATCTGCTCTGTTTGAAATACTGGAGCACCCTAACAGTTCATGTGAGGGTGCAACACATATGTTGAAGCCAAGCTCCACTTTGCCTTATAAAATTGGACCTCCTGATTAGTACAATTTACCATTTTCAGACCTCTGTAATCACCCCATTTTTCCCCCCTTGCTTAGATCTTAACACTGGGCCCCATCTTCAAGATTGATTTTTTTTAAGTTGTACTGTCTGTGGGGTGGAAGCCGGTCAGCTTTTCACTTACTAAAAACATCTGTGAAGTCATGATATTTCTCTGGGACACCCTCTAGGTCTATGATGTGCTCAGATTCTGGAATTGCAAAATGTCCAGTTGCTTCATCAATTTTCAAATTGATTGTGAATGGCTGGGATTTATCCAACTTTGTAGCTGTTACGACCGTGTCGCAACCCTATCGGCCCCGAGGTTATTGCCACTTGTCAACGTTTCAAGTCATCCTCTCGGAAACCATCGGCTCCAAAGCTGACGAATGTTTCGCGAAGATCAAACTCCATTTACGCCCACATCAAAATAACTCGTATTGTCTGGTCAAACTTTGATACGTCCCCTTTATTATGTTGATCCGTTCAATCTTATGTTTCGCATATGTCTATCTATATTTGTAGTCCTTGAACCATTTACTTTTATCGTAATCCTGCTCTCGGTTATCATCGGCCTCCGAACTAATCATAAACTTCCCGTTCCTAGTCAAGCTTATTGTTAATACCGTGTTCCGCCCTTCTCCCCATTAGTATTTTCCAGACGCCTGTTACTTGTATATGAACCCACTGTAATTGTAGTTACTAGGCAATCAGAATATCGACTCAGAATACCCTCATACGTCTGTAGCAGTCTCATACTAGAAGAACCCCCTTCCGCCTTCGCGTGCGCTCGCCCATTCTCGGCCCGATCCCTTGGCCCGACACTTGACCTGTCCTTTGGTTCCGATCGGTATCTCACCGAAAGGTTCTTCTTAGGATATAGTCTTCGCCTGTCCGAAATTTAAGGACAACCTACGGATATTTGCGAGGGCGCAGCACATAAGCTGAAGCCAAGTCCTTCCGATCGGTCCCCATCGGCCACCGACATTAGTCAGTTTCCAGTTCTTAACAGTAGCCCTAATAAAGGCTGCTGCATTAATGAGTGAAATGGATGGGATTACCATAGGTTCTGTGGAAGCCAAGACTACCATAGAGGCCATGGGTGCCAAAATGGCTGGGAATGATACAGTTATATCGGGTGCCATGTATTAAGTGTGGGGCTCACAGGTGGGCCTCCAGGGGAAACCTGCGGAAGTTCTGGAGAAGGACTTGGCTTCAGCTGATGTGCTGCCCTCACGAGATTGCATTGTCCAACTTCAGACAGGAGTGGACAGGAAACCTGTGGGTTCTGAGAATATGCTAAGGCAGATACTAAGTCAAAGCTAAGTTGATTTTCTGATCAGATTGTACAGTGGCTCCCAAAACTGTCCCAATGTTTTGGTAATTCTCAATAAATGCTTTATAACCTACCAAATAAATTTTCTAAAATAGTGAAAATATTCTCACATATACCTTAGCATACTAGCTTTGATATACCCAAATATTACATAATATAGATGGATATTGGTGTCACAGTGAATATTTAGAAATGACCAATCATTGGGACAGTTTTGCAACCACTCTTTTTGAATCAGATATCTTGTTATTCTAGTACTTTGTATGGCCTCCCTTAGCCTTTATTACAGCATCAAGTCTTCTGGGCATACCTTCTATCAGTTTCTGACACTCCTGAGGCTCAATCTTTGGCCATTCCACTTCCACCCTCTCCCATAACTCCCAAACTCCCTTTGGTGAGGAATATTTGTGTAGCTGTTTCTTCAGGTGATTCCAAAGATGCTCTATGGGATTTAGATCAGGAGACTGTGCTGTCCAGTCTAATACCTGAATATTCTTTTCAGTAAACCATTCTTGTTATGTTTTTGATCATTAGTTTGCTGGAAAATGGCCTTATCTTTTGGAATCTCCAAATCTCCAATGCTCTGGGACAAGTTCTGATCCAGGATCTCCACATATTGTGCAGAATCCATCCTTCCTTCAATCTCTGCAAGCCTTCCCACTCCATTCCAACCCATACAGCCCCAGACCATGATATTTCCACCTCCATGCTTGACAGTAGGTTGGGTTGTCCTATCAGAAAGTGGTTCTCCAGGTTTCTTCCACACATATTGATGTCCATCTGACCCAATCCTATTTATTTTGGTCTCATCAGTCCACAATACCCTCTTCCAGTCATCCACTGTCCAGTGTTGGTATTTGAGGGCAAAGCTTAACCTGGCCTTTCTATGTTGAGCCTTCAACAAGGGCCTTTTTGCCTTGATTATTGCTTTGAAACCATGCTGTTTCAAGGTCCTCCTGACTGTGCTAGGTCACACATTATATTGATTGATACTGTTAATGTAATGTGTGGCTTGGGCAGCATTTGTTAGAATATGATAATGTGATTAATCGTAATCTCATATCTCATCTTGTGACTGTATAGGTTCTGACTGGTTCACACATGTGATTGTTTTATTTAGTTCAGTGTTCACTAGATCTGTAGCATATTTATGCACAGACCAGTGCACAGACCATGTATTCTAGTATATAGTTAGTTCAGATGAGGAGTAGATCCCTCATCTGAAAGCCTAGTTATATCACCAGTTTAGCATCTACTCACTCTACTCTTAGTGGATACACTCCAACAGTAGAGAGTCCTCATACTGTGATCACCAGGCTAGCAGATTATTTGAACGGCATTATCTAGCTGGCCAGAGGTGATTTGATGCATGGTCCTCCTTTGGTCAGCAGGAGAAAGCTTGGATGGACATCCTCCTTTTAAATTTTCTTTGTCTATCTCTATCTCCTGAGCAATTATACTGATATTAGACTTGCTAAGACCTGTTGTAGAGGCTACATTCCTATTGGAGAGTTCATTTTGTAGGAGGGAGATGGCTTGTTCTCGTTTGAGAGGGGAAATAGCTTTCATGATAAGAATGATAGTTAAAATGTGACTTTCATGTCACATATTAATTAGAACATCAAATAGATGTCACATGATTTTTCTCGTAATTTTCCTAGCCCTCTAGAATACAATATGATATAAATGTGTGAAAGAAGAGGGTTGCAAAACTGTCCCAATAATTGGTCATTTTCAAATAATCACTGTGACACCAATATCCATCTATATTATGTAATATTTGGGTATATCAAAGCTAGTATGCTAGGGTATATGTGAGAATACTTTCACTATTTTAGAAAATTTATTTGGTAGGTTATAAGCATTTATTGAGAATTACCAAAACATTGGGACAGTTTTGAAGCCACTGTAAGTACAGGTAGTAGCTAGACTATATGAACTAGTAGATTATTATATTATATATCCAGAGATTCAAAAAGACATATCAAGCATAGAATAAGACAATAAACTGTTAGAGTATGATACTACAGCTCTAACATAGTCTATTATGTTACCTATATATATTTCTCTATATTTTTCTGATATTTGTAGTATTTTTCCCAGCATTGTAGGTCCAGTATTTAGTAAATTACTTAGTTTGGTAACTCCTATGTGCTTAGATAAGCACCCAGTAGAATACTCCACTGTGGGTGTGGGAAATATTAAAAATAGTATGAGTTGACTCTATTGCAATACACAATATACAAGGGTTTAATAAGCTTGTAATAAAAGTACTTTGTGTCTCAATATCTTGTGTCAGTTAGTGTAGCACCTCCTGACAATATAGGTTGGATGCTCTGGGAGGTGTATAGTGGTTCTGACACACATTAACCTCCAAATGCATGGTCCACAATTAGCATCTTCATATGAAAAGTTGCAATAATTGGTGGACTCCCCCTATAAAAGGTGTGTTTCATCATCAAATTTAACAGGAAAGTCTCCTTAGTGTTTACTTTCCAATCACACACTCACAGGGTGTTCTGCAAAGCATTATCCAACTGTTTCAATATAAACCAGATGCAGACAGGTAAAGATGGATTGGAAACAAGGGGTCCAGAATGTCTGAGTGGAGTCCAGTGACTCATTTGTATGATATAGAGAGTTGGATATCTATAGGATTGGTTCTGGGAGCTGGTGGGTTTCCCAGTCCTAACAGTACCTACCCTCCCTTTAAGGCTGAAGTCAGAAAGAGGCCCTAGAACTTGTTAAGGTTTGCCAGTTACACATATGTGTCAAGACATCAGGTGATCTGGAAGGTAAGGTTCAAATGCAAGGAGCCTATATAAAAATTGAAAATAATCAAATTCCTCCTTCTTTCATACCCCATCAATGTCCAGAAAATGGGACCAAAACCCACACCACACAAACCCAACACCACTGCCAGGAACTCCATGGGGGCCACATACTGGGCTCTGCTCTCAGCTGCACAAATGCTTGAACAGTGTGAGGAACAGAAGTGGTTACAGGAAGAGGAGGAGAGCAGGGCTAGGGAGGAGGAAGTAGCACTGGAGAAGGAGTACCAGAGTACCAGGTGGTGTTGGCTACAGAGGAAGAGGCAGAGGAGCAGAGGAAGAAGGAAGAGGAAGAGGTGGCTGCAAAAAATACAGAGGCAGAGAAGGAGGCAGCCTAGGTCACCACAGAATGCACCAAGGTGTCCATGGTAGCCAATGGCAAGGTAAGCCAAAAATATATATATGTATATGTCCCAGTCCTGATCGTGCAAAGCATTGGACAATGAGACAGAGTCCAAAGGGGAGCAGGGGAGTCCTCAAAAGGTAAGTGGGCAGTCCAGGGGTAATCCACAACTGACTTATGATTGACAGAAGGCCCAGAAAAACACTCCAGCCCAACTGGAGACCAAAAATGGCCCACAGTGTTCTGGTTGTCATGACCAGAATGTGGATTGTTTCTGGAAGGCTGCAGGCCTTGCACACACTTGAAAGCCAAGTGCTCACTAGTGCAGGAAGCCTCAGATTCCAGTTCCTGGGAAGTGGGTGGTCATGTGGAAAGGCCAGGGGCCTTGGAAGAGATTTTGGAGCAGATTGTGGTGGGCATTGAGGCCCAGAACATCTTGTTGCATGAGAGCAACAATGTGTGGAGGACCTTGGTAGGTACCATTCAGGATGTCTGTGGGTTATTCTGGGAGTTCCTGAAGGACTACAAAAACTATGACAATTCTGAGGCCAAGGATTCCAAGGTTCTGAGGAGATGGACAGGTCGTGGGGGCTGAGGAGGTCTAAGAGCTGCATAAGGAGTTTGTATAGGTGGGACAACCAGGACCTGTGATAGTCATTGATGACTAATAGTATATATATTAATAAGATGTGAAAAATGAGAATGCCCACAGAATATCCACTTTGAGCCAAAATCAAACAAGTCAACATCTGTAAAAGCAAGAGAGACATAAGGTAAGAAGAAGAATGAGGTGAACCCAAAATGTGTACAGAGTCTGCAGATAATGTGGTTAGAGAGTGGATAATGGGCCAGGTTTGAGTGGATATTCTGTATAAAAGTCAGTGATGATCTCTGTGGTATTCCTGAGTTCTGTGGCCAAGACCCAAGATGTTTCTTCATCTGTGCCCTCGTAACCCACCCACTTGACCAAGTAAAGGAGTTTAAAAGTGTGTTAATGACTACAAGATTTTTGAGTCTAAAATTTGTGAGATTTCAAACTTGGGTTCTCCATCTATAATGACCAGAGGGGGTGGAGGTTGCACATGGTTCTAACAAAGAGGCATGAAATACTAGGTGTACTGCACACATGCTATCCAGAAGCTACAAGGTCCATGATACAGGGCCAGCTTGTACTATGATTTTGAATGGGCCTAAATACTTTTCAGCAAGTTTTTTAGATGCCCAGGTAGTCTGGAAGAATTGAGCTTTAACAAAGACACTATCACCAATTTTAAAGTTAGGTGGCAGAATCTGGTTTTGGTCCACTGCATGTTAATATTGTTCTTGGGCAGATATTATCACTCTCTGGAGTTCTTGATAGAGTTCATCAAGGTCTGTGATAAACTCTTGAGCATGGACTGAGGCAAGGTTCCATTCTGGGTGTACCATGATATTTGGATTATAACCTTTATTTGCAAAGAAAGGGGAAATGCCAGTAGTGTGGATGGTGCATTGTTGTATGCAAATTCTGAAAGGGGTAACAGGGATTTTTAATTGTCCTGTTGGTAGTTGCAATATCCACAGAGATATTGTTCCAGTGTCTGATTGAGATGCTCAGTTTGTCCATCACCCTTTATGTGATACCTGGATGTAAAATGTAACTTCATGTCCAAGGATTTTCCAAGGGATCTAAAGAAGTGAGATACAAACTCTGAACCTCAATCAGAAGTTACAAGGGATGGGACTCCATGCTTGGAAAATACTTGGATAATGAAAAGTTCTGCTAACTGCATGGATGTAATGGTATCATGTGTGGGGATGAAAATACCTTGCTTGGAGAATCTGTCAACAATGACTAGGATTGTGGAAAAGCCTTTGGAGTCCAGTAGGTGTTCAATTAAATCCATTGAAATGGAATTCCACAGGTATTCCAGTACCAGGAGTTGTTTCAGAAGGCTGTATGGCTTGTGATGTTGTGATTTGGAGTGTAAACAAGTAATGCAAGATTTACAATAATGCTTAATGAAATCTCAGAGTCCAGACCAAGTATATTCTCTGTGCAACATTGACAGAATCTTGTTGAGCCCAAAATGTCCCAAGAGTGGGTGATCATGTTTGTACTGGAGGATCCTGAGGCAGAGGCCATTGGAGTCCAGTATATAGATGTGATCATCAAGTCTAATGAAACCATGCTGGTCTTGAGACCACTGGGGTTGACTGGGGTACACAGGGTTATTGAGATGTGCCTTGGCTACTGGGTCTAGTGGAATTGCTGATAGAATATATTGATGTAATTTCTCAATATCCATAATGATAATTCCATGCATGACTGGATGAATGAGGTAAGTAGCATGACTGATGCAGTAAGTTGCAAATTTGTGAATATGGGTTTCAAGTTGTGCAGATTTACTATGGCATAGTCATTACTCCCCTCTTTGGGATAGACATCCCATTGTCTAGTCAACACATCAGGTTTTTCACCAAGGTGGCCAGGTCAAAAATCGATGATCATATTAAAGGCAGATAGATATTCAGACCATTGGGCTTGCTGGTGGGTCAAAAGTCTTGTGGTCAAAACATATTCCAGGTTTTTGTGATCTGTAACAACATCAACCAGAATTCCCACACCCTCCAAATAGTGTCTCCACACTTTGAAGGCTTCAAAAATGGCAAGAAGTTCCTTGTCATGGATGTCATAAGTGAGCTCCAGTCCAGTAAAAGTTTGGGAGAGAAAAGTGACTGGGAGGATTTCTCCATTGGAGTCCTGGATAGACAAAATAGCACCCAGTGCATAATCTGAGGTGTCCATTTCAACAATGAGTGGGAGGCCTGGTTTCCAATGTGAGAAGATGGGAGCTGAAGAAAAGGAATCTTTTAAAATATTGAAAGCAGCATGACACTTATCATTGAAATTCCACAGGGTGTCCTTATGAGTGAGATGAGTAAGGGAGACTGTGATTTCAGAATATTTGCAGATAAACTGCCAGTAAAAATTGGCAAACTTGAGGAATGATTGTATGTCTTTAACCTTTCAAGGTTCAGACCAATCTTTGATGACTTGTACTTTGGCTTTGTCCATCTGGAGTCTGTTGGGTCCCATGATGAAACCCAAATATTCCATGGAGTCCATCTCAAAAGTACATTTCTTACTGGCAATCCAGACCAAGTAGTAGGCATGTTTAAGGTCTATCTTGGTATAGATCCAGGCATTCTGCAGAGCATCAAGTAGATCAGAGATAAGCAGGAGCAGATACTTATCTTGGAGAATAACCCAAAACTTTAAAAGTTATTTGTCCACTAAAGTATATATATTTATACTGTTTGTTGTAGAATTAATATTTAATCAAATTCAGTCCATCAGGTGATACTCTGGAGAATACAATAAGGAAATACTAAAATTTATCTTGTATCTGACAAAAGTTAGTCAAACAAACATATATAGATTATCCTTTTGGGGATAAATTTGTTAGGATACACACACAGGCCGGGTTTCTGGAGAAACCCGCGGGATATCCGGTAGGACTTGGCTTCAGCTTATAGGCTGCGCCCTTGCTAGATCGTGTTGTCCAATTTCAAACAGACGGACGGGGATCCCGGGGAGTCCGGGCGGGGTTCATGGGTCATAGGTCGTAAGTCGGGTCGTGGGTCGTAAGTCGGAGGTCGTGGGTCGTGAGTCGAGTTGGTTGAGAGAGATAGATGCGCCAGAGCCTGTGGGCTCCGACTAGTGCGAGTGATGTGAATTGAGTAAGGTTTTAGAGTGGAAAATATTATTAGATTACTGGGGGGAATCTAAGCTAATTTTCTGACTGGATTGTATGTACAACATCTGCCAGTTTATATAGACCGTGGAATGCATGACATACCGAATCCAGTAATAATGAGATGAAACGAGCAAAACATAAAACGGGAATAGTAAACACCAAATTGGTGTTAGGAATGGGACGGAACGGAGCGGAGTCCGAATCGTGACAAAGCATAACCCATAACGGGAAACGGAGCGGGAGCGGAGTCCTAAATCATGACAGGTCATTTGACTAAAACGGGAACGGGGCTCGATTAGAGCGGTGATGGGATTCTGAGCGGGTTCCGGTGACTGATGCATGGGACGAAGATGGACATAGACAGAGACGGAGTCCGGGGGAAGTCCGGTGACTGATATGTGTCGTAATGAGGTCGAACCTAACGAGTCTTGACATAACGGAGTCCGGGCGGGAAATCCTATAAACAGACAATTGGTGCTTGTAGCGCGTGGGGGCGTACGAGTTAGTGCCTGGAGTCCGGCGGGATTTGTCCGGTCGTAACAGTATCCTCCCTTTATGCCAAAGTCCCAAAGAGGCTCTAGACTTCGATAAGGTTCTTGTCGGCTACGTGCATGTGTCAAAAGTCATGTTGGTTACACGTATGTGTCAAAGAGTCATGTGATCTGGAAGGTAAGGTTCAAACGCGACGAGCCTATATAAAAATTGAAAAAAATAGAAATTTCTTCTTCTTCATTACCCCATCTTCGTCACCATGGGACCAAAACCAACACCACGCAAGCCAATGCCGACAGCAGGGCCCTCCACGGGCACTCCGTATCGGGCACCGTGGAGTGTGGCCCAATTGTTGGCACGGCAAGAAGAGCAACGCCAACTGCGTGAAGCAGCAGAGAGAGAGGCGAGGGAGGCCGAGGAAGCCCTGGACAGAGAGTACCAGGAAGCGTTGGCCGTGGAGGAAGAGGCCGCAAAGGAGAGGGAACGTGAGGCAGAGGAGGCTGCGCGAGTGGCTGCGGAGAACCCCCGGGTGGCTGCAGAGAAAGCCCGGTTGGCCGCGGAGAGGGCCGCCATTGTTGCGGGAAAGGTAAGTCCCAAGTTTCAACTTGTCGAGACTTTTACTGACTTGTAATTTCAGCGCAAAGTGACAGAGGTGGAGTCCGAGTCCGAGGGGGAGCTGGAGAGCCCCCAAAAGGTAGGCCTCGTCCGTGGGATAACCGGTGAAAACTGACCATATCTACAGAAGGCAAGGAAGGCGGCGCCAGTCCGACTACCGACATGGAACGAGCCGCGGTGTTCCGGTTGTAACGACCGGAACACAGAGTGCAATCGAAAGTCCGGCCGGGGTCCGGGGTGTTACCAATGCGCGCACCTCAAGGCGAGGTGCTCGCTTGTGCACGAGCAGGCCACGGGATCCAGGGTGTGAGACATAAGCGGGACGGACGGGTTGTCCGGGTTGGACGAAGTCCTTGGACGGATCGCCGAGGGCATCGAGGCCCAAAACGAGTTGCTCCGGAAGAGCAACAAGGTCCAAATTGTGGTGGCAAAGGAGCTGTCCGGACTCCGCGAGGAGTTTTGGAAGTTCCTGGCAGAGTATGGCAGCTATGTCTATAAAGAGCTGCAAGTCGGGAGTTCTGAGGATGCCGGATCGGATGAGGACGGGGTTGCCGTGGAGGTCGCGGAGCTCCCAGAGGAGATAGCTGAGGAAGCAGGGAAAAAGAACAGTCCCATAAATGTAGACTGAAAAAGTAGTATAGAATAAAAGTAATTGAATCATAAAAGTAAAGCGTGAAAGAAAACATAAAAATAAAAGTCAAAGCCAAAGTCCGCGGAGAGTCCGCTTAAAGACTTGACTTGACATGTCAGAACCTGTAAAAGCAAAGAGAGACATAGGGCGACAGGGAATAGTGAAAATGAGTCCAAACATAACACGGGGTCCGCGGAGTGCGGTCAGAGAGACGATAATGGTCCAGGTTTGAGTGGGTAAGCTGTATGAAAGTCAGTAACGATTTCCGTAGCATTACCGAGTTCCGTGGCCAAAATCCATGAGGTTTCTTCATCGGTGCCCTCGTAACCCACCCACTTGACCAAGTAAAGCAGTTTACAAGTGCGTCGATGCTTGTCAATTTTTGAATCTAAAATCTGCGAGATTTCAAACTCGGGTTCTCCGTCAATGATGACAGGAGGAGGCGGAGATTGCACGCGATCCGGGATAGTGTTAGCAGTACAAGGTTCTAGCATAGAGACATGAAATACCAGGTGTACCGCGTGCATGCTATCCGGAAGCCGTAGAGTCCAAGAAACTGAACCTACTTGTGCGATAATTTCAAAGGGACCTAAATATTTTTCAGCAAGCTTCTTTGATGGACGGGTAGTCCAGAAGAATTGAGCTTTGACATAAACACGGTCGCCAATCTTGAAGTTGGGTGGCGGGATCCGGTGTTTGTCCGCTGAATGTTGGTATTGCTCTTGGGCGGACAGTATTGCAGTCCGGAGTTCCTCGTGGAGCTCGTGGAGGTCCATGGTGAACTCTTGAGCACGAACAGAGGCGAGATTTCATTCTGGATGTACTGTAATGTTTGGATTATATCCTTTATTTGCAAAGAATGGGGAAACGCCAGTAGTGGCCGAGGGTGCATTGTTGTAAGCAAACTCTCCAAGTGGTAACAAGGTTTTCCAATTGTCCTGTTGGTAGTTGCAATAAACACGGAGGTATTGTTCCAATGTCTGGTTGACGCGTTCGGTTTGTCCGTCACCTTCCGGGTGATGTCCGGATGTGAAATGTAATGTCATGTCCAAGGATTTTCTGAGGGATCTAAAGAAGTGAGACACGAACTCTGATCCTCGATCGGAAGTCATGTGGGACGGAACTCCGTGCTTGGAAAATATGTGGATAATGAAAAGTTCCGCTAACTGCACGGACGTAATTGTATCATAAGTAGGGATGAATATACCTTGTTTTGAGAATCTGTCAACAACGACTAGAATAGCAGAAAAGCCTTCAGAATCCGGTAGGTGTTCAATGAAATCCATAGATATAGAATTCCATGGGTGTTCTGGTACCGGGAGTTGTTTCAAAAGGCCGTATGGCTTGTGTCGCTGAGATTTCGAGCGGGGACAAGTAGTGCAAGATTTACAATAGTGCTTAACGAATCCACGGAGTCCGGGCCAAGTATATTCTCTTCTTATTAATGATAGAGTTTTGTTGTACCCGAAATGTCCTGAGAGTGGATGATCATGTTTGTATTGAAGGATCCTGAGGCGGAGGCCGTGGGAGTCCGGTACATAGATACGATCGTCAAGTCTAATGAAACCATGTTGATCAAGAGACCACCGAGGTTGATCGGGGTCCACGGGATTGTCCAGATGAGCTTTAGTAACTAGGTCTAGCGGAATTGCCGATAGAATATCTTGATGTAACTTCTCGATATCCATAATGATAATTCCACGGACAATGGGATTGACGAGGAAAGTTGCGCAGACCGATGCGGTAAGTTGTTGATTCGTGAAAATAGGTTTCAGGTTGTGCGGATTTACCGTTGCATAGTCATTGCTCCCCTCTTTAGGATAGACGTGCCATCGTCTAGTTAAAGCGTCGGGTTTGCCGCCGAGACGGCCGGGTCGAAAACAGGATAATCATGTTGAAAGTGGAGAGATATTCAGACCAGCGGGCCTGCCGGCGGGTCAAGAGTTTTGTGGTAGAAAAGTATTCCAGGTTTTTGTGATCTGTTACAACGTCAATAGGAGCTCCTGAACCTTCCAAATAGTGTCGCCACGCTTTGAAAGCTGAAAAGATTGCCAGAAGTTCTTTATCATGAACATCGTAGTTGAGCTCTGCTCCAGTAAAAGTCTGGGACAGAAAAGCCACGGGGTGGACTTCTCCGTCGGAGTCCTGGATAGACAAAATGGCTCCAAGCGCATAATCGGAGGCGTCCGTTTCAACGATGAGCGGGAAGTCCGGTTTCCAATGCGACAGAATAGGAGCTGTGGAAAAAGAATTTTTTAAAAGATTGAAAGCTTTTTGACACTTATCGTTAAAGTTCCACGGAGTACCCTTACGCGTAAGACGGGTAAGGGGTACCGTGATGTCAGAATATCCACGGATAAAACGTCTATAAAAATTGGCAAAGCCGAGGAAGGATTGTATATCTTTAACTTTTCGGGGTTCGGGCCAATCTTTGATGACTTGCACTTTAGTTTCGTCCATGCGGAGTCCATCGGGTCCCATCATGAAACCTAGGTATTCCACGGAGTCCGTGTCAAAAGTACATTTTTTACCATTTGCGAAATAAACCATGTTGTCTGAGTCTCCGGAGAACTTCACGGACTTGTTTGTCGTGTTCCGCGGGATTCTCGGAGTAGATAAGAATGTCG
This sequence comes from Hysterangium stoloniferum, assembly GCA_015178975.1. Taxonomy (NCBI): domain Eukaryota; kingdom Fungi; phylum Basidiomycota; class Agaricomycetes; order Hysterangiales; family Hysterangiaceae; genus Hysterangium; species Hysterangium stoloniferum. The sequence continues at coordinate 991,810 of WHVD01000018.1, forward strand.
TCCAAGTAAACAATGATGCATACATCGAGCATGTCGGAGAAAATGTCGTTGATAAAACGCTGAAAAACAGACGGGGCATTAGTGAGTCCAAAAGGGATGACCAACCACTCAAAGGCCCCATAACGGGTTCTAAAAGTGGTTTTCCATTCGTCGCCCGCGGCGAATCCGGACCAAATGATAGGCATGTGCTTGAGATCTATTTTGGTGTAAATCCGGGCATTCTGCGGAGCATCGAGCAGGTCAGATATAAGTGGGAGTGGATATTTATCCTTTTTGGTGACAGCATTGAGTCCTCTAAAATCAACACATAGTCGAAGGGATCCATCCTTCTTTCTGACAAACAGAACAGGTGCTCCAAAAGGAGACTTTGAGGGTCGAATAAAGCCTATGGACAAATGTTCATCCAGGAAATCACAGATTGTGGATAGTTCCATGGACGAAAGCGGGTAAATATGTCCTAGGGGTGGCTGGGCGCCATCTTCAAGATCAATTTTTAAGTCGTATTCTCTGTGAGGCGGAAGCCGGTCAGCTTTTTGCTTGCTAAAAACATCCGCGAAGTCATGGTATTTCTCCGGGACGCCTTCTAGGTCAGCGGCTTGCTCAGATTCGGATACTGGGGTTGAGAAACGTCCAGTTGCTTCATCAATTTTTAAGTTGATAGTGTGAACGCCTGGGACCCATCCATTTTTGAAGCCCTAATAAAAGCTGCAGCATTAATCAGAGAAATGGACGGAGGTGCCGTGGGTTCTGGGGAAGCTATAGGTGCCGTAGGGATCACAGGAGTCCTCGAGACTGCAGGTGCCGGGAAGGCCATGGGTGCTGTGGAGGCCGAGACAGGCGCAGTTTCCTCGGTCACTGCGGGAGTCCGGAATGTTATACTGTTAGCTATCCAGTCAATCAACGGATTGTAGCGGGTAAGCCAGTTATGTCCTAGAACCACCGAGCAACTTGAGTCTAACTGGGTCACATAGAAAGTGACCAATTGAGATGTTCCACAAGGGAAACTGATGGGTAAATCACAAGCTTGGGTAACAACCGAATTACTTGTGCCATCGAAGAGGCGGAGAGCGATGGGATTTATCGAATAAGTTGACAAAGAATTTTTTTGCGTGAATTTTGTATCTAAAAAACAATGAGTCGAGCCGGAATCTATGAGAGCTGAAAAAACGAATTTCGGGATCATATTAGACATAAGTTTAACGAAAAATGAATCAGAATGTGAAAGAGCGGATGTGTTGAGGCGAGTGAACTCTTGAATGTGCGGAGAGGCAACGCAACCCCTAACCCGTGCGGAGTCCGCAGGGTTGCTTACTCTTTTTTCGAATCGGCAGCCGGTTTATCCTTCGACGGGGTTTCCGTGGAGGCCTTGGCTGATCGACCCTTTGAAGAGTTTGCTTTTGCCAGCAGACATTCCGGGACTCGATGACCGGGTTTCCCGCACAATAGACAGAGGTTGTTGTCCATACGACGTTGTCTTTCTTGTGGAGTCAATTTGCCATCAGGTCCGAGTTTGCCTGAGAGGTCGGGTTTTCCGGCTTGCTTGCCGGACTGTTGACCCTTGTTGTTGTCCTTATTGTCCTTATTGTTGTTGTTGTTGTTTGAAGACTTTTTATTGTTCTTCTTGTCGGATTGCATGGAGTTCTGGTTGCTGGTTGACGAATTGTTGTTATTGTTTTTGTCCTTGGACTTGTTTATTTTGTCCGCAGATGTCTCGCGGGCAACTTCCACGCGATGTTCCCAATAACGTGCGTCCGCGTTTTGAGCTTTGAGGTGCATATGGGACAGGGTTTTTGGTTTGCCATCTTCTCCTTTCGAGACTTCGTCTTTAAGGCGGGATGGCAGACCGGCGTAGAATTGGTGGCGGAGAGCGGGATCGCCCCACTGACAACGAGCTGCAAGATTATTGAATTGGACGATGTAGTCCGTGATGCGCTGCGTGTCCTTCATACGAAGATTTGTGAGACTATTCTCGGCTTCTCCTGTCGGGTCATACGGGCCGAAGTTGGTTTCAAGCTCCTCAACAAAAGCTTCCCAATTTTCAAGCCAGAGCGGCTCTTCCTCGGTAATCCCGCTAAAAGCCGGTTCGAACCATTTCAACGCGGATCCCGACAAATATGAAAGTGTGTAGTTGACTTTTCGGGAGTCCGTGGAGAATGCAGCAGCACGATTGCGGAAATTGAAGCGACATTGCATGAGGAAAGTGGAGAGTTTGTTTGGGTTGGAACCTGTGAAGGGTTCCAGAGCATTGACTTTTGACCGTGGAGGTTCTTGTTCCTTTCTTTTTCGTTCTTCTAGCAGGTGCATCATGAATTTATCTATAGTACCTGCTAAAAACTCAGAAGTAGGATCCCTCGTGTGCGGTCGTTGAAAAGGCGGAGGATTTTCAGGAGGGATTTCGACACCTTTGCCCTTGTCGGGGGCCACGGAATCGTCCTCGCGCTTGGATTCGTCCAGGTCTTCCGGGACTTCTTCAATGCGGGCTTCTTCCATGGGTTCCGACTAGTTCGCAAGCGTCTGACTGGTATACAGAGTTAACGGGGGATGAAGAGTCGACGGTCCAGGTATTGATGACTGTGCGCATGTACTTCTTCTTGGTGGCATAATGAAAACAATCTGCGAGTATTAGTCAGAAAATACTGTTAGGATACACACACAGGCCGGGTTTCCGGAGAAACCCGTGGGATATCCGGTAGGACTTGGCTTCAGCGTATAGGCTGTGCCCTCGCTAGATCGTGTTGTCCAATTTCAAACGAACGGTCAGGGATCCCGGGGAGTCCGGGCGGGGTTCGTGGGTCGTAGGTCATAAGTCGGAGGTCGTGGGTCGTGAGTCGAGTTGGTTGAGAGAGATAGATGCGCCGGAGCCCGTGGGCTCGGACTAGTGTGAGCGGTCTGATAAGAGTAGGGTTTAGAGAGGAAAATGTATTAGATTACTGGGGGGAATCTAAGCTAATTTTCTGACTGGATTGTATGTACAACATCTGCCAGTTTATATAGACCGTGGAATGCATGACATACCGAATCCAGTAATAATGAGACGAAACGAGCAAAACATAAAATGGGAATAGTAAACACCAAATTGGTGTTAGGAACGGGACGGAATGGAGCGGAGTCCGAATCGTGACAAAGCATAACCCATAACGGGAAACGGAGCGGGAGTGGAGTCCTAAATTGTGACAGGTCATTTGACTAAAATGGGAACAGGGCTCGATTAGAGCGGTGACGGGATTCTGAGTGGGTTCCGGTGACTGATGCGTGGGACGAAGACGGACATAGACAGAGACAGGGTCCGGGGGAAGTCCGGTGACTGATATGTGTCTTAATGAGGTCGAACGTAACGAGTCTTGACGTAATGGAGTCTGGGTGGGAAATCCTATAAACAGACAATTGGTGCTTGTAGCGCGTGGGGGCGTACGAGTTAGTGCCCGGAGTCCGGCGGGATTTGTCCGGTCGTAACATCTACTCCTCATCTGAACTAACTATATACTAGTATACATGGTCTGTGCACTGGTCTGTGCACAATGGTGTGCTATGGATCTAGTGAACTCTAACTAAATATATCAATCACATGTGTGAACTGGCCAGAACCTATACAGTCACAAGACGAGATATGAGATTACGATTAATCATGTTATCATATTCTAACAAAAGCTTGGAAGGACATCCTCCTTTCAGGTTTTATTTGTCTATGTCCATCTCCTGACCAATTATACTTATTAGTAGACTTGCTAAGACCTGTTATAGAGGCTACATTCCTATTGGAGAGTCCATTTTGTAGGAGGGAGATGGCTTATTCTCTTTTGAAAGGGGAAATAGCTTTCATGATAAGAATGATAGTTAAAATGTTAAATGTCACATATCAATTAGAACATCAAATATATGTCACCTAATTTTTCTCATAATTTTTCTAGCCCTCTAGAATATAATATGATATAATGAAATGTGTGAAAAGAGAGGGTTCCAAAACTGTCCCAATGATTGGTCATTTTTAAATATTCACTGTGACACCAATTTCCATCTATATTATGTAATATGTGGGTATATCAAAGCTAGTATGCTAAGGTATATGTGGGAATATTTTCACTATTTTAGAAAATTTATTTGGTAGGTTATAAAACATTTATTGAGAATTACAAAAACATTGGGACAGTTTTGGAAGCCACTGTATGTATGTTTATGACCTGCCCCACTACTCACTATGGACTCTGGTGTTAGGACCTGAAAACCCACTGGGTTGTTAGGACTGGAAAACCTGCCAGGCTCCGGACCCTAACCTACATGCACCCAACTCACTATATCAAGTTACAGCTAAACCAGAAAACCTGCTGGGACCCAGATGTCAAGCCTGTCTACTCCTGACCCTCTGTGTCTCACACATCAGTCACTGGACCCTGCTGGGACCTGCACACATCAAAGCCTGTCTATGTCTGCCCCTGTTCCACACACCAGTCACTGAGCTCCACCCGGATAACCCGTCAGCTCTCTAACTGAGCCCTGTTCTCATTATGGTCTAATGACCTGTCATGTTTTGGACTCTGCCTCCATTCTGTTCTGTTCCTAATACCTAGTTTGATGTTTACTCGTCTTGTTTCATGATTACTTATTTAGGATTTCATTATTACTGGATTTGGTATAACAGACATTCCACAGTCTATACTGTATAGTCTGGCAGATGTTGTACATATGTACAAACCAGTAAACTCAGTACATTTTCTGCTCTATTCCTTTCTTTGAAACATACCACTATTTACCTCATCAGAGCCCATGGGCTCTGACCTAACTATTTGCTCAACCTCTGACCCATCACCACCTGACCTCTCAACCTCTGCAGGATTCCCTGCAATTGACCCTCTGACCTCTCAACCCACCAACTACTCCCAGACTCCCTGGGATTCCCATCCACCTGTCTGAAGTTGGATGCCACAATCTCGTGAGGGTGCAGCCTATAAGCTGAAGCCAAGTCCTACTGGATTATCCGTGGGTTTCTCTGGAAACCCTCTGCTAAGCCCTGCATGTGCCCTAACAGTGGTCCTGGATCCTATCCTGTATGTCTTTATCTCTCCCTCACAGTATGACCTGCTGACTGGGCCCCACCTGGGTACCCCAGATCCCTTAGATGCTTGGAGATCTTATCCTGATTTGCCCCTGAACCTGGTTGACATCTGGTTTATTATGTCCTGTTAGGATCCTATCATTTCAGACCCCCACAACTTGGTTTTACTGTCATAACCCTCTGGCACCCTGCTATTGGTATCCCTGACCTTGGTGTCACCACCTGTAGTCGGTAATGCATTGGGTGTCTTTCATTTTGAGATTAGAAAGCACAGCCTCGGCATCACCAGTTTGGTCGTAGGGACTGAAGTTTGTTTCGAGTTTTTCAATGAAAGTGTCCCAATCATGAAGCCAATTGGGATCTTCAGAAGTGAGGCTGGAAAATGCAGGTTCAAACCAGGCTGCTGCAGAATCCTTGAGGTAAGAGAGTGCAAAATTTACCTTTCAGTCATCTGTTGCAAAAGCAGCCAGGCAGTCCCAAAAGTTGAATCAACATTGCATAAGAAATATCAGTAATTTCTTCGGGTTTGAGGTGGTAAATGGTTCGGGTTTATTGACTTGGGTTTGCCCAGGTTCCTTTTCCTTAGTATTGTTTTTAAGAAAATCATTAAGGGATCCTAAGGTACCTGAGAACAATTCCCATGCTTTGTCGGGAGTGAAATCCGGTTTTTGTTTTGCAGACTTCGTAGGACCACTGGCTTGAGGTATAGACTGGTCATTATCCTGGGGTTCGGGTCCTGGAGCTGACTGATTGTTAACCTCTTCAGGTGCTTCGGGTTCCATGGCTTTGGTAGCTTCTTCAGCATTGCCAGTAATTTCCATGAAGCGGGATTCTTTGGAGGGTTCTGGTTGTGGTGTTTTAGGCATGGCTCGGGCTGTATACAGGAATGGAGATTGAAGGGTGGAAGATTCTACTTCACCACTTGGCTTAACATCTTTCTTCCTTGGAGGCATGATTTGATGGAAAATGCAAAGGTGAAATCAGAATATACTGTTAAGAACAGAAAACTGACTGATGTCAGAAGACTGACAAGCTGAATGGAAGGACTTGGCTTCAGCTTATGTGCTGCACCCTTGCAAGTTACTGTCAGGTATCCTTAAATTTCAGGCAGGTGGAAAACTAAGTCCTATCGAATAATCCTCTCGGTAAGTCACCAATCGGAAACTGAAGGATAGTTGAGGGTTGGAGGGTCAGAGACCGATGGTGAGCACAAGCAAAGGCAGGAGCAGGATACTTAGAGCAGGACTACAAGAGAGGTATGCAAGTGTTCTGAGTTGATATTCTGATTGACTTGTAGCTACATTACAGTAGGACTTGAATACTAATTATTGGCATCTCGAAACACTAACTATAGTAAGAGCAGAAATGTCCAACTAGTGACAAATAAACTTGATTAGAAACTGGAGGGTTACGATACGATCGGAAGCCATGATTAACTGAGAGCGGAATTACAAGAAAAGGAAATAGTCCAAGGGCTACAAGTATATACGGGCATATGTGAAACATAGAGTAGAACTGTTAAGGGTGCATACATGGAGGGTTTCCAGAGAAACCCATGGGAAATCCAGTAGGACTTGGCTTCAGCTTATTGGCTGCACCCTGGTGAGATTGTGTTGTCCAATTTCAAACAGGCAGACAGGAGTCCTGGGGAGTCTGGGCGGAGTTCGTGGGTCGAGGGGTCATGGGTCGAGAGGTCGGGAAGTCAAGATAAATAAGTTGGAGGTTGAGTGATAGATGCATCAGAGCCCATGGGATCTGACTAGTGAGAGCAGTGTAATTCAAAGAGAAGTTTAGAGTGGAAAATGTACTAGATTACTGGGGAGAATCTAAGCTGATTTTCTGACTGGATTGTATGTACAACATCTGCCAGACTATATAGACTGTGGAATGAATAACATACCAAATCCAGTAATAATGAAATGAAACTAGCAAAACATAAAATGGGATAAGTAAACACCAAATTTGGTATTAGGAATGGGATGGAACGGAGCGGAGTCCAAATCATGACAAATAATAAACCATAATGGGAAATGGAGCGGGAGTGGAGTCCGAATCATGACAGGTCATTTGACTAAAACAGGAACAGGGCTCAGTTAGAGGGATGATGGGTTTTCCAAGTGGGGTCTTGTGACTGATGTGGGATGAGGTCAGACATAGACAGGGATGGAGTCTAGTGGGTATTCCGGTGACTGACACGAGACATAACGAAGTCAAACGTGGACAAGTCTGACGTATGGAGTCTGGTGGGAATTTTGGTAAACTGACAATTGGTGTGTATAGGGCATGGGTGTTAGAGTATGATGATTACGATTAGTATTAAATCATACCTCGTATTGTGAATGTATTTTTCCGGTCTGGTTCACATGTGATTAGCTATATTTAGTTTAGTGTTCCCTTAGTTCCAAACCAAGTGCACAGACCATGTAGCTTAGTATATAGTTACATCCAGATGAGAGTAGGACCTCATCTGGAAACCTAGCTATATCACCGGTTTACTTCTACCCGCTCAGTCCTTAGTGGCATTCGCTCCAAGTGCCGAGAGTCATCGCACTGTGATCCCCCAGGCTTGCAGATCCTAACAATGGGTGCATATAAGTTAGTGCCTGGAGTCCAGCAGGAATTCCGGTTGTAACAAGAACGGATCAAACATAATAAAAGGGATGTATCAAAATAACCAGATGGTACAAGTATAACTTGACAGGAGTGTAAACAGGGTTTGATTGCCATGAGGGTATACATCAGTGTTGGTTTACCAACAGTTTCCGATACAATGACTTTGGCCAGTAACTTGAAGCACAGACAGATGATAGTATCATTGGAGACTGTTGGGTTGCGACACAGTCATAACAGGTGTAGGGTTTACTATACCTCTAACCATAATTCAGCCTACACCATTTTCTGAATATTCTTTTAGGCTGCTTCTGAAACATAGCATCCTCACACATTCACTCTGCTTTGTACTTCTGAGCTAATTTTTGGTCTATTTAGAGACAAAATGTGAGATTCTTGAGTGTCTGGTTCATTTCCTTCACTAAATCCATATGTATTACATGGGAGCATTAATCTATGTCAAATTTTGAAATTGATAGTGAAATATGTACCTGATATTCAGTCTCCTCTGGTTCAGGAATATCTGTTAGGATCCTCACCTTTTTGGGACCCTACAACTTGTTTCTACCCTGGAAACCTTCTGGCACCCTGACACTTGTTTTACTGTAGAGTACCCCTCAGTCATTCTGTTCCATATCTGTCCTGATGCTCTCCCTTCATCCATTCTATGTGTAAACATTATTTTACACCTCATACCCTTTAGAATACTTTTGTTACATCCCATTTAGCTTTAGTTTGATCCTTGCCCCCTTCCTTGACCCATCACTACTTCCCACTTCCTTGATTGGACCTCCAGCCCTCCATTATACCTTTGTATAAAGTTCCTACCATGTATGCTATAGTTTCTTAGTTTGAAACTCAACCTAGATTACCCCCACTTTGACTTATATTACCCCCATTTAGTCTTCAGCCACTTTACTCCTCTCTAATACCCTCAAAGACATTGTCAGCAAGCCATGACTCTTTACTCTATGAAACTTAGTATTTTGGCCCTCTGGTCAATTGAGCTAAGTGTTGTCTTTAGTCTTTATCATACTATCTGCTCTGTTTGAAATACTGGAGTACCCTAACAGTTCATGTGAGGGTGTAACACATATGTTGAAACCAAGCTCCACTTTGCCTTGTAGAGTTGGCCCTCCCAACTAGTATGATTCACCCTTTCAGCCCCCTTGGAACTTGTAAATCTTAACAAGTAAGCAAAGTGGCAGAACACTGTAATCAGGGATACTGATATGTATTGGGATGCCAGAGGATTATCAGAGTGAAAACAAGTTGCAGAGGCCTGCAAATGAGATTTCCAACATTAAGTATTGATGGAGCATTGATTGAGCATTAATTGAGCATAGATTGAGAATTGATGAGAATTGTTTGAGAAAGAGTAGTAGCATGCATGGTAGGAACTTTTTACAAATGTGTAACAGATGAGCAGAGGGTCAATCAAGGAAGTGGGAAGTAGTGACAGGTCAAAGGAAGCATGGGAAAGGGTAGGGATCAGACTAGAACTAAATACAATGTAGTAAAAGTATTCTAGAGGGTATGTGGTGGCAAATAATATTTACAAGTAGAACAGGTGATGGGAGAGCATCAGGATGAAGGTAAGATGGGATGATGGAAAGGGAAAACCATAATGAAACATGTGTTGGGGAGCCGTAGGCAGTGACACCATGGTTGAGGGTACTGGTGATGGGATGCTGGAGGTGGAGAGAGTAAAACAAGATTGTGGGGGGCTGAATGTCTGGGATCCTGACATGCAACATCATTGGAGGTCAAGTCAGTCCTATTTTTCGTCTTGGACTTCTTTGAGGAGTGTTCACCAGTGTTGTTAGTGTTGCTGGTAGATGAGAGTGCTTATTCATTGTCCTGGTTGCTTTAGTTGGGCAGTCTGAAGATGTTTCATGATTGACCTCAGTATGCCACTCCCAATAACAAGCATCACATTGCTGAGTCTTGATGTGCATATCAATGAGAGTGGTCAGCTTGCCATTGCCTCAACACATGTCATCCTTAAGATGAGACAGGAGACTGGAATAGAGCCTATACCATAGAGCCAAGTCACCCCAATCCACAAGAGTGGCAAGAGAGTTGAACTGGATGATATATTTGGTGATCTGCTGACTATCCTTCATTTTGATATTGGCCAAAGTGGCTTTGGCATTTCTGACAACACTGTGGGGCCCAAAATTGAGTCTGAGTTCTGTGACAAAGAATGAGTAGTTGTTGAACCAGCTGGATTGATAATCATCAAGGCTGTTGAGTGCTGGTTCAAACCAGTTCATGATGGTGCCCTGAAGGAATGATAATGTGAGTATAACCTTGCTTCTGTCAGTGGGAAATTTGTCAGGCTGGTCAGTGAAGTCAAGGTTACATTGCATGAGGAATGGCTACAACTTTAAAGTGTCAGTTCCATGAAAAACATCAGGTTCCTTAACCTTTGCACACTGGGTAGCCTTCCCTTGATTATTTTCAAGGAAAGTGTCATGTAACAGGTACATAAACTTGATATCAATCACTCAAGCCTCCAACTAAATTGTCATGCTACAGTCCATTTTACTACCCTCAGTGTGATCACTAGGTTTGATTAGTCTGCTTTTCCTTTTCCTATTGACAGGGTTAATTGTTATGATACATGTATTCAACATACAAACATTACTGGTTATTTGAACTATTGATCTTTGGTACATGTAGTTAGGGTATCTATTTGTGAATGAACAGTAAGACTCAAGGTGCATATTGTTAGAATAAAATATAGAAGCTCTGAATGAACTATAAGAGCAGTATATAAATTTCATTTGTGTGTACATACATAAACTAGCTAGAATTGAAGTCAAATTTAGTTTTGGAATCAGTGAATTGTTATTCATATTTTAGTAATTGTTTTCACAGAAAAAGAACAGCTTGCAAAAGCAGCTCTCAAAACCTTCTTTGCAAAGTAGGGTGCATATATTCAAGTAAACTCTTGACTTCAGGGGTTCTAAGTCTATTCAGGCTGCCACTGATTAATATCAAATACTTAAATTATTTTACCTTGCAGTAAATTGAGTATTTGCACATTTTGATAGAGCATTGGACTCCCTTTTCAGAAGATAGTATTAAAATAAGGCTAATACATCACAGCTACCCAAGTACATGATAGAGACACATGTATTTTAACAATATGTTCCTTGCCCAGTATATCAGTCCAATGAATATCCACTTCAAACAAATGATACTACCAGTCATGTGACCTCAAAATGAGGCTACATTGGATGCACACAGAGCAGAAAAATGAGAATTAGTAGGAAAAATACAGACAGAAATGGATAAATTGGCTAATAGCAGCATTTGGAGATTTGTAGAAACAGATGCAGGTCTCAGCTCAGTCTCATAATCATCCTTAATGCAGCTTTAAAGTGCAACAAAAAGCCTAGCTTATCTCAGAAAGGATATTTTATTAGACAGGCTTGGCCAAACAATAACTATGTAGAATATACAATTTTTATTAACATAATCAAAGTTAATGCATTTGATAACTTTGACAATGAGAACAAACTTTATTTGTGCTGTGAAAAAAACAAGGCGACCAGAACGACACAAATATGTATTACAATGGTGCTATCACCTAATGTAACATTCCCACATTGGGGTATTGTTACGACTGTGTCGCAACCCCTCGCAGGCCGACGGCCCCGATGGTATAACGTCATAGTATTTGTCTGTCTTCAATCAGCTAGACATCTCGGACGCCATTGGCATCCCGACGCTGACGTATACCCTCCCAGCTATTCAAACCCAACTACGCCTTTTCTGTCTGGATATGCTTTGATACTCCCTTTCCATTATGATGATCCATTTTACACTATGTCTCACCTATGTCTATATATATATGTAACCCTCGAACTATTTCCTTTTACCGTAGTCCCGCTCTCGGTTATCATCGGCCTCCGAACTAATCATAAACTTCCCATTCCTAGTCAAGCTTATTGTTAATACGGTCTTCTGCCTTTCTCCCCATTAGTATTTTCTAGACCCCTGTTACTCATATATGAACCCGCTGTAGTTGTAGTTACTAGGCAATCAGAATATCGACTCAGAACATCCCCCTAGCTCTATATTAAGTATCCCGCCATCTGCATCCTTGGTCTTCGACCTCGGTCTCTGACCTCGGCCTCCGATCTTCACCCGCCCGAAATCTAAGGACATAATAAGCTGAAGCCAAGTCCTTCCATTCAGCCCCCATCGGTTACCCAACATTTAGCCTGTCAGTCAGTTCTTAACAGTATATTCTGATTTCACACTCGCATTTCACATCAACCATGCCCCCGAGAAAGAAAGATGCCAAGCCAAGTGGCGAAGCAGAATCTTCCACTCTCAAGTCTCCTTTCCTGTATACAGCCCGAGCCATTTCAAGAACCCCGCAATTAGGAACCTCCGAAGAATCCCACTTTGTGGAAATTACCGGTGATGCTGAAGAAGTTACTGAAGCAACCAAACCCGAAGCACCTGAAGGGGATAACAATCAATCAGCTCCGGAACCTGAACCCGAGGATAACGACCAACCAGCACCTCAGGCCAGTGGTTCTAAAAAATCCACAAAACACAAACCAGCTCTCGATCCCAACAAAACATGGGAATTGTTCTCAGGTACCCTAGGATCCCTTAATGAATTCCTTCAAAACAATACAAAGGAAAAGGAACCTGGGCAAACCCGAGTCAACAAACCCGAACCGTTTACCGGTTCAAACCCGAAGAAATTGCTGACATTTCTTATGCAATGTTGATTCAACTTTCGGGACCGCCCAGCTGCCTTTGCGACGGATGACCGAAAGGTAAACTTTGCACTCTCTTACCTCAAGGATTCCGCAGCAGCCTGGTTTGAACCCGCATTTTCCGGCCTCACCTTGGAAGATCCTGACACGATTGGGATGCTTTCGTTGAAGAACTCGAAACAAACTTCAGTCCCTACAACCAAAACGGCGATGCTGAAACTGCGCTTTCTAATCTCAAAATGAAAGACACCCAGCGCATCACCGATTACATCGTCCAGTTCAACAACCTTGCCACGCGTTGTGACTGGGGCGATTCAGCCCTCCGTTACCAGTTTTACTCCAGCCTTCCATCTCGCCTCAAAGATGAAGTTTCCAAAGGAGAGACTGGCAAGCCGAAGACCCTCCCTCTCATGCGTCTGAAAGCCCAAAACGCAGATGCCCGATACTGGGAACAACATTCAGAAATTAGTCATGAAAACCCCTCGGACAAGAAATCGTCGGACAATAAGAACACCAAAAAGTCTGGTAATCAAAACACCAACAACAGTGGCAACTCGACCTCCAATAAAAAGTCTGAAAACAAAGGGTCTAATGACAAAAAAGGCAAGGGAAAACAGTCGAATAAGTCTCAAGACAAAGACAAACCCGACTTAACTGGCAAACTCGGCTCCGATGGCAAGCTCCTACCACAGGAAAAGCAATGCCGAATGGACAACAATCTGTGCTTGTTATGCGCAGATCCCGGACACCGAGTCGCTGCATGCCTAAAAGCCACAAAAGCCCGATCGGCCAATATGGCCTCAACTTTGCAACCGGCCAAGCCGGCTGCCGAATCGAAAAAAGATTAAGCAACTCTCTGGATTCTGTGCGGTTAGAGAGTTGCATTAAATCTCCCCGCACACCAGAAAGTTGTCATCTTAACGCATCTGCACTTCATGATCCAAATGCCTTATTTGTAAATCTTACTTCGGAACCCCTCAGGAGCCTCATTTTTCGAGCTCTTGTAGATTCAGGTTCAACCCATTGTTTTATAGATAAAAATTTCTCCCGAAAAAACCTCTTAAACACCTATGCAATAGATCCGATTCTGCTCCGACTTTTTGATGGTACCTCAAACTCTGTAATCTCACAAGCCTGCAAACTCCGAATTTGTTTCCCTTGTGGAACTTTTCAATCCATTACATTTTTCGTAACACAGTTGGACTCGAGCTGCTCCGTGGTTTTAGGACATAACTGGCTCACCCGTTACAATCCGTTGATTGATTGGGTATTGGGCAGTATCCAATTCCAAACCCTGCCGGCACCCGATACAACTGCTCTGTCTCTGCCCGTTTTGGCAAATATGGCCTTTACTGCACCTCCAGCCCCCATGGCAAATCCGAGCTCTCCGCCCTCCGTCTCTCTAATAAATGCCACAGCCTTTATGAGAGCCATCAAGTTGGAAGGTTCCCGAGCATTTTCCATCAAACTCAAAGTTGACAAAGTTACCAGTCGCTTTGTGACTCCGGTAACTGAACCTGTCGCAGATTTGGAAGGTGTTCCAGAAAAATACCACGATTCTGCTGATGTCTTCAATAAACAAAAAGCTGATCATCTTGCCCCTCATAGGCCCTACAATTTGAAAATCAATATTGAAGAAGGTTCACATCCGCCCTTAGGCCCAGTTTATCCTCTCTCGCAATCCGAGTTATCGGCTATCTGAGATTTCTTGGATGAACATTTGGCTATAGGATTTATCCGACCCTCAAAATCTCCTTATGGAGCCCCTGTCCTGTTCGTTCGGAAAAAAGACGGTTCCCTTCGGCTTTGCATTGACTTTCGAGGACTAAATGTGATCACTCGAAAAGATAAGTACCCATTACCTCTAATTTCCGATTTACTCGATGCCCCTCGGAAGGCCTGAATTTGTACGAAGATAGACCTCAAACATGCCTATCATTTGGTTCGGATCGCTGAAGGCGACGAATGGAAAACGGCTTTTCGCAATCGTTATGGCTCCTTTGAATGGTTAGTGATGCCTTTCGGCCTCACCAATGCTCTGTCGGTTTTTCAATGTTTTATCAACGACGTCTTTTCCGACCTCCTCGACATCTACGTCATTGTGTACTTAGACGATATCCTTTTTGATGTCGACACAATTGAATATTTAGGCTTCATGATGGGACCTGATGGTCTCCGCATGGACAATTCTAAAATTCAAGTCATTCAAGATTGGCCAGAGCCCCGAAAAGTCAAAGACATCCAGTCCTTTTTAGGTTTCGCTAATTTTTATCGTCGTTTCATTCACAACTACTCAAAAATTACCATTCCGCTCACCCGTCTTACTCGTAAAGACACCCCGTGGAACTTCTCCAAAGAATGCCGATTGGCATTCCAAGAATTGAAAAGTGCATTCACGTCTGCCCCTATATTCTCACACTGGAAACCCGATGTTCAACTCATTGTGGAAACTGATGCCTCAGATTATGCACTTGCTGCGATATTGTCCATTCTGGACACTGACAGTGAAGTCCACCCAGAAGCTTTTTTGTCTTGCACATTCTCGGCACCTGAACTCAATTACAATGTTCATGATAAAGAGCTACTCGCAATATTTGAAGCTTTCAAGACATGGAGACATTATTTGGAAGGGTCGGCTCACCCGACAGACATTATAACCGACCATAAAAACTTGGTTTACTTTTCAACCACAAAACTACTCACCCATCGGCAAGCCCGATGGTCGGAATACCTTTCTGCCTTCAATATGATTATCCATTTCTGCCCCGGCCGCCTTGGCGGGAAACCCAACGCTATGACTAGACGATGGGATGTCTACCCTAAAGAGGGGAGTAGCGACTACGCCACAGTTAATCCACATAACTTTAAACCTATGTTTTCATCGGAACAACTGTCTGCATCAATCCAAGTGACTTACCTCATACATCCAGTCATGCGCAGTGTTATCCTTATGGATACCGAAAAGTCACATCAAGATATACTATCGGCAATTCCATTAGACCCAGTCACCAAAGCACACCTCGATAATCCATCTGACCCCAATCAACCCCGATGGTCGCTAGATGCACAAGGTTTCATTAGACTCGACAATCGCATTTATGTACTGGATTCCGACACCCTTCGGCTGCAAATCCTACAACATAAACACGACCACCCGATCTCGGGACACTTCGGCCTCAACAAGACTCTTGCACTCATTTGCAGAGAATATACTTGGCCCAGCCTCCGAGTTTTCGTTAAGCACTATTGTAAATCTTGTACAACTTGTTTACACTCTAAATCACAGTGACACAAACCATATGGCCTACTCAAACAATTATCGATACCGGAAAAACCCTGGAACTCGATTTCTATGGATTTCATTGAGCACCTACCAGCATCCGAAGGACATACAGCAATCCTAGTTGTTGTGGATCGGCTCTCAAAGCAAAGCATTTTCATTCCAACTTATGATACAATAACGTCTGTACAGTTGGCTGAACTATTCGTCACCCATGTGTTTTCAAAGCACGGTGTCCCATCGCATGTCACATCCGATTGCGGTTCCAAGTTTGTCTCTCATTTCTTTAGGTCACTCAGAAAAGCGTTAGACATGAAACTGCATTTCACTTGGGGTTACCACCCAGAAGGTGACGGCCAAACCGAATGCATGAACCAAACTTTGGAACAATACATTCGTATCTATTGCAATTATCAACAAGACAATTGGAAATTGTTACTACCACTAGCCAAATTCGCATACAACAACGCCCCAAATGCCACTACTGGCATTTCTCCTTTCTTCGCAAACAAAGGCTACAACCCGAATATCACTATCCACCCGTGCTCAAGACTTTGTTACTAATCTAGACGAGCTACATCAAGAACTTCGGAAAACAATCACAATGGCCCAAGAGTGATACCAACGGTCCGCAGATAAAAATCGACTCCCATCTCCCAATTTTAAAATCGGTGATCGAGTATTCATTAAAGCTGAGTTTTTCCAAACCACTAGACCTTCTAAAAAGCTCTCTGAAAAGTATTTAGGTCCTTTTGAAGTCATAGCACAAGCTGGCACACTTTTGTGGACGCTTCGGCTTCCCGACAACCTGCGTGCAGTCCACCCGGTGTTCCACGTATCTATGTTAGAACCATGCATTACTAACACTATACTGGATCACATACAACCACCACCACCACCTGTAATTATCAACGGAGAACCCGAATTTGAAATATCAGGAATCCTAGACTCCAAGATCGACAATCACAGGCAATCGTGCAAGTTACTTTATTTGGTCAAATGGACTGGCTATGAAGGTACAGATGAAGAAACTTCCTGGATCCTAGCCACTGAACTCGGCAATGTGTCAGAAATTGTGTTAGGTTTCCATCAAGCATACCCGAACAAACCCGGTCCTTTAGACTCTCTTTAGTTTTCAACAGTACCCGACATTTTCCGATCCTCAAACCTCAAGTCGAACTTGGGTTATCAAGTCTCACTATCCGATGCTTTTCAAGTTCATTTCATGCCAAAAATAAAAAAAAAAGAGAACTAAGTCAATTATTATTTTGTTAACTATCTAAAGTTTCCCCTACTACTTCTCCTTCCTCCTCAGCCTCTGAAGCTTGCGCTTCACCGACAGCTGCCGATATTCCTTTCCCTCCAACTTCCTCCAAAGCTCTAACCTGCTCAACCTCGTCTGAACTGGGTAACTCGAGGTACTGCTCGAGCTGCCCCCCGACCCATTGTAGCATGGCTGTTTGCTCCCCAATAGCAACTCCCAGCAGTCGCATTTGCTCTTGAAAGAGTCCCTGCTGTCACAGAGACTCAGTTCACCACCGAGTGGTTTCTGAGAAGTATAACCACATAAGGCAGTTTTTTTCCTCCATCGCATCTGTCTGGCGCTCCCCATAGGTTGCATTTCCATCGGCCCCTGGGAAGATACAACCGAGTTTTTGACCCACACACTCTTGGCATGTGCAGCCCCGACCGTTTGCCCGAGGATGGCAAGCTCGATTCCGAGCAGTGCAGCGGTTACATCTTGGATCATTTTCGGGCCCCACCTTGGGGGCCTCCTTTTGTCTCTATCACTAAAAGTCAGTAAAAGCAAAAAATATATATATATCAAAAGCACCTTCGGGCTTGAAGGCCCTGCAACTTCATCATCGTCTTCCTCGTCCTCTTCATCGGAGGCTGACGGCGATACCGCCTTCTGCTGAGAAGAGAACATTAGTGGATATTCGCAGTGCGATGTTTCTCCTGACTTACCTTCCCTTCTCGCCTCTTTCTCGCCTCCTCCTCTCGGGCCCGACCGGCCTCCTGCTGTTTTTTTCTCGTGAGCTCGGCCTCCTGATGCTTGCGTGTAGCCTCCACCTCTGCTCGTCTCTTCTCCTCTGCCTCAGCCACCTCGATCACCTTCAACTCCTCCATCTCCTTACGTTCCTCCTCCTCACGCACCTTCTTCTTCGCCTCTAGTTGGCGACGACATTCTTGTGCGTTCGGCATTCTGCTTGGAACCAACAAGGGGGTTACCTTCAGCCTGACAGGGATGGTCTTCGCCCCAGAGTTCAACGACATCATGGTTGGAAGGATGAAGAAAAGTTGAGCGCCTTGTAACCCTCCAATTTTTTATATGCAAAAATTTTTCCAGTCACATGACGTTCTGACACATAACCCGTACCAGACATTGTTTTATGTACACGATCTAGATTTTTGGCCTCCTTGGGATTTTGGCCAAATGAGGGGATACTGTTACGACTGTGTCGCGACCCCTCACAAGCCAACGGGCCTGATGGTATAATGTCATAGTATTTGTCTGTCTTCAATCAGCTAGACATCTCGGACGCTGTTGGCATCCTGACACTGACGTATACCCTCCCAGCTATTCAAACCCAACTACGCCTTTTCTGTCTGGATATGCTTTGATACGTCCCTTTCCATTATGATGATCTGTTTTACAGTCTCACCTATGTCTATATATATATGTAACCCTCGAACTATTTCCTTTTACCGTAGTCCCGCTCTCGGTTATCATTGGCCTGCGAACTAATCATAAACTTCCTGTTCCTAGTCAAGCTTATTGTTAATACTGTCTTCCACCTTTCTCCCCATTAGTATTTTCTAGACCCCTGTTACTCGTATATGAACCTGCTGTAGTTGTAGTTACTAGGCAATCAGAATATCAACTCAGAACATCCCCCTAGCTCTATATTAAGTATCCCGCCGTCTGCATCCTTGGTCTTAGACCTCGGCCTCCGATCTTCACCCGCCCGAAATCTAAGGACATTCAATGTGAACTTGTGAGGGCACAGCACATAAGCTGAAGCCAAGTCCTTCCATTCAGCCCCCATCGGTTACCCGTCATTTAGCCTGTCAGTCAGTTCTTAACAGGTATATAAGCTCACCCAACAATACAGTAGATCACAGGTATAATTGTGTTGAAAATGGAACACCGATCCATTTCTTTCCTATAGGTACATGTAAGCCTAATTCATGACAATAAAGATATTGTTAAATTTGATGATGAAACACACCTTTTTATAGGGGAAGTCCACCAATTATTGCAACTTTTCATATGAAGATGCTAATTGTGGACCATGCATTTGGAGGCTAATGTGTCAGAACCACTATACACCTCCCAGAGCACCAAACCTATATTGTCAGGAGGTGCTACACTAACTGACACAAGATATTGAGACACAATTACTTTTATTACAAGCTTACTAAATCCTTGTAGATTGTGTATTGCAATAGAGTCAACTCATACTATTTTTAATAGGTTATGGGCCCCGACTTCTAATTGTAATACACATCACTTGTGAAGGGTATGCATATATCATGATTGGACTGTGGAATAATACATATATTATAGTATTATATTATTTAGTTCTTACTCTTTTTCCCTAACTCTCTAGATCTTCGAGCATACCTGTATTTCTTAGTTCGAAGTCTTGTGTATATCTATGGGTGCTCTCAGCGCTAAAGACAGACAACTTTTTACCCAGCAGACACCACTTCGTAACGACTCAGACGTCGAATAGCGAGAGGTGTCAAGGGTAGTATCTCAGCTACCATAAGGGTAGCATTCTCTAGTCTACTAATAGCCTTTTGGACTCGAACCGCTAAGGTCGAGTTCCGCTTTCAAGACTTTGCGCTCGTCGACACCGTAGTCGACTCACGCTACTAATACTCTATCCTAGACACTCAGTCTTTAGCTGAGTATCTTTCTTATTTCTAGCTACTAGTTGTACCGTAAAAGGTCAACTCATTATCTTACTGTTCTAAGCCGCCACGAGCAACTATACAGTTGCTCTTGAGGCGTGCAGTGTGTTCTTATACTAGTACTAACAGTCTAGTAGTCTATAGTATTGTACTGACGGTCAATACTCTCTAATAGTAGTTGAATAAGCACTATTCTTCGTATATAGAGCGGTCAGAATCCACCACTCTTCACAGTGGTGATCCAGGCCGGACCGTTCTTTTCCTACGAGGAAAAACTTATTATTTGACTACTAAGACCTGAACACACGAATGACTACGGGCAAGAATCAAACATCTAGGCCTTCATCAACGCCGGGTAGCTCCATGCCTCGTCAAAAATCTTTTAACCTAGAACCACCCCGTAACGTCACCCTGAGGAAGTCTTCGTCGACTTTTCAAGGATCAGCTCCTCCGGAGGATTCCCCCGGAGTAGTAGCTGGATCATCTACGAACATTCCCCAGCTTCCTACAGGATCACCTCCTCCAGAGGATTCCCCCGGAGTAGTAGTTGGATCGTCAATGAACATTCACCCCGATCCACCTGAGGAACGCTCATTACTCGAGCAGTTGGACACCCCTGGAGTTAACGTCGAGTCTAATCGAGCACCCATGCCCGTTCTCAGATTCCCTCCGAGACAGGTCATCCTTAAGCAGTTCCTCGGAGGTCATATGGTTTACGCCCAGCCCATCGATTACAAATGGGATATGTACTACACCGATCGAATCCCCGAGGATCAGGTTACCCCCTTCGTGGAGGAGTACAGTACGGATTACCCTATTCTACCGGAGACTGTAGCAGTCTGGTTAGGGCGTTATCAAGCGATTTTATCGGCACGGGATTTATTCACGTGACCAGGGAACCTTGAGGATTTGACCCAATCGATTCCTGAATGGTCGAACGAGGTGACGATTACTATGGAATGAGGAAGAAGAATTCTCAAGCGGGAAGTGTTTTCTATGTTCCTTGAAGCACTTCGTACGCATGATGATGTGTTGCAGATCCTGCATGTCCTGCTTGGCGGAGATCATGTTGTGCCTAAGGTTGACTACCAGTACATGTACATCCGTATGTTGGAGGAGTCTCTCAATGGAGTCACGCCGAATCTATCGCTGGCATACCTCACTTTGAGAGGTCGGTTGAAGCGAAACCAAAGAAGACTTGATAAGATGGTTTTAGAGGTACTCCTCCCCTATAACGACTCGATCCAGGTCCCTGATTCGCCTATCTCCACGACCAATTCGTTTGTTCGCAACTTAAACGGGTCCCCTGATACTCGTTTTCTGCATTCTCTCAACCGTCCTGTAATATTGGAGGATTTTCCACTGGATTTGAGGACACAAGTAATAGAACGCCTTCAGGAGAAGAGGATTGAGGTCTGCGCTCCCTTCCATCAACCCCAGCCGTGTCGACTTCTGAATGCGACGGAGATCGAGAGACAAATCGCGATGGAACCAGGCCTAACGTCTTTCCAGGGAGATCACCGCTCTCGCGTCGCATTTGAGGGAGTCTCCAACAGCCCTAACTTCAGGGATGAAGTGACCACTCGCAGAAACCGATCAGTCGCCAACAAGGGTCGACCGTCCTTCTCCACGGCATTTACTGAGGGCATAGCTGGCCCAGTTGCTGGTCGAGGATCGCTTAATCCGGACGGTCCCCACCATTCTCTACCGATCGCTTCAAACCCTTTCTTGCCATCAGGAGGACCCCCTAGCGATTCATCTGGGAGTTCGAATACTTCAGACCGGGGAGGGAACTCAGGACGTGGGGAACGCCACAATGGAGTGCCTAATACCCCTTTTCGAACTCCGATGTGGTCTCGAGCTAGCGCGCTTATTGATGACTTACCTAAGGACAAGAAGGTCACTCTTAACACCAACGACCTCAAGATCAAATGGTCTGATCTCCCTGAATACGATGGAGCTCAATCCGAAGCCCTGGACTATATCATGGATATCATGAGTCTCGCAGAGATATCAGACTCTATGAGTGCGATCTTAGGAGTTGCTCTGCCAAGACGACTCAAGGGGCACGCTAAGGTCTGGTGGAGCACCTTAGACCGTGAGCATCGTACTGAATTCAGTCAATCTCATGGGTCGTGTCTTTGGGGTATCGTCGAAGGATTGCTCCGAACTTGTTGGCGTGAATCCTTAGCCTTAGAATGGGAAGCTATGAAATTTCGACAGGCTGGTCACGATCGTGAGACACCCGTCCACTATATCCAACGGAGAGTTAAACTTTATCGTTTCCTGTACGGGTTCCACCAGGACAGAGGGGATGAGACACGCAGACTCATTCTCACACTGCCTACGGAATGGCTCTACCTTCTTCAAGGACAACCCATCGATAATATCATGAGTTTACAGACTTATGCTAATAACCTGCAAGAAGCTCTGATTAACACTTGGGTCCAAACACACCGGGAACGTTACAGGTTCCAGAAACCGCACGTAATGTTATCGGAGGGTCAAGAATTGGATTTTAGAGTCACCGGCGACTCCTCTTCACCTAACCATATTCTCGTTAGTGAGACTAACGAGAGAGGCTCGACGAGAAGGACCGTTCCAGACGTCGCTGATCCAAAACAGGGAAAGCGTCATGGAAAAATGTTCTTCGAGAGGAGTAACAAGAGGAGTTCGATCAAACCCACCAAGGAATGTTGGATATGTGGAAGTCCAGAGCATTTTAAGATAGACTGCCCTCAAGCGGGCAAAATGTCTCATTATGTCTCTATCAACAAATGCTCCGCACAGGATATGTCGGAGGAAGCTGAGGAGCAAAGGTTATATGAAGCGGTTCATGGACTATCTATACAAGGACAAGTAAATAACTCTGATGACGAATTGACTTTTGTTTCCGTTTATTCGCCCCATGTCGAAGACAAATTAGTGAGGGAGGAAAATCGAACGACTGATGAAGCTCTTCTGTCAGAAGCTTACGTACCCATACTCGCCGCAGATTTCTTCGAAAAGGGAGACCGGCTGAGTGTTCATCGGCAGGACCTTGAAGGCCTGACCGAGGACTACTGTCAGACTGGAGATTCTCACGAACAAATCAGTTCGAATTCGCTCTGTTCGCCTGGAGCTGATGTTGACACGTTCCCGTTTGATCCCGGGAACCCCCCCGATTTACTACCGTATGAGAATTCGGATTCGGAGGACAGCGACGATGATCCAGTATTGGATTCCCCTTCGAAGCGTGTTCCTTGCCGAAGTGAACGCAGGAACGTAATCTTGTCCCTGCACAAGGAAAGTAAGAGGCCTCGAATCCAATACCCTCGTCCCAGTCGTCTGATGAAGGAGGATACTACAATCCTTTATCGAAAACGGGATCCTCCCAGTGGTTACTCTAGCATAGGAGTTGCAGCGCTCCATGTTTTCGGTCATGTAGGACCTCCCGATTCACCCGAACGCGTTAAAATTCGAATGGACACGGGAGCGGATCTTTCCCTTATATCGGAGGAATTCTACAAGGAACTGCAGGGCATGTATAAGTTGAAACAAGGACTCAAATTACGTCTAATTCAGCTCACGGGTAACGCTAAGGTTATCGGATATGTTAATGTCCCCATTTACCTGGAGGACGACAGTGGAACGTTACTGAAGTTCGCGGCAGAAACTTATGTCGTTAGAGGAATGACGGTGCCAATTCTTTTGGGAGAAGACTTCCATATTAATTATGAAATTGGTACTCTAAGAGATCAGCCGTTGGGATCTAGACTTATTCTCCCGGGACGACAGGGTTTTATTCCAGCCAGCTCTTCTAAGGAACCTCAACCTTTGACCTTCACCGTCAATAAGGCCCCTTTCGGGAAGCATGAGAAGGAGTCATCCAAACTCACCTCTCTCCCCGATAAAGGTGTGCGTACTGAAAGAGTCGCGCGAGCCTTGGAGGATTGCACTATCGATCCAGAGTCAGCCAGACTAGTGCCTATTTTTGTTGAAGATTTAAAGGGCGAGGAATGGATTGTTGAAGGAATTGTACTGCAAAACGAGGACGGTTCTATATTAGCCACACCAATCACGGCAATTTCAAGGAATAGCGCGGCAGTACCTTTAGCCAATCCATCGCTAACCCCTAAGACTATCCGACGAGGGGAGACAATAGGGATAATTCATGACCCTGCTCGTTGGGCTCACAAGCCCAGGTCACTCGAGGAGAAAGGTTTAATGGTAGCAGGCGCGACTAAGATCGCACACCTTATTGAAAGTCTCTCTCAACTTGAGGAGGACCGTCAAGTCGCCTCAGAAAGACCTAAGCCACCTGTTGAACCAGAGATTGCAGACGATTTCGAACCGCCTGGTCCTAAGACGGCTGCAGTGGCTGATAATGAGAAATTTGCCTCAGAGGATCTTCACAAGTTAGTCAATTTGGGACCGGATATACCAACGGAGGTCCTGCCACGTCTCAGATCAGTTTTGACTGAGAACGTTAAGGCTTTCGGAGTCGACGGACGGTTAGGGCAAGTGGAATGTAGAGTCCCTGTCCCCTTGAAAGAGGGCGCTCAGCCCATATCCATGCCTATGTTCCCCTCGTCCCCTGCCAATAGGAGAGTTATAGACAAGCAAATGGATACCTGGTTCGAACAGGGTGTCATTGAGCCATCTAAAAGCCCCTGGGGAGCGCCAGCCTTTGTAGTATATCGCAATGGTAAACCACGGGTGGTCATTGACTATCGGAAACTTAACCATCTCACTGTTCCAGACGAATTCCCTTTACCACGTCAATCGGAGATTATGCAAGCGCTGTCGGGGTCAAATGTTCTTTCTTCTTTCGATGCGCTGGCCGGGTTTACTCAATTAGAAATGTTGGAGGACGATAAGCCCAAAACAGCCTTTAGATCCCATAGAGGGCTGTGGCAATTTAAAAGGATGCCATTTGGGCTCAGAAACGGCCCCTCTACATTTCAGCGCGTCATGCAAACAGTTCTAGCACCCTACTTGTGGATTTTTTGTTTAGTCTACATCGATGACATAGTCATATTCTCTAAGAACTGGGATGATCATTTGCTTCACCTGAATCAGGTGCTTGGCGCTATCGCTTCGGCCGGTATCACTCTTCTCTCCAAGAAATGTTTTATCGGATATAATTCGATATTGTTATTGGGTCATAAAGTATCTAGGCTGGGTTTTCAACCCACCAAGAAAGTTTTCGCGCTATATTGGAATTGGCCCCACCCACTAAGGTTTCTGATCTACAACGGTTCTTGGAATGGTCCTTTACTTTTCAGCATATATACC